>OY730481.1:31350774-32550774 GCA_963422695.1 Xylophagus ater | reverse complement strand
CTATTTTCTATTGAATTTATTGTTAAATTCAAAAAATGAAAATGTATTTTTCTCCCTGTTTTCCCTTTTGGCTTGGCATTATTCGTATTTCACTAAAATTTTATGAATTCATTTCTTAGTTTTTCGGGTTATTTTTGATTTGTTTTCTCCCTTTTTTTATATTGTTGTGGTTGGCATATGTTGGCATTACTCTCGAATTTAAATGTTTGAATTCAAGGAAGGGCATGCTCTTTCTTTTGCTTACCTCCAGGTGAATGTATAAATTTCCTTTCTCTCCTAATTTATGTGGTGATTGCTCCAGAGAGAAAGAATTTCGGTGATAGTCCCAAATAAATGGAACTAAATTTTCTACTTTCTTAAAATCGACTTTTACATCATGTTCCTTATGAAAATTAACCACTAATGTGATAGTTTTTTCGTCATACGAGTTCCGAAATGCAATCGTTACATGTAATTAATAGAGTTGAAGAGGAGAAAAAAATTTTTATGTTCGTTGGTGATATTATTTCCAAGTCTCTAAGTATAGAAGTTATTTTAGATAAATTATTTACGTGTACATACTATTAAATTGGTTGATTTGATAATAAAAATTACTTTGTGAATTTATTTTTTGAAATTACCATATTTTCTTGGATTATTAATTTTTCGTTAGAGTATCACTTATCTCATTGGCTGGTGATATGTTGGGTAGTATTGTATTGGGGTGTACCGTGTATTATCGTATGGTACTTTCAGCAAATTTGGCTTCAGCAAATATTAAACTGGAATAACATTTTTGTAGTTAAATTCTCTTGTTATTTTGTTTTCCAATGTTGTTAAAACGTATCTAGTTTGTTAGTTTATATCCGATTTGTAAAAAAAAAATTTTTCAAAATTATTTAGAATTGTTTAAGACGGTTATTATGGACTCTTCGCATTTTCTTTCCAATTTGTATGGAAGTATTTAGGTCATCATGAACTTTTCGCACCTGATAAGGGCCAGTCCATACTCCTGATAATTTGTGTTTTGTTGCTGCGTTTCTCAATAGTACTGTATCTCCTACGTAGAATTTTATTGTCCTTGAGTTTTTGTCATAGTACTCTTTCGATTTTACCTTAGCTTTCATGAGGTTTTCCCTCATACTGGTGTGAATTTTTGTAATTTATATTTGATGGTATTAAAATAATCATCAAAATAGTATATTGGATCTGGTTTTTTCGTGAGGTTTGTGGGTAGAGCGCGATGGTAGCCGTACGAAGCATGAATTGGTGTAAACTTACTTCCGCTTTGTGGTGAATGATTGTGTACTAGTGCGGCTTCAGTTAACCATTGATCCCAAGTATCAACATTTTCGTCAACTATGGTACGTAAATATTCAATTAGTGGCCCATGAGTTCGTTCCAATGATCCACTTGATTGTGGATGGTATGCCGTTGTTTGTAACTTTTTAATATGTAATAGTTTGCACATTCGTTTAAACAAATCGCTGGTGAAATTGGAGCCTTGATCTGTTAATAATTTGCCTGGTACTACAAAATATTTTAAAATAACATTTCGGTAAAAACAACGTAGTTGCTACGCCGTCAGGTATTGCAAAACAATCCAGGATTTTGGTTAAATCGTCTTGGAAAGTTAAAATGTATTTATTTCCTTGTTGTGAGATGGGAAGAGGACTGACAATGTCCAAATAAATTTTTTCGAAAGGGCGATTGGCGGTGTCGGTTATTCTCATTGGCATTTTTAATCGTTTACCTTTTTTGTTGCGTTGGCATTTTACACATTTCTTTATATACGTTGTTATGTCTGACAGCATATTTTTCCATCGATAATTTCTCCTTAAACGATTGAAAGTCTTTTGTATTCCGGCGTGGCCTCCCAAAGGTGAGTCATGCTGGGCCTTTAGAAGCGTTTGAACATCGTTTGGATCGGTTAAGATCTCTACTGGTTCATCGTCGTCGGATTCTGATGTTTCGTTGGAATATTGTGATTCCGTGTCGGTCTCGTCGTCTTCAGTTGGATCTCGTAATTTCGCTGTTATAGGTTTTTCGATCGTATCCTCAGTTGTGGGAACTATTTCCCTTCGGTTTTTTGGTTCTGGGGACGGTACCACTTTGTCCGTTGGTTCATCTCGTTGCATTTTGGCTTGATTCCTTGTTACAACGTTAGCTAGTATTCATTCGGTTTTGGTGGTTTCTATTTTGTTTTTGTCGAATTTTTTTTCGTTAATCAATAACTTTCGGCATTCTAAAATACTTAAATATGCAAATTTTAGTTGTTCAGTCGTTTGAACTAAACCCATTCTTCATTCGCGCATTTTCAATAAAATTTGCGGTATCGTAAATTTATTATTTTGATTTGTTGGGTTGGTTTCGGGCTGACACCTCGTCTCATTTGTTGGGGTTTTGAAGGGACAGCCCTGTTTTAGTTTTCCGTCTGATCGGCAGACGATGCATCACTCTTTTCCCATATTTCTTTCGCTAGACAAGTAGTTATGGTGTGGCTTGGTTGTTGGCAAAAACCGCATTTACGTACTGTGTCTACTGGGTCGTCAAGTTCCCTATTGTCGTTTGGCTCGTTTGATATCATATTAATTCGGTTAGTTGGTGTCGACAAGGTGCGAGAGTTACAACTGTCAGCTGTGTGTCCATGAGTCCTGCATTGACTACAGTACGGGGTGTACATACGTGTACGACATTCGTTATAAACATGCCCTAGTCGATTGCAAAACCCAAGTTGTGGTCGTCGGTTTGGGGTGTTTTGGTTAGAATTGTTGTACGAGGCAGTATTTCGGTCGCTAAAATTGATATTTCCATGTTGGTTTTGGTTGTCAACATTTCCGTAATTGTACTCTCTGTTATTATTTATTCCTCCAACAAAAATATCGTCGTTGTTACGATTGTTGTTGTTAAACTCGTTATTCTGGCAATTGTTGTTCCTCCTCGCATTGACGTTGTAATTGTAGTAACTGTTGTTGGGGCTGTTGTTGTTGCTGTTGTTGAAGTTGGTGTTTCTGTTGTTGTTGTTGAAGATGTTGTTTTGGTTAGTATTCTTGTTATTGAAGTTGTTGTTTCTGTTGTTGTTGTTGTTGTTGAAGTTGTTGTTTCTGTTAGTTTTGTTGTTGTTGAAGTTGTGGTTTCTGTTAGTTTTGTTGTTGTTGAAGTTAGTGTTTCGGTTGTTGTTGTTGTTGCATTTGTTGTTTCTGTTGTTGTTGTTGTTGTCGAAGTTGTTGTTGTTGTTGTTGAAATTCTTTTTTCTGTTGTTGCTGTTGTTGTTGAAATTGTTGTTTTTGTTGTTGTTGAAATTGTTGTTTCTGTTGTTGTTGTTGTTGTTGAAATTGTTGTTTCTGTCGTTGTTGTTGTAGTTGAAGTTGTTATTTCTGTTATTATTCTCGTTGTTGAGTCCGTTTTGATTTCTCTTGACGTTATTGTTGTAGGCGTGGTTAGTATTGTAATTGTCATTTGAGTTGGTTACGTTTTGTTACTCTGTTTGGGGGTAGAACATTTGCGACATTGTTGGTGTGAGAGGATTCATCCGATTTGGAGTATTCAGAATAAATTGTCTTTCCGCTGATTCAAGAAATTCGGCCTTACTTGTCAGTGCATCGAAATCTTCGTGCTTTTCGTGTAGGAAGAAAAGTCTGTGATTTGAGTTCAGTATTCCTGCTTGAAAAGCGAACATCGCGGTCTCTTCTAGATCTTTTGTAACAGAAACGTGATTTGGGTGCCTTTTTATGGCCTGATTTACACATTCCTTCAATAATGACTTCATTCGTCCCGCAAATCCTGTGAAAGTTTCTGCAGGTAATTGCTTGGAGTTCTGAAGTTCATGAATTAAATTGGCGTAAGGTCTTCTGGAAACTAATTTCGAAATTAAAGTATCTAAAAAGGTTGTTAAATCGGTCACTGATACAGTATCTAATATGGAGGCAGCACGTCCGCGGAATCGTGTTGGTAGTAAAGATACTAGTATTGGTTGTTCGTCCTTGCTAAGGATGTCGTGAATGGTCTGACAACAACTTGCAAATACTTTCACTTCCGATGATAAATTCGGACCTAGTTCCACGTGGAGGAAAGGAATTGAGTTGAGTGCGAATTCAGACACTTTGTTATAGTCGATTGACATTTTGGGTTCTTGATTTTCTGTCATAAGAATGTTGTCTACCTTAGAATCTAATTCTTTGCATAATAATTGTTTCCTAGGACTTAATTTTCCTGGAAAATCGGTTTTTGTTAGTTCATCTCGTTGCATTTTGGCTTGATTCCTTGTTACAACGTTAGCTAGTATTGATTCGGTTTTGGTGGTTTCTATTTTGTTTTTGTCGAATTTTTTTCGTTAATCAATAACTTTCGGTATTCTAAAATACTTAAATATGCAAATTTTAGTTGTTCAGTCGTTTGAACTAAACCCATTCTTCATTCGCGCATTTTCAATAAAATTTGCGGTATCGTAAATTTATTATTTTGATTTGTTGGGTTGGTTTCGGGCTGACACCTCGTCTCATTTGTTGGGGTTTTGAAGGGACAGCCCTGTTTTAGTTTTCCGTCTGATCGGCAGACGATGCATCACTCTTTTCCCATATTTCTTTCGCTAGACAAGTAGTTATGGTATGGCTTGGTTGTTGGCAAAAACCGCATTTACGTACTGTGTCTACTGGGTCGTCAAGTTCCCTATTGTCGTTTGGCTCGTTTGATATCATATTAATTCGGTTAGTTGGTGTCGACAAGGTGCGAGAGTTACAACTGTCAGCTGTGTGTCCATGAGTCCTGCATTGACTGCAGTACGGGGTGTACATACGTGTACGACATTCGTTATAAACATGCCCTAGTCGATTGCAAAACCCAAATTGTGGTCGTCGGTTTGGGGTGTTTTGGTTAGAATTGTTGTACGAGGTAGTATTTCGGTCGCTAAAATTGATATTTCCATGTTGGTTTTGGTTGTCAACATTTCCGTAATTGTACTCTCTGTTATTATTTATTCCTCCAAAAAAACTATCGTCGTTGTTACGATTGTTGTTGTTAAACTCGTTATTCTGGCAATTGTTGTTCCTCCTCGCATTGACGTTGTAATTGTAGTAACTGTTGTTGGGGCTGTTGTTGTTGCTGTTGTTGAAGTTGGTGTTTCTGTTGTTGTTGTTGAAGATGTTGTTTTGGTTAGTATTCTTGTTATTGAAGTTGTTGTTTCTGTTGTTGTTGTTGTTGTTGAAGTTGTTGTTTCTGTTAGTTTTGTTGTTGTTGAAGTTGTGGTTTCTGTTAGTTTTGTTGTTGTTGAAGTTAGTGCTTCGGTTGTTGTTGTTGTTGCATTTGTTGTTTCTGTTGTTGTTGTTGTTGTCGAAGTTGTTGTTGTTGTTTTTGAAATTCTTTTTTCTGTTGTTGCTGTTGTTGTTGAAATTGTTGTTTTTGTTGTTGTTGAAATTGTTGTTTCTGTTGTTGTTGTTGTTGTTGAAATTGTTGTTTCTGTCATTGTTGTTGTAGTTGAAGTTGTTATTTCTGTTATTATTCTCGTTGTTGAGTCCGTTTTGATTTCTCTTGACGTTATTGTTGTAGGCGTGGTTAGTATTGTAATTGTCATTTGAGTTGGTTACGTTTTGTTACTCTGTTTGGGGGTAGAACATTTGCGACATTGTTGGTGTGAGAGGATTCATCCGATTTGGAGTATTTAGAATAAATTGTCTTTCCGCTGATTCAAGAAATTCGGCCTTACTTGTCAGTGCATCGAAATCTTCGTGCTTTTCGTGTAGGAAGAAAAGTCTGTGATTTGAGTTCAGTATTCCTGCTTGAAAAGCGAACATCGCGGTCTCTTCTAGATCTTTTGTAACAGAAACGTGATTTGGGTGCTTTTGTATGGCCTGATTTACACATTCCTTCAATAATGACTTCATTCGTCCCGCAAATCCTGTGAAAGTTTCTGCAGGTAATTGCTTGGAGTTCTGAAGTTCATGAATTAAATTGGCGTAAGGTCTTCTGGAAACTAATTTCGAAATTAAAGTATCTAAAAAGGTTGTTAAATCGGTCACTGATACAGTATCTAATATGGAGGCAGCACGTCCGCGGAATCGTGTTGGTAGTAAAGATACTAGTATTGGTTGTTCATCCTTGCTAAGGATGTCGTGAATGGTCTGACAACAACTTGCAAATACTTTCACTTCCGATGATAAATTCGGACCTAGTTCCACGTGGAGGAAAGGAATTGAGTTGAGTGCGAATTCAGACACTTTGTTATAGTCGATTGAAATTTTGGGTTCTTGATTTTCTGTCATAAGAATGTTGTCTACCTTAGAATCTAATTCTTTGCATAATAATTGTTTCCTAGGACTTAATTTTCCTGGAAAATCGGTTTTTGTTGGAGATATTGGTGTTGAACGGGAAAATACGCGTCCGCTACGAGTTCGGCCTGCTTCGGGCACTGTTGGGTAACCAAGAACGGGACTCTTCAAAAGTCAGTTCGAGCAGTTCGTTTTGACCCTCCTGAGTCGAAACTGGTTGAATCATTCGTCGATTTGCCACAACTTTCTTATTTGTAGATTCGAGGATCTGAGATTTTGAATACCTAGCAACTCAGATCATACCGGCTGCGCCAGATGTTTGGTATTAATAGGGACGAAAGGATCCTTTCCAGGATGACTCAGGGAAATTATTTGATCCCGTTGAAATTTTTCGTTGGGGAAACCAGAACTCCCAGAATATGATAAGATAAAAATCGCTTACCCCTTTTGAAAGCAAAAATAATCACGTTCTGTTCTAAACAATTTCAGATACTTTTTTATTTTATTTAAACTTCGTATTTTTATTCTTTTTAATTTTACAACTTTCTTTTCGAAACAATTACAAATACTTTTCAACTATATTCTTTAATTTTATTTAAACGTTATATTTGATTCTTCTTGACTTTGAACGAACACTTTCGTTTCTAAACAATTTCAGATACTTTTTTATTTTATTCAAACTTGGTTTTTTTGTTCTTTTTAATTTTACAAATTTCTTTTCGAAGCAATTACAAATACTTTTCAAATATATTCTTTAATTTTATTTAAACGTTATATTTGATTCTTCTTGATTTTGAACGAACACTTTCTGTTCTAAACAATTTCAGACACTTTTTTATTTTATTCAAATTTCGTATTTTTATTCATTATAATTTTACAACTTTCTTTTCGAAACAATTACAAATACTTTTATTGATTTTTTAGTATTTAGGTTGTTGTTTATACTATTATATTTAGTCGGTATTAGGACAATGTAATTATTTATTAGGAACTGATCCACATTTTATATTTTCTCTAATGATTCGACTTTATTTTGAATCTTCATCATGGATCAACATTATTTTGTATATCAGAAAATCCTAATTATTACAGAATTTTTGACTTTTTTTTTTTACTGTTGTTAAATACAATTATGAACTATAATTCATAGTTTTCTATAATTGTGACTTTTTTTCTCGTTGTTTTTCTACTATTATTTCTATATCTCGTGAAAGAGATGGGAAATCACGTATTGCTTGAAGATTTTTTCATATAATAATCGTTTTCGCACTATATACCAATTGTACTTAAGGCTCATCAGCTGGACTTGTACATTTGGCTGTCCAGGAACGATATTTAATAAATAATTACATTGTCCTAATACCGACTAAATATAATAGTATAAACAACAACCTAAATACTAAAAAATCAATTTAAAAATTTATCTAGGACGCTAAATAAAAAACTATTCAAAATATTTAAAAAAATTACAAATACTTTTCAACTATATTCTTTAATTTTATTTAAACGTTATATTTGATTCATCTTGATTTTGAACGAACAATTTCTTTTCTAAACAATTTCAGACACTTTTTTATTTTATTCAAACTTGGTGTTTTTATTCTTTTTAATTTTACAACTTTCTTTTCGACACAATTACAAATACTTTTCAAATATATTCTTTAATTTTATTTAAACGTTATATTTGATTCTTCTTGATTTTGAACGAACACTTTCTTTTCTAAACAATTTCAAATACTTTTTTATTTTATTCAAACTTCGTATTTTTATTCATTTTAATTTTACAACTTTCTTTTCGAAACAATTACAATTAATTTTCAACTATATTCTTTAATTTTATTTAAACGTTATATTTGATTCTTCTTGATTTTGATCGAACACTTTCTTTTCTAAACAATTGCAGATACTTTTTCATTTTATTCAAACTGGGAATTTTTATTCTTTGTAATTTTACAACTTTCATTTCGAAACAATTACAAATACTTTTCAACTATATTCTTTAATTTTATTTAAACGTTATACTTGATTCTTCTTGATTTTGACGAACACTTTCTTTTCTAAACAATTTCAGATACTTTTTTATTTTATTCAAACTTGGTTTTTTTGTTCTTTTTAATTTTACAAATTTCTATTCGAAGCAATTACAAATACTTTTCAAATATATTCTTTAATTTTATTTAAACGTTATATTTGATTCTTCTTGATTTTGAACGAGCAGGTTACGACTTTACACCAAAAAAAAAAACACGATACCGGTTTAACTTTTAAAATCGAACTCACCACATTTATTTTTTAAAAAGCGAATATTAATATTTTCTTGTTTTTTTTCCAAAGTACATAATTGTACTTTGCCCGATATTAATAATATTGCCGAAAAGACAGAATTTTAAAATAAGTATATTGACTTTCTTTAAAAAAAAAAAAAATTTCTTGTCGTTCATGCAATTTTCGTATCAAACAGAAAAAATTGCACGTACAATTTCTAAATTGAATATTGCGAAAAAACTAAAACCTGCGCGTATACAAAATTGTATTTGGTACGGAAAATTCGACATAATTTAAAATTTTTGATATTTTGAAACATTTTTATTTATTTAATAATTGTTTCGAAATACTTTAATATTATTTTGATATTTCGAAACATTTTTATTTATTTAATATATATTTCGAAATATTTTAATAAAATTTAATAAAATTTTACACGTGTAGAGAACTTAATTTTAATTTAATATTTTCGCGTGTTTGACTCAGATTGTACCGGGTGTATCATAACAACGATAACACATTAGGCGCCCATCAGAAAGATAATATATTTGGCGTTCATCAGAGCTGTTACACATTTGGCGTTCATTAGAACGATAACATATTTGGCGTTCATCAAAACAATAACACATATGGAGTTCACAAAACAATAACAAACTTGGCGTTCATCAGAACGATTATTCATTTAACGTTCATCAGAACGATTAGGCATTTGGGGTTAATCCGAACGAACATAAACCTGGCGTTCATCAGAACGATCATACATTTGACATTCATCAGAACGATAACACATTTGGCGCTCATCAGAACGATAACACATTTGGCGTTCACCAAAACGATTACAAATTGGCGTTCATCAGAACGATTACAAATTCGCATTCATCAGAACGATTACACATTGGGCGTTCATCAGAACGATAACATATTTGGCGTTCAACAGCGCGATTATAGATTTGGCGTTCATCAGAACGATTATTGATTTGGCATTCATCAGAACGATTATGCATTTGGCGTTCATCAGAACGATAACACATTTGGCGTTCATAAGGACTGTAACATATTTGGTGTTCATCAGAGCAATTATGCATTTGGCGTTCACGAGGGCGATAACACGTTTCGCGTTCACCAGAGCGATTATACATTTGGCGTTCAGGAGCGCGATAACACATTGGGCGTTCATCAGAACAATAACACATTTGGCGTTCATCAGAACGATTGTTCATTTGGCATTCATCAGAACGATAGCACATTTGGCCTTAATAAGAACGGTAACATATTTGGCGTTTGTAAGGCAAAGAAAAGAAGAGAAAAAGTGAAGAACCGAGACCTGGATTCGAACCAGGGTCTCATGAGTGTCATGAGGCGAGGCCGAGGTCTTAACCAACTAGGCCATTCTACACTGTATCTACCAGTCTGTTCATTTTGCCTTTTCCACTACTAACAACAATATTATTCAAATCATTACAACTGTTTTTTGTCAAATTTCTCAATTGTTTTATCAAATTTAGTTGTATCCTATTTTTAACTCTTACATATTTGGCATTCATCAGAGCGATTATACATTTGGCGTTCACGAGAATGACAACACATTTGGCGTTCATCAGAACGATCATACATTTGGCGCTCATCGGAACGATAACACATTTCGCGTTCATCAGAACGATCATAAATTTGGCGTTCATCAGAACGATCATAAATTTGCCGTTCATCAGAACGATTGTTCATTAGGAGTTCATTAGAACGATAACACATTTGACGTTCATCAAAACGATAACACATCTGCCGTTCATCAGAACGATAACACATTTGGCGTTCATCAGAACGATTATACATTTGGCGTTCACCAGAATGATTATGCATTTGGCGTTCATTAGAACGATGTTGTGGTACACCCTGTACCAAAAAATTATTCCGACCAAAAAAGAAAAGCGTTTCTTGATCCCGATATTTCGAAAATTAGTTTTGGTAAACGCGTAAATAATTATTTAAATTTATTAACATATTTCGAAATATAAACAATTTCGAAATATCTTATTAAAATTATTATTTTGCTTCGACATAAATTTTTTTATGTCGAAATACGCTAAAAATTGTATACTAACGAATTTTAGTATTGCAAAATATAAATTCATTTTTTCATACGAGATAATAAAAAAAAATTGCATAAGCGAAAGTTTTTCAAGTAAGTATTCGTCTTCAAAGAATAATTAATTTTCGCATATTACGCAAAAAGTACTAATATCGGTCAAAGTACGATGAACTTAAATTACTTTGACAAATTTTTATTGTAAAATTTTCTTTATCGATTTGATATCGATTATCAGTCAGTAATAATTAATGTTTCGACACGATTAGAGATACTCTAATTATCTTTTGACCAAAAAAATTTTAAGTTGTTTGTTTTTTTTTGATCCAGATTAAGAAAAATTAAGGGAAAAATTAAGTGGTAATAAATCAATTGTCGCAAGCAAATGTTTTAATGGTCGGAGTTATTTTTGATTTTTCATGTCAAAAGATCCGTTTTGATAACGTTTGTGAAATTTGCTTTAAGTGTAAAAAGCAATAAAAGATCTTAAGTATATCAAAATTAGTAAAATTAGGGTGAAGTTCAAATATTGCTTAAGTTAAAAAAAGGAGATCTTAAATAGATCTAACTTAACAAGAATAATTTGAATTTTCGGAATTTGTTTTAAGTGCAAAAAGAAATAAAAGATCTTAAGTAGATCAAAATTAGTAAAATTAGAGTGAAGTTGAAATATTCCTAAAGTTAAAAAAAAGGAGATCTTAAATAGATCTAACTTAACAAGAATAGTTTGAATTTTCGAAATTCGTTTTAAGTATAAAAAGAAATAAAAGATCTTGAATAGATCAAAATAAATAAAAAAATTTTAATTCAGTTTGATTTAAAAAAAAAAAGTTGTTTTAATTTGGAAATAAACGGTAAGCGTTTTCAATTTTACTTTTTATTAAAACTGCATCGCTTTTCCGGGAGTTCTGTATCCCGAAAAGCAAAATATTTCAAGAACGCGAAGTTGCCCTGAGTTGATCGACAAGGATCCTCCTTCGACCCTCTAACCTCCGGAAAGAAAAATTAACCGTAATATAATAAAAGTTCCCCAGAATCGTCCTGGAAAGGACCAGGTCGTCCCTTTTAATATACAACCACGATCATACATCTGGGGTTCATCAGAACGATAGCACATTTGGCGTTCATCAGAACGGTGACACATTTGGCGTTCATCAGAACGATTATTTATTTGGAATTCATCAGAACGATTATGCATTTGGTGTTCATCAGAACGATAACACATTGGGCGTTCATCAGAACGGTAAACATTGGGCGTTCATCAGCACGATAACACATTTGGTGTTCAGCAGAACGGTTATTCATTTGGCGTTCATCAGAACGATCATACATCTGGCGTTCATCAGAGCGATCATAGATTTGGCGTTCATCAGAACGATTATTCATAAAGTAAATTAATTTATTTGGTTTGTTCGGCTAAATAAATCAAAGTTTAAAGAAATTTACCGTATTTTGGTCGGAATATATTTCTTAAGTTGTTGAAAGATAAGTAAAGTGTTCTAAGAGAAAACAAAAGTAAATTAATTTATGTGAAATTAAAAAGGAATGCATTCCTTAATAAATCAATTGTTATAAAATAAAAAAAAGGAGAGAAAGATGTATAAAGTATTTAAAAAAAGAGAGAGGGTAAGCGTTTTTAATTTTACTTTATCATCAAATAACATCGCTTTTCCGAGAGTTCCGAACTCCGGAGGGGAAAAACCCTAATATAATAAAAGTTCCCCAGAGTCGTCCTGGGAAGAATCAGGTCGTCCCTTTTGATCCTCAACATCTGGCGCAGCCGGTAGGATCTGAGTTGCTAATCATTAAAAATCTCAGATCCCCGAATCTAAAAATAAGACAGTTGTGGCAAATTGACGAATGATTCTACCAGATTTGACTCCGGAAATAAATAACGAGGTGCACGACCTGACTTTTGAGGAGCAAATAAACGATTTCTCCTTCGATAACACCAGTTCAGTTTTTGCCTCACCATCAGTGTACGAAACAGGACGAACACGAAGCGAGCGTATATTTTCACGATCAAAACCAAAATTTCCAACCAACCTCGATTTCCCAGGGAATTTAAGCCCTAGAAAGCAATTCTTACGAAAACAACTAGATTTTAGGGCAGATATACTTTTAAGTAGTGAACCTGAAATAAAAGAAAATAAAATGTATGTAGATTGTAACAAAGTGTCTCAATTTGTTTTTAATTCAATCCCTTTACTTCACGCGGAACTTGAACCAAATTTAGCGTCGGAAGTGAAAGTTTTTGCTAAGTTTTGTTAAACCATCCATGACATACTTAGTAAGGACGAACAACCCATACTTGTCTCTTTACTACCCACACGATTTCGTGGACGTGCCGCATCCCTTTTAGATTACATATCTGTAACCGATTTAACAGCCTTTTTAGATACTTTAATTTCGAAATTAGTTTCCAGAAGACCTTACGCCAATTTAATTCATGAAATTCAGAACTCCAAGCAATTACCTGGCAAAACTCTCACAGGATTTGCAGGACGAATGAAGTCACTATTGAAGGAATGTGTAAATCAGGCCATACAAAGGCATCCGAATCATTACGTTTCCGTTACAAAATATCTAGAAGAAACCGCAATGTTCACTTTCCAAGCAGGAATACTGAACTCAAATCACAGACTGTTTTTCCTACGCGAAAAGCACGAAGATTTCGATGCACTGACAAGTAAGGCGGAATTTCTTGAATCAGCGGAAAGACAATTTGCTCTAAATACTCCAAATCTATTGAATCCTATCACACCAACAATGTCGCAAATGTTCTAGCCCCAAACAGAGGAACGAAACGTAACCAACTCAAATGACAATTACAATAGTAACCACGACTACAACAATAACGTCAACAGAAATCAAAACGGACTCAACAAGGACAATTATAACAGAAATAGCAACTTCAACAACAACCACAATGGCAGAAACAACAATTTTAACAACTACAGCAACAGCAGACACAACAATTTCAACAACAACAACAACAACAACAGAAACAACAACTTTAACAACAACAACAACAGAAACAACAACTTCTACAACAACAACAACAGAAACAACAACTTCAACAACAGCAACCGAAACACTAACTTCAACAACAACTTCAACAACAACAACACTAACAGAAATAACAACTTCAATAACAGCGATACTACCCGAAACAACAACTTCAACAACAACAACAACAGAAACACCAATTTCAACAACAGCAATAACAACAGACCTAACAACAGTTACTACGATTTCAACGACAATGCGAGGAGGAACAACAACTACCAGAATAAAGCGTTTAAAAACAACAATCGTAACAACGACAATAGGTTTGTCGGAGAGATTAACAATTACAGAGGACATAGTTTTGAAGAAGGAAACAATAATAACAATACCAATAACTCACCGCGGCACAATGACTCCTACAATAAACCCCATGACCAAAACCCATCGAACCCCCGACCACCATGCGGATTTTGCAATCGTTTTGGGCATACGTATAATGAATGCCGTACGCGTATGAGTACACCATATTGTAGTCGATGCCGAATACATGGGCATACGGACAACAATTGTAATTCTCAAACGTTACCGACCCCAACAAAACGAATTAACATGATATCTAACGAACCAAATGATAATAGGGAACACGATGACCCTGTAGACAATATGCGCAAATGTATTTTCTCCCAACAATCTGGACACACTATAGAAAACTGTATAGCAAAAAAATTATGAGATGAAAATAATTCCCCATCAATTAAACCGACGGAAAACTAAAACAGGGCTGTCACCTTAGCCCCAAGAAAACGAGATAAGGTGTCAGCCCGCCCAAAAACTACCTACTCTTTCTAAATGCGTAATAAAAGTACCTTTACCAATTATAATAAACAATCCGGCCGAATTACTAGTAGACACGGGAGCAGATATAAGTATAATAAAAAAATCATCTTTGAAGGATAATATAAAAATAAATAAAGAAGCAAAAAGAAATATTCAAACTGTTTTTGACACCGGAAAACAATAGGTACATGTCTTACCAATTTCCCACCCCCCATTTCGCAATCATGTAAATTTCATGTGGTGGAAAAAGCTACTCCAATTCCAGGAAATGGAATTTTAGGGTTCGATTTCCTTTCTCGTAATTGCAATATTGAAGGCCCAAATAAACGTTTAACTTTTCCCAAAATTAGGATTGATGAAGATAACTTCGGAATTCCATTTTTAAAAAGTACGCCCATAGATTCCATGGATAGCGTCCATATAGATGTCACCAACGAACAAGTGGAAACACCTGAATCAGAGGTTAAAATTGTAAGTGGCTCATGGAACGGACAAACTTTGACGAATCAAGCACGGGATGAAACGGAGTATGAAGTGGAGACTCAGAGAGCGATTCATATTCCGCCCCGCTCCCGAAGACTGATTCAAATAAAAATGGATTTCAAACAAGATAGACTCTGCTTGTCGAAAGAACTAAGCGAAGGAGTATACCTTGGAAGTTGTTTAGTTAGGCCTGATAACGGAAAAATAACGCTTTGTGTACTCAATACCAAAATGAGACGAACGAAAATCGCCCCTTTTAATTTCAGCACACGTCCCCTTAATTATTACGAAATATACAATTTAGAACAAGAAACAGCAGAACCATCGCCTGAAGAGAATGTACAATATTTAATCAACCTAAATCAAAACTCTATACACAATGATAGAATAGAAGAACTTATGCAAAATATACGATTAGATGAAAACGCAACTACTGAAGAGAAAAACTCTATATTACAAATGTGCAAAGAATACAACGGCATTTTTTATTTACCAAATGACAAATTGACTCCCACACTTTCTTACGAACACACAATCCCCGTAAAACAAGACCATGCACCCATAAACCAAAAGATGTATCGCCTACCCGAAAAACAACGCGAAATTATCCAAGAACAAGTAAAAGAAATGCTTGCCAATGAAATAAGTGCTCCAAGCAAGAGTCCATGGAATTCCCCGTTACTAGTGGTACCCAAAAAGAATGGCCCCGACGGAGAAAAGCGATGGAGAGTGGTAGTAGATTTTAGAAAATTGAACGAAATTACAATCGGTGATGCTTTTCCCCTGCCTCGAATTGAAGATATTTTAGACCAACTTGGTCATTCCAGATATTTCACCACACTAGATCTCGCTAGTGGGTATCATCAAGTGTTAGTAAACCAAGAAGATAGAGCTAAAACTGTTTTTAGCACACCTTTCGGTCATTATGATTTTTTACGGATGCCTTTCGGACTAACTGGAGCCCCACCTACTTTTCAACGTCTTATGAACCACGTATTGTCAGGTTTACAAGGTTTTTTATGTTTTGTGTACATTGACGATATCGTTATATACGGAAAAGATTTACTCGATCATAACCTAAAATTGGACGCAATTTTTTCAAGATTGAGAACACATAACCTAAAATTACAACCTGAAAAATGCAATTTTCTTAGGAAAGAAATTGTCTATTTACGACACCAATGCACGCCCGAACGTGCTCTACCTGACCCCTCAAAAATAATTTGTGTGCAAAATTTCCCAGTTCCCAAAAACCATTCGTCAAGTCCAATCATTTTTGGGTTTGGCAAATTATTATCGCAAATTCATACCTAATTTTTCAAAGGTTGCGGAACCTCTAAACAAACTTTTACGCAAAAATAATAAATTTAAATGGACCGGAATTTGCGAATCTGCATTCCAAAATTTAAAAAACACTCTAATATCACCCCCATTACTTATATACCCCGATTTTGCTCAAGCTTTCAACTTAACAACTGATGCCAGTAATGAAGCTATTGGAGCAGTTCTTTCTCAAGGCGAAGTAGGAAAAGATAAACCAATTGCATACGCCAGCCGCTCATTAAATAAAGCGGAACGAAATTATTCCACAATTGAAAAGGAAATACTAGCTATCGTATGGGCAACCAAAAATTTCCGTTGCTATCTTTATGGTAGAAAATTTACTGTCTATACTGATCATAAACCTTTGAAAGGAGTTTTTAACGTGAAAGATCCGATAAGTCGTTTGGTGCGTTTCCACCATAAACTTTCGGAATACGATTATCAAATCGAGTACAAAGCAGGAAAATATAACACGAATGCTGATGCTCTTAGTCGCATTCCACCCCTTGAATCAGGATCTATATTAGAAGTGATGACCCCGAAACAAAAAATTATTGAAGAACTTGAAAATTTTGATACCAGTAACTTAGAACAACAAATAAAAAATTTAAAAAATACAAACGGATGGAATTCACTACTACGCGAAATTGAAACAACTTCAAAAACTAAAATCAAAGAAGACGGATTTACGACAAAAGAGGCCCTCAAACTTTCTAACAAACCACTAAATAGATACGAAGATGTATTACCATACGACCATTCACGCATAAAATTACTTAACGGAAAAAATGACTATATAAACGCAAACTTAGTGAAAATAAGCAAACTTGACACAACGTACATTTTAACGCAAGGACCTCTATTGGAAACAATGGACGATTTCTGGTTAATGATTTGGCAAAACAATTGCAAAACAATACTAATGTTAACGAGATTCATAGAACAAAATAAAATTAAGTGTCATAAGTATTGGCCAAAACAAACTGGAGACAAGCATATAATACCTCTAACAAAAATCGGTTTCACCATCGTATATTTGACACTAACAGAACAAACGCATTTTACTAAACGAATTTTCCGACTTCCAGAAATTTCAACTAAAAAATATCGCGATGTAACCCAATTTCAATTTAATACATGGCCCGATACAGGAACCCTTTCTACTGCAAAAGAATTTTTGAAAATTTAACAAAAAATTGAACATTATCAAACACATGAATGCGAAATTGAACCTTTATTAATACATTGCAGTGCTGGAATCGGACGATCAGGCACATTTTGACTAATCGATATTTGCCTCACTTTAATTGCTACCAAAAATGGGAACAAAATGACGATACCCCAAATATTATTAGAAATGCGCAAAAAAGGAAGGGTGTAGTTCAAACTGCCAAACAATTAAAATTTGCATACTTAACCATTTTAGAAGGACAAACATTTCTCTCCAAACTCACCCCAAACTCTAGCAGTAATAATATAGCATCGGTAGAACTCAACTCAAGTCAAATTAATGTTGTAACCAGAAGTCACGCTAAAACCGAACAAAACGAGCAAATAAATGAGGTGGAACTTCCCCAAAAACCCACAAATCCACTGGAAATAGTACCAACAAACATCGACTCGATTGACGAACCCATAAGAATAGATTTAAAGGATCCCACAGAAATTGAACCGTCAGACACAGAATCTAACGCATCATACGAAACATCAGAATCCGAAACAGAAGAGCAAATCGAAATTTTAACGGACCCGCGTGATATCCAATCATTGCTGAAAGCACATTATGACTCCCCTTTAGGAGGGCATGCCGGTATTCAAAAAACGTTTAATCGTATCCGAAAAAACTACCGTTGGAAAAATATGTTGGAGGATATAACCAAATACATAAATAAGTGCATAAAGTGCCAAGGCAATAAAAAGGGAAGAGGTTTGAAAATGCCAATGAAGATTACGGATACGGCAACTCGACCTTTCGAAAAGATTTACTTGGATATTGTTGGACCACTTCCGACATCACAACATGGCAATAAGTATATTTTAACTTTTCAAGACGATTCGACAAAAATTCTGGATTGTTTTGCTATACCCAATGCCGAGACGACCACAGTGGCCGAAATCTTCTACCGGAATATTATTTTAAAATATTTAGTCATACCGATTAAGCTAATAACCAACCAAGGTTTGAATTTCACCAGCGAATTGTTCAAACGTATATGTAAATTATTACACATCAAAAAGGTACAAACTACTGCTTACCACCCCCAATCAAATGGATCACTAGAACGCACTCACGGACCACTTATCGAGTATATGCGCACAATGGTCGACGACAATATGGACACATGGGACCAATGGCTCCCTGAAGCCGCGCTAGTACACAATCACACACCACATAGCGGAAGTAAGTTTACACCAATTCATGCTTTGTACGGCTACCATCGCGCTCTACCCACAAACCTCACGAAAAAACCCGATCCCATATACAATTTTGATGATTATTGTAATACTATCAAATATAAATTACAAAAAATTCACAACAGTATGAGGGAAAATCTCATGAAAGCTAAGGTAAAATCGAAAGAGTGCTATGACAAAAACTCAAGGACAGTAAAATTCCACGTAGGAGATACAGTACTATTGAGAAACGCAGCAACAAAACGCAAATTATCAGGAGTATGGACTGGCCCTTATCAGGTGCGAAAAGTTCATGATGACCTAAATACTTCCATACAAATTGGAAAGAAAATGCGAAGAGTCCATAACAACCGACTAAAAAAATTCTAACTACACATTGTCTAAAAACTTCAAAAAACTCAACTTTACCATACCTATTTATTAAACACAAAAATCCGAAATAATGTAAGGTACTAACGTAAATATTTCCTTTTATCTGTTAACGAAAATTCTCAAAAAAAAAATTCATACCCAACCATAAGCATAGAGAAAGCACAATCTTTATATACAATATTTCATAATTAGGTCAAGTTCAAGTTCACCCATTTTTTCTTTGCCAAATGGTAAACATTGAACATGTTTTATACCTACGTCCATGAATAAAACCTGAGAAGATTTCAATGTAAATAAAATATATTTATATATATAAATTAATATATATATATATAATATATAACTATTGCAGTACAACTTGCCGTAAGATAAACAAAAGAAATATGACACCACCACAAAATTTTTTTTTACATATCTCATATACAGTCATACAAAGACGAAGGGAAATTGTCTTTTAATATTTTGGATACAAAATAATAATAAGAACAATTTTCCAAATTTAGTCTTTGTTGAAATATGAGAAAAATCCCCGTAGAAATCCTAAGGTAATATGTATAAGGTATATTGAACCTTTTCAACAAATCTCTGCTTTACAAGAATTTATCCAAGAATATTTTTTTTTACATAAAATACTCTGTCAACTAAAATTTCAACACTTTCTAAATTTTTATGCTTGTTAATTTTCGCACGTTTAATTAATTGCTCCAACTATGGAAGCTTTAATAGTATTGCCTTGATTCCCTAAGGTACGAAAAAATTAAAAAAAAAAAAAAACAAACAACCAACGGAAAGTCATAGCCCACAACTTAAAAGGGGAACAAATAATAACACATAATTAATATAAATTTAAAAACTTTATATTTAATAATAACTTTGATAAAACTGATTTTTTTTTTGGAGTGTTTAACTTAACTTGTTGGTGCTTAGGCACACAACACAAAACTTTGAGTTTGGCTCCCTGAGCCAAAACTCAACACCGTCCCCGGCAGCCATTTTCTAACTGCACGGCAAGTAATCCATTCGTCACCCACTAGCATCCCACTGCGAGACAACACGGTGACCTATACCACCTAAAAACAAAAACAAAAAAAAAAAAAAAACGTTTTAGTATACAAAGAAAAAAGGAACCTTTTTATTAAAAGTAACAAATACTTACTCCGAAATGTTCGGCCACAACACACTGTATTGGCCATATGTGGTCCACCTCCACAATAATATCGCACCTATGGTCTCGACCAAAAGCCATTACTGGCTTTAACGGCCAACACCTCAAAGTGCTTACACTCATGAAATACATTTTTTTTATGTAATTATTGTTCAATTTAAAATAAAAAAAAAAAAAACAAATTTCACTTGTTGCCCGAAGGTAAATTAATTCACAACTGACTAATTTGAAAAGAATCACCGGCACATTTCTCATAGAAAATAATTTAAAAAAAAAATAAAAAAATATATATAATACAAATTTGTTATCAAATAAGATCATTTTTCGTCATATTTTATTAAGGGAATAAATTCAATATAATTCGACTTTGTTTCAACGATATTACAGTAACATCTAGTTAAAACCCAAATTTTAATCATGAAATTTTATAATTTTCATTTTAGATTGCGAATTTTTTTTATGATACATTTCTCTCAATTTCAAGGAAAAATGATGCTGTTAATCTCGTTGTCAATATGCGTGAACTACTGATACACCCAATTGCAAATACAACCCCTAAATAATACGGGAATTTTATTCGAGCCAGTAGGAAATGCGGTAATTTATCAAACAACGTGGAATATATATACAAAAATAGGTCTATACCAGGAAGACGAAACTTTAAATTTCCTCACACTACGTGATGACAAAATTAGAAGTCTTTGTAATATATCGGGAGCAACGTCCAACGCTTCTTGCTCATATTGGCATGCGGAATTCCAGAAAATATCGCATTAAATAAAAATACAAATCGAAGCAGTTAATTTCTTCAACATTAATAAACGCACTAAACGAGCATGGTTCAACATAATTGGAACAGGAATGAAACACTTGTTCGGAACAATGACCGAAGAGGATGCAGAAGATATTAACAATAGAATTAAAGCACTGGAAGAACACGATTGTGAAAATTTACATTTAATTAAGAAACAAGTAACAATAGTACAATCTGCTTTTGATACTTTAAATAAGGCAATTACTAATATAAGTCTCCAACAAGAATCCCTAGAACAACGTTTTGAAATATTCTCTAATACATTACACACGAAAATTCGAAATTTGAAACAAGAATTCCAAATACTACATATCCGAACAGAAATAAACGAAATTCTAATATTCATTTTACATTTACTCCAAGAATTATATACCCATTTAAATGAACAATTTTCTATTCTATCATCTGTACAACAACGTAAACTCCATCCATCAATATTATCGGCAGAAACATTAACGAAACTCCAAGCAGAAATCGCGACCCACACTAACGCGTTACATTTAGATTTCCCTTCTCTGAACCAAATGATAAGAGTAGATGCGGAACATTTACGGGTGAAATTCATTTCAAATCACATCATTCGCTTAATACTGAATTACAAGAAGCGAGTAAATCCTTAGAAAATTTTAATAAGGAATTGCTGAATTTTGAAAATGAACGAAAAACCCAAAAACACCAGGTTATGTAAACAGTAGTACCGTGGGAATATCAACTTTAATTCTAATCCTGATCATTTTCCTTTACGTTCGAAAGAGTAAGAGGTCAAAATTGACCAAGAAAAAGAAAATTACGAACACTCCTCTAAACGTTATTCAAATACCTTGTAATACATGAAGAAATTTTAACTCCCAAACTGAAATAAATAGCCCCAATCAAAATTTAATAATCCCTCAACCAGTAGAAACTAATTTTAACGACAAACAACCCCCAAACTTAAAACCATGGGTATTCCCCCTCCACCACCTCCTAAATCTCCGCAAGTACAGTTACAGATAGGTAAAGTAAAACAAATCTGTGATACTCTTAACGAAAAGCAGAGAGTAAGAAAATCCATGGAAAGCCTTGGGTAAATCGTATGTGCCACTGTAACGGTACGTCTTTTTATTATTGTTAAATATTTTTTGTCTCTATCAAACAAAACAATCACTAGACAAATTCCAAATTTTTTTTTTCATTGAAAATTTTTCAAGAAAATGAAATCGGATTTATAGAAAAAATTCCCGAATAAGCTAAAAACAAATTGAGATTCTGTTGGCAGAATAAATATTAAAAAAAAAAAAAAGGAGAAAGAATGTAAAAATTTTTTAAAACTTTTAGGTTTTTTAGGTAAAATTAAATAAAATTTTACAATTATTTTTTTTATATATATAGATAAAAAATTATCTTTTAAGAAGAAATATGTTAAACATATTTTAAAAAATTTTTCATCGATTTTTGAAGAAACATACTATATTTATTTGTTTGTTCAAATATCGACGAAAAATTTTTTTTTGTCAATACAGCGTGGTATGTTGTGGTACACCCTGTACCAAAAAATTATTCTCACCAAAAAAGCCCGATATTTCGAAATTTAGTTTTTGTAAACGCGTAAGTAATTATTTAAATTTATTAATATATTTCGAAATATAAACAATTTCGAAATATCTTATTAAAATTATTACTTTGCTTCGACATCAATTTTTTTTTGTCGAAATACACTAAAAATTTTATACTAACGAATTTTAGTATTGCAAAATATAAATTCATTTTTTCATACGAGATAATAAAAAAAAATTGCATACGCGAAAATTTTTCAAGTAATTATTCGTCTTCAAAGAATAATTAATTTTCGCATGTTCCGCAAAAATTACTAATATCGGTCAAAATACGATGAACTTAAAGTACTTTGACAAATTTTTATTGTAAAATTTTCTTATCGATTTGATATCGATTATCAATTAGTAAGTTTTGATTTTCCGACGCGTTTAGATTGATTCTAACTTAAATTGACCGGTCGTGGTTTTCGTTTTTTAAAGAAAGGGGATTTTAAGTTGTTGGCTTGTTCGGCTAAAATAAATCACAGTTTAAAGAAATTTACCCTATTTTGGTCGGAATATATTTCTTAAGTTGTTGAAAGATAAGTAAAGTGTTCTAAGAGAAAACTAAAGTAGTTAAGTTCATCGTATTGTGACCGATATTAGTAATTTTTGCGGAATATGCGAAAAAAATTATTCTTTCAAGACGAATAATTGTTTGAAAAATTTTCGCGTATGCAATTTTCTTTTATTATCGCGAATGAAAAAATGAATTTATATTTTGCTATACTAAAATTCGTTAGTATACAATTTTTAGTGTATTTCGACATAAAAAAATTTATGTCGAAGCAAAATAATAATTTTAATAAGATATTCCGAAATTGTTTATATTTCGAAGTATGTTAATAAATTTAAATAATTATTTACGCGTTTACAAAAACTAAATTTCGAAATATCGGGATCAATAAACGCTTGTTTGGTCGGAATGATTTTTTGGTACAGGGTGTACCACAACAGTGTAATGTAATATATCATTTCAGCGTTCATCAGAACGAACATACATCTGGCGTTCATCACAACTATAACACATTTGGCGTTCATCAGAACGATAACATATTTGGCGTCCAACGGAACGATTATACACTTGGCGATCATCAGAAGGATTACACGTTGAGCGTTCATCAGAGCTGTAACACATTTGGCGTTCATAACAACGATTATTCCTTTGGCGTGCATCAGAACGATTATACATTTGGCGTGCATCAGAATGATTATACATTTGGCGTTCATCAGAACGATCATACATCTGGCGTTCATCAGAACAATAACACGTTCGGTTTTCATTAGAACGATAACATTTTTGGTATTCACGAGAACGATTATACATTTGGAGAGCATCAAACCGATTATACGTTTGGTGTTCATCACAACGATAACACATTTGGCGTTCATTAGAACGATAACATATTTGGCGTTCATCAGATCGATAACATATTTGGCGTTCAACGGAGCGACTATACATTTGGCGTTCATCAGAACGATAACACATTTGGCGTTCATCAAAACGATAACACCCTTTACGTTCATCAGAACGATCATACATCTGGCGTTCATCAGAACAATAACACATTCGGTTTTCATCAGAACGATAACATATTTGGCGTTCATCAGAACGGTAACATATTTGGCGTTCATCAGAACGATAACATATTTGGCGTTCATCAGGGCGATTATACATTTGGCGTTCATTAGAACGATCATTCATTTGGCGTTCGTCAGAACGTATATGCATTTGGCGTTCATCAGAACGATAACACATTTGGCGTTCATCAAAACGATAACACCCTTTACGTTCATCAGAACGATTATGCATTTGGCGTTCATCAGAAGAATAACATATTTGGCATTCAACAGAGCGGTTATATATTTGGCGATCATCAAACGGTCATACGTTAGGCGTTCATCAGGACGATAACACATTGGCCTTCATCAGAACGATAAAACGTTTGGAGTTCGTCAGAACGATCATATATTTGGCGTTCATCAGAGCGATCATAGATTTGGCCTTCATCAGAACGATAACTTATTTGGCGTTCATCAGAACGATCATACATCTGGCGTTCATCAGAACGATCATACATTTGGCGTTCATAAGAATGATTATGCATTTGGCGTGCATAAAAACGATAACGCATTTGGCGTTCATCAGAGCGATGAATCATTTGGCGTTCATCAGTACGATAACTCATTTGGCGTTCATCAGAACGATCATACATCTGGCGTTCATCAGAGCCATTATACATTTGGCGTTCATGTGACCGATTATGCATTTGGCGTTCAACAGAACGATAACACATTTGGCGTTCATCAGAACGATAAAATATTTGGCGTTCAACGGAACGATTATACATTTGGCGATCATCAGAAAGATTACACGTTGGGCGTTCTTCAGAGCTGTAACACATTTGGCGTACATCACAACCATTATTCCTTTGGCGTGCATCAGAACGGTTATACATTTGGCGTGCATCAGAACGATTATACATTTGGCGTTCTTCAGAACGATCATGTATCTGGCGTTAATCAAAACAATAACACATTTGGTTTTCATTAGAACGATAGCATATTTGGCGTTTACTAGAACGACTATACATTTGGAGATGATCAGAACGACCATACGTTTGGTGTTCATCAGAACGATAACACATATGGCATTCATCAGAACGATAACATATTTGGCGTTCATCAGAACGATAACTCATTTGGCGTTCATCAGAACGATCATACATCTGGCGTTCATCAGAACGAACATACATTTGGCGTTCATAAGAATGATTATGCATTTGGCGTGTATAAAAACGATAACACATTTGGCGTTCATCAGAGCGAAAACTCATTTGGCATTCATCAGAACGATAACTCATTTGGCGTTCATCAGAACGATAACTCATTTGGCGTTCATCAGAACGATCATACATCTGGCGTTCATCAGAACGATCATACATTTGTCGTTCATAAGAATGATTATGCATTTGGCGTGCATAAAAACGATAACACATTTGGCGTTCATCAGAGCGATAACTCATTTGGCGTTCATCAGATCGATAACATATTTGGCGTTCATCAGAACGATCATACATCTGGCGTTAATCAGAACAGTAACACATTTGGTTTTCATCAGAACGATAAAATATTTGGGGTTCACCAGAACGATTAAACATTTGGAGATGAGCAGAACGATCATACGTTTGGCGTTCATCAGAACGATAACATATTGGCGTACATCAGAACGATAACACATTTGGCGTTCATTAGAACGATAACATATTTACCGCTCATCAGAACGATAACACATTTGGCGTTCATCAGAACGATTACGCATTTGGCGTTCATCAGAACGAACATACATCTGGCTTTCATCAGAACTATAACACATTTGGCGTTCATCAGAACTATAATATATTTGGCGTTCAACGGAACGACCACACATTTGGCGATCATCAGAAGGATTACATGTTGGGCGTTCATCAGAGCGGTAACGCATTTGCAGTTAATCAGAACTTAAACACATTTGGCGTTCATCAGAACGATTATTCATTTGGCGTTCGTCAGAATGGATATGCATTTGGCGTTCATCAGAACGATAACACTTTTGGTGTTCATCAAAACGATAACACATTTTGCGATCATCAGAGCGATTATGCATTTCGCGTTCATCAGAACGAACATACATCTGGCTTTCATCAGAACTATAACATATTTGGCGTTCATCCGAATGATAAAATTTTTGGCGTTCACCAGAACGATTATACATTTGGAGATGATCAGAACGATCATACGTTTGGCGTTCAACAGAATGATAACACATTTGGCGTTCATCACAACGATAACGCATTTGGCGTTCATCAGAGGGATTATACATCTGGCGTTCATTAGAACAGTAGCACATTTGGTTTTCATCAGAACGATAACATATTTGGCGTTCACCAGAACGATTATACATTTGGAGATGATCAGAACGATCATACGTTTGGCGTTCAACAGAACGATAACACATTTGGCGTTCATCACAACGATAACGCATTTGGCGTTCATCAGAGCGATTATACATTTGGCATTTATCAGAACGATTATTCATTTGGCGTTCGTCAGAACGATCATACATCTCGCGTTCGTCAGAACGAACATACATCTGGCGTTCATCAGAACTTAAACACAATTGGCGTTCATCAGAACGATAACACATTAGGCGTTCATCAGCACTATTGTTCATTTGGAGTTCATCAGAACGAGTATGCATTTGACGTTCATCAGAACTATCATACATCTGGCATTCATCAGAACGAAACATATTTGGAGTGCATCAGAGCGACTATACATTTGGCGTGCATCAGAACGATTATGCATTTGGCGTTCGTCAGAACGTTCATACATCTGGCATTCGTCAGAACGAACATACATCTGGCGTTCATCAGAACTTAAACACATTTGGCGTTCATCAGAACGATAACACATTACGCGTTCGTCAGAACGGATATGCATTTGGCATTCATCAGAACGATAACACATTTTGCGTTCATCAGAGCGATTATGCATTTGGCGTTCATCAGAACTGTAACACATTTGGCGTTCATCAGAACGATAAAATATTATAATATTATATTATAAGTTAATATGAAAGGGATAATTTATGCAATATAGGTACCTAATTCTTGAACCAAATATCACAACATAAATTATAGTATAACGTAAATCAGTCATTAATTTAGCGAGGACAACGACATGATCATATTCCAAACAATAAAATCCAGATACACACATACATGTGTATAAAGAAAAGTTTTCTCGAAGTTGAAGAAAAATTAAGTATGGAAAATACAAATTAGTTGAGAAAAATCATGATAACGAGAGTAAGCAACAATAAGAAACGAAATCTAGATCATGGGAAACTACGCACAACCAGATAATCCAGAAATTTGTTGTCCCAAAATTCCGTTTTTCCATAAAACGACAGAAAAGTACCGAAATTTTCAAGGATCCGTTACGATCGGAGTATAAAAGGGGGTGTCGTTTCAGTAACAAGTCACTCGTTTTGAATCATCAGTGAGAGTAAGAAGTAGGTAGCGAAATTCAGGACCACACCAAACAAAAAATAAAAGTATTTTTTTTAGAAACAAATTAATTTCGTTTGAAATTCATTTTTTTGACCTGAAATCATAAAATTGATTGTGGATATTTGCCCAGTCAATTTTATGTCGGGTTACCAAACAAAGGACATTCGTTGCCTTGTTCGAAATACATTGAAATTAGTGACGGATATTTGCCTTATTAATTTCAATCGGGATTGATTTTGGACATTTGTTGCAATTTCAAAAGAAATAAAGTGCATTTTTGTTCTTTTTTTTTCAATTCAAATCACGGAAAACTTTTGCCTGATTTGTTCCAATTTAAATTACGGACATCGTTTTGCCTGATTTTCTCAACTCAAATCAAGGACAGCTTTTGCCTGATTTGTTCCCAATTAAATCACGGACATCGTTTGCCTGATTTACTCCCAATTAAATCACGTACATCGTTTGCCTGATTTTCTTCGCAACTCGAATCAGGGACAGCTTTTGCCTGATTTGTTCCTAATTAAATCACGGACATCGTTTGCCTGATCTACTCCCAATTAAATCACGGACATAGTTTGCCTGATTTTCTTTGCAACTTAAATCACGGACATCGTTTTGTTTGATTTTTTTTCTTAATTCAAATCACGGACAGCGTTTGCCTGATTTGTAACAATTAGAATCACTAACATTTGTCTGATTATAGTTTTTTTAAGTAGAAATAGCATTTATTTGGAGAGAACTGTCGAACGGGGTAGAGTTGCTGATATTAGGAGAAACATCGATCGAAGATTACAGATAAAGTTATATAGTTATAAGACGAAAATATTAAAAAGTACATGAAGTAGAATTAAGATATTGAATTAATAAAAAAAATCAGAATTTTAAACAACCCAATCTTTTCATTTTTACCATCAACTTATCCAACATTAATTTTCAGCGTGATTAGGTTGTAATTGGTTAAGAGTATACAGCTCATAAACAATTACAATTACGTCACATAAATATTGAGTAGGAGACTCAACAGCGTTCATCAGAACGATAACACATTTGGCGTTCAACAAAACGATAACGCATTTTGCGTTCATCAGAACGATTATGCATTTGGCGGTTATCAGAACGAACATACATCTGGCGTTCATCAGAACTATAACACATCTGAACGATTATTCCTTTGGCGTTCACCAGAACGATTATGCATTTGGAGATGATCAGAACGATCATACGTTTGGGGTTCATCAGAACGATAACACATTTGGCGTTCATCAGAACTATAACGCATTTGGCGTTCATCAGAGCGATTATACATTTGGCGTTCATCGGAACGAATATACATTTGGCGATCATCAGAAGGATTACAGTTTGGGCGTTCATTAGAGCGGTAACACATTTGGCGTTGAACAGAACGATAAGACATTTGGTGTTCTCAAAACGATAACACATTTGGCATCCAGCAGAACGATAGCACATTTGGCGTTCATCAGAGCGATCATAGATTTGGCCTTCATCAGTACGATTATTCATTTGGCGTTCTTCATAACGATAGCATATTTGGCGTTCATCAGAACGATAACATATTTGGCGTTCATCAGAACGATAACATATTTGGCGTTCATCAGAGCGATTATACATTTGGCGTTCATCAGAACGAATATGCATTTGGTGTTCATCAGAGCGAACAAAAATCTGGCGTTCCTCTGAACTATAACACATTTGGCGTTCATCAGAACGATAACACATTTGGTGTGCATCAGATCGACTAGACATTTGGCGATCATCAGAACGATTATTCATTTGGCGTTCATCAGAACGATAACGCATTGGCGTTTATCAGAATGATTAATTTTTTTAATCTCGCGCCCTTAGTAATGATAATATAGGATGTTTTTATTCTAATATTGCCTGTTATTAGGGCCACTGTAGTTAACTAAAAACAATTTAAATAAACGCTAACGTTTCGCCTCTTTATTTGAAGCTTTATCAAGGCTATAATACAGTGAAAAGTATATTTGTTATAATTTGCTTATTAAATAACATAAAACCATGTAAAACATTAATGTAACTCGAATTTACCTAAACTTGTTTGTTCTCAAACTACACAAAACATATTCTTAAAATGCACAAACATATTATGCACTATGTCAGTTAGAAAAAAAGAAACAACAAATGAATATAATACATTAATGGAACCAGCAGTAAACATAAAAAATAAAATTTGAAACACTCCAATCATTAAACAAGAACGAAATTTTTTCTTTATTTCTATTTTTAATCTTCACTGGCTAATTTGAGTTTTAAAACTAAAGTGCATAATCGTACGGAAAAAACCACAAGCAAAATCAGAAGAATAATTGCACAGGAAAACCGTATCTTAAATGTTATACCGATAATTGAGTTGAAATACCCAATATCTGAATTCTTCCTTAAATAATGTTCGGTTTTATATTTTTCACCTTCATTTGTAATTCAGTAAAATGCCTTTATATACAGCGTTTAGGTCTTCTGTGTCACTTCTCAAGTTATCATATGAATAATAACATGAAGTGTATATATTCGCTCAAACTGGAAGACCATCCGTTCAAAAAACCGAACGACGACATTTTAAAAAAAAATCAATAAATCAGTCTTAAAGCTGGAAATCAAAATTACCATTTGGAAAATATCCCTATTAGCATATAAAATCAAATTAATCATTAATAAAGCTAAATTAATGTTAGATATAAACATATTCCATAAGTTTAAGGGTAAGGTTAGGGATAGATTTAGTAATATGTTTAAGAAAATAAAAGCTAATAATATCAGGAAGTTAAACACATTGGTAACGAAGTCCAGTAATGTAAAACTAGAATATCAGAATAATTTTTTATTTAATTTGACAAATATAAGCATTTCTGATGAGACCAGAAGGATATTGGCAGCGGGGCCTACCTTTGCTATACCGTTAACGAAGAAGGAAATACCAATTCCCAATATAATTAAAGACATTGAATACTACATCTCTCAACAAAATGGTAGTATTGATGATAAGGAGATAATAAGATCGAGGATAATAAACATAATTGTAAATCATATGAACAACATTGATCAGTTGGAAAAATATAATTCGACAGTTATAGACTTTGAATGTACGCAAAAATTATTAAAAAACATTAATAGTATAATGGTGGCTAGATAAGACAAAGGTAACTCTACAGTATTGACGTTTAAAAGCGAGTACATGCTTACTATGAATATGATGTTGACAGATAAAAATACATACAAGAATTCAACTAGAGACCCTACAACGAGGTTTCAGACAGAGGCCAATAACATCATTAAGGAATTGTATGAATTTGGTTCAATAACGGAGTTGCAATACAAAAAAATGAAGAAATTAAATTCAGTGTCACCCAGACTTTATGGACTAAGAAAAACCTATAAAAGCAATATCAGTTTCAGACCGATAGTTTGCAACATAAACAGTCCATCATATGAAATTTCGGTGTTTGTGCACAATATCTTGTCATCAGTAATCAGAACATTTGACTGCAATGTAAAAAATTCCTTGGAATTTATTAGATACATTAGAACTGTGAAGTTACCAACAGATTATGTCTTAGTTTCGTTAGATGTCGTGTCTTTGTTTACTAACATAGCAAAGAAGTTAGTTTTATGTACGTAAGTAACCATTCTGTATTAGTCTGTGCTCCACTCAATCCTCGCGGTGCATTTTTGGTGGTCGTACGGGGTAACGCTAGAATTTATTATAAAAGAAAGTCAGGAGAAAAAATTAAATACATTGATGCATGCTCTCTCTACCAATTGGTACGTAAAAATAGAAAATTCCCCATCGCTCATCTGAAATTATATGTTCCTAACTTGGAGTGCTCCAAGGTACCATAAATCTAACAAAAATTGATGGCCTGATTAAATGCAAAATTTTTCTACCACAAAATATGTATCATCCCGTCTTACCGATGAAGCAAAACCAAAAGTTAATGTTCTCATTATGCTCCACATGTAGTTTGGAAAAAAGTCAAGAGCATTGTACTCATGAAGAAAATGAATGGGTCATTAACTGGAACATGGGTACTGCTGGAAATTTATGAAATATGGTCTTATGAGGTGCGGCAAGAGACAGATGGCCTCTTCATAGAAATGATGAACAAATTCCTGTTTTTTCAAATTTTGCACAAACTCGGATTGGATCCAAGTATGGTTTGAGTTTTGTAAGACGGTAAACGTAGACTAGTGCCATAAACTAATTCTGCAGAAGTTGATTTGAAATCTTCTCGAAAGGCAGTTCTCAGTCCTAGCCAAATGGAGGGGAGTGACTTTGTCCATTGACTATTGCCTGCGCACATGATATCGACTTTAAGACTTCGATGCCACCTTTCGATCATTCCATTACAAGCTGAATTGTAAGCCGTAGTGCGCGTAGGAGTGAAACCAAGAAGTTTAGATAGTTCAGAAAATAATTCTGATTCGAATTGTACACCACGGTCTGTCGTTATGGTTACCGGAACTCCAAAGCGACAAATCCAATGTTTAAAAACTGCATTTGCTACTGTTTCGCTTTTGATATCAGGCAATGGAATGGCTTTGGGCCACCGAGTGAATCTATAGGGGTCGGTTAGGAAATTATTATGGGTCCCAAAAGTCGCTATATATATATACGTTTAACAAAATTAATAATTTCTTATTAATTTATTTTTAATGCAATTTATTTATTGGATCTTTAAACACACAGAGAATTATAATAAGTTAGTATTTATTTGAATGTCATATTAAAAAAGTTATTTGGGAAAAGGCTAAAAACAAATCGTAAAGAACTTGTGTTCAGAAGGAAAAATTAATTAGAACTAAATTATTATTTCACTACAAAATTTTCTTTATCATTTTTCTAAGCTAACTTATTTAAAAAATCTTTCAATTTGGGTTTCTGAGTTTTTACAAGAAAATCCGAAACCAGTAGATTGAAATAAAAACAAGTAGTTCTGAAAAGTGTAAAAATAATTTGCAACAAGTATATGGTGCCAAGCCACCACAGTACTCCCCTTCCAGTGAAATCTAAATGAACGTTAATGGTTCCATTGTTTTGGAGGTTTTGAAATGCGTCCGGAACGTGTCTGAGTCGTGGTGAGTTTCATGTTTTCGAACGTGACCCTTTTCTTAACCTTTTCAGCCGCTGCAATGGGGTTCTCGATGGTTGGTTTGGTATGCTCATCTAAACTTTCACTAAAAAAAGGCTTTAATCTATTGATTGAGACAGTTTTTTTGAATTTTTTTATCTGCAACGTAAAATATTTGTCATTTCGACTGATGACTTGAAAGGGGCCTTCATATGGTGGTTGGAACGAGGCTCGCACAGCGTCTGTTCTAACAAAAACGTTCGAACAGTTTGCCAAATCTTTAAAAACGAAAACTTGACCCTGTCCATGTCGTGAGGGCGGTTTGGGTCGAATGGTGTCGAAATGTGTTCTTATTTGTCGTACGAATTCGGACTGGGAGGATTGTTTTTTTTTGAATTTGTAGAAACTCCCCCGGTAAACGTATATTTGTACCGTAAACTAATTCAGTGGGAGTAGCATTGAAGTCTGCGCGATATACCGTTCTCAAACCGAGTAACACGGATGGTAGAGATTTGGTCCATTGACGATCTTCAACGCACATGATGGCTGCTTTTAGCGGTCGATGCCACCTTTTGATCATATCGTTACACGCTGCATTTGGCGTTCGTCAGAACGATCATACATCTGGCGTTCGTCAGAACGAACATACATCTGGCGTTCATCAGAACTTAAACACATTTGGCGTTCATCAGAACGATAACACATTAGGCGTGCATCAGAACGATTATTCATTTGGCGTTCATCAGAACGATTATGCATTTGGCGTTCGTCAAAACGATCATGCATCTGGCATTCATCCGAACGATAACATATTTGGCGTTCATCAGAACGATAACACATTAGGCGTGCATCAGAACGATTATTCATTTGGCGTTCATCAGAACGATTATGCATTTGGCGTTCGTCAAAACGATCATGCATCTGGCATTCATCAGAACGATAACATATTTGGCGTTCATCAGAACTGTAACAAATTTGGCGTTCATCAAAACGATAACACATTTGGCGTTTATCAGAACGATTATTCATTTGGCGTTCTTCAGAACGGATATGCATTTAGCGTTCATCAGAACGATAACACATTTGGCGTTCATCAAAACGATAACACATTTTGCGTTCATCAGAGCGATTATGCATTTAGCGTTCATCGGAACGAACATACATCTGGCGTTCATCAGAACTATAACATATTTGGCATTCATCAGAACGATAAAGTATTTGGCGTTCAACGTAACGATTATACATTTGGCGATCATCAGAAGAATTACACGTTGGGCGTTCATCAGAGCTGTAACACATTTGACGTTCATCACAACGATTATTCCTTTGGCATTCATCAGAGCGATAACATATTTGGCGTTCATCAGAAATGTAACACATTTGGCGTCCATCAGAACGATATTAAATTAGGCGTTCATCAGAACTATTATTTATTTGACGTTCGTCAGAACGAGTATACATTTGGCGTTCATCAGAACGATCATACATCTGGCATTCATCAGAACGATAACATATTTGGCGTGCATCAGAGCGATTGTACATTTGGCGTTCATCAGAACGATCATGCATCTGGCGTTCATCAGAACAATAACACATTTGGTTTTCATCAGAACGATAGCATATTTGGCGTTCACCAGAACGATTATACATTTGGAGATGATCAGAACGATCATACGTTTGGCGTTCATCAGAACGATAACACATTTGGCGTTTGTTGAGTCCTCTCAACATTTTTTGTTTGCATTATTAACATAACTAAAAGAAAATAAAATAAATTAAATTGAAAACAAAAAAATGAGCAAAGCAAACCATAGTAATGAATTTACATTTTCTCTATATCGGCCGGACCACTGTGGAACTTTCCCGATAACGTCATCAAATATTAATTTCAGTTCTCTTATTTTAAAAGTACATTCCAAGTTTCATGAAAATGTGACTAGTATTGGCCGAATTATAAGGGTTTTTTTTATTTTGCATTCCCGTAACCCCCACAGAGGCGAGTCGCATTCTATCTTTTCAGTTGTGCTATCCAGAATGTTTACACTAAGTTTTAAGAAAATTTGCCCATTATTGAGTGAATTCTTGAAATTTTTCTATTTGAGCCCGCACAGCCCCCCTCGAGGGGAGACATTTGACCTTTTCAGTTTGCTCATACCAAATGTACATTTCAAGTTTCATTAAAATCCGACGGTTATTGACCGAATTATTAAGGTTTTTTGTATTTAACCCTCCCGCAACCCACACCGATGGGAGACGCATTCTATCTTCTCACTTGCCCTATCCAGAATGTACACACCAAGTTCAAAGAAAATCTGCCCACTATTGAGTGAATTGTTGAAGTTTTTCTTGTTTCGCCCCTCACAACCCCCCACCGCGGGGAGACACACTTTATTTTTTACTTCGTTCATCCCAAACGTACGTTCGAAGTTTCATTAAAAACCGAATATTATTAACCGAATTAGGGAAGTTTCTCTATTTCCACCACAACATTTTTTTAAAAAAGTTCTGCGCATTAGTGTTGCCAGGTGTAAATTCCGTTGAAAAGTCAATATGTTCTGATTTCGAATATAGTACACAAACTGTGCAAATCTCATCAAAATTGGACGAGCGGTTTCAGTTCTACAACAAGTGCAAATATAGACTACATTTGGACAAAATGTACTTTTAGACAGTGTTGCCATAGTCGAATATGGCCCAAAAACCAATCAGATCTAAGTTAGGATCAGATACATAAACTGTATAAATTTTATCGAAATTGGCCCACCAGTTTAGTCTGAACCGTGCGGACAAAATTTTTTCGTGTTTAGACAAAGAAAGCGTTACCAAATAGTGTTGCCATATATTAATTTCGCCCAAAATCTAACACCATCTGGCATTTGATGCAACACCAAAATGGTGAAAGTTTCATGGAAGTCGGAACATCCATTTATTCTATTAACGATTTAAAAAAGCGGACGGACGGACGGACATGGGGCTAATTATTTTTGACGAAATGGATTTTGCACTTATTTTCATCTTCCTAGCCCTTCTAGATTATAAGTTAGGTTTTCGCACCATTATAGTACTTTCCTATAAACATTCGTTTACCGGGAAAGTAAAAATCATTGTTTACCTCTACATCGCTGACAGTATAACTGTATATATAACAGTATAAATGTCGAAATACATAAAAAAAAGTGTATACTAACAAATTTTAGTATAACGAAATATAAATTCATTTTTTTTTGTTTCATACGCGATAATAAAAAATTTGCGTACGCGAACATTTTTTTTTAAGTAATTATTCTTCTTCCAAGAATAATTATTTTTTTTGTCAATTACGCGAAAATAACTAATATCGGTCAAAGTACGATGAACTTAAAGTACTTTGACAAACTTTTATTTTAAAATATTTTTATCGATTTGATATCAATTATCAATCAGTTGTTTTTTGGTTTTCCCGACGCTTAAAGCTTAAAAATTTAATTGACCTGTCGCAGCGATTTTAAAGAAAAAGTATTAAACTATTCCTCTTGTTAGTTTTTGTTGGAAACAAAATTTTTTTTTTATAATAAAAGTCGGGCGGAAGAAAAGTTTTCTTTTTTTGGTCGGAACCAATTTTTGTTTTTTTAGTGATTTATTAAAGAATTTAAACAAGGAAAAGGAATTTTGAAAATTTTAATGGAAGAAAGTTTTGTTTTTGTATAAATTTAAAGAAGTTTCCGAATAAGTGTTTAGCGTTTAATAAAGAATTTAAACAAGGAAAAGGATTTTTGAAAATTTTAATGGAAGAAAGTTTTGTTTTTGCATAAATTTAAAGAACTTTCCGAATAAGTGTTTAGCGTTTAAAAAAGAATTTAAACAAGGAAAAGGATTTTTGAAAATTTTAATGGAAGAAAGTTTTGTATTTGTATGAATTTAAAGAAGTTTCCGAATAAGTGTTTAGCGTTTAATAAAGAATTTAAACAAGGAAAAGGAATTTTGAAAATTTTAATGGAAGAAAGTTTTGTTTTTGTATAAATTTAAAGAAGTTTCCGAATAAGTGTTTAGCGTTTAATAAAGAATTTAAACAAGGAAAAGGAATTTTGAAAATTTTAATGGAAGAAAGTTATGTTTTTGTATAAAATTAAAGAAGTTTCCGAATAAGTGTTTAGCGTTTAATAAGAATTTAAACAAGGAAAAGGATTTTTGAAAATTTTAATGGAAGAAAGTTTTGTTTTTGTATGAATTTAAAGAAGTTTCCGAATAAGTGTTTAGCGTTTAATAAAGAATTTAAGCAAGGAAAAGGAATTTTAAAAATTTTAATGGAAGAAAGTTTTGTTTTTGTATAAATTTAAAGAAGTTTCCGAATAAGTGTTTAGGGTTTAATAAAGAATGTAAACAAGGAAAAGGAATTTTGAAAATTTTAATGGAAGAAAGTTTTGTTTTCGTATAAATTTAAAGAAGTTTCCGAACAAGTGTTTAGCGTTTAATAAAGAATTTAAACAAGGAAAAGGAATTTTGAAAATTTTAATGGAAGAAAGTTTTGTTTTTGTATAAATTTAAAGAAGTTTGCGAATAAGTGTTTAGCGTTTAATAAAGAATTTAAACAAGGAAAAGGAATTTTGAAAATTTTAATGGAAGAAAGTTTTGTTTTTGTATAAATTTAAAGAAGTTGGAATGTAATGTCATGCCGATCGCCCCTTAGATATAAGTAGGTTTTAAGCTAAGTAGTCAAAAATGGCTTTTCGTCGGAACAATTCTCACGGGAAAATATTGTAGATAAAGCGCTTAATCGCGATTTCGGAAAAACAACGGTGTCAAATTCGAAGGTATTCAAAGAAACTCGAGAACATTCCTAAGACAAAATTCGTCTTCATGGAAATCCGAGTACAATGAAAATTGTCCCACGGGAAAATAGCATGGACAAAATGCTTAATTAGCGCGAATTCGAAAATGGACAAACAACGGTTTCAAATTCAAAGTTGATAACAGAGAAACTCGAGAACATTCCTAAGGCAAAATTCGTCTTCATGGAAATCCGAGTACAGTGAAAATTGTCCCACGGGAAAATATGGTGGACAAAATGCTGATTAGTCAAATTTGAAAATGGAGAAACAAAAGTATCAAATTCAAAGCAAACCATTTTGAAATTTGAATATCCCGAATGCATTCTGCACCCGTAAGGATTTTGTTCCTATAAAAGCCAAGCAACGTAGTGAGATAAGTAATCAGTTCATCAGATCAGTTCGACAAATCAGTTCAACAACAGAGTCAAGCTCGACTAGAAAGTCCAAATAAAAAGTATTGCTAAAAAGTATTGTAGAAACTAAAAAGTAAAAATATAAAGTATAGTAGAAAATAGAGAGTCCAATAAAAAAGTATTGTTGAAAACTAAGAGCCATTGAATTTAAAAGTATTGTTGAAACGAATTTAATTTAAAAAAGTATTGTTGAAACGAATTTAATTTAAAACGTATTATTGAAACGAATTGAATTAAAAAAAGTATTGTTGAAACGAATTTAATTTAAAAAGTATTATTGAAAAGAATTGAATTAAAAAATAGTATTTTTGAAAAAAAAGTTGAATTAAAAAGTATTGTTGAAAAGAGTTGAATCTAAAAAGTATTATTGAAAAATTTGAATTTAAAAAGTATTGTTGAAAAGAGTTGTATTTAAAAAGTATTGTTGAAAAAGATGAATTTAGAAAGTATTGTTGAAAAGAGTTGAATCTAAAAAGCATTGTTGCAAAAAGTTGAATTTAAAAAGTATTGTTGAAAAGAGTTGAATTTAAAAACTATTGTTGAAAAAGATGAATTTAGAAAGTATTGTTGAAACGAGTTGAATAAAAGAAAGTATTGTTGAAAAAAGTTGAATTTAAAAAGTATTATTGAAAAAAGTTGAATTTAAAAAGAGTTGTTGAAAAGAATTGAATTTAAAAAGTGTTGTTGAAAAGAATTGAATTTAAAAAGTATTGTCGAAAGTTAAGAATTAAAGTTAACAAGTACTGTCAAAAAATCGAGAATTGAAGTTAATAAATATTGGTGAAAAGTAATAATTAAAGTATTGATAAAGGAAATAATATTGAGCATTGTTAAACATTAAGATTTGAAATTAATAAATATTGGTGAAAATAATTAAGTGAAAGGAAGTGTTTTTATTTCAATACCAGCCATATTAATAATTATTCGGGAGTTGACGTTGCCAGAGGCATTCCGACAAAATATTACACAACAAAGTTTCCGAATAAGTGTTTAGCGTTTAATAAAGAATTTAAACAAGGAAAAGGAATTTTGAAAATTTTAATGGAAGAAAGTTTTGTTTTCGTATAAATTTAAAGAAGTTTCCGAATAAGTGTTTAGCGTTTAATAAAGAATTTAAACAAGGAAAAGGAATTTTGAAAATTTTAATGGAAGAAAGTTTTGTTGTTGTATAAATTTAAAGAAGTTTCCGAATAAGTGTTTAGCGTATAATAAAGAATTTTAAAAAGAAAAAAAAAGTGGTAAGCGTTTTTATTTTCATTTAATTAAAAAAAAAAAAAAAAATTGTATATATACATTTTCCGGAGAATTGGTCCCCTGGGGAGAAAAACCATATTTGCACAAAAGTTTCCTAGAGTCGTCCTGGGAAGGATCAGGTCGTTCCTTTTGCTCCACAACAATCTTTCTATTTTTACCATCAACCTATCCAACATTAATTTTCAGCGTGATTAGGTTGTAATTGGTTAAGAGTATACAGCTCATAAACAATTACCATTACGTCACATAAATATTGAGTAGGAGACTCAACATTTTGGAAATCATAAGAAAACTGGAGAATCAAGACGAACGGTAGGGTATCTAACTCGCAGAATAGCTCCAGTAGAAAAATTATGGGAGGAAATTTCGAATAAAGAGGTGCTGATTTCATTGCAAGGTGAATCATTAAAAGATTCCAAGTACATAGTTAATGGGATGTTTGATGGAATAGAAGGAACATACTTCGAGTTCATTGGGAACCTTCAAGAGGCACTTGAAATCACAAGTAGACCTACAAACCCTGCCCCTATTAACGATTCGTTCAATTTGAACAATGGTGAAGGTAGAAATCAGCACCGATCCGAGATCAATTTGCCAAAAATAAATCTACCTAAATTCTATGGGGATTATGGATCATTGCAGTCGTTCCATGATCTATTCATATCATTAATTCATTCCAACTCTGGAATTCCCTCCGTTCAGAAGCTTCATTACTTAAAAACGAGTCTGGTCGGCGAAGCAGAGAGGCTTTTAAGACAATACCAAACAATATGGGACAATTATAGTCCTGCGTGGAGTACGTTAGTCAAACGATACCACAACAAACGAGTATTAGTCAATACTCAATTGAGAATTCTGTGTAATCAGAATAGTTTACGTGCTGAATCAGTAAACGGGATTAAGTCAATTCTTGATCAAACTTCAGAATGTCTGCATGAGTTAGAAGCATTGCAGGTTCCTATCAATAATTGGGATCCAATAATAGTGTACCACGTTACAAAGCGACTTCCTATCGAAACTAGAACTTTGTGGGAACAGTCATTAGCTAATATAGTAGAAATACCGTCATTAGAAGAACTTAAGAAGTTTCTAGAAGCGCTGTATCGAACAATAGAGGCTTTGTCAGAACGATCAGCAATCATGTCCAGATCATTAGATGTTCGTTGTGTGGGGAATCACATAGATCAGCCACATGTTAGAAATTCCTCGGTGTGAATCTTCAAATGAAACGAAGGCATTTATACCAGGAAGGTTATTGTTACGACTATCTCAGAAAGGGGCATCAGTTGAAAAAATGTCAGAGTAAAGTCACATGCAAGATGTGTAGTCAAAGGCACAACACATTATTTCACTCTGACCAAGTTACGCCTGCAACGGCAAAGAAAAGCAAAAGGGTGCACTCCAGTTCGGAGGAATCCACTATCAATTCTCCTAAGACGGCAACCATGTTATCTACAATAAGTAGACCATTTCAAACAATGCCAATAGGAAACAAGCTCGTCACCACAATGGTGCAAATGAGTAGTTCACAAGGGGGATCACTTGTTCAGTGAGCCTTAGTAGACTATGGCTCCCAAGTATCCTCCATCACAAAGCGTGCAATTCAACATAGTAAGTTGAAAAGGTCCAAAGGCGATTTGCAAGTCGCAGCACTTAGAAAATCCAGAGTTGCAACAGGGGATAAACGAGTGACTTGTGATATAAAGTCACTCTCCAATTCCAAGTTTGCACAAAGCATGGAAGCATTAATGTTTAAAATCGCTACCGCATTGGTACAAGTAGGTAGGTCATATTGGAGATCACTTGTCCTGCGAGCTCTAGGAAACTCTGGCTCCCAAGTACCCTCCACTACAGAGCGAGCGATTCAACGGAGAAAGTTGAACTGCTCCAAAATTGATTTGCAAGTCACTGCGCTTAGAAAATCAAGAGTCGGCAACAAAATAAAAATTTTGATGCAGCATTTATGGATGACCGGCTGTGGAACGAACCGGTTCCATCCAATTTAGAAAATTAGTGGAAAAACATAAAGAGCCAGCTTATCAGGCATTTAAAGTTAATACAAATTCCTCAGTGGGTTCAGACACCCAATGATACAAGGTATAAAATTCATGGTTTTACGGATGTTTTAACAAAAGCATTTGCAGCAGTGGTGTACCAGCAAATAATAGATAAAGGTGGAGGAACTTATGCAAACTTTTTTACAACCGAAACCAGAGTTACTCCATTTAAACCAGTATCACTTCCTCGGCTAAAATTATGTGTCGCAGTGTTCTTAAGTAGGCTAGGGAAACAGATATGAATCGGTATGCGCATTATCGAAGAAAAATCAATATTGTTGAGTAATTCCAAAATTCCTCGTGCTTGGATCAAAGGGAATCCAAACAAATGTAGAACACTTGTGGCTAACACAGCAGTTCAAAATCTAGAAAACAATGCTTTTAGCCAGTGGCGGTACATTCCGACCAAGGAAAATCCCGCTGATAGTGCCTCTAGAGGCATAGATACATGTATAATAAAGGATCTAGAATAATGATTAGCAAACGAAGAAGAATGTTGGCCAACTGAAAATTCTTCTTCATTAGAGGCATTTAAAACAGGTGAAAGGTTGGCCTGCCAAATAGAACCACAGTTCGACTTATTTACGAACTATTCGTCATTCACAAAAGTGGTGAGAATTATTGCATGGTGTATGCGTGTGGAATGGAAGAAAATTTCAAATCAAAATCCTTATCTGACGACAACTGAGGTAGACCAAGCAAAGATGATAATTGGCAAATCATTTGGTTTGGGTACAGGGACCATACAGGGACCAACCAGACCAAAAACCACCAGCAAAACGTCCTAGGGGGTAGTACGGTGGGCGGAATATGTTGAGTCCTCTCAACATTTTTTTGTGTATTATTAACAAAACTAAAAGCAAATAAAATAAATTAAATTGAAAACAAAAAAATCATTGTTTACCTCTACATCGCTGACAGTATAACTGTCATAATCAGTTAGATCAACAATTTGTCAATAAAATGGATAGAATCGGGACATTCATATCATTTTGAATGGTTCGAATATAAACTTAACGAAAATGTATTTTTTTGTTATTTAATAATTATATTTTTTTGGTAAGAATTAAGATAAATTATAAGTTAATATGAAAGGGATAATTTATCTAATATAAGTACATAATTCTTAAACCAAATATCACAACATAAATTATAGTATAACGTAAATCAGTCATTAATTTAGCGAGGACAACGACATGATCATATTCCAAACAATAAAATCCAGATACACACATACATGTGTATAAAGAAAAGTTTTCTCGAATTTGAAGAAAAATTAAGTATGGAAAATACAAATTAGTTGAGAAAAATCATGATAACGAGAGTAAGCAACAATAAGAAACGAAATCTAGATCATGGGAAACTACGCACAACCAGATAATCCAGAAATTTGATGTCCCAAAATTCCGTTTTTCCATACAACGACAGAAAAGTACCGAAATTTTCAAGGATCCGTTACGATCGGAGTATAAAAGGGGGTGTCGTTTCAGTAACAAGTCACTCGTTTTGAATCATCAGTGAGAGTAAGAAGTAGGAAGAGAAATCCAGGACCACACCAAACAAAAAATAAAAGTATTTTTTTAGAAACAAATTAATTTCCTTTGAAATTCATTTTTATGACCTGAAATCATAAAATTGATTGTGGATATTTGCCCAGTCAATTCTATGTCGGGTTACGAAACAAAGGACATTCGTTGCCTTGTTTGAAATACATTGAAATTAGTGACGGATATTTGCCTTATTAATTTCAATCGGGATTGATTTTGGACATTCGTTGCCGACTCAACATAACGTAAATAGCCAAAAGCAATTTCTAACGAAATAAAGTGTTGTTTTGTTCTTTTTTTTTCAATTCAAATCACGGACAACTTTTGCCTGATTTGTTCCAATTCAAATCACGGACATCGTTTTGCCTTATTTTCTCAACTCAAGTCAATGACAGCTTTTGCCTGATTTGTTCCCAATTAAATCACGGACATCGTTTGCCTGATTTACTCCCAATTAAATCACGGACATCGTTTGCCTGATTTTCTTCGCAACTCAAATCAAGGACAGCTTTTGCCTGATTTGTTCCTAATTAAATCACGGACATCGTTTGCCTGATTTACTCCCAATTAAATCACGGACATCGTTTGCCTGATTTTCTTCGCAACTCAAATCAAGGACAGCTTTTGCCTGATTTGTTCCTAATTAAATCACGGACATCGTTTGCCTGATTTACTCCCAATTAAATCACGGGCATCGTTTGCCTGATTTTCTTCGCAACTTAAATCAGGGACATCGTTTTGGCTGATTTTTGTTCTTAATTCAAATCACGGACAGCGTTTGCTGATTTGTACCAATTAGAATCACTAACATTTGTCTGATTATAGTTCTTTTGAGTAGAAATAGCATTTATTTGGAGAGAACTGTCGAACGGAGTAGAGTTGCTGATATTAGGAGAAACATCGAACGAAGATTACAGATAAAGTTATATAGTTATAAGACGAAAATATTAAAAAGTACATGAAGTAGAATTAAGACATTGAATTAATAAAGAAAAAAAGAATTTTAACCAACTCAATCCTTTTATTTTTACCATCAACCTATCCAACATTAATTTTCAGCGTGATTAGGTTGTAATTGCTTAAGAGTATACAGCTCAAAAACAATTACAATCACGTCACATAAATACTGAGTAGGAGACTCAACAGCGTTCATCAGAACGATAACACATTTGGCATTCATCAGAGCGATTATACATTTGGCGTTCAACAGAACGATTATATATTTGGAGATGATCAGAACGATCATACGTTTGGCGTTCATCAGAACGATAATATATTTGGCGTTCGCCAGACCGATTATACATTTGGAGATGATCAGAACGATCATACGTTTGGCGTTCATCAGAACGATAACATATTCGGCGTTCATCAGGACGATAACATATTTGGCGTTCATCAGAACGATTATGCAGTTGGCGTTCATCAGAACGATTATACATTTGGCGATCATCAGAACGATTACACATTGGGCTTTCATCAGAACGATAACATATTTGGCGTTCATTAGAACGATAAGACATTTGGCGTGCATCAGAACGATTATTCATTTGGCGTTCAGCAGAACGATTATGTATTTGGCGTTCGTCAGAACGAGAACACATTAGGCGTTCATCTGAACTATTATCCATTTGGCGTTCATCAGAACGAGTATGCATTTGGTGTTCATCAGAACGATCATGAATCTGGCATTCATCAAAACGATAACATATTGGGCGTGCATCAGAACGATTATTCATTTGGCGTTCATCAGAACGATTATGCATTTGGCGTTCGTCAAAACGATCATGCATCTGGCATTCATCCGAACGATAACATATTTGGCGTTCATCAGAACTGTAACACACTTGGCGTTCATCAAAACGATAACACATTTTGCGTTCATCAGAACGATTATGCATTTGGCGGTTATCAGAATGAACATACATCTGGCGTTCGTCAGAACTATAACACATTTGGCGTTCATCTGAACGATTATTCCTTTGGCGTGCATCAGAACCATTATGCATTTGGCGTGCATCAGAACGATTACACATTTGGCGTTCATCAGAACTATCATACATCTGGCGTTCATCAGAACAATAACACATTTGGTTTTCATCAGAACGATAACATATTTGACGTTCACCAGAACGATTATACATTTGGAGATGATCAGAACGATCATACGTTTGGCGTTCAACAGAACGATAACACATTTGGCGTTCATCACAACGATAACGCATTTGGCGTTCATCAGAGCGATTATACATTTGGCGTTCATTAGAACGATATCACATTTGGCGTGCATCAGAACGATTATTCATTTGGCGTTCGTCAAAACGATCATACATCTGGCGCTCGTCAGAACGAACATACATCTGGCGTTCATCAGAACTTAAACACAATTGGCGTTCATCAGAACGATAACACATTAGGCGTTCATCAGAACTATTGTTCATTTGGAGTTCATCAGAACGAGTATGCATTTGACGTTGATCAGAACGATCATACATCTGGCATTCATCAGAACGATAACATATTTGGCGTGCATCAGAGCGACTATACATTTGGCGTTCATCAGAACGATCATGCATCTGGCATTCTTTAGAACGATAACATATTTGGCGTTCATCAGAACTGTAAAACATTTGGCGTTCATCAAAACGATAACACATTTGGCGTTCATCAGAACGATTATTCATTTGGCGTTCGTCAGAACGGATATGCATTTGGCATTCATCAGACCGATAACACATTTTGCGTTCATCAGAGCGATTATGCATTTGGCGTTCATCAGAACGAACATACATCTGGCGTTCATCAGAACTATAACATATTTGGCGTTCATCAGAACGATAAAATATTTGGCGTTCAACGGAACGATTATACATTTGGCGATCATCAGAAGGAGTACACGTTGGCCATTCATCAGAGTTGTAACACATTTGGCGTTCATCACAACAATTATTCCTTTCGCGTGCATCACAACGATTATACATTTGGCGTGCATCAGAACGATTATATATTTGGCGTTCATTAGAACGATCATACATCTGGCGTTCATCAGAACGATAACACATTAGGCGTTCATCAGAACTATTATCCATTTGGCGTTCATCGGAACCATTATCCATTTGGCGTTCATCAGAACGAGTATGCATTTGCTGTTCATCAGAACGATCATGAATCTGGCATTCATCAGAACGATAACATATTGGGCGTGCATCAGAACGATTATTCATTTTGCGTTCATCAGAACGATTATGCATTTGGCGGTTATCAGAATGAACATACATCTGGCGTTCATCAGAACTATAACACATTTGGCGTTCATCTGAACGATTATTCCTTTGGCGTACATCAGAACCATTATGCATTTGGCGTGCATCAGAACGATTACACATTTGGCGTTCATCAGAACGATCATACATCTGGCGTTCATCAGAACAATAACACATTTGGTTTTCATCAGAACGATAACATATTTGGCGTTCACCAGAACGATTATACATTTGACGTTGATCAGAACGATCATACATCTGGCATTCATCAGAACGATAACATATTTGGCGTGCATCAGAGCGACTATACATTTGGCGTTCATCAGAACGATCATGCATCTGGCATTCTTTAGAACGATAACATATTTGGCGTTCATCAGAACTGTAAAACATTTGGCGTTCATCAGAACGATTATTCATTTGGCGTTCGTCAGAACGGATATGCATTTGGCATTCATCAGACCGATAACACATTTTGCGTTCATCAGAGCGATTATGCATTTGGCGTTCATCAGAACGAACATACATCTGGCGTTCATCAGAACTATAACATATTTGGCGTTTATCAGACCTGTCAGATATTTGGCGTTCATCAAAACAATAACACATTTGGCGTTCATCAGAACGATAACCCATTTGGCTTTCATCAAAACGATAACGCATTTTGCGTCCATCATTACGATTATACATTTGGCGGTTATCAGAACGAAAATACATCTGGCGTTCATCAGAACTATAACACATTTGGCGTTCATCAGAACGATAACACATTTGGCATTCATCAGAAGGATAACATATTTGTCGTTCATCGGAACGATAACGCATTTGGCGTTCATCAGAAGGATAACGCATTTGGCGTTCATCAGAGCGATTATGCATTTGGCGTCCATCAGAATGAATATACATTTGGCGATCATCAGAACTGTAAGACATTTGGCGTTCATCAAAACGATAACACATTTGGCGTTCATCAGAACGATTATGCATTTGGCGTCCATCAGAATGAATATACATTTGGCGATCATCAGAACTGTAAGACATTTGGCGTTCATCAAAACGATAACACATTTGGCGTTCATCAGAACGATAACGCATTTGGCGTTCATCAGAAGGATAACGCATTTGGCGTTCATCAGAACGATAACCCATTTGGCGTTCATCAGAACGATCACACATCTGGCGTTCCTCAGAACGATAACATATTTGGCGTTCATCTGAACTGTAAGACATCTGCCGTTCATCAAAACGATAACACATTTGGCGTTCATCAGAACTATGATTCATTTGGCGTTCGTCAGAACGGATACGCATTTGGTGTTCATCAGAAGGATAACGCATTTGGCGTTCATCAGAGCGATTATGCATTTGGCGTCCATCAGAACGAATATACATTTGGTGATCATCAGAACTGTAAGACATTTGGCTTTCATCAAAACGATAACGCATTTTGCGTTCATCATTACGATTATACATTTGGCGGTTATCAGAACGAAAATACATCTGGCGTTCATCAGATCTATAACACATTTGGCGTTCATCTGAACGATTATTCCTTTGGTGTGTATCAGAACGGATATGGATTTGGCGTGCATCAGAACGATTATACATTTGGCGTTCATCAGAACGATCATACATCTGGCGTTCATCAGAACAATACCACATTTGGTTTTCATCAGAACGATAAATTATTTGGCGTTCACCAGAACGATTATGCATTTGGAGATGATCAGAACGATCATACGTTTGGGGTTCATCAGAAAGATAACATATTTGTCGTTCATCGGAACGGATACGCATTTGGTGTTCATCAGAACGATAACCCATTTGGCGTTCATAAGAGCGATTATGCATCTGGCGTTCATCAGAACGATAACATATTTGGCGTTTATCAGAACTGTAAGACATTTGGCGTTCATCAAAACCATAACACATTTGGCGTTCATCAGAACTATGATTCATTTGGCGTTCGTCAGAACGGATACGCACTTGGTGTTCATCAGAACGATAACCCATTTGGCGTTCAACAAAACGATAACGTATTTTGCGTTCATCAGAACGATTATGCATTTGGCGGTTATCAGAACGAACATACATCTGGCGTTCATCAGAACTATAACACATTTGGCGTTCATCTGAACGATTATTCCTTTGGCGTTCACCAGAACGATTATGCATTTGGAGATGATCAGAACGATCATACGTTTGGGGTTCATCAGAACGATAACACATTTGGCGTTCATCAGAACTATAACGCATTTGGCGTTCATCAGAGCGATTATACATTTGGCGTTCATCGGAACGAATATACATTTGGCGATCATCAGAAGGATTACAGTTTGGGCGTTCATTAGAGCGGTAACACATTTGGCGTTCATCTCAACTATTATTCCTTTGGCGTGCAGCAGAACGATTAGACATTTGGCGGGCATCAGAAGGATTATACATTTGGCGTTCAGCAGAACGATCATACGTTTGGCGTTCATCAGAACAATAACACATTTGGTTTTCATCAGAACTATAACATATTTGGCGTTCATCAGAACGATAACACATTTGGCGTTCATCAGAACGATAACACATTTAAGTTCATCAGAGCGATTATTCATTTGGCGTTCATCAGAACGATTATACATTTGGCGATCATCAGAACGATTACAAATTGGGCGTTGATCAGAACGATAACACATTTGGCGTTCAGCAGAACGATAACACATTTGGCGTTCATCAGAACGATAACACATTTGGCGTGCATCAGAACTATTATTCATTTGGCGTTCATCAGAACGGTTATGCAATTGGCGTTCGTCAGAACGATGATACAAGTGGCGTTCGTCAGAACGAACATGCATCTGGCGTTCATCAGAACTTAAACACATTTGGCGTTCATCAGAACGATAACACATTAGGCGTTCATCAGAACTATTATTCATTTGGCGTTCATCAGAACGAATATGCATTTGGCGTTCATCAGAACGATCACACATCTGGCATTGATCAGAACAATAACATATTTGGCGTTCATCAGAGCGATTATACATTTGGCGTTCATTAGAAAGGTTACGCATTTTGCGTTCATCAGAACGATTATTTATTTGGCGTTCGTCAGAACGGATATGCATTTGGCGTTCATTAGAACGATAACACATTTGGCGTTCTTCAAAACGATAACACATTTTGCGTTCATCAGAACGATTATGCATTTTGGGTTCGTCAGAACGGATATGCATTTGGCGTTCTTCAGAACGGTAACATATTTGGCGTTCATCAGAGCGATTATTCATTTGGCGTTCATCAGAACGATAACACATATTGCGTTCATCAGAACGATTATGCATTTGGGGTTCGTCAGAACGGATATGCATTTGGCGTTCATCAGAACGGTAACATATTTGGCGTTGATCAGAGCGATTATGCATTTGGCGTTCATTAGAACGATAACACATTTGGCGTTCTTCAAAATGATAACACATTTTGCGTTCATCAGAACGATTATGCATTTGGGGTTCGTCAGAACGGATATGCATTTGGGGTTCATCAGAACGGTAACATATTTGGCGTTCATCAGAGCGATTATTCATTTGGCGTTCATCAGAAAGGTTATGCATTTGGCGTTCATCAGAACGATTATTTATTTGGCGTTCGTCAGAACGGATATGCATTTGGCGTTCATTAGAACGATAACACATTTGGCGTTCATCAGAACGATAACATATTTGGCGTTCAACGGAACGACTATACATTTGGAGGTTATCAGAAGGATTATACGTTGGACGTTCATCAGAGCGGTAACACTTTTAGCGTTCATCACAACGATTATTTCTTTCGCGTGCATCAAAACGATTGTACATTTGGAGATGATCAGAACGATCATACGTTTGGCGTTCATCAGAACGATAACACATTGGCGTTCATCAGAACGATAACACATTTGGCGTCCATTAGAACGATAACATATTTAGCGCTCATCAGAACGATAACACATTTGGCGTTGAACAGAACGATAAGACATTTGGTGTTCTCAAAACGATAACACATTTGGCATCCAGCAGAACGATAGCACATTTGGCGTTCATCAGAGCGATCATAGATTTGGCCTTCATCAGTACGATTATTCATTTGGCGTTCTTCAGAACGATAGCATATTTGGCGTTCATCAGAACGATAACATATTTGGCGTTCATCAGAACGATAACATATTTGGCGTTCATCAGAGCGATTATACATTTGGCGTTCATCAGAACGAATATGCATTTGGTGTTCATCAGAACGAACAAAAATCTGGCGTTCCTCTGAACTATAACACATTTGGCGTTCATCAGAACGATAACACATTTGGTGTGCATCAGATCGACTAGACATTTGGCGATCATCAGAACGATTATTCATTTGGCGTTCATCAGAACGATAACGCATTGGCGTTTATCAGAATGATTAATTTTTTTAATCTCGCGCCCTTAGTAATGATAATATAGGATGTTTTTATTCTAATATTGCCTGTTATTAGGGCCACTGTAGTTAACTAAAAACAATTTAAATAAACGCTAACGTTTCGCCTCTTTATTTGAAGCTTTATCAAGGCTATAATACAGTGAAAAGTATATTTGTTATAATTTGCTTATTAAATAACATAAAACCATGTAAAACATTAATGTAACTCGAATTTACCTAAACTTGTTTGTTCTCAAACTACACAAAACATATTCTTAAAATGCACAAACATATTATGCACTATGTCAGTTAGAAAAAAAGAAACAACAAATGAATATAATACATTAATGGAACCAGCAGTAAACATAAAAAATAAAATTTGAAACATTCCAATCATTAAACAAGAACGAAATTTTTTCTTTATTTCTATTTTTAATCTTCACTGGCTAATTTGAGTTTTAAAACTAAAGTGCATAATCGTACGGAAAAAACCACAAGCAAAATCAGAAGAATAATTGCACAGGAAAACCGTATCTTATATGTTATACCGATAATTGAGTTGAAATACCCAATATCTGAATTCTTCCTTAAATAATGTTCGGTTTTATATTTTTCACCTTCATTTGTAATTCAGTAAAATGCCTTTATATACAGCGTTTAGGTCTTCTGTGTCACTTCTCAAGTTATCATATGAATAATAACATGAAGTGTATATATTCGCTCAAACTGGAAGACCATCCGTTCAAAAAACCGAACGACGACATTTTAAAAAAAAATCAATAAATCAGTCTTAAAGCTGGAAATCAAAATTACCATTTGGAAAATATCCCTATTAGCATATAAAATCAAATTAATCATTAATAAAGCTAAATTAATGTTAGATATAAACATATTCCATAAGTTTAAGGGTAAGGTTAGGGATAGATTTAGTAATATGTTTAAGAAAATAAAAGCTAATAATATCAGGAAGTTAAACACATTGGTAACGAAGTCCAGTAATGTAAAACTAGAATATCAGAATAATTTTTTATTTAATTTGACAAATATAAGCATTTCTGATGAGACCAGAAGGATATTGGCAGCGGGGCCTACCTTTGCTATACCGTTAACGAAGAAGGAAATACCAATTCCCAATATAATTAAAGACATTGAATACTACATCTCTCAACAAAATGGTAGTATTGATGATAAGGAGATAATAAGATCGAGGATAATAAACATAATTGTAAATCATATGAACAACATTGATCAGTTGGAAAAATATAATTCGACAGTTATAGACTTTGAATGTACGCAAAAATTATTAAAAAACATTAATAGTATAATGGTGGCTAGATAAGACAAAGGTAACTCTACAGTATTGACGTTTAAAAGCGAGTACATGCTTACTATGAATATGATGTTGACAGATAAAAATACATACAAGAATTCAACTAGAGACCCTCCAACGAGGTTTCAGACAGAGGCCAATAACATCATTAAGGAATTGTATGAATTTGGTTCAATAACGGAGTTGCAATACAAAAAAATGAAGAAATTAAATTCAGTGTCACCCAGACTTTATGGACTAAGAAAAACCTATAAAAGCAATATCAGTTTCAGACCGATAGTTTGCAACATAAACAGTCCATCATATGAAATTTCGGTGTTTGTGCACAATATCTTGTCATCAGTAATCAGAACATTTGACTGCAATTTAAAAAATTCCTTGGAATTTATTAGATACATTAGAACTGTGAAGTTACCAACAGATTATGTCTTAGTTTCGTTAGATGTCGTGTCTTTGTTTACTAACATACCAAAGAAGTTAGTTTTATGTACGTAAGTAACCATTCTGTATTAGTCTGTGCTCCACTCAATCCTCGCGATGCATTTTTGGTGGTCGTACGGGGTAACGCTAGAATTTATTATAAAAGAAAGTCAGGAGAAAAAATTAAATACATTGATGCATGCTCTCTCTACCAATTGGTACGTAAAAATAGAAAATTCCCCATCGCTCATCTGAAATTATATGTTCCTAACTTGGAGTGCTCCAAGGTACCATAAATCTAACAAAAATTGATGGCCTGATTAAATGCAAAATTTTTCTACCACAAAATATGTATCATCCCGTCTTACCGATGAAGCAAAACCAAAAGTTAATGTTCTCATTATGCTCCACATGTAGTTTGGAAAAAAGTCAAGAGCATTGTACTCATGAAGAAAATGAATGGGTCATTAACTGGAACATGGGTACTGCTGGAAATTTATGAAATATGGTCTTATGAGGTGCGGCAAGAGACAGATGGCCTCTTCATAGAAATGATGAACAAATTCCTGTTTTTTCAAATTTTGCACAAACTCGGATTGGATCCAAGTATGGTTTGAGTTTTGTAAGACGGTAAACGTAGACTAGTGCCATAAACTAATTCTGCAGAAGTTGATTTGAAATCTTCTCGAAAGGCAGTTCTCAGTCCTAGCCAAATGGAGGGGAGTGACTTTGTCCATTGACTATTGCCTGCGCACATGATATCGACTTTAAGACTTCGATGCCACCTTTCGATCATTCCATTACAAGCTGAATTGTAAGCCGTAGTGCGCGTAGGAGTGAAACCAAGAAGTTTAGATAGTTCAGAAAATAATTCTGATTAGAATTGTACACCACGGTCTGTCGTTATGGTTACCGGAACTCCAAAGCGACAAATCCAATGTTTAAAAACTGCATTTGCTACTGTTTCGCTTTTGATATCAGGCAATGGAATGGCTTTGGGCCACCGAGTGAATCTATAGGGGTCGGTTAGGAAATTATTATGGGTCCCAAAAGTCGCTATATATATATACGTTTAACAAAATTAATAATTTCTTATTAATTTATTTTTAATGCAATTTATTTATTGGATCTTTAAACACACAGAGAATTATAATAAGTTAGTATTTATTTGAATGTCATATTAAAAAAGTTATTTGGGAAAAGGCTAAAAACAAATCGTAAAGAACTTGTGTTCAGAAGGAAAAATTAATTAGAACTAAATTATTTCACTACAAACTTTTCTTTATCATTTTTCTAAGCTAACTTATTTAAAAAATCTTTCAATTTGGGTTTCTGAGTTTTTACAAGAAAATCCGAAACCAGTAGATTGAAATAAAAACAAGTAGTTCTGAAAAGTGTAAAAATAATTTGCAACAAGTATATGGTGCCAAGCCACCACAGTACTCCCCTTCCAGTGAAATCTAAATGAACGTTAATGGTTCCATTGTTTTGGAGGTTTTGAAATGCGTCCGGAACGTGTCTGAGTCGTGGTGAGTTTCATGTTTTCGAACGTGACCCTTTTCTTAACCTTTTCAGCCGCTGCAATGGGGTTCTCGATGGTTGGTTTGGTATGCTCATCTAAACTTTCACTAAAAAAAGGCTTTAATCTATTGATTGAGACAGTTTTTTTGAATTTTTTTATCTGCAACGTAAAATATTTGTCATTTCGACTGATGACTTGAAAGGGGCCTTCATATGGTGGTTGGAACGAGGCTCGCACAGCGTCTGTTCTAACAAAAACGTTCGAACAGTTTGCCAAATCTTTAAAAACGAAAACTTGACCCTGTCCATGTCGTGAGGGCGGTTTGGGTCGAATGGTGTCGAAATGTGTTCTTATTTGTCGTACGAATTCGGACTGGGAGGATTGTTTTTTTTGAATTTGTAGAAACTCCCCCGGTAAACGTATATTTGTACCGTAAACTAATTCAGTGGGAGTAGCATTGAAGTCTGCGCGATATACCGTTCTCAAACCGAGTAACACGGATGGTAGAGATTTGGTCCATTGACGATCTTCAACGCACATGATGGCTGCTTTTAGCGGTCGATGCCACCTTTTGATCATATCGTTACACGCTGCATTTGGCGTTCGTCAGAACGATCATACATCTGGCGTTCGTCAGAACGAACATACATCTGGCGTTCATCAGAACTTAAACACATTTGGCGTTCATCAGAACGATAACACATTAGGCGTTCATCAGAACTATTATTCATTTGGCGTTCATCAGAACGAGTATGCATTTGGGGTTCATCAGAACGATCATACATCTGGCATTCATCAGAACGATAACATATTTGGCGTTCATCAGAACTGTAACAAATTTGGCGTTCATCAAAACGATAACACATTTGGCGTTTATCAGAACGATTATTCATTTGGCGTTCTTCAGAACGGATATGCATTTAGCGTTCATCAGAACGATAACACATTTTGCGTTCATCAGAGCGATTATGCATTTAGCGTTCATCGGAACGAACATACATCTGGCGTTCATCAGAACTATAACATATTTGGCATTCATCAGAACGATAAAGTATTTGGCGTTCAACGTAACGATTATACATTTGGCGATCATCAGAAGAATTACACGTTGGGCGTTCATCAGAGCTGTAACACATTTGACGTTCATCACAACGATTATTCCTTTGGCATTCATCAGAGCGATAACATATTTGGCGTTCATCAGAAATGTAACATATTTGGCGTTCATCAGAACTGTAACAAATTTGGCGTTCATCAAAACGATAACACATTTGGCGTTTATCAGAACGATTATTCATTTGGCGTTCTTCAGAACGGATATGCATTTAGCGTTCATCAGAACGATAACATATTTGGCGTGCATCAGAGCGATTGTACACTTGGCGTTCATCAGAACGATCATGCATCTGGCGTTCATCAGAACAATATCACATTTGGTTTTCATCAGAACGATAGCATTTTTGGCGTTCACCAGAACGATTATACATTTGGAGATGATCAGAACGATCATACGTTTGGCGTTCATCAGAACGATAACACATTTGGCGTTTGTTGAGTCCTCTCAACATTTTTTGTTTGCATTATTAACATAACTAAAAGAAAATAAAATAAATTAAATTGAAGACAAAAAAATGAGCAAAGCAAACCATAGTAATGAATTTACATTTTCTCTATATCGGCCGGACCACTGTGGAACTTTCCCGATAACGTCATCAAATATTAATTTCAGTTCTCTTATTTTAAAAGTACATTCCAAGTTTCATGAAAATGTGACTAGTATTGGCCGAATTATAAGGGTTTTTTTTATTTTGCATTCCCGTAACCCCCACAGAGGCGAGTCGCATTCTATCTTTTCAGTTGTGCTATCCAGAATGTTTACACTAAGTTTTAAGAAAATTTGCCCATTATTGAGTGAATTCTTGAAGTTTTTCTATTTGAGCCCGCACAGCCCCCCTCGAGGGGAGACATTTGACCTTTTCAGTTTGCTCATCCCAAATGTACATTTCAAGTTTCATTAAAATCCGACGGTTATTGACCGAATTATTAAGGTTTTTTGTATTTAACCCTCCCGCAACCCACACCGATGGGAGACGCATTCTATCTTCTCACTTGCCCTATCCAGAATGTACACACCACGTTCAAAGAAAATCTGCCCACTATTGAGTGAATTGTTGAAGTTTTTCTTGTTTCGCCCCTCACAACCCCCCACCGCGGGGAGACACACTTTATTTTTTACTTCGTTCATCCCAAACGTACGTTCGAAGTTTCATTAAAAACCGAATATTATTAACCGAATTAGGGAAGTTTCTCTATTTCCACCACAACATTTTTTTAAAAAAGTTCTGCGCATTAGTGTTGCCAGGTGTAAATTCCGTTGAAAAGTCAATATGTTCTGATTTCGAATATAGTACACAAACTGTGCAAATCTCATCAAAATTGGACGAGCGGTTTCAGTTCTACAACAAGTGCAAATATAGACTACATTTGGACAAAATGTACTTTTAGACAGTGTTGCCATAGTCGAATATGGCCCAAAAACCAATCAGATCTAAGTTAGGATCAGATACATAAACTGTATAAATTTTATCGAAATTGGCCCACCAGTTTAGTCTGAACCGTGCGGACAAAATTTTTTCGTGTTTAGACAAAGAAAGCGTTACCAAATAGTGTTGCCATATATTAATTTCGCCCAAAATCTAACACCATCTGGGATTTGATGCAACACCAAAATGGTGAAAGTTTCATGGAAGTCGGAACATCCATTTATTCTATTAACGATTTAAAAAAGCGGACGGACGGACGGACGGACGGACATGGGGCTAATTATTTTTGACGAAATGGATTTTGCACTTATTTTCATCTTCCTAGCCCTTCTAGATTATAAGTTAGGTTTTCGCACCATTATAGTACTTTCCTATAAACATTCGTTTACCGGGAAAGTAAAAATCATTGTTTACCTCTACATCGCTGACAGTATAACTGTATATATAACAGTATAAATGTCGAAATACATAAAAAAAAGTGTATACTAACAAATTTTAGTATAACGAAATATAAATTCATTTTTTTTTGTTTCATACGCGATAATAAAAAATTTGCGTACGCGAACATTTTGTTTTAAGTAATTATTCTTCTTCCAAGAATAATTATTTTTTTTGTCAATTACGCGAAAATAACTAATATCGGTCAAAGTACGATGAACTTAAAGTACTTTGACAAACTTTTATTTTAAAATATTTTTATCGATTTGATATCAATTATCAATCAGTTGTTTTTTGGTTTTCCCGACGCTTAAAGCTTAAAAATTTAATTGACCGGTCGCAGCGATTTTAAAGAAAAAGTATTAAACTATTCCTCTTGTTAGTTTTTGTTGGAAACAAAATTTTTTTTTTATAATAAAAGTCGTGCGGAAGAAAAGTTTTCTTTTTTTGGTCGGAACCAATTTTTGTTTTTTTAGTGATTTATTAAAGAATTTAAACAAGGAAAAGGAATTTTCAAAATTTTAATGGAAGAAAGTTTTGTTTTTGTATAAATTTAAAGAAGTTTCCGAATAAGTGTTTAGCGTTTAATAAAGAATTTAAACAAGGAAAAGGATTTTTGAAAATTTTAATGGAAGAAAGTTTTGTTTTTGTATAAATTTAAAGAACTTTCCGAATAAGTGTTTAGCGTTTAAAAAAGAATTTAAACAAGGAAAAGGATTTTTGAAAATATTAATGGAAGAAAGTTTTGTATTTGTATGAATTTAAAGAAGTTTCCGAATAAGTGTTTAGCGTTTAATAAAGAATTTAAACAAGGAAAAGGAATTTTGAAAATTTTAATGGAAGAAAGTTTTGTTTTTGTATAAATTTAAAGAAGTTTCCGAATAAGTGTTTAGCGTTTAATAAAGAATTTAAACAAGGAAAAGGAATTTTGAAAATTTTAATGGAAGAAAGTTATGTTTTTGTATAAAATTAAAGAAGTTTCCGAATAAGTGTTTAGCGTTTAATAAGAATTTAAACAAGGAAAAGGATTTTTGAAAATTTTAATGGAAGAAAGTTTTGTTTTTGTATGAATTTAAAGAAGTTTCCGAATAAGTGTTTAGCGTTTAATAAAGAATTTAAGCAAGGAAAAGGAATTTTAAAAATTTTAATGGAAGAAAGTTTTGTTTTTGTATAAATTTAAAGAAGTTTCCGAATAAGTGTTTAGCGTTTAATAAAGAATTTAAACAAGGAAAAGGATTTTTGAAAATTTTAATTGAAGAAAGTTTTGTTTTTGTATAAATTTAAAGAAGTTTCCGAATAAGTGTTTAGGGTTTAATAAAGAATGTAAACAAGGAAAAAGAATTTTGAAAATTTTAATGGAAGAAAGTTTTGTTTTCGTATAAATTTAAAGAAGTTTCCGAACAAGTGTTTAGCGTTTAATAAAGAATTTAAACAAGAAAAGGAATTTTGAAAATTTTAATGGAAGAAAGTTTTGTTTTTGTATAAATTTAAAGAAGTTTGCGAATAAGTGTTTAGCGTTTAATAAAGAATTTAAACAAGGAAAAGGAATTTTGAAAATTTTAATGGAAGAAAGTTTTGTTTTTGTATAAATTTAAAGAAGTTGGAATGTAATGTCATGCCGATCGCCCCTTAGATATAAGTAGGTTTTAAGCTAAGTAGTCAAAAATGGCTTTTCGTCGGAACAATTCTCACGGGAAAATATTGTAGATAAAGCGCTTAATCGCGATTTCGGAAAAACAACGGTGTCAAATTCGAAGGTATTCAAAGAAACTCGAGAACATTCCTAAGACAAAATTCGTCTTCATGGAAATCCGAGTACAATGAAAATTGTCCCACGGGAAAATAGCATGGACAAAATGCTTAATTAGCGCGAATTCGAAAATGGACAAACAACGGTTTCAAATTCAAAGTTGATAACAGAGAAACTCGAGAACATTCCTAAGGCAAAATTCGTCTTCATGGAAATCCGAGTACAGTGAAAATTGTCCCACGGGAAAATATGGTGGACAAAATGCTGATTAGTCAAATTTGAAAATGGAGAAACAAAAGTATCAAATTCAAAGCAAACCATTTTGAAATTTGAATATCCCGAATGCATTCTGCACCCGTAAGGATTTTGTTCCTATAAAAGCCAAGCAACGTAGTGAGATAAGTAATCAGTTCATCAGATCAGTTCGACAAATCAGTTCAACAACAGAGTCAAGCTCGACTAGAAAGTCCAAATAAAAAGTATTGCTAAAAAGTATTGTAGAAACTAAAAAGTAAAAATATAAAGTATAGTAGAAAATAGAGAGTCCAATAAAAAAGTATTGTTGAAAACTAAGAGCCATTGAATTTAAAAGTATTGTTGAAACGAATTTAATTTAAAAAAGTATTGTTGAAACGAATTTAATTTAAAACGTATTATTGAAACGAATTGAATTAAAAAAAGTATTGTTGAAACGAATTTAATTTAAAAAGTATTATTGAAAAGAATTGAATTAAAAAATAGTATTTTTGAAAAAAAAGTTGAATTAAAAAGTATTGTTGAAAAGAGTTGAATCTAAAAAGTATTATTGAAAAATTTGAATTTAAAAAGTATTGTTGAAAAGAGTTGAATTTAAAAAGTATTGTTGAAAAAGATGAATTTAGAAAGTATTGTTGAAAAGAGTTGAATCTAAAAAGCATTGTTGCAAAAAGTTGAATTTAAAAAGTATTGTTGAAAAGAGTTGAATTTAAAAACTATTGTTGAAAAAGATGAATTTAGAAAGTATTGTTGAAACGAGTTGAATAAAAGAAAGTATTGTTGAAAAAAGTTGAATTTAAAAAGTATTATTGAAAAAAGTTGAATTTAAAAAGAGTTGTTGAAAAGAATTGAATTTAAAAAGTGTTTTTGAAAAGAATTGAATTTAAAAAGTATTGTCGAAAGTTAAGAATTAAAGTTAACAAGTACTGTCAAAAAATCGAGAATTGAAGTTAATAAATATTGGTGAAAAGTAATAATTAAAGTATTGATAAAGGAAATAATATTGAGCATTGTTAAACATTAAGATTTGAAATTAATATATATTGGTGAAAATAATTAAGTGAAAGGAAGTGTTTTTATTTCAATACCAGCCATATTAATAATTATTCGGGAGTTGACGTTGCCAGAGGCATTCCGACAAAATATTACACAACAAAGTTTCCGAATAAGTGTTTAGCGTTTAATAAAGAATTTAAACAAGGAAAAGGAATTTTGAAAATTTTAATGGAAGAAAGTTTTGTTTTCGTATAAATTTAAAGAAGTTTCCGAATAAGTGTTTAGCGTTTAATAAAGAATTTAAACAAGGAAAAGGAATTTTGAAAATTTTAATGGAAGAAAGTTTTGTTGTTGTATAAATTTAAAGAAGTTTCCGAATAAGTGTTTAGCGTATAATAAAGAATTTTAAAAAGAAAAAAAAAGGGGTAAGCGTTTTTATTTTCATTTAATTAAAAAAAAAAAAAAAAATTGTATATATACATTTTCCGGAGAATTGGTCCCCTGGGGAGAAAAACCATATTTGCACAAAAGTTTCCTAGAGTCGTCCTGGGAAGGATCAGGTCGTTCCTTTTGCTCCACAACAATCTTTCTGTTTTTACCATCAACCTATCCAACATTAATTTTCAGCGTGATTAGGTTGTAATTGGTTAAGAGTATACAGCTCATAAACAATTACCATTACGTCACATAAATATTGAGTAGGAGACTCAACATTTTGGAAATCATAAGAAAACTGGAGAATCAAGACGAACGGTAGGGTATCTAACTCGCAGAATAGCTCCAGTAGAAAAATTATGGGAGGAAATTTCGAATAAAGAGGTGCTGATTTCATTGCAAGGTGAATCATTAAAAGATTCCAAGTACATAGTTAATGGGATGTTTGATGGAATAGAAGGAACATACTTCGAGTTCATTGGGAACCTTCAAGAGGCACTTGAAATCACAAGTAGACCTACAAACCCTGCCCCTATTAACGATTCGTTCAATTTGAACAATGGTGAAGGTAGAAATCAGCACCGATCCGAGATCAATTTGCCAAAAATAAATCTACCTAAATTCTATGGGGATTATGGATCATTGCAGTCGTTCCATGATCTATTCATATCATTAATTCATTCCAACTCTGGAAGTCCCTCCGTTCAGAAGCTTCATTACTTAAAAACGAGTCTGGTCGGCGAAGCAGAGAGGCTTTTAAGACAATACCAAACAATATGGGACAATTATAGTCCTGCGTGGAGTACGTTAGTCAAACGATACCACAACAAACGAGTATTAGTCAATACTCAATTGAGAATTCTGTGTAATCAGAATAGTTTACGTGCTGAATCAGTAAACGGGATTAAGTCAATTCTTGATCAAACTTCAGAATGTCTGCATGAGTTAGAAGCATTGCAGGTTCCTATCAATAATTGGGATCCAATAATAGTGTACCACGTTACAAAGCGACTTCCTATCGAAACTAGAACTTTGTGGGAACAGTCATTAGCTAATATAGTAGAAATACCGTCATTAGAAGAACTTAAGAAGTTTCTAGAAGCGCTGTATCGAACAATAGAGGCTTTGTCAGAACGATCAGCAATCATGTCCAGATCATTAGATGTTCGTTGTGTGGGGAATCACATAGATCAGCCACATGTTAGAAATTCCTCGGTGTGAATCTTCAAATGAAACGAAGGCATTTATACCAGGAAGGTTATTGTTACGACTATCTCAGAAAGGGGCATCAGTTGAAAAAATGTCAGAGTAAAGTCACATGCAAGATGTGTAGTCAAAGGCACAACACATTATTTCACTCTGACCAAGTTACGCCTGCAACGGCAAAGAAAAGCAAAAGGGTGCACTCCAGTTCGGAGGAATCCACTATCAATTCTCCTAAGACGGCAACCATGTTATCTACAATAAGTAGACCATTTCAAACAATGCCAATAGGAAACAAGCTCGTCACCACAATGGTGCAAATGAGTAGTTCACAAGGGGGATCACTTGTTCAGTGAGCCTTAGTAGACTATGGCTCCCAAGTATCCTCCATCACAAAGCGTGCAATTCAACATAGTAAGTTGAAAAGGTCCAAAGGCGATTTGCAAGTCGCAGCACTTAGAAAATCCAGAGTTGCAACAGGGGATAAACGAGTGACTTGTGATATAAAGTCACTCTCCAATTCCAAGTTTGCACAAAGCATGGAAGCATTAATGTTTAAAATCGCTACCGCATTGGTACAAGTAGGTAGGTCATATTGGAGATCACTTGTCCTGCGAGCTCTAGGAAACTCTGGCTCCCAAGTACCCTCCACTACAGAGCGAGCGATTCAACGGAGAAAGTTGAACTGCTCCAAAATTGATTTGCAAGTCACTGCGCTTAGAAAATCAAGAGTCGGCAACAAAATAAAAATTTTGATGCAGCATTTATGGATGACCGGCTGTGGAACGAACCGGTTCCATCCAATTTAGAAAATTAGTGGAAAAACATAAAGAGCCAGCTTATCAGGCATTTAAAGTTAATACAAATTCCTCAGTGGGTTCAGACACCCAATGATACAAGGTATAAAATTCATGGTTTTACGGATGTTTTAACAAAAGCATTTGCAGCAGTGGTGTACCAGCAAATAATAGATAAAGGTGGAGGAACTTATGCAAACTTTTTTACAACCGAAACCAGAGTTACTCCATTTAAACCAGTATCACTTCCTCGGCTAAAATTATGTGTCGCAGTGTTCTTAAGTAGGCTAGGGAAACAGATATGAATCGGTATGCGCATTATCGAAGAAAAATCAATATTGTTGAGTAATTCCAAAATTCCTCGTGCTTGGATCAAAGGGAATCCAAACAAATGTAGAACATTTGTGGCTAACACAGCAATTCAAAATCTAGAAAACAATGCTTTTAGCCAGTGGCGATACATTCCGACCAAGGAAAATCCCGCTGATAGTGCCTCTAGAGGCATAGATACATGTATAATAAAGGATCTAGAATAATGATTAGCAAACGAAGAAGAATGTTGGCCAACTGAAAATTCTTCTTCATTAGAGGCATTTAAAACAGGTGAAAGGTTGGTTGAGAATTATTGCATGGTGTATGCGTGTGGAATGGAAGAAAATTTCAAATCAAAATCCTTATCTGACGACAACTGAGGTAGACCAAGCAAAGATGATAATTGGCAAATCATTTGGTTGGGTACAGGGACCATACAGGGACCAACCAGACCAAAAACCACCAGCAAAACGTCCTAGGGGGAAGTACGGTGGGCGGAATATGTTGAGTCCTCTCAACATTTTTTTGTGTATTATTAACAAAAGTAAAAGCAAATAAAATAAATTAAATTGAAAACAAAAAAATCATTGTTTACCTCTACATCGCTGACAGTATAACTGTCATAATCAGTTAGATCAACAATTTGTCAATAAAATGGATAGAATCGGGACATTCATATCATTTTGAATGGTTCGAATATAAACTTAACGAAAATGTATTTTTTTGTTATTCAATAATTATATTTTTTTGGTAAGAATTAAGATAAATTATAAGTTAATATGAAAGGGATAATTTATCCAATATAAGTACATAATTCTTAAACCAAATATCACAACATAAGTTATAGTATAACGTAAATCAGTCATTAATTTAGCGAGGACAACGACATGATCATATTCCAAACAATAAAATCCAGATACACACATACATGTGTATAAAGAAAAGTTTTCTCGAATTTGAAGAAAAATTAAGTATGGAAAATACAAATTAGTTGAGAAAAATCATGACAACGAAAGTAAGCAACAATAAGAAACGAAATCTAGATCATGGGAAACTACGCACAACCAGATAATCCAGAAATTTGATGTCCCAAAATTCCGTTTTTCCATACAACGACAGAAAAGTACCGAAATTTTCTAGGATCCGTTACGATCGGAGTATAAAAGGGGGTGTCGTTTCAGTAACAAGTCACTCGTTTTGAATCATCAGTGAGAGTAAAAAGTAGGAAGCTAAATCCAGGGCCACACCAAACAAAAAATAAAAGTATTTTTTTAGAAACAAATTAATTTCGTTTGAAATACATTTTTTTGACCTGAAATCATAAAATTGGTTGTGGATATTTGCCCAGTCAATTTTATGTCGGGTTACCAAACAAAGGACATTCATTGCCTTGTTTGAAATACATTGAAATTAGTGACGGATATTTGCCTTATTAATTTCAATCGGGATTGATTTTGGACATTCGTTGCCGACTCAACATAACGTAAATAGCAAAAAGCAATTTCTAACGAAATAAAGTGTTGTTTTGTTCTTTTTTTTTCAATTCAAATCACGGACAACTTTTGCCTGATTTGTTCCAATTAAAATCACGGGCATCGTTTTGCCTGATTTTCTCAACTCAAATCAATGACAGCTTTTGCCTGATTTGTTCCCAACTAAATCACGGACATCGTTTGCCTGATGTACTCCGAATTAAATCACGGACATAGTTTGCCTGATTTTCTTTGCAACTTAAATCACGGACATCGTTTTACCTGATTTTTGTTCTTAATTCAAATCACGGACAGCGTTTGCCTGATTTGCATCAATTAGAATCACTAACATTTATCTGATTATAGTTTTTTTGAGTAGAAATAGCATTTATTTGGAGAGAACTGTCGAACGGGGTAGAGTTGCTGATATTAGGGGAAATATCGAACGAAGATTACAGATAAAGTTATATAGTTATAAGACGAAAATATTAACAAGTGCACGAAGTAGAATTAAGATACTGAACTAAAAGAGAAAAACAGAAATTTAAACAACTCAATCATTTTATTTTTTCCATCAACCTATCCAACATTAATTTTCAGCGTGATTAGGTTGTAATTGGTTAAGAGTATACAGCTCATAAACAATTACAATTACATTTGGCGTTCATCAGAGCGATTATACATTTGGCGTTCAGAAGAACTATTATACATTTGGAGATGATCAGAACGATCATACGTTTGGCGTTCATCAGAACGATAATATATTTGGCGTACATCACAACGACTATACATTTGGAGATGATCAGAACGATCATACGTTTGGCTTCCATCAGAATGATAACACATTTGTCGTTCATCAGAACGATAACAAATTTGGCGTTCATCAGAACGATAACATATTTGGCGTTCATCAGAACGATTATGCAGTTGGCGTTCATCAGAACGATTATACATTTGGCGATCATCAGAACGATTACACATTGGGCTTTCATCAGAACGATAACACATTTGGCGTTCATCAGAACGATAACACATTTGGCGTTCATCAGAACGATAACACATTTGGCTTTCATCAGAATGATTATTCATTTGGCGTTCATCAGAACGATTATGCATTTGGGGTTCAGAAGAACTATTATACATTCGGAGATGATCAGAACGATCATACGTTTGGCGTTCATCAGAACGATAATATATTTGGCGTTCATCACAACGACTATACATTTGGAGATGATCAGAACGATCATACGTTTGGCTTTCATCAGAATGATAACACATTTGTCGTTCATCAGAACGATTACAAATTTGGCGTTCATCAGAACGATAACATATTTGGCGTTCATCGGAACGATTATGCAGTTGGCGTTCATCAGAACGATTATACATTTGGCGATCATCAGAACGATTACACATTGGGCTTTCATCAGAACGATAACACATTTGGCGTTCATCAGAACGATAACACATTTGGCTTTCATCAGAACGATCATGCATCTGGTATTCATCAGAGCGATAACAAATTTGGCGTTCATCAGAATGATAACACATTTGGCGTGCATCAGAACGATTATTCATTTGGCGTTCATCAGAACGATTATGCATTTGGCGTTCATCAGAACGATCATACATCTGGCGTTCGTCAGAATGAACATATATCTGGCGTTCGACAGAACTTAAACACATTTGGCGTTCATCAGAACAATAACACATTTGGTTTTCATCAGAACGATAACATATTTGGCGTTGACCAGAACGATTATACATTTGGAGGTGATCAGAACGATCATACGTTTGGCGTTCATCAGAACGATAACACATTTGGCGTTCATGAGATCGATTATACATTTGGCGTTCATCAGAACGAATATACATTTGGCGATCAACAGAAGGATTACAAGTTGGGCGTTCATCAGAACTGTAACACATTTGGCGTTCATCAAAACGGTAACACATTTGGCGTTCATCACAACGATTATTCCGTTGGCGTGCTTCAGAACGATTAGACATTTGGCGTGCATCAGAACGATTATATATTTTTAGTTCATCAGAACAATAACACATTTGGTTTTCATCAGAACGATTATGCATTTGGCGTTCGTCAGAACGATAACACATTAGGCGTTCATCAGGACTATTATCCATTTGGCGTTCATGAGCACGAGTATGCATTTGGCATTCATCAGAACGATAAGACATTAGGCGTTTATCAGAACTATTATCCATTTGGCGTTCATCAGAACGAGTATGCATTTGGCGTTCATCAGTACGCTCATGCATCTAGCATTTATCAGAACGATAACATATTTGGCGTGCATCAGAACGATTATTCATTTGGCGTTCGTCAGAACGATAACACATTAGGCGTTCGTCAGAGCTATTATCCATTTGGTGTTCATCAGTACGAGTATGCATTTGGCGTTCATCAGAACGATCATGCATCTGGCATTCATCAGAACGATAACATATTTGGCGTTCATCAGAACTGTAACACATTTGGCGTTCATCACCCCGATCACTTATTTGGCGTTCGTCAGAACGGATATGCATATGGCGTTCATCAGAACGATAATAAATTTGGCGTTCATCAAAACGATAACACATATTGCGTTCATCAGAACGATTATTAATTTGGGGTTCGTCAGAACGGATGTGCATTTGGCGTTCATCAGAACCATAACATATTTGGCGTTCATCAGAGCGATTATACATTTGGCGTTCATCAAAACGATTATGCATTTGGCGTTCATCAGAACGAACATACATCTGGCGTTAATCAGAACTATAACACATTTGGCATTCGTCAGAACAATAACATATTTGGCGTTCATAAGAACGATAACACATTTGCCATTCATCAGAACGATAACGCAATTCAAGTGCATCAGAACGATTATTCATTTGGCGTTCATCAGAACGATTATGCATTTGGCGCTCGTCAGAACGATCATACATCAGGCGTTCATAAGAACGAACATATATCTGGCGTTCATCAGAACTTAAACACATTTGGCGTTCATCAAAACAATAACACATTTGGCGTTCATCAGAACGATGATTCATTAGGCGTTCGTCAGAACTATTATCCATTTGGCGTTCATCAGAACGAGTATGCATTTGGCGTTCATCAGAACGATAACACTTTTGGCGTTCATCAAAACGGTAACACATTTTGCGTTCATCAGAACGATTATGCATTTGGCGGTTATCAGAACGACCATACATCTGGCGTTCATCAGAACTATAACACATTTGGCGTTCATCTGAACCATTATTCCTTTGGCGTGCATAAGAACGATTCTGCATTTGGCGTGCATCAGAACGATTATACATTTGGCGTTCATCGGAACGATCATATATCTGGCGTTCATCAGAACAATAGCACATTTGGTTTTAATCAGAACGATAACATATTTGGCGTTCACCAGAACGATTATACATTTGGAGGTGATCAGAACGATCATACGTTTGGCGTTCATCAGAACGATAACACATTTGGCGTTCATGAGATCGATTATACATTTGGCGTTCATCAGAACGAATATACCTTTGGCGATCAACAGAAGGATTACAAGTTGGGCGTTCATCAGAACTGTAACACATTTGGCGTTCATCAAAACGGTAACACATTTGGCGTTCATCACAACGATTATTCCGTTGGCGTGCTTCAGAACGATTAGACATTTGGCGTGCATCAGAACGATTATACATTTTTAGTTCATCAGAACAATAACACATTTGGTTTTCATCAGACCGATTATGCATTTGGCGTTCGTCAGAACGATAACACATTAGGCGTTCATCAGGACTATTATCCATTTGGCGTTCATGAGCACGAGTATGCATTTGGCATTCATCAGAACGATAAGACATTAGGCGTTTATCAGAACTATTATCCATTTGGCGTTCATCAGAACGAGTATGCATTTGGCTTTCATCAGAACGCTCATGCATCTAGCATTCATCAGAACGATAACATATTTGGCGTGCATCAGAACGATTATTCATTTGGCGTTCGTCAGAACGATTATGCATTTGGCGTTCGTCAGAACGATAACATATTTGGCGTTCATCAGAACGATTATGCAGTTGGCGTTTATCAGAACGATTATAAATTTGGCGATCATCAGAACGATTACTCATTGGGCTTTCATCAGAACGATAACACATTTGGCGTTCATCATAACGATAACACATTTGCCGTTCATCAGAAAGATAACACATTTGGCGTGCATCAGAACTATTATCCATTTGGCGTTCATCAGAACGAGTATGCATTTGGTGTTCATCAGAACGATCATACATTGGGCATTCATCAGAACGATAACGCATTTGGCGTTCATCAGAACAATAACACATTTGGCGTGCATAAGAACGATTATTCATTTGGCTTTCATCAGAACGATTATGCATTTGGCGTTCGTCAGAACGATCATACATCTGGTGTTCGTCAGAACGAACATATATCTGGCGTTGATCAGAACTTAAACATATTTGCGTTCATCAGAGCGATAATACATTAGGCGGTCATCAGGACTATTATCCATTTGGCGTTCATCAGAACGATCATGCATTTGGCGTTCATCAGAACGATCATGCATCTGGCATTCATCAGAACGATAACATATTTGGCGTGTATAAGAACGATTATGCATTTAGCGTGCATCAGACCGATTATACATTTGGCGTTCATCAGAACGATCACACATCTGGCGTTCATCAGAACAATAACACATTTGGTTTTCATCAGAACGATAACATATTTGGCGTTCATCAGAACGATAACGCATTTGGCGATCAACAGAAGGGTTACAGTTTGGGCGTTCATCGGAGCGGTAACACATTTTGCGTTCATCACAACGAATATTCGTTTGGCGTGCATCAGAACGATTAGACATTTGGCGTGCATCAGAACGATTATACATTTGGTGTTCATTAGAACGATAACATATTTAGCGCTTATCAGAACGATAACACATTTGAAGTTGATCAGAACGATAATGCATTTGGCGTTCTCAAAACGATAACACATTTTACGTTCATCAGAACGACTATTCATTTCGCGTTCATCAGAAGCATTATACATTTGGCGATTATCAGAACGATTACAAATTGGGCGTTCATCAGAACAATAACACATTTGGCGTTCAACAGAACGATTATGCATTTCGCGTTAATCAGCACGATCATACATCTGGCATTCACCAGTACGATAACATATTTGGCGTTCATCAGTGCGATTATACATTTGGCGTTCATTAGAAAGGTTATGCATTTGGCGTTCATCAGAACGATCATGCATCTGGCATTCATCAGAACGATAACATATTTGGCGTTCATCAGAACTGTAACACATTTGGCGTTCATCATTCCGATCACTTATTTGGCGTTCGTCAGAACGGATATGCATATGGCGTTCATCAGAACGATAACACATTTGGCGCTCATCAAAACGATAACACATATTGCGTTCATCAGAACGATTATTAATTTGGGGTTCGTCAGAACGGATATGCATTTAGCGTTCATCAGAACCATAACATATTTGGCGTTCATCAGAGCGATTATACATTTGGCGTTCATCAAAACGATTATGCATTTGGCGTTCATCAGAACGAACATACATCTAGCGTTAATCAGCACTATAACACATTTGGCGTTCGTCAGAACAATAACATATTTGGCGTTCATCAGAACGATAACACATTTGCCATTCATCTGAACGATAACACATTTGGCGTGCATCAGAACGATTATTAATTTGGCGTTCATCAGAACGATTATGCATTTGGCGTTCGTCAGAACGATAACACATTAGGCGTTCGTCAGAACTATTATCCATTTGGTGTTCATCAGTACGAGTATGCATTTGGCGTTCATCAAAACGATCATGTATTTGGCGTTCATCAGAACCATAACAAATTTGGCGTTCATCAGAACCATAACATATTTGGCGTTCATCAGAGCGATTATACATTTGGCGTTCATCAAAACGATTATGCATTTGGCGTTCATCAGAACGAACATACATCTGGCGTTAGTCAGAGCTATAACGCATTTGGAGTTCGTCAGAACAATAACATATTTGGCGTTCATCAGAACGATAACACATTTGCCATTCATCAGAACGATAACACATTTGGCGTGCATCAGAGCGATTATTCATTTGGCGTTCATCAGAACGATTATGCATTTGGCGTTCGTCAGAACGATCATACATCTGGTGTTCGCCAGAACGAACATATATCTGGCGTTCATCAGAACTTAAACACATTTGCGTTAATCAGAACGATAACATATTTGGCGTGTATAAGAAAGATTATGCATTTGCCGTTCATCAGAACGAACATACATCTGGCGTTCATCAGAACAATAACACATCTGTTTTTCATCAGAACTATAACATATTTGGCGTGCATCAGAACGATTATTCCTATGGCGTGCATAAGAACGATTATGCATTTGGCGTTCATCAGAACGATCATACATCTGGCGTTCATCAGAACAATAACACATCTAGTTTTCATCAAAACGATAACACATTTGGCGTTCATCAGAACGATGATTCATTTGGCGTTAGTCCGAACGGATATGCGTTTGGCGTTCATAAGAACCATAACACATTTGGCATACATCTGAACGATTATTCCTTTGGCGTGCATCAAAACGATTATGCATTTGGCGTGCATCAGAACGATTATACATTTGGCGTTCATCAGAACGATCATATATCTGGCGTTCATGAGAGCGATTATACATTTGGCGTTCGTCAGAACGAATATACATTTGGCGATCAAGAGAAGCATTACACGTTGGGCGTTCATCAGAGCGGTAAAATATTTGGCGTTCATCACAACGATTATTCCTTTGGCGTACTTCAGAAGGATTAGACATTTGGCGTGCATCAGAACGTTTATAGATTTTTCGTTCATCAGAACAATAACACATTTGGTTTTCATCAGAACGATTATGCCTTTGGCGTTCGTCAGAACGATAACACGTTAGGCGTTCATCAGGACTATTATCGATTTGGCGCTCATCAGAACGATAACACTTTTGGCGTTCCCCAAAACGGTAACACATTTTGCGTTCATCAGAACGATTATGCATTTGGCGGTTATCAGAACGCTCATTTATCTGGCATTCATCAGAACGATAACACATTTGGCGTTCATCGGAATGATAACACATTTGGCGTTCATCAGAACAATCTTACATCTGGCGTTCATCAGAACAATAACACATCTGGTTTTCATCAGAACGATAACATATTTGGCGTTCACCAGAACGATTATACAATTGGAGATAATCAGAACGATTATACGTTTGGCGTTCATTAGAACGATTACATATTTAGCGCTAGTCAGAACGATAACACATTTGAAGTTGATCAGAACGATAATGCATTTGGCGTTTTCAAAACGATAACACATTGTACGTTCATCAGAATGACTATTCATTTGGCGATCATGAGGACGATTATTCATTTGGCGTTCATCAGAACAATTATGCATTTGGCGTTCGTCAGAACGATCAGACATCTGGCATTCATCAGTACGATAACATATTTGGCGTTCATCAGTGCGATTATACATTTGGCGTTCATTAGAAAGGTTATGCATTTGACGTTCATCAGAACGATCATGCATCTGGCATTCATCAGAACGATAACATATTTGGCGTTCATCAGAACTGTAACACATTTGGCGTTCATCAGCATGATTACTTATTTGGCGTTCGTCAGAATGGATATGCTTATGGCGTTCATCAGAACGATAACACATTTGGCGTTCATCAAAACGATAACACATATTGGGTTCATCAGAATGATTATTCATTTGGGGTTCCTCAGAACGGATATGCTTTTGGCGTTTATCAGAACCATAACATATTTGACGTTCATCAGAGCGATTATACATTTGGCGTTCATCAAAACGATTAGGCATTTGGCGTTCATCAGAACGAACATACATCTTTCGTTAATCAGAACTATAACACATTTGGCGTTCATCAGAACAATAACATATTTGGCGTTCATCAGAACGATAACACATTTGCCATTCATCAGAACGATAACACATTTGGCGTGCATCAGAACGATTATTCATTTGGCGTTCATCAGAACGATTATGCATTTGGCGTTCGTCAGAACGATAACACAATAGGCGTTCATCAGAACTATTATCCATTTGGTGTTCATCAGAGCGAGAATGCATTTGGCGTTCATCAAAACGATCATGCATCTGGCATTCATCAGAGCGATAACACATTTGGCGTTCATCAGATTGATAACACATTTGGCATGCATCAGAACGATTATTCATTTGGCGTTCATCAGAACGATTATACATTTGGCGTTCGTCAGAACGATCATGCATCTGGCATTCATCAGAACGATAACATATTTGGCGTTCATCAGAACTGTAACACATTTGGCGTTCATCAAAACGATAACACATTTAGCGTTCATCAGAACGATGATTCATTTGGTGTTCATCTGAACGATTATTCCTTTGGCGTGCATCAAAACTATTATGCATTTGGCGTGTATCAGAACGATTATACATTTGGCGTTCATCAGAACGATCATACATCTGGCGTTCATCAGAGCAATAACATATTTGGTTTTGATCAGAACGATAACATATTTGGCGTTCACCAGAACGATTATACTTTTGGAGATGATCAGAACGATCATACGTTTGGCGTTCATCAGAACGATAACACATTTGGCGTTCATGAGAGCGATTATACATTTGGCGTTCATCAGAACGAATATACATTTGGCGATCAACAGAAACATTACACATTGGGCGTTCATCAGAGCGGTAACACATTTGGCGTTCATAAAAACGATTGTTCCTTTGGCGTGCTTCAGAACGATTAGACATTTGGCGCGCATCAGAACGATTATACATTTTTCGTTCATCAGACCAATAACACATTTGGTTTTCATCAGAACGATCATCCATTTGGCGTTCGTCAGAACGATAACACATTAGGCGTTCATCAGGACTATTATCCATTTGGCGTTCATTAGAACGAGTATGCATTTGGCATTCATCAGAACGATAAGACAACAGGCGTTCATCAAAACGAAAACATATTTGGCGTTCATCAGGACTGTAACACATTTGGTGTTCATCAAAACGATAACACATTTGGCGTTCATCAGAACGATGATTCATTTGGCGTTCGTCAGAACCGATATGCATTTGGCGTTCATCAGAACGATAACACATTTGGCGTTCATCAGAACGATTATGCATTTGGCGCTCGTCAGAACGATAACACATTTGGCGTTCATCAGAACGATGATTCATTTGGCGTTCGTCAGAACGGATATGCATTTGGCGTTCATCAGAACGATAACACATTTTGCGTTCATCACAACGATTATGCATTTGGCGTTCGTCAGAACGATAACACTTTAGGTGTTCATCAGAACTATTATCCATTTGGTGTTCATAAGTACGAGTATGCATTTGGCGTTCATCAAAACGATCATGCATCTGGCATTCATCAGAGCGATAAAACATTTGGCGTTCATCAGAATGATAACACATTTCGCGCGCATCAGAATGATTATTCATTTGGCGTTGATCAGAACGATTATGCATTTGGCGTTCGTCAGAACGATCATACATCTGGCGTTCTTCAGAACGAACATATATCTGGCGTTCATCAGAACTTAAACACATTTGGCGTCCATCGGAATGATAACACATTTGGCGTGCATTAGAACGGTTATTCATTTGCCGTTCATCAGAACGATTATGCATTTGGCGTTCGTCAGAACGATCAGACATCTGGCATTCATCAGTACGATAACATATTTGGCGTTCATCAGAACGATTATACATTTGGCGTTCATAAGAAAGGTTATGCATTTGCCGTTCATCAGAACGATCATGCATCTGGCATTCATCAGAACTATAACACATTTGGCGGTGATCTGAACGACTATTCCTTTGGCGTGCATAAGAACGATTATGCATTTGGCGTGCATCAGACCGATTATACATTTGGCGTTCATCAGAACGATCATACATCTGGCGTTCATCAGAACAATAACACATCTGGTTTTCACCAGAATGATAACATATTTGGCGTTCACCAGAACGATTATACATTTGGAGATGAGCAGAACGATCATACCTTTGGCGTCCATCAGAAGGATAACACATTTGGCGTTCATCGGAACGATAACACATTTGGCGTTCATCAGCACGATAACGCATTTGGCGTTCATCAGAGCGATTATACATTTGGCGTTTATCAGAACCATTATACATTTGGCGTTCATTAGAACGATAACATATTTAGCGCTTATCAGAACGATAACACATTTGAAGTTGATCAGAACGATAATGCATTTGGCGTTCTCAAAACGATAACACATTTTACGTTCATCAGAACGACTATTCATTTGGCGTTCATCAGAAGGATTATACATTTGGCGATCATCAGAACGATTACAAATTCGGCGTTCATCAGAACAATAACACATTTGGCGTTCATCAGAACGATGACACATTTGGCATTCATCAGAATGATAACACATTTGGCGTGCATCAGAACGATTATTCATTTGGCGTTCATCAGAACGATTATGCATTTGGCGTTCGTTAGAACGATCATACATCTGGCATTCATCAGAATGATAACATATTTGGCGTTCATCAGAGCGATTATACATTTGGCGTTCATTAGAAAGTTTATGCATATGGCGTTCATCAGAACGATCATGTATCTGGCATTCATCAGAACGATAACATATTTGGCGTTCATCGGAACGATAACACATTAGGCGTTCATCCGAACGATAACGCATTTGGCGTTCATCGGAACGATAACACATTTGGCGTTCATCCGAACGATAACGCATTTGGCGTTCATCAGAACGATTAGACATTTGGCGTGCATCAGAACCATTATACATTTAGCGTTCATTAGAACGATAACATGTTTAGCGCTTATCAGAACGATAACACATTTGAAGTTGATCAGAACGATAATGCATTTGGCGTTCTCAAAACGATAACACATTTTACGTTCATCAGAGCGACTATTCATTTGGCGTTCATCAGAAGGATTATACATTTGGCGATCATCAGAACGATTACAAATTCCGCGTTCATCAGAACAATAACACATTTGGCGTTCATCAGAACGATAACACATTTGGCATTCATCAGAATGATAACACATTTGGCGTGCATCAGAACGATTATTCATTTGGCGTTCATCAGAACGATTATGCATTTGGCGTTCGTTAGAACGATCATACATCTGGCATTCATCAGAATGATAACATATTTGGCGTTCATCAGAGCGATTATACATTTGGCGTTCATTAGAAAGTTTATGCATATGGCGTTCATCAGAACGATCATGTATCTGGCATTCATCAGAACGATAACATATTTGGCGTTCATCAGAACTGTAACACATTTGGCGTTCATCAGCACGATAACTTATTTGGCGTTCAACAAAACGATAACACATATTGCGTTCATCAGAACGATTATTCATTTGGGTTCGTCAGAACGGATATGGATTTGGCGTTCATCAGAACTATAACATATTTGGCTTTCATCAGAGTGATTATTCATTTGGCGTTCATCAAATCGATTATGGATTTGGCGTTCATCAGAACTATTATCCATTTGGCGTTCCTCGGAACGAGTATGCATTCGGCGTTCATCAGAACGATCTTGCATCTGGCATTCATCAGAACGATAACATATTTGGCGTGCATCAGGACGATTATTCATTTGGGGTTCGTTAGAACGGATATGCATTTGGCGTTCATCAGAACCATAACATATTTGGCGTTCATCAGAGCGATTATACATTTGGCGTTCATCAAAACGATTATGCATTTGGCGTTCATCAGAAGGAATATACATCTGGCGTTCATCAGAACTATAACACATTTGGCGTTCATCAGAACGATAACATATTTGGCGTTCTTCAGAACGATAACACATTAGGCGTTCGTGAGAACGATAACACATTAGGCGTTCATCAGAACTATTATCCATTTGGCGTTCATCAGAACGAGTATGCATTTGGCGTTCATCAGAACGATCATGCCAGGCGCGGCTCTACCTTAGGGGCTAATGGGGCTAAGCCCCACCAACCAAAACTGTTTTACTTAATTTCTGAAACTAACATTTTTCAGTTAAAACTTATTTTAAAAATATATTCGAAAATTACAATATAAACGAAAAGATCTTATGTATTATAAAATTTAAATACAAAATAAATTAATTGAAAGCCCTTTCTTTTGTTTCTTATTTTAAAAAAAACGAGTCGAAAGCCTCGCTATCTTCACCACAAACAGCAAAAAACCATAGAAAAGAAACGATTCGAAAAGACTCAGTAGCTTCAACACAGAAATACTATAATATCGAATAATTGAAAATCTTCAACAGAAGAAAAAAATCATAAGCAATGTGTATACGGAAAAGGGCTTTATTCGTTCTAGTCCCGAAACAACAACAAAATCATTATACACCACACAATTTTTTTTTCTTGTTCTGTTTTTTGTCTATTCAAATTTCATACATTTTGGGCTACTTTCAATCAGCCCCAAAAAGATGATTAGTGGAAATATTGTTCGTATAAGAAAGTATATAGTTCAAATTTTGATCATTTGCGTTAATATCTCTATAACATTAATCGCTCTTTTTCTCTCAATTTTTACACAGATGATATGATAGGCATTTAAAACACCATTTTATTATAAAATTGATACATTTTTTTAAATTTTTGAATATGCACTTTAGATAAAAAAATCGAAATTTATTTTGATGCCTTACTTTAGAATGAAAGCATGTGTATAAAAAAATTTAATTATTCAATAAATTTCGATGAATTTATTTTAAATTTCTTTACACCAAATTTTCATATAAAAATAAGATTTTGTAATTTTCAATTATTTATCAAAATTTAATTATTTAGTAAAATTATTTGGAAGCTCAATAATAAATTTTTTTTATTCCACTGCGTATATTATTAAATACTACAGTATATCAAAATATTAATGTCAATTTGTTATTCCACGATTCGGTATTGCATTTCAGCAAGCAATTTCAGTAAAATCCATCCAGGATTGTAAAGGAAGAAATAATAGTAGGAAAAAAAACGTCTGTTCATAAAGCTTTTTGATGTACATACTTTTAAAACGAATATACCGATTAAAATAAAATTTCCAGAATACATTTATTTCATCAGGGTCCAGACTATCTGTGATTTAGACCAAATTTGAAAACGTTATGCAGAAAAACTTTCAAGTATTATTATCTTCGGCTGTTTACGCCTTATGGTTGGTGCTACCAGAGGGTATATTAGTGTTGTCACTCCAATTATAGCAGATCGGAATAATCGTCGAAGCAAGGTTTTAAGGGTATGGTTGTGTCGGAAATCAATTTATGCATGTCCGTCCGTCCGTATACAAGATAACTCAAAAACGCGTTATCCGGTTTTGATGAAATTCACAATGTGCCTTGCTTATTCCTTAACTTGGTTTGATATTACATTTCAGAAAAATGGATCCAGGGGAGCAAAGTTATAAAGGAAAAACCAGGGTGAGCAGAATGTTTTGTTGTTTTTTTGTTTATGGTTTTTCCGATTTTATTGGAAAATTTGGAAAGCAATTTTGTTTAAATTAATTGTATTGTTTAACTACATAAATAGACGGTAGCATGGTAAATTTCAGTCAAATCGGTCAAAGCATAGTGGAGAAAGAAATAATCCTAAGAGAAAATAAACCTGTCCCTAAAGTTTTTTTTGATGTACTTTAAAAACTAATTCACCGATTTGACTAAAATTTGCAGATTATATCCATGCTATCAGGGTCTGCGTTACCTGGAAATTACACAAAATTTTGAAAATAAGAAACAAAATTATGAAGAAAAAACCTTAAAATGATGTTAGTTTTGACAGTTTTTCTGTCCGATTTCTACCATAGCGAATCAAAAATCCGCTATAGGCCGATTTTCAGTTGCTATTTGTTTTTTAGTCCCATTTCGTCCATAGGATATAAATTTACTATAAGCCGATTTTACGTTACTATATGTTGGTTATTACTTCAATGACGTTAGGTCGGCTCCATATTTTCGTTGAAATATATTTGTTGAAAATTTCATTTTGTTAGACAAATTTTTCCATTTTTCGCTCTAGAAAGCGTAGTAATTGATAGCAAACATTCGTTAACGTATGTATTTTTGTACTTCTACCTTAAACTATCATCATATACTTTTGGGAAACCAATCAGATAAAACTCGGTGACCACTTAGATTGGAATACCTCTAGGATGAACTACAAACTTGCATAAATTTATTTACAATTTTGTAATATTAAATGACCTTTTGTAGGCAAATATTGAATTAGCCCCACCTCCGCAGATAGTCACGAGCCGCCACTGGATCATGCATCTGGCATTCATCAGAACGATAACATATTTGGCGTTCATCAGAACTGTAACAGATTTGGCGTTCATAAAAACGATAACACATTTGGCGTTCATCAGAACGATGATCCATTTGGCGTTCGTCAGAACGGATATGCGTTTGGCGTTCATCAGAACGATAACACATTTGTGCGTTCATCAAAACGATAACAGATTTTGGGTTCATCAGAACGATTATGCATTTGGTGGTTATCAGAAGGAACATACATCTGGCGTTCATCAGAACTAAAACACATTTAGCGTTCATCTGAACGATTATTCCTTTGGCGTGTATCGGAACGATCATGCATTTGGCGTACATCAGAACGATTATACATTTGGCTTTCATCAGAACGATCATACATCTGGCGTTCATCAGAACAATAACACATTTGGTTTTCATCAGAAGGATAACATATCTGGCGTTCACCAGAATGATTATACATTTGGAAATGATCAGAACGATCATGCGTTTGGCGTTCATCAGAACGATAACACATTTGGCGTTCATCGGAACGATAACACATTTGGCGTTCATCCGAACGATAACGCATTTGGCGTTCATCGGAACGATAACACATTTGGCGTTCATCAGAACCATTATACATTTGGGGTTCATTAGAACGATAACATATTTAGCGCTTATCAGAACGATAACGCAATTGAAGTTGATCAGAACGATAATGCATTTGGCGTTCTCAAAACGATAACACATTTTACGTTCATCAGAACGACTATTCATTTGGCGTTCATCAGAAGGATTATACATTTGGCGATCATCAGAACGATTACAAATTCGGCGTTCATCAGAACAATAACACATTTGGCGTTCATCAGAACGATAACACATTTGGCATTCATCAGAAGGATAACATATTTGGCGTTCACCAGAACGATTATACATTTGGAAATGATCAGAACGATCATGCGTTTGGCGTTCATCAGAACGATAACACATTTGGCGTTCATCGGAACGATAACACATTTGGCGTTCATCAGAACGATAACGCATTTGGCGTTCATCAGAGCGATTATACATTTCGCGTTCATCAGAACGAATATACATTTGGGGTTCATTAGAACGATAACATATTTAGTGCTTATCAGAACGATAACACAATTGAAGTTGATCAGAACGATAATGCAGTTGGCGTTCTCAAAACGATAACACATTTTACGTTCATCAGAACGACTATTCATTTGTGTTCATCAGAAGGATTATACATTTGGCGATCATCAGAACGATTACAAATTCGGCGTTCATCAGAACAATAACACATTTGGCGTTCATCAGAACGATAACACATTTGGCATTCATCAGAAGGATAACATATTTGGCGTTCACCAGAACGATTATACATTTGGAAATGATCAGAACGATCATGCGTTTGGCGTTCATCAGAACGATAACACATTTGGCGTTCATCGGAACGATAACACATTTGGCGTTCATCAGAACGATAACGCATTTGGCGTTCATCAGAGCGATTATACATTTCGCGTTCATCAGAACGAATATACATTTGGCGATCAACAGAAGAATTACACGTTTGGCGTTCATCAGAGCGGTAACACATTTGGCGTTCATCAGAACGATAACACATTTGGCATTCATCAGAATGATAACACATTTGGCGTGCATCAGAACGATTATTCATTTGGCGTTCATCAGAACGATTATGCATTTGGCGTTCGTTAGAACGATCATACATCTGGCATTCATCAGAATGATAACATATTTGGCGTTCATCAGAGCGATTATACATTTGGCGTTTATCAGAACCATTATACATTTGGCGTTCATTAGAACGATAACATATTTAGCGCTTATCAGAACGATAACACAATTGAAGTTGATCAGAACGATAATGCATTTGGCGTTCTCAAAACGATAACACATTTTACGCTCATCAGAACGACTATTCATTTGGCGTTCATCAGAAGGATTATACATTTGGCGTTCATCAGAACGATAACACATTTGGCGTTCATCGGAACGATAACACATTTGGCGTTCATCAGAACGATAACGCATTTGGCGTTCATCAGAGCGATTATACATTTCGCGTTCATCAGAACGAATATACATTTGGCGATCAACAGAAGGATTACACGTTTGGCGTTCATCAGAGCGGTAACACATTTGGCGCTCATCAGAACGATAACACATTTGGCATTCATCAGAATGATAACACATTTGGCGTGCATCAGAACGATTAGACATTTGGCGTGCATCAGAACCATTATACATTTAGCGTTCATTAGAACGATAACATATTTAGCGCTTATCAGAACGATAACACATTTGAAGTTGATCAGAACGATAATGCATTTGGCGTTCTCAAAACGATAACACATTTTACGTTCATCAGAACGACTATTCATTTGGCGTTCATCAGAAGGATTATACATTTGGCGATCATCAGAACGATTACAAATTCGGCGTTCATCAGAACAATAACACATTTGGCGTTCATCAGAACGATAACACATTTGGCATTCATCAGAATGATAACACATTTGGCGTGCATCAGAACGATTATTCATTTGGCGTTCATCAGAACGATTATGCATTTGGCGTTCGTTAGAACGATCATACATCTGGCATTCATCAGAATGATAACATATTTGGCGTTCATCAGAGCGATTATACATTTGGCGTTCATTAGAAAGTTTATGCATATGGCGTTCATCAGAACGATCATGTATCTGGCATTCATCAGAACGATAACATATCTGGCGTTCATCAGAACTGTAACACATTTGGCGTTCATCAGCACGATAACTTATTTGGCGTTCAACAAAACGATAACACATATTGCGTTCATCAGAACGATTATTCATTTGGGGTTCGTCAGAACGGATATGGATTTGGCGTTCATCAGAACCATAACATATTTGGCTTTCATCAGAGTGATTATTCATTTGGCGTTCATCAAATCGATTATGGATTTGGCGTTCATCAGAACTATTATCCATTTGGCGTTCCTCAGAACGAGTATGCATTCGGCGTTCATCAGAACGATCTTGCATCTGGCATTCATCAGAACGATAACATATTTGGCGTGCATCAGGACGATTATTCATTTGGGGTTCGTCAGAACGGATATGCATTTGGCGTTCATCAGAACCATAACATATTTGGCGTTCATCAGAGCGATTATACATTTGGTGTTCATTAAAAGGATTATGCATTTGGCGTTCATCAGAAGGAACATACATCTGGCGTTCATCAGTACTATAACACATTTGGCGTTCATCAGAACGATAACATATTTGGCGTTCTTCAGAACGATAACACATTAGGCGTTCGTGAGAACGATAACACATTAGGCGTTCATCAGAACTATTATCCATTTGGCGTTCATCAGAACGAGTATACATTTGGCGTTCATCAGAACGATCATGCCAGGCGCGGCTCTACCTTAGGGGCTAATGGGGCTAAGCCCCACCAACCAAAACTGTTTTACTTAATTTCTGAAACTAAGATTTTTCAGTTAAAACTTATTTTAAAAATATATTCGAAAATTACAATATAAACGAAAAGATCTTATGTATTATAAAATTTAAATACAAAATAAATTAATTGAAAGCCCTTTCTTTTGTTTCTTATTTTAAAAAAAACGAGTCGAAAGCCTCGCTATCTTCACCACAAACAGCAAAAAACCATAGAAAAGAAACGATTCGAAAAGACTCAGTAGCTTCAACACAGAAATACTATAATATCGAATAATTGAAAATCTTCAACAGAAGAAAAAAATCATAAGCAATGTGTATACGGAAAAGGGCTTTATTCGTTCTAGTCCCGAAACAACAACAAAATCATTATACACCACACAATTTTTTTTTCTTGTTCTGTTTTTTGTCTATTCAAATTTCATACATTTTGGGCTACTTTCAATCAGCCCCAAAAAGATGATTAGTGGAAATATTGTTCGTATAAGAAAGTATATAGTTCAAATTTTGATCATTTGCGTTAATATCTCTATAACATTAATCGCTCTTTTTCTCTCAATTTTTACACAGATGATATGATAGGCATTTAAAACACCATTTTATTATAAAATTGATACATTTTTTTAAATTTTTGAATATGCACTTTAGATAAAAAAATCGAAATTTATTTTGATGCCTTACTTTAGAATGAAAGCATGTGTATAAAAAATTTTATTTATTCAATAAATTTCGATGAATTTATTTTAAATTTCTTTACACCAAATTTTCATATAAAAATAAGATTTTGTAATTTTCAATTCTTTATCAAAATTTAATTATTTAGTAAAATTATTTGGAAGCTCAATAATAAATTTTTTTTATTCCACTGCGTATATTATTAAATACTACAGTATATCAAAATATTAATGTCAATTTGTTATTCCACGATTCGGTATTGCATTTCAGCAAGCAATTTCAGTAAAATCCATCCAGGATTGTAAAGGAAGAAATAATAGTAGGAAAAAAAACGTCTGTTCATAAAGCTTTTTGATGTACATACTTTTAAAACGAATATACCGATTAAAATAAAATTTCCAGAATACATTTATTTCATCAGGGTCCAGACTATCTGTGATTTAGACCAAATTTGAAAACGTTATGCAGAAAAACTTTCAAGTATTATTATCTTCGGCTGTTTACGCCTTATGGTTGGTGCTACCAGAGGGTATATTAGTGTTGTCACTCCAATTATAGCAGATCGGAATAATCGTCGTAGCAAGGTTTTAAGGGTATGGTTGTGTCGGAAATCAATTTATGCATGTCCGTCCGTCCGTATACAAGATAACTCAAAAACGCGTTATCCGATTTTGATGAAATTCACAATGTGCCTTGCTTATTCCTTAACTTGGTTTGGTATTACATTTCAGAAAAATGGATCCAGGGGAGCAAAGTTATAAAGGAAAAACCAGGGTGAGCAGAATGTTTTGTTGTTTTTTTGTTTATGGTTTTTCCGATTTTATTGGAAAATTTGTAAAGCAATTTTGTTTAAATTAATTGTATTGTTTAACTACATAAATAGACGTTAGCATGGTAAATTTCAGTCAAATCGGTCAAAGCATAGTGGAGAAAGAAATAATCCTAAGAGAAAATAAACCTGTCCCTAAAGTTTTTTTTGATGTACTTTAAAAACTAATTCACCGATTTGACTAAAATTTGCAGATTATATCCATGCTATCAGGGTCTGCGTTACCTGGAAATTACACAAAATTTTGAAAATAAGAAACAAAATTATGAAGAAAAAACCTTAAAATGATGTTAGTTTTGACAGTTTTTCTGTCCGATTTCTACCATAGCGAATCAAAAATCCGCTATAGGCCGATTTTCAGTTGCTATTTGTTTTTTAGTCCCATTTCGTCCATAGGATATAAATTTACTATAAGCCGATTTTACGTTACTATATGTTGGTTATTACTTCAATGACGTTAGGTCGGCTCCATATTTTCGTTGAAATATATTTGTTGAAAATTTCATTTTGTTAGACAAATTTTTCCATTTTTGGCTCTAGAAAGCGTAGTAATTGATAGCAAACATTCGTTAACGTATGTATTTTTGTACTTCTACCTTAAACTATCATCATATACTTTTGGGAAACCAATCAGATAAAACTCGGTGACCACTTAGATTGGAATACCTCTAGGATGAACTACAAACTTGCATAAATTTATTTACAATTTTGTAATATTAAATGACCTTTTGTAGGCAAATATTGAATTAGCCCCACCTCCGCAGATAGTCACGAGCCGCCACTGGATCATGCATCTGGCATTCATCAGAACGATAACATATTTGGCGTTCATCAGAACTGTAACAGATTTGGCGTTCATAAAAACGATAACACATTTGGCGTTCATCAGAACGATGATCCATTTGGCGTTCGTCAGAACGGATATGCGTTTGGCGTTCATCAGAACGATAACACATTTGTGCGTTCATCAAAACGATAACAGATTTTGGGTTCATCAGAACGATTATGCATTTGGTGGTTATCAGAAGGAACATACATCTGGCGTTCATCAGAACTAAAACACATTTAGCGTTCATCTGAACGATTATTCCTTTGGCGTGTATCGGAACGATCATGCATTTGGCGTACATCAGAACGATTATACATTTGGCTTTCATCAGAACGATCATACATCTGGCGTTCATCAGAACAATAACACATTTGGTTTTCATCAGAAGGATAACATATCTGGCGTTCACCAGAATGATTATACATTTGGAAATGATCAGAACGATCATGCGTTTGGCGTTCATCAGAACGATAACACATTTGGCGTTCATCGGAACGATAACACATTTGGCGTTCATCCGAACGATAACGCATTTGGCGTTCATCGGAACGATAACACATTTGGCGTTCATCGGAACGATAACACATTTGGCGTTCATCAGCACGATAACGCATTTGGCGTTCATCAGAGCGATTATACATTTGGCGTTTATCAGAACCATTATACATTTGGCGTTCATTAGAACGATAACATATTTAAAGCTTATCAGAACGATAACACAATTGAAGTTGATCAGAACGATAATGCATTTGGCGTTCTCAAAACGATAACACATTTTACGTTCATCAGAACGACTATTCATTTGGCGTTCATCAGAAGGATTATGCATTTGGCGATCATCAGAACGATTACAAATTCGGCGTTCATCAGAACAATAACACATTTGGCGTTCATCAGAACGATAACACATTTGGCATTCATCAGAAGGATAACATATTTGGCGTTCACCAGAACGATTATACATTTGGAAATGATCAGAACGATCATGCGTTTGGCGTTCATCAGAACGATAACACATTTGGCGTTCATCGGAACGATAACACATTTGGCGTTCATCAGAACGATAACTCATTTGGCGTTCATCAGAGCGATTATACATTTCGCGTTCATCAGAACGAATATACATTTGGCGATCAACAGAAGGATTACACGTTTGGCGTTCATCAGAGCGGTAACACATTTGGCGTTCATCACAACGATTATTCCTTTGGCGTGCATCAGAACGATTAGACATTTGGCGCGCATCAGAACGATTATACATTTGGCGTTCATCAGAACGATCATACATCTGGCGTTCATCAGAACAATAACACATTTGGTTTTCATCAGAGCGATAACATATTTGGCGTTCACCAGAACGATTATACATTTGGAGATGATCAGAACGATCATACGTTTGGCGTTCATCAGAACGATAACACATTTGGCGTTCATCAGAACGATAACACATTTGGCGTTCATCAGAACGATAACACATTTGGCATTCATCAGAGCGATTATACATTTGGCGTTCATCAGAACGATTATGCATTTGGCGTTCATCTGAGCGAGTATACATTTGGCGTTCACCAGAACGATTATATATTTGGAGATGATCAGGACGATCATACGTTTGGCGTTCGCCAGAACGATAACACATTGGCGTTCATTAGACCGATAACATATTTAGCTCTCATCAGAACGATAACACATTTGAAGTTGGTCAGAACGATAATGCATTTGGCGTTTTCAAAACGATAACGCATTTTACGTTCATCAGAACGATTATTCATTTGGCGTTCATCAGAACGATTATACATTTGGCGATCATCAGAACGATTACAAATTGGGCGTTCATCAGACCGATAACACATTTGGCCTTCATCAGAACGATAACACATTTGGCGTTAATCAGAACGATAACACATTTGGCGTTCATCAAAACGATAACACTTTTGGCGTTAATCAGAACGATAACACATTTGGTGTGCATCAGATCGACTAGACATTTGGCGATCATCATAACGATTATTCATTTGGCGTTCATCAGAACGATAACGCATTGGCGTTTATCAGAATGATTAATTTTTTTAATCTCGCGCCCTTAGTAATGATAATATAGGATGTTTTTATTCTAATATTGCCTGTTATTAGGGCCACTGTAGTTAACTAAAAACAATTTAAATAAACGCTAACGTTTCGCCTCTTTATTTGAAGCTTTATCAAGGCTATAATACAGTGAAAAGTATATTTGTTATAATTTGCTTATTAAATAACATAAAACCATGTAAAACATTAATGTAACTCGAATTTACCTAAACTTGTTTGTTCTCAAACTACACAAAACATATTCTTAAAATGCACAAACATATTATGCACTATGTCAGTTAGAAAAAAAGAAACAACAAATGAATATAATACATTAATGGAACCAGCAGTAAACATAAAAAATAAAATTTGAAACATTCCAATCATTAAACAAGAACGAAATTTTTTCTTTATTTCTATTTTTAATCTTCACTGGCTAATTTGAGTTTTAAAACTAAAGTGCATAATCGTACGGAAAAAACCACAAGCAAAATCAGAAGAATAATTGCACAGGAAAACCGTATCTTATATGTTATACCGATAATTGAGTTGAAATACCCAATATCTGAATTCTTCCTTAAATAATGTTCGGTTTTATATTTTTCACCTTCATTTGTAATTCAGTAAAATGCCTTTATATACAGCGTTTAGGTCTTCTGTGTCACTTCTCAAGTTATCATATGAATAATAACATGAAGTGTATATATTCGCTCAAACTGGAAGACCATCCGTTCAAAAAACCGAACGACGACATTTTAAAAAAAAATCAATAAATCAGTCTTAAAGCTGGAAATCAAAATTACCATTTGGAAAATATCCCTATTAGCATATAAAATCAAATTAATCATTAATAAAGCTAAATTAATGTTAGATATAAACATATTCCATAAGTTTAAGGGTAAGGTTAGGGATAGATTTAGTAATATGTTTAAGAAAATAAAAGCTAATAATATCAGGAAGTTAAACACATTGGTAACGAAGTCCAGTAATGTAAAACTAGAATATCAGAATAATTTTTTATTTAATATGACAAATATAAGCATTTCTGATGAGACCAGAAGGATATTGGCAGCGGGGCCTACCTTTGCTATACCGTTAACGAAGAAGGAAATACCAATTCCCAATATAATTAAAGACATTGAATACTACATCTCTCAACAAAATGGTAGTATTGATGATAAGGAGATAATAAGATCGAGGATAATAAACATAATTGTAAATCATATGAACAACATTGATCAGTTGGAAAAATATAATTCGACAGTTATAGACTTTGAATGTACGCAAAAATTATTAAAAAACATTAATAGTATAATGGTGGCTAGATAAGACAAAGGTAACTCTACAGTATTGACGTTTAAAAGCGAGTACATGCTTACTATGAATATGATGTTGACAGATAAAAATACATACAAGAATTCAACTAGAGACCCTCCAACGAGGTTTCAGACAGAGGCCAATAACATCATTAAGGAATTGTATGAATTTGGTTCAATAACGGAGTTGCAATACAAAAAAATGAAGAAATTAAATTCAGTGTCACCCAGACTTTATGGACTAAGAAAAACCTATAAAAGCAATATCAGTTTCAGACCGATAGTTTGCAACATAAACAGTCCATCATATGAAATTTCGGTGTTTGTGCACAATATCTTGTCATCAGTAATCAGAACATTTGACTGCAATGTAAAAAATTCCTTGGAATTTATTAGATACATTAGAACTGTGAAGTTACCAACAGATTATGTCTTAGTTTCGTTAGATGTCGTGTCTTTGTTTACTAACATACCAAAGAAGTTAGTTTTATGTACGTAAGTAACCATTCTGTATTAGTCTGTGCTCCACTCAATCCTCGCGATGCATTTTTGGTGGTCGTACGGGGTAACGCTAGAATTTATTATAAAAGAAAGTCAGGAGAAAAAATTAAATACATTGATGCATGCTCTCTCTACCAATTGGTACGTAAAAATAGAAAATTCCCCATCGCTCATCTGAAATTATATGTTCCTAACTTGGAGTCCTCCAAGGTACCATAAATCTAACAAAAATTGATGGCCTGATTAAATGCAAAATTTTTCTACCACAAAATATGTATCATCCTGTCTTACCGATGAAGCAAAACCAAAAGTTAATGTTCTCATTATGCTCCACATGTAGTTTGGAAAAAAGTCAAGAGCATTGTACTCATGAAGAAAATGAATGGGTCATTAACTGGAACATGGGTACTGCTGGAAATTTATGAAATATGGTCTTATGAGGTGCGGCAAGAGACAGATGGCCTCTTCATTGAAATGATGAACAAATTCCTAAAAATGAAACAGGAAGCTTCAAGGTGGCGTAGTACATGTGTTACAGAGGAGGAAAAACATGTGTAATGTAATAAAACATTACGCACACCCCTCGTTAAAAAATCACAGTATAGAACCCAAAATTACTGTAGTCACGAAAGTCGGCGAAAGTTCTACTTTGTAAACGAAAAATTATGAATCGTGAAATGGATTAAAATTACTTGATGCATTTGAAACTCACTATCGGCAAAAAATTACGTTGATTCTATAATACATGTTATTGTGTAATGCCTGATTTTTTTTTATAAATACAATTGTGTTCTGAGTTTCAAAACCCAAATAGCAACGGTGAAGCTTACCCCATGAAACAGGTGTCATCACTTATTCAATGTGGTAAGCGAAGCTGGAAATGCGAGAAAATGGGCTGTCATTTTTTTGGATTCAACGAGATGGATTCTGAAGCTAGAACGTGGTACAAGTGGAAACGAGAAGAAAATTAATAAAAATGTGTCCTTCTGGATATCGAGGGGCCTTTCACAACTCCACTTTTCAATCGATTGAGGGTGCACTTAGAGCTAGCAAGCAATAGCAAGGTGGATTATGAATATGCTGAAGTGCAGACTGACCTCTGCCAAACTGGAACTTAGAAAACGACAGTGAAAGCAGTAAAAGGTTTTGCGCAGGGAGGGGTATTATCCAAAGGGTCAAAGTTCAAAGCATTAAGCTACACCCATCCAAGCTGCATAGGCTTGTTGGATTGTGTATCACAGGTGCCATTAGTACCACTCCTACAGCAGCAATCGACCTCCTCTAGACCTGCTCATTGAACAGGAGGCGGCGAGAGCGATTGGTGGAATAGCATTAGTGCTGGGGCGTAGAGTGGTATTTGGCAATGGTGCTAGGTGTACCATGATCAGCTGAGTTATCGATTTAGTCAGTTATGTTAGAGGTACTTTCGTGGACATGATGTGCTCAATGCTCATTTTTGAGAGGGATTACTTGTGTCTCATCTCAGACAGGGCTGACTGGAAAGGGAGCCTGCGACCCACACCAGATGGGGTGCAAATCTACACAGATGGATCCATACTGGATGGAATGGCCGGTGCTGGCACCTACGATGTGGATCAAGGGGCAAAAATAGCCATACCACTTGGTACCAATACGACAGTTTTTCACGCTGAAGTGTTTGCTGTTTTAACTGCTGTCTACCACTGTATTGCAAGAGGTTTAAATCTTAAATCCATCTGCATCAACTCAGACAGTCAGGCGACTATCAGCGCACTCAACTCATGTACCGTTTCTCACGGTTACTGGAAGAATGCGTCTGTGCGCTGAACAAGTTGGGTAGGAAAAACAGGGTGACGGTTGCCTGGGTAACTTGTCACTCGGCTATCCCCGACAATGAATTAGTTGACTCACTCGCGAGAGAGGGGTGAGATACGCCGTTTTACGGTCCTCACCCTTCGGTAGGCTGGACCTATTCGATCCTCCAACAGGACCTCAATAGGCAACTAAACCACCCCCCCCAACAGAGGTGGCAAAGGCTAAATCAGTGCAGCCAAGCAAAAATGATATTGATTGGGCCGGATTTCCGAAGGGCGGGAATGGGACTCGAGTGTAAAACCCTCAAAACTATTGTGGGTATTGTGACAGGACATTGCTCCTTAAACGAAGACATTTGGAAAATAGGAGTGGACGAGAGTCCGTTATGTGGAGCCTGTCTGGAAGAAAATGAGTGAGCTGAACATTTTTTGTGTGAATACCCGGCCTTTTCTAGAACCAGACTTGCTACAGAGGGTGCGTGCACCCCCAGTAAGGAGAGGCTAGCTATCTTGGACCTAACTACGGTGCTAACCTTCATTAGAAGAACAAACCGGTTCGGGAAGGGACCTTGCCTCTGAAACATCCTTTTTTGGAAGAGGCACAATGGGCCAGTTAGGCTTACGTGCTAAGGTCCAATACAATACAATACAATACAATTACTTAAGTATTACCATCAGTTCATCTTTAAACTCATGATAATTATTATCATCATATCTCCTTTACTTAATTGAAACCAACATATCATCTTTACTTAATTCATCTTTAATTAACCTATTACTATCACTTTCAATTTAATAAAATAAAAACCTAAATCAAATTTTTTTAATTTTAAGAAACAAACAAAAATAGTTAAATTAACTCAACGGAAGTCTGTCTTGTTTAAGTAAATATATTAATGAAAATTAAAAAAAAAAACAAATTTCGACAAATAACGTAAAATTTTCTTTATTCAAATTTTTTTTAAAAATAGGAAATATATTTGCTTACACAAGGAGGATTCCTGTAAAGTTAAATAGTATTTAAGTATAAAAAATAAAAACACAAGCAAGATAAAGAAAAGGCAAATTAATTAAGATTTCGAAAATCAGTAATAAAAGAAAAATTATGTCCATACAAAAAAAAAATATATTGAAAAGAGAAACAAAATACAAGGTGGATTCCAAAGACTTTAAAAAAAAAAAACAGAACAAATGGTTTTTTCGGCAAAATCAATTGATTCTATTCAAAATAGTCTCCTTCTGCTTCAATACAGCTTTTTGCACGGTCCAAAAGCATGTCGAACGAGTGTTTTAGCTCGTTGGCCTGTATGGCCGCCAGTATGCCGGTGCAAGCCTTTTGAATGGCCTCTACGTCTGCATAACGCTTTCCTTTCATCGGCAAATGCATTTTTCCGAAAAGGTAGTAGTCGCACGGTGCCATATCCGGTGAATACGGGGAGTGGTTGATGGTTAAAATGTGATTTTTGGTGAGATAATCGGTCACAAGCGTCGATCGATGAGGCGGCGCATTATCGTGCAACAAACGCCAACTTCCATCTTCGCGATATTCGGGCCGAACACGTCGAATACGGCGCACCAAACGCTTCAAAACTCCTAGGTAGAATACCGCATTAACGTTTTGACCGGGTGGAACAAATTCTTTGTGGACAATACCCTTGGAATCATAAAAACAAATCAGCATTGTCTTCACTTTTGACTTCCCCAGGCGCGATTTTTTGGGTTTCGGCTCGTCCGGCGCCTTCCATTCAGCACTCTGGCGTTTCGTTTCGGGATCATATCGAAAACACCACGTTTCGTCACCAGTCACAATGTTATAAAGGAAGTTTCTGTCCTTTTTGACCTCTTTAATGATGTCCTTCGAATGTTGAATTCTGAGCAATTTTTGGTCGTCAGTCAATTCGTGCGGAACAAACCTTGCACACACCTTTTGTAAACCCAAATGTTGGGTCAAAATGCGATAAATCGATGTTTTGGAGCTGTTCAATTCCATTTCCATGAATTTCAATGATGATTTCGGCTGATTTTTGATGAATTCACGCACAGTTTCGATGGAATTTTCGGTGATCACGGATTTTGGTTGGCCCACATGTTGATCGTCATTTATGTCCTCACGACCACTTTGAAAACGTTGAAACCACTCGTGCACTCTGCTACGGGATAGGCAATCATCGCCATAAACTTGTTTCATCAATTGAAACGTTTCGGTAAAAGTTTTACCAATTTTAAAACAAAATTTAATGCTGGCTCTTTGTTCGAAGCTCATTTTCGCACCGATGAAACAAACATACTGACACTTAAAACGCAATAACTTCACTTTCAATAAATCAAATGTCATTAAATTCTCACAGGAAGTCGATAATGGATAGCAGATTCTAACGCACCAGTCGACATATAGATGGCGCCACTAGGGGCGCTAGATTCAAAGTCATGTTTACTTTGGAAAACTACTTGTAGTATGCGAAGAAGATTTTCTTGAGTGCAAGGGGAAACATGAAATTGAAAGGGAATTTTTTTTGTGATGCTATATAATGGCTGGTGAATAATAGATGAACGAGGGAGGGGGGTTAGACGAAGGTGTTCCTGACGAGAACCAAATGAGGTAAAAATACAAGCTGTAACCCAGTAGTATATTTCCCGCGAATTAGCATAAGCAATACTGATCTTGCTTCCGGATTTCAGACATTTGGAGCTGGGATAGCCAATATTGGTTCCGTTAATACAAACCCCGAGCAACCCCCTCCAGTTCCTAGAAATAACCAAGTCGACATTAATTCTGAAAATATAATATAATAATATAATAACTATTTGTACAAAATTTCATTCTCTTCCTACACAGAAGGCTGAAAATTGGTAGTGGCAATATCTTCGGCGAGAGCCAAATCCAACTTAGGATATGTTGCAAAATGCGCTAAGACAACAGCTCAAAAGTTTAGATTCCGACCAAGAAATAGTCAGTCGGATACTTTCAATTGAAGCAGGCCCCTCAAGAAACTTTTGACACCTATTACGATAAGGTGTTAAGACTTTGTTATCAAATACACAATCTGATGCCTGAACACGAATTAGTTAGTTTGTGTAGCAAACTTTATCTTCGGAGCTAGTATTAGTTCCCTTATCAAGTTTCAAGAAATCTGCAGAAAGGCTGAACGCCAGATATGTATCTGCACATGAACCAGCACGTCGTGCTTTTGTTCCCTCTTATGGACCAGTGCATGAATTGGAAGAATATTTTTAAAGTCCAGGTGGAACTAATAGCCGCCTTACAATGATCAAATGAACTTTTATAAGGAATTTGCTATTGGAGAGAATTTCGTCAATTTAAGAACCAAATACCAGAATTCAACAATTACCCTTTTGGGCAACCCCCTTATTATCCTGATGTTCGCAATAGACTACCAGAAAATCATAATTTAAATGCTATCAATAATGGTTCACGCCAGAATTGGACATGTTGGAATTGTGGGATCTTGGGCCTTGGGTATTTTAAATATTCCAACACCAAACGGTCTGTATTTTGTTATAGTTGTGGGAAAAAGGATGTATTTACTCCAAACTATCCCGCACATCTCGCAAAAACTCCATTAGGCACCGAGAGAACCACGGGAGCTATCAGTTGCCCATAATGCCAGCAGAATATTCATGACCCCATAATTAAATCATCTTCATGAAGGACCATTAGCAAATAATGATTTGTCACTATCTGGAACGGTCGCAAATCAGGAGAATCACCGAAAATCAAAATCACTTAAATTAACGAAAAAAACACAAGAATATGGAAACAACTAGTTGGAATTCGGTATTGCTAAACCGAAATAAATCAATCCGTATGAAAACCTTCATGATAGACGGTTCGAATGTGATAAAGCTCGTCAAAGAATTTTCTGAAACGTAAGTACAATTACGTGTTCGCGTCATCTACAGTATTTTAGGGAGAAGTGTCGGCAAAGTAAACGCTTGCAGTCTTCAATTGCAGCCGCAATCGTTAACGTAAAACACGATGTTAGGCTTTACGCTAGAGTGCAGATACAAGGCGAAACTATTCTAGGTTTACTAGGCAGTGGAGCCAGTGTATCTTGCTTGGGTTCAGGGGCGTTAGATTTCATCAAACGTCAAGGTCTAACATTGGAAGGTCGTCAGTCATCCGTCAAAACGGCTGACGGTTCGAAACAAATTATTCACGGGAAATTGATTTATCAATTACATACGGTAATCAAACCAAAACGGTTAAGCTACACGTTGCCCCAGGTCTGTCTCAGGTTTTGTATCTAGGTGTGAATTTTTGGAAAATTTTTCGGATAGCACCCACAATATTCGACTTATTTGTAAATGCTATTTCTATTGATGATCCCAACACACATATCCTTACAACGGAACAGACAATCAAGTGTTGTCTTTATTTCCCTCATTTTACAAGTCAGGATTAGGAAAACCCTCAATCGAAGAGCACAGTATTGACGTGGAACCGATAAAGCAACTTTATTATCCTGTTTCAAAGGCGGTACAAGGCCTTATATACGCGGAGATCGATTGTATGTTGGAGAACTCTCCGGTAGTCTTGGTACGCAAACCTGGTAAGTGCGCCTCTGCTCCCGAAAATTCAACGCAGCCACGGAAAAAGGCGCATATCCACTTCCACATATTGACGGATTACTGAGTCGTTTTGAGAACACTTGTCATATCTCTAGCATAGATTTGAGGGATGATTTCTGGCAGATACGGTTGAAGAAGGAGAGCTGTGAAAAGACTGCTTTTACTGTCCCCGGTCGTCCCCTATACCAATTCAAAATTATTCCCTTTAGATTGTGTAATGCTCCACAACGAATGTGTCGATTGATAGCAAAGCAATTCCCTCAAAATTACCAATCGCATCGGAAGAATTCGAATCCCATCTTCACGAATTAAAAATAGTTGCGCTCTACTTATCTTCAGCTGGTTTAACGATAAACCTAGAAAAAAGCAAATATTGTATGAAGGAAGTGAAATACTTGGGTTATATTGTTGGAAATAAATATTTAAAGACCGACCCAAGTAAAATATCTGCAATTCTTGACTACCCAGCACCAACGACTGCGAAACAAGTTCGCCGGTTTATGGTCATGACAGGGTGGTATCGTAGATTCATTTCGAACTATGCCAGCTTGTCATCTCCCATAACAGATTGCTTCAAAAACAAATGAAATTTTGTTCGACGGAGGTAACGCAAGTACCTTTTGCGATGGTAAAGATATGGGTTTTTAATTCGGTCGCAGTTTGTAATATTGATCCTCCTTTTTCTTCGAACTAAAATTTGCCCCAAATAAATGATGGGCCAATTTTTTATCAAGTTGGATAATAATTCAATGATTTAATCACAGATTTAAGTAGAACTTTTGACCGATAGTTTGCAACATAAACAGTCCATCATATGAAATTTCGGTGTTTGTGCACAATATCTTGTCATCAGTAATCAGAACATTTGACTGCAATGTAAAAAATTCCTTGGAATTTATTAGATACATTAGAACTGTGAAGTTACCAACAGATTATGTCTTAGTTTCGTTAGATGTCGTGTCTTTGTTTACTAACATACCAAAGAAGTTAGTTTTATGTACGTAAGTAACCATTCTGTATTAGTCTGTGCTCCACTCAATCCTCGCGATGCATTTTTGGTGGTCGTACGGGGTAACGCTAGAATTTATTATAAAAGAAAGTCAGGAGAAAAAATTAAATACATTGATGCATGCTCTCTCTACCAATTGGTACGTAAAAATAGAAAATTCCCCATCGCTCATCTGAAATTATATGTTCCTAACTTGGAGTCCTCCAAGGTACCATAAATCTAACAAAAATTGATGGCCTGATTAAATGCAAAATTTTTCTACCACAAAATATGTATCATCCTGTCTTACCGATGAAGCAAAACCAAAAGTTAATGTTCTCATTATGCTCCACATGTAGTTTGGAAAAAAGTCAAGAGCATTGTACTCATGAAGAAAATGAATGGGTCATTAACTGGAACATGGGTACTGCTGGAAATTTATGAAATATGGTCTTATGAGGTGCGGCAATATCTTCGGCGAGAGCCAAATCCAACTTAGGATATGTTGCAAAATGCGCTAAGACAACAGCTCAAAAGTTTAGATTCCGACCAAGAAATAGTCAGTCGGATACTTTCAATTGAAGCAGGCCCCTCAAGAAACTTTTGACACCTATTACGATAAGGTGTTAAGACTTTGTTATCAAATACACAATCTGATGCCTGAACACGAATTAGTTAGTTTGTGTAGCAAACTTTATCTTCGGAGCTAGTATTAGTTCCCTTATCAAGTTTCAAGAAATCTGCAGAAAGGCTGAACGCCAGATATGTATCTGCACATGAACCAGCACGTCGTGCTTTTGTTCCCTCTTATGGACCAGTGCATGAATTGGAAGAATATTTTTAAAGTCCAGGTGGAACTAATAGCCGCCTTACAATGATCAAATGAACTTTTATAAGGAATTTGCTATTGGAGAGAATTTCGTCAATTTAAGAACCAAATACCAGAATTCAACAATTACCCTTTTGGGCAACCCCCTTATTATCCTGATGTTCGCAATAGACTACCAGAAAATCATAATTTAAATGCTATCAATAATGGTTCACGCCAGAATTGGACATGTTGGAATTGTGGGATCTTGGGCCTTGGGTATTTTAAATATTCCAACACCAAACGGTCTGTATTTTGTTATAGTTGTGGGAAAAAGGATGTATTTACTCCAAACTATCCCGCACATCTCGCAAAAACTCCATTAGGCACCGAGAGAACCACGGGAGCTATCAGTTGCCCATAATGCCAGCAGAATATTCATGACCCCATAATTAAATCATCTTCATGAAGGACCATTAGCAAATAATGATTTGTCACTATCTGGAACGGTCGCAAATCAGGAGAATCACCGAAAATCAAAATCACTTAAATTAACGAAAAAAACACAAGAATATGGAAACAACTAGTTGGAATTCGGTATTGCTAAACCGAAATAAATCAATCCGTATGAAAACCTTCATGATAGACGGTTCGAATGTGATAAAGCTCGTCAAAGAATTTTCTGAAACGTAAGTACAATTACGCGTTCGCGTCATCTACAGTATTTTAGGGAGAAGTGTCGGCAAAGTAAACGCTTGCAGTCTTCAATTGCAGCCGCAATCGTTAACGTAAAACACGATGTTAGGCTTTACGCTAGAGTGCAGATACAAGGCGAAACTATTCTAGGTTTACTAGGCAGTGGAGCCAGTGTATCTTGCTTGGGTTCAGGGGCGTTAGATTTCATCAAACGTCAAGGTCTAACATTGGAAGGTCGTCAGTCATCCGTCAAAACGGCTGACGGTTCGAAACAAATTATTCACGGGAAATTGATTTATCAATTACATACGGTAATCAAACCAAAACGGTTAAGCTACACGTTGCCCCAGGTCTGTCTCAGGTTTTGTATCTAGGTGTGAATTTTTGGAAAATTTTTCGGATAGCACCCACAATATTCGACTTATTTGTAAATGCTATTTCTATTGATGATCCCAACACACATATCCTTACAACGGAACAGACAATCAAGTGTTGTCTTTATTTCCCTCATTTTACAAGTCAGGATTAGGAAAACCCTCAATCGAAGAGCACAGTATTGACGTGGAACCGATAAAGCAACTTTATTATCCTGTTTCAAAGGCGGTACAAGGCCTTATATACGCGGAGATCGATTGTATGTTGGAGAACTCTCCGGTAGTCTTGGTACGCAAACCTGGTAAGTGCGCCTCTGCTCCCGAAAATTCAACGCAGCCACGGAAAAAGGCGCATATCCACTTCCACATATTGACGGATTACTGAGTCGTTTTGAGAACACTTGTCATATCTCTAGCATAGATTTGAGGGATGATTTCTGGCAGATACGGTTGAAGAAGGAGAGCTGTGAAAAGACTGCTTTTACTGTCCCCGGTCGTCCCCTATACCAATTCAAAATTATTCCCTTTAGATTGTGTAATGCTCCACAACGAATGTGTCGATTGATAGCAAAGCAATTCCCTCAAAATTACCAATCGCATCGGAAGAATTCGAATCCCATCTTCACGAATTAAAAATAGTTGCGCTCTACTTATCTTCAGCTGGTTTAACGATAAACCTAGAAAAAAGCAAATATTGTATGAAGGAAGTGAAATACTTGGGTTATATTGTTGGAAATAAATATTTAAAGACCGACCCAAGTAAAATATCTGCAATTCTTGACTACCCAGCACCAACGACTGCGAAACAAGTTCGCCGGTTTATGGTCATGACAGGGTGGTATCGTAGATTCATTTCGAACTATGCCAGCTTGTCATCTCCCATAACAGATTGCTTCAAAAACAAATGAAATTTTGTTCGACGGAGGTAACGCAAGTACCTTTTGCGATGGTAAAGATATGGGTTTTTAATTCGGTCGCAGTTTGTAATATTGATCCTCCTTTTTCTTCGAACTAAAATTTGCCCCAAATAAATGATGGGCCAATTTTTTATCAAGTTGGATAATAATTCAATGATTTAATCACAGATTTAAGTAGAACTTTTGACCGATAGTTTGCAACATAAACAGTCCATCATATGAAATTTCGGTGTTTGTGCACAATATCTTGTCATCAGTAATCAGAACATTTGACTGCAATGTAAAAAATTCCTTGGAATTTATTAGATACATTAGAACTGTGAAGTTACCAACAGATTATGTCTTAGTTTCGTTAGATGTCGTGTCTTTGTTTACTAACATACCAAAGAAGTTAGTTTTATGTACGTAAGTAACCATTCTGTATTAGTCTGTGCTCCACTCAATCCTCGCGATGCATTTTTGGTGGTCGTACGGGGTAACGCTAGAATTTATTATAAAAGAAAGTCAGGAGAAAAAATTAAATACATTGATGCATGCTCTCTCTACCAATTGGTACGTAAAAATAGAAAATTCCCCATCGCTCATCTGAAATTATATGTTCCTAACTTGGAGTCCTCCAAGGTACCATAAATCTAACAAAAATTGATGGCCTGATTAAATGCAAAATTTTTCTACCACAAAATATGTATCATCCTGTCTTACCGATGAAGCAAAACCAAAAGTTAATGTTCTCATTATGCTCCACATGTAGTTTGGAAAAAAGTCAAGAGCATTGTACTCATGAAGAAAATGAATGGGTCATTAACTGGAACATGGGTACTGCTGGAAATTTATGAAATATGGTCTTATGAGGTGCGGCAAGAGACAGATGGCCTCTTCATTGAAATGATGAACAAATTCCTAAAAATGAAACAGGAAGCTTCAAGGTGGCGTAGTACATGTGTTACAGAGGAGGAAAAACATGTGTAATGTAATAAAACATTACGCACACCCCTCGTTAAAAAATCACAGTATAGAACCCAAAATTACTGTAGTCACGAAAGTCGGCGAAAGTTCTACTTTGTAAACGAAAAATTATGAATCGTGAAATGGATTAAAATTACTTGATGCATTTGAAACTCACTATCGGCAAAAAATTACGTTGATTCTATAATACATGTTATTGTGTAATGCCTGATTTTTTTTTATAAATACAATTGTGTTCTGAGTTTCAAAACCCAAATAGCAACGGTGAAGCTTACCCCATGAAACAGGTGTCATCACTTATTCAATGTGGTAAGCGAAGCTGGAAATGCGAGAAAATGGGCTGTCATTTTTTTGGATTCAACGAGATGGATTCTGAAGCTAGAACGTGGTACAAGTGGAAACGAGAAGAAAATTAATAAAAATGTGTCCTTCTGGATATCGAGGGGCCTTTCACAACTCCACTTTTCAATCGATTGAGGGTGCACTTAGAGCTAGCAAGCAATAGCAAGGTGGATTATGAATATGCTGAAGTGCAGACTGACCTCTGCCAAACTGGAACTTAGAAAACGACAGTGAAAGCAGTAAAAGGTTTTGCGCAGGGAGGGGTATTATCCAAAGGGTCAAAGTTCAAAGCATTAAGCTACACCCATCCAAGCTGCATAGGCTTGTTGGATTGTGTATCACAGGTGCCATTAGTACCACTCCTACAGCAGCAATCGACCTCCTCTAGACCTGCTCATTGAACAGGAGGCGGCGAGAGCGATTGGTGGAATAGCATTAGTGCTGGGGCGTAGAGTGGTATTTGGCAATGGTGCTAGGTGTACCATGATCAGCTGAGTTATCGATTTAGTCAGTTATGTTAGAGGTACTTTCGTGGACATGATGTGCTCAATGCTCATTTTTGAGAGGGATTACTTGTGTCTCATCTCAGACAGGGCTGACTGGAAAGGGAGCCTGCGACCCACACCAGATGGGGTGCAAATCTACACAGATGGATCCATACTGGATGGAATGGCCGGTGCTGGCACCTACGATGTGGATCAAGGGGCAAAAATAGCCATACCACTTGGTACCAATACGACAGTTTTTCACGCTGAAGTGTTTGCTGTTTTAACTGCTGTCTACCACTGTATTGCAAGAGGTTTAAATCTTAAATCCATCTGCATCAACTCAGACAGTCAGGCGACTATCAGCGCACTCAACTCATGTACCGTTTCTCACGGTTACTGGAAGAATGCGTCTGTGCGCTGAACAAGTTGGGTAGGAAAAACAGGGTGACGGTTGCCTGGGTAACTGGTCACTCGGCTATCCCCGACAATGAATTAGTTGACTCACTCGCGAGAGAGGGGTGAGATACGCCGTTTTACGGTCCTCACCCTTCGGTAGGCTGGACCTATTCGATCCTCCAACAGGACCTCAATAGGCAACTAAACCACCCCCCCCAACAGAGGTGGCAAAGGCTAAATCAGTGCAGCCAAGCAAAAATGATATTGATTGGGCCGGATTTCCGAAGGGCGGGAATGGGACTCGAGTGTAAAACCCTCAAAACTATTGTGGGTATTGTGACAGGACATTGCTCCTTAAACGAAGACATTTGGAAAATAGGAGTGGACGAGAGTCCGTTATGTGGAGCCTGTCTGGAAGAAAATGAGTGAGCTGAACATTTTTTGTGTGAATACCCGGCCTTTTCTAGAACCAGACTTGCTACAGTGGGTGCGTGCACCCCCAGTAAGGAGAGGCTAGCTATCTTGGACCTAACTACGGTGCTAACCTTCATTAGAAGAACAAACCGGTTCGGGAAGGGACCTTGCCTCTGAAACATCCTTTTTTGGAAGAGGCACAATGGGCCAGTTAGGCTTACGTGCTAAGGTCCAATACAATACAATACAATACAATTACTTAAGTATTACCATCAGTTCATCTTTAAACTCATGATAATTATTATCATCATATCTCCTTTACTTAATTGAAACCAACATATCATCTTTACTTAATTCATCTTTAATTAACCTATTACTATCACTTTCAATTTAATAAAATAAAAACCTAAATCAAATTTTTTTAATTTTAAGAAACAAACAAAAATAGTTAAATTAACTCAACGGAAGTCTGTCTTGTTTAAGTAAATATATTAATGAAAATTAAAAAAAAAAACAAATTTCGACAAATAACGTAAAATTTTCTTTATTCAAATTTTTTTTAAAAATAGGAAATATATTTGCTTACACAAGGAGGATTCCTGTAAAGTTAAATAGTATTTAAGTATAAAAAATAAAAACACAAGCAAGATAAAGAAAAGGCAAATTAATTAAGATTTCGAAAATCAGTAATAAAAGAAAAATTATGTCCATACAAAAAAAAAATATATTGAAAAGAGAAACAAAATACAAGGTGGATTCCAAAGACTTTTAAAAAAAAACAGAACAAATGATTTTTTCGGCAAAATCAATTGATTCTATTCAAAATAGTCTCCTTCTGCTTCAATACAGCTTTTTGCACGGTCCAAAAGCATGTCGAACGAGTGTTTTAGCTCGTTGGCCTGTATGGCCGCCAGTATGCCGGTGCAAGCCTTTTGAATGGCCTCTACGTCTGCATAACGCTTTCCTTTCATCGGCAAATGCATTTTTCCGAAAAGGTAGTAGTCGCACGGTGCCATATCCGGTGAATACGGGGAGTGGTTGATGGTTAAAATGTGATTTTTGGTGAGATAATCGGTCACAAGCGTCGATCGATGAGGCGGCGCATTATCGTGCAACAAACGCCAACTTCCATCTTCGCGATATTCGGGCCGAACACGTCGAATACGGCGCACCAAACGCTTCAAAACTCCTAGGTAGAATACCGCATTAACGTTTTGACCGGGTGGAACAAATTCTTTGTGGACAATACCCTTGGAATCATAAAAACAAATCAGCATTGTCTTCACTTTTGACTTCCCCAGGCGCGATTTTTTGGGTTTCGGCTCGTCCGGCGCCTTCCATTCAGCACTCTGGCGTTTCGTTTCGGGATCATATCGAAAACACCACGTTTCGTCACCAGTCACAATGTTATAAAGGAAGTTTTTGTCCTTTTTGACCTCTTTAATGATGTCCTTCGAATGTTGAATTCTGAGCAATTTTTGGTCGTCAGTCAATTCGTGCGGAACAAACCTTGCACACACCTTTTGTAAACCCAAATGTTGGGTCAAAATGCGATAAATCGATGTTTTGGAGCTGTTCAATTCCATTTCCATGAATTTCAATGATGATTTCGGCTGATTTTTGATGAATTCACGTACAGTTTCGATGGAATTTTCGGTGATCACGGATTTTGGTTGGCCCACATGTTGATCGTCATTTATGTCCTCACGACCACTTTGAAAACGTTGAAACCACTCGTGCACTCTGCTACGGGATAGGCAATCATCGCCATAAACTTGTTTCATCAATTGAAACGTTTCGGTAAAAGTTTTACCAATTTTAAAACAAAATTTAATGCTGGCTCTTTGTTCGAAGCTCATTTTCGCACCGATGAAACAAACATACTGACACTTAAAACGCAATAACTTCACTTTCAATAAATCAAATGTCATTAAATTCTCACAGGAAGTCGATAATGGATAGCAGATTCTAACGCACCAGTCGACATATAGATGGCGCCACTAGGGGCGCTAGATTCAAAGTCATGTTTACTTTGGAAAACTACTTGTAGTATGCGAAGAAGATTTCCTTGAGTGCAAGGGGAAACATGAAATTGAAAGGGAATTTTTTTTGTGATGCTATATAATGGCTGGTGAATAATAGATGAACGAGGGAGGGGGGTTAGACGAAGGTGTTCCTGACGAGAACCAAATGAGGTAAAAATACAAGCTGTAACCCAGTAGTATATTTCCCGCGAATTAGCATAAGCAATACTGATCTTGCTTCCGGATTTCAGACATTTGGAGCTGGGATAGCCAATATTGGTTCCGTTAATACAAACCCCGAGCAACCCCCTCCAGTTCCTAGAAATAACCAAGTCGACATTAATTCTGAAAATATAATATAATAATATAATAACTATTTGTACAAAATTTCATTCTCTTCCTACACAGAAGGCTGAAAATTGGTAGTGGCAATATCTTCGGCGAGAGCCAAATCCAACTTAGGATATGTTGCAAAATGCGCTAAGACAACAGCTCAAAAGTTTAGATTCCGACCAAGAAATAGTCAGTCGGATACTTTCAATTGAAGCAGGCCCCTCAAGAAACTTTTGACACCTATTACGATAAGGTGTTAAGACTTTGTTATCAAATACACAATCTGATGCCTGAACACGAATTAGTTAGTTTGTGTAGCAAACTTTATCTTCGGAGCTAGTATTAGTTCCCTTATCAAGTTTCAAGAAATCTGCAGAAAGGCTGAACGCCAGATATGTATCTGCACATGAACCAGCACGTCGTGCTTTTGTTCCCTCTTATGGACCAGTGCATGAATTGGAAGAATATTTTTAAAGTCCAGGTGGAACTAATAGCCGCCTTACAATGATCAAATGAACTTTTATAAGGAATTTGCTATTGGAGAGAATTTCGTCAATTTAAGAACCAAATACCAGAATTCAACAATTACCCTTTTGGGCAACCCCCTTATTATCCTGATGTTCGCAATAGACTACCAGAAAATCATAATTTAAATGCTATCAATAATGGTTCACGCCAGAATTGGACATGTTGGAATTGTGGGATCTTGGGCCTTGGGTATTTTAAATATTCCAACACCAAACGGTCTGTATTTTGTTATAGTTGTGGGAAAAAGGATGTATTTACTCCAAACTATCCCGCACATCTCGCAAAAACTCCATTAGGCACCGAGAGAACCACGGGAGCTATCAGTTGCCCATAATGCCAGCAGAATATTCATGACCCCATAATTAAATCATCTTCATGAAGGACCATTAGCAAATAATGATTTGTCACTATCTGGAACGGTCGCAAATCAGGAGAATCACCGAAAATCAAAATCACTTAAATTAACGAAAAAAACACAAGAATATGGAAACAACTAGTTGGAATTCGGTATTGCTAAGCCGAAATAAATCAATCCGTATGAAAACCTTCATGATAGACGGTTCGAATGTGATAAAGCTCGTCAAAGAATTTTCTGAAACGTAAGTACAATTACGCGTTCGCGTCATCTACAGTATTTTAGGGAGAAGTGTCGGCAAAGTAAACGCTTGCAGTCTTCAATTGCAGCCGCAATCGTTAACGTAAAACACGATGTTAGGCTTTACGCTAGAGTGCAGATACAAGGCGAAACTATTCTAGGTTTACTAGGCAGTGGAGCCAGTGTATCTTGCTTGGGTTCAGGGGCGTTAGATTTCATCAAACGTCAAGGTCTAACATTGGAAGGTCGTCAGTCATCCGTCAAAACGGCTGACGGTTCGAAACAAATTATTCACGGGAAATTGATTTATCAATTACATACGGTAATCAAACCAAAACGGTTAAGCTACACGTTGCCCCAGGTCTGTCTCAGGTTTTGTATCTAGGTGTGAATTTTTGGAAAATTTTTCGGATAGCACCCACAATATTCGACTTATTTGTAAATGCTATTTCTATTGATGATCCCAACACACATATCCTTACAACGGAACAGACAATCAAGTGTTGTCTTTATTTCCCTCATTTTACAAGTCAGGATTAGGAAAACCCTCAATCGAAGAGCACAGTATTGACGTGGAACCGATAAAGCAACTTTATTATCCTGTTTCAAAGGCGGTACAAGGCCTTATATACGCGGAGATCGATTGTATGTTGGAGAACTCTCCGGTAGTCTTGGTACGCAAACCTGGTAAGTGCGCCTCTGCTCCCGAAAATTCAACGCAGCCACGGAAAAAGGCGCATATCCACTTCCACATATTGACGGATTACTGAGTCGTTTTGAGAACACTTGTCATATCTCTAGCATAGATTTGAGGGATGATTTCTGGCAGATACGGTTGAAGAAGGAGAGCTGTGAAAAGACTGCTTTTACTGTCCCCGGTCGTCCCCTATACCAATTCAAAATTATTCCCTTTAGATTGTGTAATGCTCCACAACGAATGTGTCGATTGATAGCAAAGCAATTCCCTCAAAATTACCAATCGCATCGGAAGAATTCGAATCCCATCTTCACGAATTAAAAATAGTTGCGCTCTACTTATCTTCAGCTGGTTTAACGACAAACCTAGAAAAAAGCAAATATTGTATGAAGGAAGTGAAATACTTGGGTTATATTGTTGGAAATAAATATTTAAAGACCGACCCAAGTAAAATATCTGCAATTCTTGACTACCCAGCACCAACGACTGCGAAACAAGTTCGCCGGTTTATGGTCATGACAGGGTGGTATCGTAGATTCATTTCGAACTATGCCAGCTTGTCATCTCCCATAACAGATTGCTTCAAAAACAAATGAAATTTTGTTCGACGGAGGTAACGCAAGTACCTTTTGCGATGGTAAAGATATGGGTTTTTAATTCGGTCGCAGTTTGTAATATTGATCCTCCTTTTTCTTCGAACTAAAATTTGCCCCAAATAAATGATGGGCCAATTTTTTATCAAGTTGGATAATAATTCAATGATTTAATCACAGATTTAAGTAGAACTTTTGTTACAAAAAATTGAAACAAAAAGGTTTTATTAACACGAACAAAAAATGAAGTTAGATATTTTTTGATTTAAACTAATTAATTTTACAAATAAGCTTTGGTAATCACAAGCATTAAGTTGGATATTTCAGAAATCTTCCTTGGTTCAAAAGCGCTTCGAATCCCTTATTTATAGAAGGTAGAACCTTCTCGGTTCACGGCTGTAACAAAACTAGCATCATTTTGTATCAAGCGTAGGCATTAACTCGTTTTTACGATATCTGTGTCTGAAGCATTTATTATCACGCCGAACTGTCAAATTTGGAGGGGAAAAAAATTGCGTTTTTTTAATTTATAATTTTTAGTGCGTTTCGGATTCCAAACCAAATTCTTTTGAATTAAATAATCAAAGTTAATAAATTTGCAATATGAAGTGTTTAATTTCTGGGTGTAATAACAAACAACATCGAAAAATTCTTGGAATTTTCTTTCACAACTAAGTTTGACTTATTTTTTATTATAATGGGCTAATGTTCATTATTGCCGTATAAAAAAAAGTTTTTATGGTGTTTATTTACTTTTTGGTAATCAAATAGAAATTATGTTAATTCATAAATTAATAAAAAATTGGTTTTTTTTGAATCCACGCCGAAATATCAAATCCCACTTTTTTTTTATTTCGGTTTTAACGAAATCTACCAGTGACAGTCATTTTTGGTTAAAATGGGGGCAATTCTTAAAATTCGTCGAAATTTTTGAAAATTCAGCATTTTCAGTTTTAAATGCTTTTTTTTGGTTTTAAAGTTTCCAAAAAATGAGGCTCTACGTATGAAATGGCTTTCGGCTATTGGTTTACGCAGGAAAGGAAATATATAGGCGCATACATGTTTATAATTATTATTTAATAATTTAATTTTGTATGTTTAAGAAAACTTGATTTTTTTAGCAATCACACGCAACAATTTTTTTGCAATTCGGATGTTACAGAATGCATGAGCTTTTAGCCCATTTGCAATGTGGTCCCCCCGAATTCATGTTTTTAACGCCACCACTACGCCGCATACATAAGCAAAAAAATGCAAGTGTATTCCAAAAGTGCTTCAATTTCCCTTGCGAAAGGCCTATCCATATTTTCCCTAATCTAAGTTTTGTATTAATCCCCACGAGGAAAAGTTAGGCAGGTAACATAATCTGAAAATTTGGAATTTTCGGGGTCAATCAAAGTGTTTCACATTAAGTGCTACTTTCCACTCTGAGGGTTCATACGCAAAATGAAACTTGATAAAATAAAAAGCAAACGCGCCGCCACAGTACTCCCCCACCAGTGCACGAAGTAAACGTTACTCGCGAAAACGAGTAGGAAGAATGATTTTTCGTCCTGAACGAGTTCGAGTGATATTGGGTTTTAATTCTTGATCCCGAAAATGAACTCTTTTCTTTAATTTGGTTTCAGGTATAGATGAGCTATCGACGATTTTGAAAGGAGTAGAAGAGCTGGAAGTGGATGTAATTGCTTCGTTGGGCTCAAAAATACTTGGTTTTAACCGGTTATTTGAAACTGGAGACTCCTTGGCTTTAAGTTCAATAGTAAAGAATTTTTCATTTCTTCGTAATACCAAAAACGGTCCCTCCAAAGGAAGTGTTAGAGCAGGACGTAAAGCATCAATTCATGTGAACAGTCTTGAAGTTCTCTAAAAACGAAAATTTTATCTTTTGAATGTCTAGAAGCCGGGATTGGACGAATTGATTCAAAGTGTTTTTTTAAATTTTGCACAAACTCGGATTGGATCCAAGTATGGTTTGAGTTTTATAAGATGGTAAAAGTAGACTAGTGCCATAAACTAATTCTGCAGGAGTTGATTTGAAATCTTCTCGAAAGGCAGTTCTCAGTCCTAGCCAAATGGAGGGGAGTGACTTTGTCGATTGACTATTGCCTGCGCACATGATATCGACTTTAAGACTTCGATGCGACCTTTCGATCATTCCATTACAAGCTGAATTGTAAGCCGTAGTGCGCGTAGGAGTGAAACCAAGAAGTTTAGATAGTTCAGAAAATAATTCTGATTCGAATTGTACACCGCGATCTGTCGTTATGGTTACCGGAACGCCAAAGCGACAAATCCAATGTTTAAAAACTGCATTTGCTACTGTTTCGCTTTTGATATCAGGCAATGGAATGGCTTTGGGTCACCAAGTGAATCTATAGGGGTCGTTAGGAAATTATTATGGGTCCCAAAAGTCCCTATATATTTAACAAAATTAATAATTTCATATTAATTTATTTTTAATACAATTTATTTATTGGAGATTTAAACACACAGAGAATTATAATAATGCACTATATTTCACGAGTTAGAATGTTTGATGATTCATGAAATCATCAAATATTTTATGAAACAGGAAAAAAAATCACAGGCAAACGATATTTTCGAGAAACGTCAAGAAAAAGCTTCTTCAACACTTTTTGATGAAAACTGAGAAGATTCTCGTCAAATAATTTCAACACGTTTCGATGAAACTTCTCGAATTTAGACCGATAGGTATGTAAGGAGAAACATCGTCAAAACAGAAACAGTTGAAGTCTAAGCTTCGTTAGGGATTATACAAAACAGTGATTGGAAACATGATTAATTTGTGGAAGCGATTAGGAGAGCGATTTTGAATATAAAAGTGAAATTGTGATCAATTATAAAAATAGTGACTGTGTATTTTTAAATAAATTCTTATAATTAATTATTGAAGGACAAATATTTTTATGACTAATTGTTAAGCAGAAATAATTACAAATAAACTTTATACACTAAATTCACATAAATAAAAAGTGTTATCATTTTAAAAACATCGAACCCAACGGGTAGCACGTCACATTGGTGTCAGAAGTGAAATTATTTACTGTGAGTCAGTGCGGAAAGGACAATTGTGCTAAAAATTTCTGCAAGAAAATTCGAAATTAAACTAAAAACTTCTGTGGGAAAAATTTCGAAGAAATCCGTTATTAAGAAATTTGAGTGTATAATAATTTCAATGGTGTGAGAAATTTCAGGGGCGTACAAGAAATTTTGTGTACTTTTGTATGAGTTGTATAAAAATTTCGATTGTGCCAAATTTGAGGTTATACGTCGTGTATCGTGTGAAAATTTCGATTGTACGAGAAATTTCGGGGAAATTAAGATTATACAAGGAAATTTCGTGGTATTTAGATACTGTGCGAGAAGTTTCGATAGAACATAAGAATTTCGTGAACAATTAAAAATATTTGAACAATGGAAAGTAAATTATTAGACAATTTGAGTACATCAGAACTATCGACAGTTCTGTGTGCGTGGGATTTACCTTCCAAGGGAGGTAAAACAGATGAAAAGAAAAGAGTAATCGCTGAATTTGTAGTATGAGAACTAGACAGTAGCACACTCGACTTTAGTGAAATTCTGAAAGAGGAAAAACAAGAAGAAATCAACAACGAAGAGGGAAACCAAGAAGAAATTACCAACGAAGACGCGGGTAAAACAAGAGCAAGTGTTCAGGATGATTTAAAGATGCTTATGGCCATGATGATCGGTCTTCAGACTAGTCTGCAATGCGAAATGAAAACAAATGCTTCCAGTTTACAAGAAGAAATGAAAACAAATGCTGCCGGACTCGAGAATAAAATGGATTCAACTGCTGCAAGTTTACAGGGTAAAATAGATTCGACTTCTGCAAGTCTTGAAAATAAAATTACAAATGCATCAGATATGCAGAATGAAATGAAGTCTAGTCTTGAAAGCGAAATTAAGTCAAGCGTTTCTGGACTAGAAACCAAAATGGAGTCCAGTATGGGCGAGTTGAAAACCCAGGTGGAACCCAGTATTGTGAGCCTGGAAGATAAAATGGAAAGCAATACTACAGACCTAGAGAATAAAATTGCCACGGAAGTAAACAAAGTTAAGCAGAAATTGGAAGAAAGAATAACTACGGAAGTCAGCAACGTTAAACAGAAAGTAGCAGAACTAGAAGCAAAAATGGCTGACATCAAAGAAAATAAACCAAATATTGAGTCATCAAGTAGAAGGATGAAGCCACCAATATTTGACGGCAAAACTTCATGGCCAGTATACAAACGACAGTTTGAAGCGGCTGCTGGTGCGAACGACTGGTCCGATAAAGAAAAAGCCACAGCATTAATTCTGGCTCTACGGGGTAACTCAGCCGATTTATTGCGGACAATCTCACCGGAAAATGAGAAAAATTACAATTACATTGTAACACAATTGGACATTCGATATGGGGATAACCACATGAAGGACTTATACCGAATGGAGCTCATCAACAGAATGCAAGAATCTGGAGAGACACTTCAGGAGTTGTCAGCAGATACTGAGCGGTTGGTATACTTGTCATACCCCGATTATCCCCTGGAGCTGCAGAATGACTTGGCTGTAGAAAGATTCACTAATGCCATTCGGGATGCGGACATTCAGTTCAAGGTGCGGATTAGTGGAAAGCACATGTTGCATGCTGTGTTGGCTGTAGCGTTGACATTGGAAGCTTCAAAGAGAGCAACAAGAGCGGTTCCAATGGTACGAGCTGCTATGATTGAGGGAGACTCAACAGAACTAACGATAGACCAACTAACCGAAAAGATAAAGGCGGATGTGCAACAAGCTATACAGGAATTGGAATTGAACGATACTAAAAGAAGACTGAAATGCTGGGGCTGCGGTAAAGAAGGACATTTAGAGCGGCAATGCCCCAACCAGACAAAAGCACCGATTATGGTATCAGTCTCTCTCCTACAACAGAAGAATGACAGATTGACGACGCAAGGAGTAATTGCTGGTCATCAATGCAGGATCATCGTAGATACGGGTGCAAGTATTGTAGATCCATCGTGAACAGGAAGCTCATTACTAGAAAACACATGAGCAGAAGCAGTAACAGTGTTCTTCAAACGGTTACAGGGGAATCATCTCCGATTCTGGGTGAAGTGATTCTAGCATTGGGGCTAGATGAGTATGTGTTTCGACATACGTTTTTGGTGGCTTATATAATGGATGATTGTATCATGAGCCTGGACTTCATGAAGCAGAATGGAGTGAGCGGAAACATTGAAGATAGGTTATTGCGATGTGGAAATATTGAGTTCCCGCTAACGTTGAAGGAAACATATTCCAGTGGCAGCAAATCAAATCCATGAGACGAACAAGTTACGTCAGATGCAAAGGCTGTTATAGAAGTGAAACGGACGGACAACATTGGAGTGGCAATTAGAGTTACGGAGTTGTCAAAAAGTAAGAATAAAACGAAAAGCAAATCCAGTGTCGTAGGTACTGAAGGGGGTTTTGGAGAAACAAATACGAGCTGCAGGAATGTGAACAAGATAGTAGCTATCCGTACATTAAGGATTGGAGACGATGACATGTCGAGCATCCGAAACGCGCAGCTAAAGGATGAAGATGTTGAACCAATCCTTAAATGGAAGAAAAGGGGTCAGCGTCCATAATGGAGTGACATTGTAATACACAGTGATACGACAAAAAGTTATTGGGCTCAGTGGGACTCGTTACAGATAGAAAATGGCGTTCTGAGGAGAAAATAGGATTCTCCTGATGGAAAAGCCAAACTAATGCAGTTGATCATGCCCAAGTCCAAAGTACATGAGGTACTTGGTGAAGTACATGTTGGAACTTCAGGGGGACATTTGGGAGTCAACAGAACATTAGCGAAGGTGCGAGAACGATTCTATTGGGTACACTGGCAGGCTGATGTCAAAAGTTGGTGTAGGAGTTGTAACACCTGCACAAAAAGTGGAGGACACCAGAAAGGGACCGAAACTGCGGCGGGGCAATATGGTGACGCTAGATTGGAGCAAGACACGAGCGAACAGGATAGCATCCGACAGACTCCACATGAAAGATCATCTGGACAGCATGTACGGGTTCCGGTGGACAAAGTATTTGAGGAACCTGCAAACAACGAATTAAAAGATAGTGACTGCACCAACGAGATGGACTCTTTGGACGTGGTATGGCGAAAGCGAAAATCATCAAAAGTAAAAATGAAGGTGATTCATTCAAATCAGTTAGGGAAGAATCACGGCACGAGTCCAAAAGATTCTGTTCGGGACGAACAGATTTAAGGAGGGGGTAGTGCACTATAGAATAGAATAGAATATTTGATGATTCATGAAATCATCTAATATTCTATGAAACAAGAAAAAAAAACACAGACAAACGATATTTTCGAGAAACGTCAAGAAAAAGCTTTTTCAACACGTTTCAATGAAAACTGAGAAGCTTCTCGTCAAAAAATTTCAACACGTTTCCATGAAACTTTTCGAATTTAGACCGATACGTATATAAGAAGAAACATCGTCGAAACAGAAACAGTTGAAGTCTAAGCTTCGTTAGGGATTATACAAAACAGAGATTGCAAACATGATTAATTTGTGGAAGCGATTAGGAGAGCGATTTTGTATATAAAAGTGAAATTGTGATTAATTAAAAAAATAGTAACTGTGTATTTTTAAATAAACTGTGATAAATTAATTCTTATAATTAATTATTGAAGGACAGATATTTTTAAGACTAATTGTTAAGCAGAAATAATTACAAATAAAGTTTATACACTAAATTCACATTAATAAAAAGTATTATCATTTTAATAACATCGAACCGAACGGGTAGCACGTCACAATAAGTTTGTATTTATTTGAATGTGATATTAAAAAAGTTATTTGGGAAAAGGCTAAAAACAAATCGTAAAGAACTTGTGTTCAGAAGGAAAAAGTAACTAGAACTAAATTATTTCATTACAAAATTTTCTTTATAATTTTTCTAAGGTAACTTATTTAAAAAATCTTTCAATTTGGGTTTCTGAGTTTTTACAAGAAAATCCTAAACCAGTAGATTGAAATAAAAACAAGTAGTTCTGAAAAGTGTAAAAATAATTTGCAACAAGTATATGGTGCCAAGTCGCCACAGTACTCCCCTTCCAGTGAAAGCTAAATGAACGTTAATGGTTCCATTGTTTTGGAGGTTTTGAAATGCGTCCGGAACGTGTCTGAGTCGTGGTGAGTTTCATGTTTTCGAACCTGACCCTTTTCTTAACCTTTTCAGCCGCTGCAATGGGGTTCTCGATGGTTGGTTTGGTATGCTCATCTAAACTTTCACTAAAAAAAGGCTTTAATCTATTAATTGAGACAGTTTTGTTGGAGTTTTTTATCTGCAACGTAAAATACTTCTCATTTCGACTGATGACTTGAAAGGGCCTTCATATGGTAGTTGGAACGAGGCTCGCACAGCGTCTGTTCTAACAAAAACGTTCGAACAGTTTGCCAAATCTTTAAAAACGAAAACTTGACCCTGTCCATGTCGTGAGGGCGGTTTGGGTCAAATGGTGTCGAAATGTGTTCGTATTTGTCGTACGAATTCGGACTGGGAGGATTGTTTTTTTTGAATTTGTAGAAACTCCCCCGGTAAACGTATATTTGTACTGTAAACTAATTCAGTGGGAGTAGCATGGAAGTCTGCGCGATATACCGTTCTCAAACCGAGTAACACGGATGGTAGAGATTTGGTCCATTAAAGATCTTCAACGCACATGATGGCTGCTTTTAGCGGTCGATGCCACCTTTCGATCATATCGTTACACGCTGGGTTATATGCCGTGGTAGGACTTCGAGTAAATCCCAAGAAGATCGATAATTCCTTGAAAAGTTCGGATTCGAACTGCGAGCCGCGATCCGTGGTGATTGATGATGGTTCGCCGTACCGGCATATCCAATTTTGTAGGTAGCGTTTGCCACAGTTTCAGTTTTGATATCTGGAATTGGTATCGCCTGAGGCCAACGTGAAAATCGGTCGATCCGAGTAATACAGTATTTGTTATTTTGAGAGGGTGGTAGTGGTCCTAAAATGTCTAAAAGGATTTTTTCGAATCGGTCTTTGCCAAGGGGAAAATTGCCGATAGGGCTTTTGACGTGCCTAGATACTTTTCCTTTTTGACATGGTAAACATGATTTGGCCCATGAACTGATTTCCTTTTTGACTGAAAGCCAGATGAAATTTTTTACCTCTGCTCTAACAGTTGATCGGATGCTTGGATGAGCGAGGTTATGTACACTGTTGAATACCATTCGACGAAAATCTGGGGGGACGTATGGTCTAGCGTTTCCAGTAGAAGTATCGCAAAAGATTTTGGTGTCAGAACCGAAAATAGGAACTGGCTTGAACTTGAGATCATGATGATTTTCTAAAAGTGTTTGAAGTTCAGGGACTCCAATTTGGGCTTCTGCCATTAGTGTATAGTCAATGCTTCCGCCAACTGATAATTCAGACACTCTAGATAGTGTGTCGGCAACTATGTTGTTACGGCCAGATATGTGTTTCATATCCGACTTAAAAAGAACGTTAATTTTCCTGTTTTCTATTTTTATATTGGTATTTTATAATTTAGATGAAAAAAGGATTTTCTCAGTTAGTTGAAAGAAAACCTCTAATCGATAACATATTAAAATTCGTTCCGTATTATTAATTATTCATAATAAAAGTGCTTTAGAATAAAAAACCAATAAGAAAACATAAGTGTTATTATTTTCTATAGCAACTTATTTTTTGTACAGAACAAAACATTGGTCCTTCGAAAATATCAAAGAAAACGAGTTTTCTTAAAGAAAAATAAAAAGTGAAAATTTCAAGGTTTTATTATCAGTGATATAGTGAAATTTAACGGTTACGGTTACGTGTCGGGAGTGTTTTTAGACGAAGTCGATTGGTAAGTCCTTTAATATTTCCTTTTTTTCTTATTATTTATTGTGTGAGTTAAAGATTTTAACAAATTTAAAAGAAAGTTTTTTATTGAGAAATATATATATTGTCGAACAAAATGGAATCGTATATTGAACAACAACAGAATGCATATCAAACTATGTGTAAGTCATTCGAAAATTACAAAAAGGACGGAAAGACTCGAAAGGAGGGTCCAACGTATTACCAGTTTCGCATTAACCAATTCAATGAATATTGGAAGGAGTTCAAACGGGTGCATGATGAAATTCTTCTATGTAAAGATACAACTTCAGACGCCCTTCCATATTTCACAAAAGATTTCTTCTCTGCCTTTGAAACAGCCTTTGTAGATGCTTTGTGTCGTATTAAAGACGATCAAACGAAACAGTTTCCTATTGTAGTATCTACTAGAGTAGAAACGAAAGCAATGCCTACTCCAGAATCACGTGAAGAAGTACAACTTCCACGAATTTCAATACCAAAATCTTGGACATCATTTCATGATTTATTCAAATCATTAATCCATGATAATAAACGCATTCCATCGGTACAAAAATTACATTACCTGAAAACAAGTGTAACGGGACAAGCAGAGCATCTGTTGAGACACTATCCCATTTCCGAAATGAATTATATACCCGCTTGGAATCGTTTGGTGCAGAGATACGAAAATAAAAGAGTACTCGAAAATATGCAATTAAAAAACCTATTGAATCAGCCAATTCTTAATATAGAATCATGTGAGGGAATAAAACAACTTGTGGATACTACATGTCTACATGCGCTGACAAACCTAGGAATAGACACAAGTACTTGGGACTCCATTATTATTTATTTGATAGTTCAAAAATTGCCAACTGAAACTCACCAACACTGGGAAGCAGCATTAGGTGCGAGTATTGAATTACCAAAACTCTCTCAATTCAAAGAGTTTCTTGAAACTCGGTGTAGGGTATTAGAGCCATTGCTTGATAAAGCTAAAACGACATCTAAAAAATCTAGAATGCAACCAAGAAACAAATTCGAAAATAAGTTTATGCAGCATTAGGTGCGAGTATTGAATTACCACAACTCTCTCAATTCAAAGAGTTTGTTGAAACTCGGTTTAGGGTATTAGAGGCATTGCTTGATAAAGCTAAAACGACATCTAAAGAATCTAGAATGCCACCAAGAAACAAATTCGAAACTAAGTTTATGCAATCATTTCACTCTGAAACTACATTAATTTGTTTTATTTGCTCAGAACCACATCATCTGCGTAAGTGTCCCATATTTCTTAAAATGGATTATGCCAATAAATTGAATAAAGTTAAAACACATGGTCTATGCATAAACTGTTTAGGAAGAGGACACATTTTAGCGAGCTGTCCCAGTAAAATGAATAGTTTCCACTGCAAGAAACGACACCACACGCTTCTACACATTCAACACGCTGAACAATCGCATAAATAAAATACGACATCTGCAACATCTAATGAAGCTTCGACATCAAAGCATCATCTCCATGCGGAAGCAACTCCATTTCAAATGAATTCTTTAAGCAGTCAAATCAATAGAAACAAACAAGTTCTTTTGGCCACAGCAGTTATCAAAGCTATTTCGGACGATGGGAATCAAACATATCTTAGAGCTTTGATAGATCAAGGATCACAGGCATCATTTGTATCTGAAACTGTCGTGCAAAAACTTAAACTGAAGAGGCAATCAATGTATGCTAATGTTACTGCAGTAGGTGGATGCAATGCAGGTAAAATAAATAGTGGTGTAAATTTCTTCTTAACAACGAGAAAATCGAACACGCCTAACATTAAGATAGAAGCGTTCATACTGAAGACTCTCACAAATTGGTTACCCAATAACTCAGTTGAACATCATGATTTTAGTCATCTTGATGGTTTGATATTAGCAGATCCATGCTACAAACGACCAGGAAAAATCGACCTTATCTTAGGTGCAGATGTTTATGCCAAAATACTTTGCGGAGGCCTTCGAAGAGGAAACGAAGGAGAACCAATAGCTCAAGAGACTATTTTTGGCTGGATAATATCTGGTGAAATTCTGAACATTACAACCGCAAATCCGAAAAGAGGTATCGTAAGTTTTCATGCAGCATTTAACTTAGAAGAACAATTGAAGAAATTCTGGGAAATAGAAGAAATGTCAATTCCGATTCCAAAACGACCTGAACATGAAATATGTGAGCAAATTTTCCAGGAAAGTTGTATGAGAGACTCCAACAGACGATATTAAGTGGATTTACCATTCATACATGAACCTCAGAATCGCGGGTTGGGAAAATCACGAGATATTGCAATTTCTAGCCTCCTTCAAATGGAACGCCGTTTTCAAAAGGATCCAACATTCTCTGAAGAATATCATAAATGCATATCAGAATATATTAACCTAGGACATATGCTAGAGGCGAAGACCACAGAAAATGACAACATAAGGAATACGAATGAAGTCTCATTCCTGACATGCAACTATTTACCTCATCATGCAGTGAAGAAAGAAACCAGTACTACTACTAAATTTAGAGTTGTTTTCGATGCTTCCAGAAAAACTACAAGCGGTGTCTGTTTAAATGACACTCTTTATACGGGACCCACCATACAAAATGACCTTGCATCAATTCTATTAAGATGGAGACGTCATAAGATTGCTTTCACTGCAGACATCGAAAAAATGTACCGTCAAATCAAAGTCAAACAACAAGATGCTGAATATCAAAGAATTGTATGGCGAAATTCATATAACGAATCAATTCGCGATTACTACTTTACAACGGTAACATACTTTAGAAGAAGGCCTCAAACTTCAAAACAATTTGAAAAAACTATTGGATTCAGGAGGATTGCAAGTTAGAAAATGGTCAGCAAATGACAACAGACTTCTGAATACATTACCAAAAGAATTTCGAGAAAGTGATTCGCACCATGAATTCGAAACTATTTCTGTCAAGACTCTTGGTATTCACTGGTATCCACACGCAGATTATTTTACATACAAGGTGAATATCGAAGCGGATTTAAGCGATTACAGCAAATGTAAAATACTTGGCGAGATAGCACGATTATATGATCCACTGGGATGGCTCGCACCTGTAATAGTTTCGGCAAAGATGTTTCTTCAATCACTGTGGCTTGCAGGTTTAACTTGGGATGAAAATGTACCATCGAACTTAAAACATTTCTGGGAAGAATTTCGTAAAGAGTTACATGTGATCGAAAGTATGCAAATACAAAGATGGCTACACACTGATGCGCAATCTAGAAATTATATACACGGTTTTGTGACGCATCAAATAAGGCATACGCAGCAGTGTTGTATTTGATAAGCATAGATCATCAAAATAGAGCACATACTAATTTCCTGGCTGCCAAAACTAAAGTTTCTCCCATTAAGACCATTTCCATACCAAGATTAGAATTGTGTAGTGCCATTCTCTTAGCCAAGTTGATAAAACGAGTCAAGCAGTCATTAAAAATAAATATAGAAGACGTATTTGTTTGGACTGATTCCGAAATAGTAATTTCATGGCTACAAGGTTATCCAGCCAAGTGGACAACTTGTAGCAAATAGAGTAACGCACATATATGAATTGGTGGGCAATATTCGATGGAGACACGTTCCTTCCAAAGATAATCCCGCTGATTGCGCCTCTAGAGGACTATTGGCACAAGAATTGATATAATTTGATATGTGGTGGAACGGACCAGCTTAGTTGAAAAAATCTAAAGAAAATTGGCCAATTCAAAGGAAATTATTGACAGTGGAAGTAAAAAAGTTAGTTGTTAGCTGTACATTCAATGAAGACTATGGCATTGAAATTATGAACAAATTTTCCTCAATGACACAACTAATTTCGGTCATAGCATATTGTCAACGATTTATTTTCAATTGTCAATCAAAGAATAAGTCCAAGGGTAGCCTTCGGCCATCTGAGTTACGTCAGGCACACGACACCATCATAAAAATGATCCAAGAAAGAGAGTTTTCAAATGAAATAAATCAAGTTAAGTTAAAACAAAATATAAAAACAAAAAGCAAAATAATCAATTTGAATCCAATGCTTGATAATAACGGATTATCTCGAGTTGGAGGGCGTTTACAAAATTCTGCTCTACCATATAATGAAATACATTCGATTATTTTGCCCGATAAAAATCATTTTGTCATATTACTAATCAGAAACACTCATAAAGAAAGCCTACATGGTGGAACACAATTGGTATTATCATTAGTAAGACGAAAATACTGGCTTCTGAATGCACGAAATACAATCAAACTAGAACTTCACAAATGTACAGTGTGTTATAGATACAAAACTCAAACGATGTAGCAACTGTTTGGCAATCTTCCGACTCCCAGAGTAAACATAACTCGTCCATTTACCCACACTGGAATTGACTACTGTGGGCCGTTTCAAATACGTATGTCAAAGGGGAGAGGTTGTCGTTCACATAAAGGATATATAGCAGTTTTCATTTGTTTAGCAGTGAAGGCCATTCATCTAGAGGCAGTTTCGGATTTATCATCCGAAGCATTTCTTGCTGCTATCAGAAGATTCACAAGCCGAAGAGGACTATGCTCTGATATATACAGTGATTGCGGTACAAACTTCGTCGGAGCAAATACTACACTAACAAAGGAATCACAACGTACTCTGAAAGAAGTCACGAAGGAATCAGCTGATATACTCACGAAGCAACAAATCACTTGGCATTTCATACCACCAGCATCTCCACATTTTGTAGGTCTATGGGAAGCTGGAGTGAAGTCCATTAAATTCCATTTGTGCCGTACACTAAGAAAGACGACTTTAAATTTCGAAGAGTTCTACACGGCTTTAACGCAAATAGAAGCTGTTTTAAATTCACGGCCTCTAACAGAATTAAGTAGTGATACAAAAGATATGAATGCTCTTACTCCAGGACATTTTCTAATAGGAGAAAAATTATTATCTATACCAGAACCGCCTCTTATTGATGACAAGATTCATAGTTTATCTCGATGGAAATATCAACAACAATTGTTTCAAAACTTTTGGACGAGGTGGAGTCATGAATATTTAACCCGCTTACAACAGCGGCCGAAATGGTTGTCACAACCTCCGAACATAAAAATCGGACAACTAGTGCTCATCAAAGATGAACGATTACCAGCATCCAATTGGTTATTGGGTAGAGTAATAGAAACACACACTGGGAAAGACAGTTTTATACGAGTTGTGACAGTAAAAACACAATTCTCTACAATGGAAAGACCTATTACGAAACTATGTCTTTTGCCAATAACTGATAACGAAACAAAACGTGATTCATCAGTTGTAACACACGATTAAAGTACATAAAAACTTAAATAAAATTTAAGATCAAATCGATCATCCCAACGACAAAATAAAAAAAACCGTGAACCGTAGATAATATGATTTATCCATCCATACATATGTGCACTAAAAAGAAAGAAATATTAAAATTATATTAAAAACGAAATGCATCATATTCATATATTACCCATAAACTTTAATAAAAAAAAAATACGAAATCACCTTTAAAAGCTAAGGAATCTCACACAGTAAATATTTGATATTTCTTTCGAACATTCCAACATTTAATTCCTTAATTCACGGCGAGTCGGAGCGCCCAAACTCCATGTTCGTGGAACATAGCAATTACTGCACGGAGGAAATGCCGCAATAATTACTATGTTTATAGATTCGTATATACTTTTATTTTGACCCACTTTTTTACTGGGTCAAGGCGGGGGAGAATGTTGAAGACTCATCAGTATGCTGACCTGAAATTATAAAATTGCATCAGAAAGGAGTTAATAATAATATTCAATGGAACAATACTCACCTATGAACATCAGCAGATAATACCTAGAAGAAATAAAAGATTAATCCAATTATTTAATATTATTTTTTTTTCTTACCAGAATGTTTGTTTACCTTTGAACTGTCACCCGATATCGATATGAAAACTGATCGTCAATTGAAATTCACAATGATCAACAGGAAAACTAAAAAACGAAAGTATGGTTTGAAGCTCGACTCCAACATTCTTTCAACCTTGTAAAGAAATTAGCATATAATGGGTCGACGAACTTAAATAGAACGTTAATATTCCTGTTTTCTTTTTTTATATTGGTATTTTATAATTTAGAAGAAAAAAAAGGATTTTCTCAGTTAGTTGAAAGAAAATCTCTAATCATATAAAAAAATTTCGTTCCGTATTTATCTTAGGTCGTATCAAAAGTATAAAAAATATAGATTTTTTTTTTAACGCAGAATTTAACAAAGTTTGGATTATTTCAATTTCATATTTTTTAATATACATATACTTTTTTTGAATTTCACAAATAGACATTTTTTTTTGAGTGAATTATCAATTGTATGTGACTTAAAATAAAAACCCATAAGAAAACATAAGTGTTATTATTTTCTATAGCAATTTATTTTTTTGTTTAAAAAAATCAAGAAATTTTTCTTGAAGAAACTCGAAGCCTTTACAGAACAAAACAACTGGTTTCTTTCTTCTCTGCATGATGAGGTAAATAGTTGCATGTCAGGAATGAGACTTCATTCGTATTCCTTATGTTGTCATTTTCTATGGTCTTCGCCTCTAGCATATGTCCTAGGTTAATATATTCTGATATGCATTTATGATATTCTTCAGAGAATGTTGGATCCTTTTGAAAACGGCGTTCCATTTGAAGGAGGCTAGAAATTGCAATATCTCGTGATTTTCCCAATTCGCGATTTTAAGGTTCATGTATGAATGGTAAATCCACTTAATATCGTCTGTTGGAGTCTCTCATACAACTTTACTGGAAAATTTGCTCACATATTTCATGTTCAGGTCGTTTTGGAATCGGAATTGACATTTCTTCTATTTCCCAGAATTTCTTCAATTGTTCTTCTAAGTTAAATGCTGCATGAAAACTTACGATACCTCTTTTCGGATTTGCGGTTGTAATGTTCAGAATTTCACCAGATATTATCCAGCCAAAAATAGTCTCTTGAGCTATTGGTTCTCCTTCGTTTCCTCTTCGAAGGCCTCCGCAAAGTATTTTGGCATAAACATCTGCACCTAAGATAAGGTCGATTTTTCCTGGTCGTTTGTAGCATGGATCTGCTAATATCAAACCATCAAGATGACTAAAATCATGATGTTCAACTGAGTTATTGGGTAACCAATTTGTGAGAGTCTTCAGTATGAACGCTTCTATCTTAATGTTAGGCGTGTTCGATTGTCTCGTTGTTAAGAAGAAATTTACACAACTATTTATTTTACCTACATTGCATCCACCTACTGCAGTAACATTAGCATTCATTGATTGCCTCTTCAGTTTAAGTTTTTGCACGACAGTTTCAGATACAAATGATGCCTGTGATCCTTGATCTATCAAAGCTCTAAGATATGTTTGATTCCCATCGTCCGGAATAGCTTTGATAACTGCTGCGGCCAAAAGAACTTGTTTGTTTCTGTTGATTTGACTGCTTAAAGAAATCATTTGAAATGGAGTTGCTTCCGCATGGAGATGATGCTTTGATGTCGAAGCTTCATTAGATGTTGCAGATGTCATATTTTATTTATGCGATTTTTCAGCGTGTTGAATGTGTAGAAGCGTGTGGTGTCGTTTCTTGCAGTGGAAACTATTCATTTTACTGGGACAGCTCGCTAAAATGTGTCCTCTTCCTAAACAGTTTATGCATAGACCATGTGTTTTAACTTTATTCAGTTTATTGGCATAATCCATTTTAAGAAATATGGGACACTTACGCAGATGATGTGGTTCTGAGCAAATAAAACAAATTAATGTAGTTTCAGAGTGAAATGATTGCATAAACTTAGTTTCGAATTTGTTTCTTGGTGGCATTCTAGATTCTTTAGATGTCGTTTTAGCTTTATCAAGCAATGCCTCTAATACCCTAAACCGAGTTTCAAGAAATTCTTTGAATTGAGAGAGTTTTGGTAATTAAATAATCGCACCTAATGCTGCTTCCCACTGTTCGTGAGTTTCAGTTGGCAATTTTTGAACTTTCAAATAAATAATAATGGAGTCCCAAGTACTTGTGTCTATTCCTAGCTTTGTCAGCGCATGTAGACTTTCACATGTAGTATCCACAAGTTGTTTTATTCCCTCACATGATTCTATATAAAGAATTGGCTGATTCAGTAGGTATTTTAATTCCGTATTTACGAGTACTCTTTTATTCTTCTATTTTCGTATCAATGCACGAAAAATTCCAAGCAGGTATATAATTCATTTCGGAAATTGGGTAGTGTCTCAACAGATGCTCTGCTTGTCCCGTTACACTTGTTTTCAGGTAATGTAATTTTTGTACCGATGGAATGCGTTTATTATCATGGATTAATGATAAAAGTCAAACAACAAGATGCTGAATATCAAAGAATTGTATGGCGAAATTCATATAACGAATCAATTCGCGATTACTACCTAATAACGGTAACATTTGGAGTAAGATGTGCCCCATATTTAGCTATTCGAACGCTTCAACAATTAGCTAGAGATGGAGCAGATAATTTTGCTTCAGCATCAAACATCATATTGAACGACTTTTACGTAGATGATCTCTTATCAGGCTGCGATACTTTAGAAGAATGCCTCAAACTTCAAAAGAATTTGATAAAACTATTGGATTCAGGAGGATTCCAACTTAGAAAATGGTCAGCAAATGACAACAGACTTCTGAATACATTACCAAAAGAATTTCGAGAAATTGATTCGCACCGTGAATTCGAAACTAGTTCTGTCAAGACTCTTGTTATTCACTGGTATCCAAACGCAGATTATTTTACATACAAGGTGAATATCGAAGCGGATTTAAGCGATTACAGCAAATGTAAAATACTTGGCGACATAGCACGATTATATGATCCACTGGGATGGCTTGCACCTGTAATAGTTTCTTCAAACTTTCTCCCATTAAGACCATTTCCATACCAAGATTAGAATTGTGTAGTGCCACTCTCTTAGCCAAGTTGATAAAACGAGTCAAGCAGTCATTACAAATTAATATAGAAGACGTATTTGTTTGGACTGATTCCGAAATAGTAATTTCATGGCTACATGGAAAACTTGTAGCAAATAGAGTAACGCACATACATGAATTGGTGGGCAATATTCGATGGAGACACGTTCCTTCGAAGATAATCCCGCTGATTGCGCCTCTAGAGGACTATTAGCACAAGAATTGATATCATTTGATATGTGGTGGAACGGACCAGCTTGGTTAAAAAAATCTAAAGAAAATTGGCCAATTCAGAAGGAAATTATTGTCTCGACAGTGGAAGTAAAAAAGTTAGTTGCTAGCTGTGTATTAAATGAAGACTAACTGAGACAACTAATTTCGGTCATTGCATATTGTCAACGATTTATTTTCAATTGTCAATCAAAGAATAAGTCCAAGGGTAGCCTTCGGCCATCTGAGTTACGTCAAACACACGACACCATCATAAAAATGATCCAAGAAAGAGAGTTTTCAAATGAAATAAATCAAGTTAAGTTAAAACAAAATATAAAAACAAAAAGCAAAATAATCAATTTGAATCCAATGCTTGATAATAACGGATTATCTCGAGTTGGAGGGCGTTTACAAAATTCTGCTCTACCATATAATGAAATACATCCGATTATTTTGCCCGATAAAAATCATTTTGTCACATTACTAATCAGAAACACTCATAAAGAAAGCCTACATGGTGGAACACAATTGGTATTATCATTAGTAAGACGAAAATACTGGCTTCTTAATGCACGAAATACAATCAAACTAGAACTTCACAAATGTACAGTGTGTTATAGATACAAAACTCAAACGATGAAGCAACTGTTTGGTAATCTTCCGACTCCCAGAGTAAACATAACTCGTCCATTTACTCACACTGGAATTGACTACTGTGGGCCGTTTCAAATACGCATGTCAAAGGGGAGAGGTTCTCGTTCACATAAAGGATATATAGCAGTTTTCATTTGTTTAGCAGTGAAGGCCATTCATCTAGAGGCAGTTTCGGATTTATCATCCGAAGCATTTCTTGCTGCATTCAGAAGATTCACAAGCCGAAGAGGACTATGCTCTGATATATACAGTGATTGCGGTACAAACTTCGTCGGAGCAAATACTACACTGACAAAGGAATTACAACGTACTCTGAAAGAAGTCACGAAGGAATCAGCTGATATACTCAGGAAACAACAAATCACTTGGCATTTCATACCACCAGCATCTGCACATTTTGGAGGTCTATGGGAAGCTGGAGTGAAGTCCGTTAAATTCCATTTGTGCCGTACACTAAGAAACACGACTTTAAATTTCGAAGAGTTCTACACGGTTTTAACTCACATCGAAGCTGTTTTAAATTCACGGCCTCTAACAGAATTAAGTAGTGATCCAAAAGATATGAATGCTCAATGAATGGACAATTTCTAATACGAGAAGAATTATTATCTATACCAGAACCATCTCTTATTGATGACAAGATTCATAATTTATCTCGATGGAAATATCAATAACAATTGTTTCAAAACTTTTGGACGAGGTGGAGTCATGAATATTTAACCCGCTTACAACAGCGGCCGAAATGGTTGTCACAACATTCGAACATAAAAATTGGACAACTAGTGCTCATCAAAGATGAACGATTATCACCATCCAATTGGTTATTGGGTAGAGTAATAGAAACACACACTGGGAAAGACAGTTTGATACGAGTTGCGATAGTGAAAACACAATACTCTACAATGAAAAGACCTATTACGAAACTATGTCTTTTGCCAATAACTGATAACGAAACAAAACGTGATTCATCAGTTGTAACACACGATTAATGTACACTAAAAACTTAAATAAAATTTAAGATCAAATCGATCATCCCAACGACAAAATAAAAAAAACCGTGAACCGTAGATAATATGATGTATCCATCCATACATATGTGCACTAAAAAGAAAGAAATATTAAAATTATATTAAAAACGAAATGCATCATATTCATACATTACCCATAAACTTTAATAAAAAAAAAATACGAAATCACCTTTAAAAGCTAAGGAATCTCACACAGTAAATATTTGAAATTTCTTTCCAACATTCCTTTAGTTCCCTAATTCACGGCGAGTCGGAGCGCCCAAACTCCATGTTCGTGGAACATAGCAATTACTGCACGGAGGAAATGCCGCAATAATTACTATGTTTATAGATTCGTATATACTTATATTTTGACCCACTTTTTTACTGGGTCAAGGCGGGGGAGAATGTTGAAGACTCATCAGTATGCTGACCTGAAATTATAAAATTGCATCAGAAAGGAGTTAATAATAATATTCAATGGAACAATACTCACCTATGAACATCACCAGATAATACCTAGAAGAAATAAAACATTAATCCAATTATTTAATATTATTTTTTTTTCTTACCAGCACGTTTGTTTACCTTTGAACTGTCACCTGATATCGATATGAAAACTGATCGTCAATTGAAATTCACAATGATCAAAAACGAAAGTATGGTTTGAAGCTCGACTCCAACATTCTTTCAACCTTGTAAAGAAATTAGTATATAATGGGTCGACGAACTTAAATAGAACGTTAATTTTCCTGTTTTCTTTTTTTTATATTGGTATTTTATAATTTAGAAGAAAAAAAGTATTTTCTGAGTTAGTTGAAAGAAAACCTCTAATCGATAACATATTAAAATTCGTTCCGTATTTATCCTAGATCGTATCAAAAGTAAAAAAAATATAAGTTTTTTTTTGTTTTTTAACGTAGAATCATTTCAATTGCATTTGTAACATAATTACAAGTAGAATTTAGCAAAGTTCGGATTATTTCAATTTCATATTTTTTAATATATATGCACTTTTTTTTTGAATTTCACAAATAGACATTTTTTTTAGAGTGAATTATTAAATGTATAGAAACAACAAATAAAGTTGTACATAATAAAAGTGCTTTAGAATAAAAAACCAATAAGAAAACATAAGTGTTATTATTTTCTATAGCATCTTATTTTTTGTTCAAAAATCAAGAAATTTTTTTTTAAGAAAACTCGAAGCCTTTACAGAACAAAACACGTCCCTCTAACCAATGTTTAAAATGTTTAATGGCCGCGTAAGCTGCCAACAATTCGCGGTCGTAAGTCCTATAGCGTTTTTGTGTGTCTGTTAATATTCGAGAAAAGAAACTGAGAAGTTGCCACGCTTGAGTCCCTTGCTGCTGTAAAACAGAACCAATTGCGGTGTCTGAAGCGTCAACCGTTATCGCAAGCGTTGCATTTGGAGATGGATGTGCAAGATATGTTACCTCGCACAAACGTTTTTTGGTTAATTCGAATTGATGTCTGGATGGGTCAGTCCAGGGATCTTACGTTGGTCATTTTTTTTGCTACCCTTAAAGAAATCGTTAAGTAATGCTTGTTCAGCTGCCGCTTGTGGGATATAAATTCTGTAGAAATTTACCATCCCTAAATAACGGCGTAATTCCTTAACAGTTTGTGGAATTGTAAAATTAACGATGGCTTCTACTTTACTTTTAGCTGGTTTAATCCCATGGGCCGAAATATCGTGTCCGAGGAAGGTAATACCTGGAACAGCAAACGTACATTTACTTGAATTAATAACAAGACATGTAAGGCGTTGAAAAACGACTTCTAAATGTTTCAAGTGTTCCGCCATATCGCTCGAGGCAATAAGTATATCATCAATGTGTGGGTAACAAAAATTTAAACCGCGCAAAACTGAATGCATAAACCACTAAAAAGTTTGAGCAGCGTTACGCAAGACGAACGTCATGCGTGTGAATTCGAATAACCCAAACGGTGTGCATATTGCTGCTTGGGAATATCCTCCTCGTTAATTGGTATGTGATGGTATGCTTTGACTAAGTCGAGTGAAGAAAATATAGTGCAGCCTTCAAGTTGCTGGGAAAAATCCGTTATATATGGGATTGGATAACGATCAGGTTTTGTGATAAAATATAGTCCACGATAGTCACCACAAGGTCGCCAGTCGCCATTCTTTTTCATAACCAGATGTAAGGGGTCTCGACCAATCGCTATTTGATGGCCGACAAATTCCTTGTTCTAAAATTCTGGAATATTCTTGATTCGCAATGTTAGATCTTCCAGGACTCAAACGCTGACACCGTGCAGCACAAGGAGGTTCGCAGGTGATAATGGTGTGGGTAACCTTGTGTTTTAATTTGTTCAATGTGGGCACTTCGACGGTGATGAATTTATATTTTCCTCATAACTTAAATATTTCGGGAGGGCAAGAGCTGTCAGAAATGGTGGTGAGCGAATATGATGGTCCTTTCATCAATTTAGTAACGACTTCCAATTTGATAAGAGGATCAATCAGCTTCCTCTTTTTGAGGTCTATCAACAATCCAAAATGATTTATGAAATCTGCTCCTATTATCGGCTTTCCGGCGTTTGCTATAATAAAACGCTTCCATGGCGTTTTATTATAGCAAATGTCAGAACTTCTGCGTAAACCCAAATTCACAGTAAATAGTTTCTGCACAAAAGTATTTATAACTGTTGAATTGGCTGCAAAAAGTTTAAAATCGCTTTTATTGGCGGTGTCCTTGAAGGTAGAAGGAATAACAGACCCATCAGCGCCTGAGTCTATTAAAAACTGTAGTTTGCTGGTTGGGTCGGTTAAAATGAGGCGGTGACTAATAAGATCAGTTTCAGACAGCGAAGCTGACTTTAGTTTTTGAGATAGGGGATGATTTTGATTGTTCAAAACTACATGGTGGAAAGCATTTGCAATCATCAGCTTTAAATTTAAAATGGTACCAGCATAAGTCATGTTTCTTGTCAACTGACCTTGACCGTGAATGTGAACGGGATCGTTGCGAATTTGATTTAGTTAAACAATTTATTTTTTCATTTAAGGAAGCAATTTGGTCACGCAATACCTTTAGTTCCAAAGAGATTGGATTGGATGCAGTTGGCATGGGTGTGGATGTAGACTGGTTATTCGTTATAGCGTATAAATTGGCCGTTTGGTTTATTTATAAGATTTTGTCTGCAGTGTTTGCTAACTTATTCAAATGAGTATCGTCAATACTTGACAATATCTCTTGGACATGCGCGGGCAAACGTTGCATCCACAAGTTGTGTAAAAGAACTTCTTGAACTTGACCACCCCCAAGATTTTGCACGTCGCGTAAAAGTTGTGAAGGTTTTTGATGGCCCAGTCGCAGCCCCCTTAGGAGTGTATCGATTTTGGTACGTGCAGACTCACCAAGTCTTTCTAAGATTGATTGTTTAAGGTCTTCATAAGTGTTTGTGGTCGGAGGATTGACGATTTTTTCACGGACACATTTGATAGTTTCCGCATCGAGAGCTGCGAGGAGGTAATGTAACAAGGGTTTTACATATTGGGGTTTGTTATCGAAGAAAGCAAATCCCCTGATGACCTTTTCAGCATATCTTCTTCCTTCCGAGGAGAAGATGTGAGATGGTGCAGCAAATGTGAGCAACTGAAAGGCTGCACGCCTTGCTGAGTTGCGCAAACTAGCTCGCCGGTGGGGTGGATCGCTGCTCACCACCATCTGTCATCGCGTTACACATAGTTATTTATGCGTGCATAAGAATAAGAATGTCATTTAGACTTTATGGTGATAGCAAAGGCTATCAGGCAAGGAAATTCGGTTTGCGAGAAAAAAACCGAATAAATGGAAGTTCGTTAGTTCGGTGGTCACCGGAACTTAACCAACCATTCGCGAAAGCCTTGCGAGGCATGTCGGGGCCGATTGGCAGAGGTGTTATTGCCAACCGGACTTTGGGGCACTTTCCACTGAAATGGACCAACAGCAGAACGCTGGCCTCCTTTGACGATAACCGCCCCTGCAAATGGTTATCGTCCCTTAATTTTTCATTTATGCCTTACTTCGGCACCCTCCTAATTCATCCCTCTCTCCCTCTAATTGACCCATTTAATACCGAACATATCTAGTAATATTTCTAAACATATAAGACTTTACCCAGCGGGTACAAACACCGACAACCGAAATTGTAAAGAAAACTCGAGCACGTTTATAATACTTTCTTTAATTTTTTTTTTCTTTGTGTTTTCTTTTATAATTGTCGTCTAAATGTACATAATTTTAATTCATAAGTAATTCTTAAAATTTGATTCCATTAATTTAAACATATCTTATGAAAAGCATAAAATCAAATTCCCCTTTTCTTTAATTTACATAGAAAGGTGTTTTTTTTTTTTTGTAATTAAGATCTAAATGCCATGCCACTTCGATTTATTATCAATTTTTGATAACTTTTAGCATCAGTTAAATAAACATCTTTCCATTTCATGGTAAAATTAAGTAAAAATAAAATTTGTTTCAAAAAAAAAGTTTCGTTTTGTCTTTTTTATAATCACTCTTGTTTTCAAATTATTTTTTTTTCTTCATCGAACAATTTCCTCTCAATATATATATTGTCAATTACCTTTGATTTCAATTTTCATTTGTTACTTTTCCTGTTGGTCTCGAGCTAGATCAAGCTATATATATATATATCTCATGTAGCTCGTACAACGCTATGGGAAAGATGAGAGAACCAAAAAAAATTTATTTACGGATAAAAGCAAAAACAAAACCTTATTAAGAATCATCACACTTTCATGTAATTACATTGAATTAGCTATATCAATTATGGTTATTCCCTTTTTTTCGTAATTAATTTTCTTTATTTTTTTATTTAAAATTATAGATTTACTTCAATTTTCTATTCTCCTTTTGTATTAATTTTTGATAAAACTTAAATAACAAAATTTTATTAATTGACACTTAAGTACTGGATTTGTTTGTACACCCTGTCTTTTTTTTTTGTTGTATTAATTTCTAATTTTTAATTCTTATTTTTTGTGAAAATGATATTTTTGTGAAAAAAAAACTAATTTAATTTTAAAAACTTCTTTTTTTACTTTTCTTGAACCAGTACCTATTTTTTTTTTTTTTTCTTAAAATCTCCCGATCTAAATTTTCTATTTAATTTTAATTTACTTTATTTAATTTTGAAAAGATTATTGATTGTTGATTCTTTCGGCCTTTTTTTCCTCTTTAACTGACGTAGATCTTTTTCCTTTTTCGTTTTACCACGTTTTTTTCTCCAAATTTTGAATCCAAAGTTCCTAAAGAAATCGGGCTATTAATTCCTCATTTGAAGTGTCCTTCATTCTGCAATTCCCATATTAGTTTCTTCTACAACAAAATTTCGCCTCGTATCAAACAAAATTGATCCATTTCCATAATTTTTTTTTTTCAACTACAGTAGCGCGTGTAAAATTTCTCAAACTTCAAAATATATATATATATTTTTTTTATATCTATTTCGATAATTATTACTATAATTCACCGACTCTAATCTAACTACACGCATTTTATTTTAGCGTCCAAACAAAAAAAAAAAAAACTGATAACTCTCCAGTTTTTGAAGAAGAAAAAAAATCGTTTTTTTTTCTCTGCCTTTAGAAAACAACACTTGCCTCTGTGAGGTTTCCAACCAGACTTCTTCAACAAGAAAATATTCCCATCGAAAACTACCATAACTAAAAAAATATATCCGTCTCCTTCTTCCTCAACAGTTTCAAAAAAATCGGACCATATTTGGCTAACGGATTGGAAGCATTTTTCATATCAAAATTCTGCCGCGTGTTTTATAAACCGGTTTAATCTTTTCTCTTATTGTCTCTTTCTTTAAAGAGAATCTTTGAAATTTTTTCTCGTTTGTAACCCAACGGAAATAGATGGCTCCAACTATCACTAAAATCACTTGAAATGGTTTTAAAATTTGATTGCGATAGATGGCCATCCTGTTGGGGAGAAGAGAAAGCTATTGAAATTTGAATTTCGCCGTGTAGGCTGTAAGAAGCTTTCACGTAGAAACTCCAAACTGTTGACTGTCAAAAAAAATCTGATCCATCACCAGTTTTTTGTTCCCACGCGTTACAACACAGATGCGTCAGGGATTGATCTCTCAACCCCGACGTAACTGAAAAGCGTGTGGGTAGTTTGAGTGGTACGTGAAAACTTGTACTGCCCAAAGTGGGACTCGACCACACCCGAGAATAAGAGTCTCGTGCTCTTCTGACTGAGCTAGCCGGGCACCAGAAACTTTGAGAGAAGGAAAAATATGATCCGATTTAGATCGCGACCGTAGGTATTTGCTCCCACCTAACTATTGTCTCAAGTCCTTGGCATGGTAAACCCCTATGGTTCTACCCTGCAAATCCTCGACTTCATAGAGAGAACCGCCAATCGCACGAACAATCCGACACTTCAGAAATTTACGATTTAGCTTAGCATTGACGTTTTTTTGCGAAGTCTCTAAGCGTGAAATTTCTTCGGTAGACTTCTTGTCCGGCAATAAACCTCTTTACCCGAGTTTGCTGATTATAAATTCGCTCATGCTGTTGGTAAGCTTTCGACAAATTATTCTTGACGCGTTCGCGAATTAGTTCAAGCTGTTTTTTTTTCGAGGACACAACCAATTCACCATCATTCAAACCATTTAGCTTTCGCATCAGTTCGTAGGTCGAGCCATGTGTGATCATGTGGGAACCGAACACAAGAAAATATGGATCGATCCCCGTAGAAGCATGGATTGTACTCCGAAGAGCATAGCCGATGCTTCCCAAGTTTTGATCCCAATCCCTATGATCGGTGCCGACATAAGAGCGGATGGACGCCAGTAATGAACCGTTTACACGTTCTGATGCGTTGGCTTGTGGTGAATAGATAGCTGTACGATTGTGTTTCACAGCATACGCTCCAACTAACTTGCGAAATTCTTTAGATATAAATTGCGGTCCATTGTCTGAACATATAATCTCGAGTATGCCGAATAAATTGAAGACGCTTTCCTCCAAGAAATCGGTGATCTGCACGGCAGACGCCTTACGTAGTGTCTTGAACAAAACAAATTTCGAAAATTTGTCCAAAATAACTAGGAGAGTGGTGTTACCATGCTTAGATCGAGGGTAGGGTCCTAACAGGTCAACATATAAGTACTGGAATGGTCTGTCAACTTCGATTTGTTTGCCCATTGGCGGCCTCAACAGACTATTTGGAGCCTTAGACTCTTTACATACGATGCAAGTCACGATATATTTACGTACTTCGCTAGCCATACCAGGCCAGAAGTATCTTTGCCGCAAACGATATAAGGTTTTGCTAATACCGCCGTGCGGAGCTTGTGGAGGATCATGCGCCAGACGAACTAGCTCGTCCGTAAGGCTGGACGGAACCCAAAGCTTCCACGATCGATCTTCCTGAAAGATATTGCCAGTGCTGAAGCTAGTCTTGAAGTACACGTAGCCATCTGACACTTGAATGTCAGGCAGCCTTTCCGCGTTGCTTTGCACTGTATCGATCAGGTCGAGATATTCCTTTGATTTGAAGGCTTTAGAATTCAAGTTTATGCTAGGTGCCGAAACTATTTCCGAAATCGCATCCGCGTAAATACGTGAAAGCGCATCTGGCATCACATTTTCTGAACCTTTTCTGTGTTCAATCGCGAAATCAAAGGCTTGAAGCTTTAGGCTCCATCGAGCCAAACGTCCGCTCAAGTCGCGCTGACTCATGAGCCATTTTAAACTCGCATGGTCTGTGATTATTTTAAACGGCAAACCTTCGACGTAAGCTCTGAACTTCTTAACGCTCAACACCGCAGCGAAACATTCTAGTTCCGTCACGCTGTAGTTGCGTTGTGCTGAGTTCAGCTTTTGAGAAATATAAGCGATGGGTTTCTAATTGTCTTCGTCGTCGCTTTGCAGCAAAACACCCCCGAAACCGGTCCTACTCGCGTCGCACTGTATAATAAAGGGTTTAGTGCAATCAGGGTTGGCTAATACCGGGCCCTTAGTTAATGAAGATTTCAAGGCTTCAAACGCTACCTGAGCCTCCGCTGTCCAAACAAACTTGGCACTCTTCTTTAGGCAGTCCGTAATTGGAGACGACAAGGAGTCATAATTGTCAGTAAACCGCCTATACTATCCCGTCATACCCAAAAACCGACGAATCTGTTTTAGAGTGGTAGGTGCAGGAAAGTCAAAAATTGCAGATATACTATTTGAGTCGGTCTTTAAACATCCGTTTCCAATGATGTAACCCAAATATCTAACTTCTCTTATGCAAAATTTGCTTTTCTCTAAATTTATTGTGAGTCCAGTAGAAGACAAGCAATGTGCAATGGTAGCCAAAAGTTTAACGTGAGAATCAAAATCCTCAGAAATTACCAAAAGATTGTCCAAATAGACGAAACAGTTTTCCCTTAGCTCGACTGGAATTGCTTTGTCCATCAGTCTACACATTCTTTGAGGAGCATTACAGAGCCCGAATGGCATCACTGTAAACTGGTATAACGGTCTACCAGGCACTGTGAAAGCAGTTTTTTCCCTACTCTGCTTTTCCAACGGTATCTGCCAAAAGGCGTCTTTCAAATCAATACTTGAAATGAAACACGTCTTCTCAAGCCTACTGAGAAGGCCTTCTATATGTGGAAGCGGGTAAGCGTCTTTTTTCGTAAGGGTGTTCATTTTCCTGGAGTCGAGGCAATGGCGAACCTTTCCAGGTTTGCGCACCAAGACTGCAGGAGAGTTCCACGCGCTGGTACTTTCTTCAATGACACCCAATTGCAACATACGGTCCAACTCAGCATACATGAGGGCTTGCACCGCAGGGGAAACAGGGTGGTGGCGTTGCTTTACAGGCTCCGCGTTTTCTACCTCAATAATATGTTGTTCTAAATGTGTTCTTCCTAAACCGACTTGGTTAAAGGAATTTAGCGCATGTGTGTTGGGATCGTCAATTGACAAACAATCCAAAGTTTCGTTCGTGTTGAACAAAGACGGAGCTATTTCGAAATCTTTCCAAAAATCTACACCAAGGTATAAAGTTTGAGTAAGTCCTGGTACAACGTATAGAGAAATAATTTTCGTTACATTATTATAGGTAATTGGAATCGCAACTTGACCATGTACCGATTGTGATTTACCGTCAGCCGTTTTGACTGAGGTGGGACGACCAGTAATCAAAATTTTATGACGTTGTAGGAAATCTAATGCGCCAGCGCCTAAGCAAGATATGCTTGTTCCACTATCTAAAAGGCCTAAAAGGGATTCGGCGTCGATTTCTACCGTCGCATATGGTGTTACGTCATGTTTTAATATTACGAATGCAGATTCCAATGCTTTAAATAATTGTTTTCGTTTTCTAAACTTTTCCCTAAGATTTAATATATAACGTGAAGTTTTCTTAGTGTAGATTGTACCAATAGCTCTTTTCCTGACTATCTCTTGTTCAATTTGACGTTGATGTAAAGTTTCATCTGTCTGTTCTAGTTTGTTTTTATCGGACATGATGTTATTTGACGTTTCCGGTTTTAAGATTTTGTCATCTGACGAATGTGCTGGTGGAGATGACCATTCAAAGTTCAATGCTGGTTCGGTTATGGTTGGGTTAATCGTGTCATTGCCAATACCTTGCTGTTGAATACTTTCTGGATGGCATTTAGGATACAACGGAAACGAAATATTCTTCTTACCACATTGATAACAAAATAAGGACTTTTGTCGTGTAACACATTCAAAGAATTCATGACCAACATTGTCACAGTTCCAACATACAACCATTGAACATCCATTCCCAATCACATTGACATTATATTCTTTACTTAACACTTCGCGTTGGTAAGCATGATTAACGTTTACTATTGGAAACTCCGTCCTAATTGACTGTCGATGCGGGATATTAATATTGACAGACTTATCAGATTCGAAATTGTTACTAGGCAAATGAAAAACAGCAGCATTAAATTCCTTAACAGGTGGTATAACTCTAGCCTTAGCAATTTCAGATGACACATTCGTTATACTTGGTTGATTTTGACAGACAGGTTTTGGTGGTTCCCTAACAGAGAGATGACGCTCCGCTTTGCGGCAGACTTGTTGAAGACAACTTAAAGTGGGAGTCGTCATTGTGAAGATGAGACTTGCCACGCTATCTTTAAGGTTGCTGTGCATGATTTGAGCCAATTCTGTTTCCGTCATTGGATTCTTTAAACGATGGTTCATGGACATGATCGAATCATAGAAATCATTAAAACATTCGGTGGCAGTTTGTTTTCTTTGCATCATGAGTAGCAAAATTTCATTATCAGAGTCGAGACTGCCATAATGTTGTAGAAGAGCTGACCTTATTCCGGTCCAATCAATAGTTGGTTTGAGAAGGTGCCAGTACCACTGCTCTGCTTTACCAGTCAACAGGGTAAATATTTGGGTGCAAATGGCATTCCAACTTATATCATATTTTCATTGTAAGTTTTCGATTCGAAATATGAAATCTTCCACTGTCATACTTGTGTTTTCACCACTGAACGAAAAATTCCATTTTTCGATGCGTGCATCATAACAACCATTCGGATTCATATTGCTCACTGGTTTTTGTTTAAGAATAGTTTAGTAGTCAAAATCAAAATCAATAGCAAGTGTGAACAGGGCTTTAGCTTTCAAAAAAAAAATATATTTTACACGTATATAGGGTGTATTGGCAAAATTCGGGTACACGCAAGTCGTGCCAATAATTTTTTTGGGAGAATGTTTCTTTTCAAAAAAAATAATTTTAAAGGAATAACGAAATCCAAACAATAAAAAAAATTGATAATAAAAAAAATTCAAAGAAAACAAATGCAAGTAAATTATGATAATAAAAAACAATATAATAATAAAGAAAAATCCCCCACCAAAATATAAAAATGTAAATAAAATAATAAAAAAATATTCAAAATATAATTTCAAAAAAAATAATATAATCTAAAAATCAAAAATATAAAGCTAAATCAAAATGAAAAAAAAACTGAAATAAACCAAACTAAATTTAACTAAACTAACCTTAATAAGAAAACTAAAACTACAATAACCTAACCAAATAAATTTAGTAATGGAAGTTTCCCAAAACAAAAAAAACCAATTTTCTGCTTCGTCTTTCCGAAGAAATTCAAAAAAAAAATTCCAAAAAAAAATGAATTTAGAATTAAATTTCCCCGAATTAACTTCCCAAAAGAAATTCCTGCTACACTGTATATTATATTACATACTAAATACTATATTTCTTCTGTGTGCTTATGCATACAAAAAAAATTTTACCTTACTCCTACCATCAATCCTAGAATTATTTATTTCTAACTTATTATGAGAGTGAGAGAGATGGAATGAGCATGTGGACGACACGAAGAAAACACAAACCCGACATGCACTCTCGAAATGAAAAAAAAAAGGAAGTGTGCTTTTGACCATACTGTAGAAGTGAAATAGAAGCTTTTCTTTATGGTTTGTCAGCGAGTTGCATTTGTTCCGTTTGTTTAGCAAGTTGCAAGCCCCTACATGCCCGCGTCCGCTCTGTACCAGCCATACCCGTACTTGTCAAAGCCTTGTCAGCGAGTTGGTTTTGTTCCGCTTGTGGTGCAAGTTGCCGCGCCATACATGCCCGTATCCGTTCTGCACCAGTCATAGATGTACTCGTTGAAGCCTTGTTAGTGAGTTGCTTGTGTTCCACTAGTTGAGCAAGTTGCCTAGCCCTACATGCCCGCATCCGTTCTGCACCAGTCATACCCGTACTTGTCAAAGCCTTGTCAGCGAGTTGGTTTTGTTCCGCTTGAGGTGCAAGTTGCCGCGCCATACATGCCCGTATCCGTTCTGCACCAGTCATAGATGTACTCGTTGAAGCCTTGTTAGTGAGTTGCTTGTGTTCCACTAGTTGAGCAAGTTGCCTAGCCCTACATGCCCGCATCCGTTCTGCACCAGTCATACCCGTACTAGTCAAAGCCTTGTCAGCGAGTTGGTTTTGTTCCGCTTGTGGTGCAAGTTGCCTAGCCCTACATGCGCGCATTCGTTCTGTACCAGTCATATCCGTAGTCGTTGAAGCCTTGTCAGTGAATTGCTTTTGTTCCGCTTGTTGTTGCCTGGCCCTACGTGCCCGCGTCCGTTCTGCAGTAGTCATAGGCGTTCGCGTCGAAGAATTGTCAGCGTGTTGTGATTGAGCAGAATTGTCGACTCGCAAACGTTTCTTACCCGGAGTCATTGACTTCATTCGTCCTGCAAATCCTGTGAGAGTTTCGCCAGGTAATTGCTTGGAGTTCTGAAGTTCATGAATTAAATTGGCGTAAGGTCTTCTGGAACCTAATTTCGAAATTAAAGTATCTAAAAAGGTTGTTAAATCGGTTACAGATATGTAATCTAAAAGGGATACGGCACGTCCACGAAATCGTGTGGGTAGTAAAGAGACAAGTATGGGTTGTTCCTCCTTACTAAGTATGTCATGGATGGTTTGACAACACTTAGCAAAAACTTTCACTTCCGACGCTAAATTTGGTCCGAGTTCCGCGCGAAGTAAAGGGATTGAATTAAAAACAAATTGAGACACTTTGTCACAATCTACAGACATTTTAGTTTCTTTTAATTCACTATTTAAAATTATATCAGCCTTAAAATCTAGTTGTTTTTTTAACAAGTGTTTCCTAGGGCTTAAATTCTCTGGTAAATCGTTGATAGTTGGAGATTTTGGTGTTGATCGTGCGAGATGGTGTGGAAAATTTGGAGCGGAAAATATACGTCCGCTTCTGGTGCGCCCAGGTTCGAGCGTGGTTGGTGATCCAAAAACTGGACTGGTGTTATCGAAGGAGAACTCGTTTATTTGCTCCTCAAAAGTCAGTTCGTGCACCTCGTTATTTGTTTCCGAAGTCAAATCTGGTTGAATCATTCGTCAATTTGCCACAACTGTCTTATTTTTAGATTCGGGGATCTGAGATTTTTAATGCTTAGCAACTCAGATCCTACCGGCTGCGCCAGATGTTGTGGATCAAAAGGGACGACCTGATCCTTCCCAGGACGACTCTGGGGAACTTTTATTAAATATGGGTTTTTTCCCCCCGGAGTTCGGAACTGTCGGAAAGTCGATGTTATTTAATGATAAAGAAAAATTAAAAACGCTTACCCCGTTTTTTTTCTTTTAAACACTTTATTTATCTTTTTCTCTTTTTTTTTGTATTTAGAAATCTTAAAATAACTTATGGAACTTTCCTTAAACTGTAACAAAAACTTTCTCCATTTAGGTTTCTTAAATTCTTGTTCCTTCTTTAACACTTTAGAATTCTTACAATAACTTTTGGAACTCTCTTCCAAATTTAATAAACAACTTTCTGCTTTTAGGATTCTTAAACTCTTTTTCCTTCTTTAACACTTTAGAATTCTTACAATAACTTTTGGAACTCTCTTCCAAATTTAATAAACAACTTTCTACTTTTAGGATTTTTAAACTCTTTTTCCTTCTTTAACACTTTAGAATTCTTACAATAACTTTTGGAACTCTCTTCCAAATTTAATAAACAACTTTCTACTTTTAGGATTCTTAAACTCTTTTTCCTTCTTTAACACTTTAAAATGATTGACTTAAAAACAAAATTGGTTCCGACCAAAAACTTTGCTTTCGCCCGGTTTTTATTCAAAATTTTGTTTCACAGAAAGAAACTCCCAATAAGAGTAGTAGTAGAGTAGTAGTATTTTTTTTTTCAAAAAAAACGCGACCGGTCAATTCAAATTGGAAAACAAATTAAGGCGTCGGGAAATCAAAAACTATTGATTGATAATCGATATCAAATCGATCAAACAAATTTTTCAATAAAAATTTTTCAAAGTACTTTAAGTTCATCGTACTTTGACCGATATTAGTAATTTTTGCGGAATATGCGAAAAAAATTTATTCTTTGAAGAAGAGTAATTACTTGAAAATTGTTCGCGTCTGCAACTTTTTTTTATTATCGCGTATGAAAAAAAATGAATTTATATTTTGCGATACTAAAATTCGTTAGTGTACAATTTTTAGTGTATTTCGATATAAAAAAATTTATGTCGAAGCAAAATAATAATTTTAATAAGATATTTCGAAATTGTTTATATTTCGAAATATGTTAATAAATTTAATTAATTATTTACGCGTTTACAGAAACTACATTTAGAAATGTCGAGATCAATAACCGCTTTTTTGGTCGGAAAAACTTTATGTACCGGGTGTAGCGCAACAGCAATTCCATCACCAAGCGTGAGATATGCTTCGGATCATTGTCCTGTTGGAAGATCCATGAGACAGACAGCATCAATTTATATACACTAGGTGAAAGGTTTTGTCTTAAAATCTCAAGGTAGTCTTCTTTGTTCATTGTGTTTTCAATGAATACCAGATTTCCCAAACCGGATGCCGCCATGCATCCCCAAACCATCAACGAACACCCACCATGCTTTACAGTGTTTAGAAAATTTTTTTCCTCAAAGGCCGAATTTGCCTTTCGCCATATTTTTGCACACCTAGCCTGTCCAAAAATGTCGAATTTACTCTTACCCGAAAATAAAACGTTTTCCAAAAGGACATATTATGGTTACGGTATTTTTGCGCGTACTGAAAACGTTTCATTTTATTCTTCTCTGAAATGTGTGGCTTTTTTCTTGGGGGGTTCGTTGATAGTTTGGAGGTGCATGGCGGCATCCGGTGTGGGAAATCTGGTATTTATTGAAAACACAATGAACAAAGAAGGATACCTTGAGATTTTAAGACAAAACCTTTCTCCTAGTGTATATAAATTGATGCTGTCTGTCTCATGGATCTTCCAACAGGACAATGATCCGAAGCATACCTCACGCTTGGTGAAGGAATGACTGCTTTACCAAAGGCCAAAAGAACTGGATCACCCAGCCCAATCACCGGACCACAATCCAATTGAGCATTTGTGGGAGCATCTTGATTGCCAACTGCGCAAGAGGACCATTAATAGTACAGAATCGCTTAAGATGACGCTTCGCGAGGAATGCGGGAAAATAACTTCAGATAGCACTACCAAATTGGTAGAACCAATGCCACGGCATATGGAAGCAGTGATAAAAGCTAAAGTCTTACAAACAAAATATTAACTTTTTTTTTTAATACAAATTACCGTTATTTTTCATTCTGAAACTACAAGTGCTGACTCACTTTTGACTCATAAAATTGTGACTTTTTTTATATTATTGTGTGTGAAAAGTGTACTATTTATGATATCAAAAAAATTTTTTTGCAGCAGTACTAGGGTCAGATAAGTCTTTCATTTAAGTATAAAAAAACATTTACAGATCCTTTTATTACCTACTTAATTTGTACAGAAAAATGAAATTTTGTGGTGCTGACTCACTTTTGACTCTCACTGTATGTTAATTACATTTAATTGAATGTAAATCACGTGGCAGCAGCGAGTCGGAATGAGTCGCGTAGCACTGTTGCACTACTTTCTGTTAACTGTTTCCTGGATGGGTTGCACCCGGGTCGATTCCCTTCATTGAAGCATCTTGTGATATATGACATTTTTTATTTTATTGTCAGCTTTGTGAACGACCGAAGCGGATGGTTTGCTGACACGTGAACATTCTATGTACAATTGACCATGAGAAAAATATTCAATTTCTAGATTCAAGCCACAAACACTCAAGGATTGACCTTGTAATTTGCTGATCGGAAATTGAATTCGTTTAATATCGAATGGCATATCGATTGGGATCATCGGAATTCTCAGAATGAGGGCTTCCTCATCTTCTCTTTGAGATTATCACGTTGTTGATCTGTGCGATAAGCTCGACGATTTCTCATTGCCAAGTCAGCCGCTTGATGTACAGCCTCTCTTTGTTCTTGTGTTTCTGAAGCACGAAGTCGGCCATACTAGCGTGGCGCTCTTCTCGTGCGATTTCTTGTTCATCTCCAGTGGATTGATTCGCATTATTCCGCAGTCTAATTGAATAACGACTTGCTTGTAAAATATTAGATTTCCTTACTCGCGGTATTGTACATAACACTGGAAAATTAATTCCACAATTCAAATTTACAGAATGAAGCCATTATCGATAACCTCACAAAGTGAATATCGAACGAATCCGCCTGAAAAATCAAACGCACAGTCGAAATTACAGATTGAATCGATTGTCGATGCGCGCCCAACAACAAACGACATAACCTTTCACGATGTGCACTTCATAAAACTGAACCCGCCTCTTTAAAATCAATTTTCGCTAATGAATTTCGGAAAAAATCGTTTGAAGAGAATTAATTGAATCGAACTCAAATGTAATAACTGTCTGTTCAATATTGAAATGTTGAGTTTTGAACGATAACTAAGTTTATTCTATAAAATTTTTACATTTATACAAAAATAATGCAGATATTGGATTTTATAAAATAGTATAAACAGTAGTAGTAGTATAATAGTAGCAAAATTGTATCTTCTCATAAATATCATTTATCAAAGTAAATTTGGTTAATATTGAATTACTTGCATTTATAATATTTATGAGAAAGTACAATTTTGCTATGATTGCATTTTCATATGGGAAAAATGTGTCTGGGAAAATATATTGTCAAAAATATGAACGAAATATGATTATAAGAATTCAGTTTTTTTGTAGAATTCTTATATCTATATTAAGTTCTTATCATAATTTCTTAATTTCATATTTTGGTGAGAAAATTAAATTATTAATTTGTGCACGCTTGCACATATTCCCCTACCGTGTTGTATCTATTGTAGAACACTGAAGTCCTCCACTGATAATCTTGACGTTCGTGCTGCCGGTATTGGGGGCAGTTCTATTTGTGGTTCTTTCTTCCACCAAGTACATTTGGCCAGAGTGTCAGAATTTCTATAAATTAGAAACGCAATCAATGCCAGGACGACGATCAGCATACTGTAGCTGACGGTATATTGATGTATATCATGATGATCTAGTTGTTCGGGTAATTTTTCCTTCTTTAACCGTTCAATTTCCTTCGTGATATCATTATATTCCTTGGTGTTGTCTCGGAGGTAGAGTTCTGGTTTAGCAACTTGCGCTAGTTGTATGTTGAACTGTTCTCTTACTTGTTGACTGAGATTTATTGTTGGTATAAATGATGCTTTCAATTGAGTTTGGTATAAATTGTGTCCACTAATCGTCATTGAAGTCTGTTTGATGACACAGTCAGATCTCAATCTAAGTAACCCATCCCCCTTTAGGGTTTTTGCGATCACCTTCTTGCCACAAACAATGTTGAATGTATATTCTTCATTGAGCACATATAGCCAACTATTTGGATTGTGAAGTTGAATCCAAACTCTTGTTGGGCTAGTTTTACGGAGCTTACATCTTGATGATAATTGTTTCCTGTGGTTAAGCAATTCTATTTCGCAATGACTGACATTTGACTTGCTGTTGTAAATAGGATGACCTTGTTTACAAAGATACTCTTCCTCTTCTAAGTGTTTGCATTTATCCAGCTCTAGTTGTGACAGAGGGTAAAATCGATCGCGATGCAAACTTACTATTAGAAAGTCCGTGGATGGTTCAATAAATATAAATTCGTTGTCGTGGGGAGTTGGTACAGGTATTAATTTAAATAGCTGATAGAACTCATTATGAAGAAGTGGTATTCTAATGCTGAATAGAATGCGTGATCTCATTACTCTAACCTTTGCTGTCATTAGATTGTAGATTCTGAGCATTCCGTCCTTTCCTTGCCCTGGTATTGATAGTGTAGGAGGTAGATTTTCTTTTATTAATGCTAGTTGATTCCGTAATTGTGTTGGTGTAAGCAAAAGGGGGTGAATCTTTCCGTGTTGAAGATCTGTTAATACGTTAAGAATGGCATCTTGTGTTCGCTGATAATCGTGAAGTATTATTGTTGTCTGTAGCAGAAATGATGTGAATGTTTGTTGATGATAGACATCTGAACTGGTTGCTTCAACATAATTAGTTAATGCTTCTAGTTGATTATCAATAACCTTGAATTTGGATTTGATAGATTCGTCACCACTCTTTAAAATGTTTACTGTTGCTTCGATTACTGAAGTTTGATTTTTAACTAACTCTAAGAGATGTTGTTCGTTGAGACGAGTCATTTCAATTTCTCTATCCATATGGGTGGCATATTCCGAGTCTAATATCCCAAAAAGTTTATTAGCTATAGTGCCGATTAAGTCAAGTGGAGACCTCTTTGTTAATAGATGTTGGGTGCTTCCGCCTTGTCTATATATTATGTCATTATTTTCCTCCAGTTGCACAAGTTGATGTTGAAGTTGAACAAGTATAGCAGTGCAATAATCCTTCCTAAGTATGGTTATGTTGCAGAGTCGATCTAGTTCGCCTGTATATTTCCTTATTCCAAGCAATTCTAGCCAATACCCTTCAAGGTTATAATACGCCATTATGTTCCATTCGTTATTTATAAGATTTACTTGGCCAAGTTCCTCAAAATATATACCGGGATGGTGCTCAAAAGGAGTTACCTCAATAGGTTCGATTGATCCGAATGCTAGAACAGGTAACAGTAACAAGGCTAATATCAGTAGAACCGTTGAAGTTCTTATTTTCATTGTCGTTACGGTGCCTTGATTCCGGTGTCTCGGGAGGTTTGTATGCTCAGCTTCTTCTCTGCGTATTGACCTTTCTTTAATTGGTGTTGTTTGTGGAATGAGATTATCGTATCTTGAAACAGGGTGAATCCGAATTTTCTTGCGATTTCTTTGAATACTTGCTATTCTCGCTCTTTTTAAGTCTGCGTTGATCAATCTGTTATAATCTGTTAATTTTTCATTATTAACCTTATTGGTGAGTGGCTGAGCGTTAGCTTGTCGACCTTTATTGACGGATGTAGTTGCTGCATTGAGCTTATTCTTTTCTGGTATCTCTCCAATTTGATGAGTGTGTACTAATATCGTTGATACTGAAGGCTTTTTGATGTCATTATCCACGGTAGGTAGAGGACAAATTTTAGTTATTGGACGTTTCAATGTGTTGCTTTTCGTTTTTATAGATGCCACTCTGGTCAATCCATCGTAACCTGTATGCAATTCCGTAATTCTTCCCAAGGCCCATCTTGTCGGCGGTAGTAGTTCATCTTTAATAAGAACTATGTCCCCGATTTTAATGTTTTCAGTTTTCTGCGTCCACTTTGGTCGCTGTTGCAGTCGTGTTAAATATTCCATCGACCATTTTTTCCAAAAGTCTTGTTGTAAGCGATCCAAAAGCTGCCATCTTGTTAAGCTGTGCATATTACTAGCGGTTCTATCCCGCGCTGGTGGAGCTAGTAAAGGAGATCCTATTAAGAAATGTCCCGGTGTTAATACATCCAATTCTTTGGGATCTGTGGAAATGGGGCATAATGGTCGCGAGTTCAGACATGCTTCAATCTGAACTAGGACTGTGGTTATCTCCTCAAATGTCAGCATAGTTTCGCCGACAGTTCGTTTTAGGTGATGTTTTACTGATTTCACGCCTGCCTCCCATAACCCTCCGAAATGAGGTGCTGATGGTGGTATGAAGTGCCAAGTTGTTCCCAAATTTGTCATTTCCATTGACAGTTTCTCCATGTATTTTTTCTTGAAGTCTTCCGTGTTGATTTGTAGTATCTTATTTGCTAGTACAAAGTTTGTACCGTTGTCACTATACAAGTTGTTGACTGCACCTCTTCTTCCCGTAAAGCGTTTAAACGCTGCTAGAAATGCTTCAGCTGTTAAGTCGCTTACAGCTTCTAAGTGAATGGCCTTGGAAGCAAGACATACGAATACTGCTATATATCCTTTGTATGATTTAGCACCCCTGCCTCTTGACATTCTCATATTTAGGGGTCCTGCATAGTCTACACCACTGTTAGTAAATGGCCTTGCTACTGTTGTTCGATGTTTTGGAAGATCTCCCATTAACTGGTTTCCTGTTTGTGCTTTGTGCCGGAAACAGGTAACACATCTGTATATGATTCGTTTAACAGAGCTATGTCCATTGATAATCCAATATTGTTGTCTAGTTTGTGCTAGTGTTAGCTGAACTCCCCCATGCATGGTAGTCTTGTGAGCTTCGTCGATTATTAACTGGGTTAATCTGTTTTTGCTGGGTAATATTATAGGATGCTTTTCATTGTAGCTGATGTCCGCATTTTGTAATCTTCCTCCAACACGTACAATTCCTTCTGTGTCTAGAAATGGATTTAATGATAACAGTTTGCTGTCAGATTTCAGTCTCTTGTTGCGTTGTAGACTACGGATGTCTTCAGGAAATTCTTTATATTGCACTGCTTGTATTAATCGACTAGTTGCTTCTTGAATATCTTTGCACGTTAATTGTCCAAATTCTCGCTTTTCTCTTGATTTTCTTGCATTGTTACAAAATCGAAGACAATTAGCAATTATTCTGGATAATTTTCGCAAAGTTGAATATTTTTCTAATAATTCTGCCATTATGGTATCATCTGCAGTAAATGCGATATTTACTGAAATTTTCCGGGCTTCAAGATCTGTTACTGCATCTTCTATCTGAGGTATGCATAATGATAACTCTCTCAAAAATGATGGTCCTATCCACCATTCTTCACACTTTATTAATTCTTTTGGATTAATTCCTCGCGATGCAACGTCTACCGGGTTTTCTTTTGATTTCACATGATGCCACTGGTTTGCATTTAGGATTGAGTGCACTTCAGACACTCTATTAGCGATGAATGTTTTCCACTTACTAGGGTGATTTTTTAGCCACGCTAAAACAACTGTTGAATCTGTCCATGCATAAACAGTTGCTTCATTCCACTCCATAGCAGATTTTACCTTTTCCACAAGTTTGGCTAATAATACGGCTCCGCATAATTCTAAACGGGGTAGTGAAAGTCTCTTACTTATTGGCGCTACCCTTGATTTGGCTGCTAAGAGGTGTGTAATGATCTTGCCTCTATCGTTTAATGTTCGTATGTATACAGCTGCTGCATATGCTTTCTCTGATGCGTCGCAAAACCCATGCAGCTCACAAACTTTGTTACCCTTTTCATATTCTATCCATCGGGGTATTCTTATGTTTTCTAAGGCTGGTAATTCTGTTTTGAATGTGAGCCAATTCTTGCTCATGTTAGGCGATAATGCTTGATCCCAATTTATGCCAGCTAGCCACAGCTCTTGAAACATAATTTTTGCTACTATTGTTACTGGTGTTAACCATCCCAGTGGGTCAAATAGTTTTGACGCCTCTGACAGAAGACTTCGTTTAGTTGGTGCAGTGTTATCTATTGGTAGATTTACTTTAAATTGGAATTGGTCATTACCAGGATGCCAATGAACGCCTAATGCTTTTACTGAATCTGAATTTTCTTCATTTATTTCAAATAGACCCATTTCTGTTGATTCCTTTGGCACCTGTTCTAATATGTCTTTACAATGAGTTGACCATTTTCTTAGTTTGAATCCGCCTCTCAATAAAAGGTTTATAAGTTGTTGTTGAGTTTCTATAGCCTCTTCAAGAGTATTATTTCCTGACATAAGATCATCAACATAAAAATCTTTTAACACAATGTCTGATGCAGTAGGATAACTATGGCACTCATCCCTTGCCAGTTGTTGTAACGTCTTTACTGCTAGATATGGTGCTGATCGTGTACCATACGTCACTGTTGTTAACTGGTATTCCTTTATGGCTTCCTCTTCGGAATTTCGCCATACAATTTTATGCAATAGTTGATCTTTTTCATTTATTTGTATCTGCCGATACATTTTCTCAATATCTGCCTTGTATGCATATTTGTGCTTCCTCCATCGTAACAGTATAGTAAAAAGCTCCTGCTGAAGGGTCGGACCTGTTAGTAGCTTGTCATTTAAACTAATTCCTGTTTTGGTTTTTGCGGATGCATCAAACACTACACGTAGTTTGGTAGTTGTGCTATCAGGTTTGCTCACTGCATGATGTGGTAGATAAAATACTTCTTGATCAACGCTTTGCTTAGTTTTTGTTTGTATCATATGGCCAAGTTTTAAATATTCATTCATAAAGGCCTTGTATTCTTTTTCCAACTGCTTGTTTGTTTTGAATTTGCTTTCCATATGTAATAGCCTCGCTATAGCTTTTCCTTTTGAATCACCTAACAATTCATTTTTGTGTTTGTCATTGAACGGTAAGCTAACAGTATATTTACCATTTTCAGATCTTTTAACGTTCTGCCTGTATAATTGTTCACATTTGGTTTCGTCTTCTGTTAAAATTTTTTCTGTGGGAAGATTTTCAATTTCCCAAAATCTTCTTAAATTTTCATCAATTTCTGTGTATGTTATACAGCATTTAATATTTTTGGGCGTATTGTTTCCGTTGATATTACCAGAGATTATCCATCCAAGTCGTGTTCGCTGTGCTGCAGGTGTGCCCGATGGCCCCTTTATTACACCTGGCATAAGTATTTCCATAAAAATGTCAGCTCCCAATATTACATCAATGATACCTGGTTCATTGTAAGTTGGATCTGCTAGTGTAAGCTTTTCAAGATGTTTCCAAACTAATCTTTCTTTTAATCTTGTAGAAGGAATCAGTTTCGTTAGTCTTTTTAATACGAGTGCTGTTGTTGTAACCTTATATGCAGATGGAAACGTAGGTTGTATGCTGAGTAATATACTTTTTCTAGCTATTGCTGTTTTATTATTTCCTACGCCTGAAATGTTGACATATGTTTTTGATTTACTCAGATTAAGTAATTGAGCAGCATTTTCCGTTATAAAGCTAGCCTGTGACCCTTCGTCAACCAATGCTCGTAATATATGGTGTTTTCCATTTGCTGATTTTACCCTTATTTGAGCTGTTGCCAATAATACATCATTTAACTCACATTCATTTGCAATATATGTTTGAGTTTGCCATTCTGGTTGAACGACATTTTTTTCATTATAAGTTGTACCTTCTGTATTATTGACTTCTTGGTTCACAGCTGCGAGGGTGCAAGTAGTGCTTGTTTCTCCTGCCTCTGTGTGAAGTAGAGTGTTATGTTTTTTCCTACAAACTCTGCATGTTTTAATGCTTTTACATTCTGCATTGAAATGATTAGCTTGTAAGCAGTTGGTACATAGTTTTTCCTTTCTAACTACATTTTTTCTTTCGTTTATACTCATGCCGTAAAACTTAGTGCATGTATATATGCTATGACCATCTTCCGTTTTGCAAATTGGGCATCTTTTTGTTGATTTGGCTTTGTTGGTACCCTCTGTTCTTGCATTTTTGTCACAATTAGCGACATTACTTTGTTTGTTGGGTTTGGTTAGATTATTCTCTTTCTTCCCTTTGTCACCTAATGCTTCTAGCGATTGGAATCTGTGCTCTAAGAAGTCAAAAAATTCACCAATTGACTGCATTTCCCTTGGATTTTTTATTCTTCCTTCATAATATTTGTGGCTATCCTTGTCTAGCTTTTGCGTGAGAATATGAACAATGATGGGATCCCAGTCCTTTGTTTGAACATTCATATTGTTGATAGCTAACAGGCATTCCTTCGAAGTGTCATGGAGCTTCTTTAAGCCAGCTGCTGTTTCTTGTTGTAATGTTGCTTGTGACAATATTTTTTGTATTTGGGTTGATACTAGTAATCTTTTGTTATTGTATCGGTTATTTAGTATTTCCCATGCTGTGTCATAATTTGTATCGGTTATTTGCAAGTGCTGCAGTAATTTACTGGCGTTTCCACCTAAATTTGATTTAAGATAATACATCTTTTGAGCTTTACCTAAGCTATTATTTTGGTGAATCAGTTGAATAAATAGGTCTTGAAACGACTTCCAGGTGTAATAATCCCCATTAAATTTAGGAATTTGCAGAGCTGGTAATTTAATTTTTTGTGGCTCTGGATTCATGTTCTGTTGACCTCTAGCAACCTGTTGCTCTGGGTAGTATAAGTCCTGTTTTGAAGTAAGAGCAATCATTGTTTCTTGATACTTGTCTTCAACTTCTTCGTAACAGTTCTTAGTAACGTATTCCTCCAGCTCGTCTTTGTTATGATGCGTCAATATTTCTAGATGATTCGTTGCTATTGTATTCCAATAGTTCGATAATGTTTGCATATTCTGTTGATAATATGCTTTTGGATGATATTTTTCTTCCTGACTTGCGATATTATTGATTATTCGCATAATAACCTTAATCGCCGCCAGTTGTTTTTTATATTCAACGCTTTTTATCTCGTCGTCGACATTTTGGTTACCTGATGTTGATGCTGCTGGATCTGAGGTTTTGATGTGTGCCTTGTTACCCCCCTCATCTAATTCCCGCAATTTCTCTTCTAGGATTATTTTTGTTTCTTGGTATACCTTCCGTATTTTATCATAAAACATTGATTGGAAGTAGACATGCTGTGGTTTATCTGTTTCAAATGCCTTTATTTCTTTATGTTGTGCTTGAAATAATTCCCAAAGTGCTTCTATATTCGTAGTTCGTTTTTCTACGTACACTTTGGTTTTTCGGTCAGTTGAATCTTTTTTGTAATTGATTAATATCTTCTGAATATTCTCCCCAATCTCTTTTTGTCTTCCTGCAAGCTCTTCTATGTTGGCCATCGTTAGAACTTAGAGTAGTTTTTGGGGTTGATACTGCTGAGAAGTTGCTGTCTAAAACTTTTGATAGCTTGTTTTGCTGCTATATTTGCTGCTTAGACTGCTGCTGTAGATTCTCCTCAATTTAGCTGGAACTGCTGCTATGGAGTTGCTGCCTAAAACTTTTGATAGCTTGTATTGCTGCTATATTTGCTGCTTAGACTGCTGCTGTGGATTCTTCCTCAATTTAGCTGGAACTGTTGCTATGGAGTTGCTGCCTAAAACTTTTGATAGCTTGTATTGCTGCTATATTTGCTGCTTAGACTGCTGCTGTGGATTCTTCCTCAATTTAGCTGGAACTGTTGCTATGTTTGAACTCTTGAAGATTTTTTCCGCTAATTCAGGATGGCTCGAAGGACCATGTTCAATATTGAAATGTTGAGTTTTGAACGATAACTAACTTTATTCTATAAAATTTTTACATTTATACAAAAATAATGCAGATATTGCATTTTATAAAATGGTATAAACAGTAGTAGTAGTATAATAGTAGCAAAATTGTATCTTCTCATAAATATCATTTATCAAAGTAAATTTGGTTAATATTGAATTACTTGCATTTATAATATTTATGAGAAAGTACAATTTTGCTATGATTGCATTTTCATATGGGAAAAATGTGTCTGGGAAAATATATTGTAAAAAATATGAACGAAATATGATTATAAGAATTCAGTTTTTTTGTAGAATTCTTATATCTATATTAAGTTCTTATCATAATTTCTTAATTTCATATTTTGGTGAGAAAATTAAATTATTAATTTGTGCACGCTTGCACACTGTCGGAAACTGATTGAAAATTGGTGAAAACTCGAAAAAAATGTTGATAAATCGCGGCGCACGTCTGCACAGCTAGCTCAATTGCAATGAAAACTGATGAGTGACCTCTCTTTTTTGCCTTTTTTGTATAATAATGCCAATTTTGCTTCCTAAAAGTATAAGGAAACACGTGGTTTTTGTTTACACAAATTGACTTAAAAAATCCGATTGCTTTCTTTGTTTCATTCTTTCTTTAGTCCAAAATCCATAATACTATTTATGCAGTCCCTTGCTACAATTATCTTATAGGAAGTGCGTTCTAAAATAAAAGATTTGTGGTTTATATTCCTTCTAATGAAAAATTTTAATTTTCTTCCCTTTTTTTGTGATTTTCTTACTTTTCCAATGTGCGAGGAAACTTCTCGAGGCCGAGACGAACAGTAAGAAAAATTCATCGAAATTAGTCAATCCGTTCTCGAAATATCATCAAAAAAGCCGTTCCATACCAAATGTATGAGAAAATGAGTTTTCTTCATCAACTTTTTTTTCGTGAATTTTTCCGATATTTTATTAGTTATTCTGCTATTCGGGGCGGAGACAGATCCAACAAACCAAAAATCATAAAAATCGGTCCAGCCCTTCTTGAGTTATAAATGGTGTAACTAACACAACTTTGTTTTATATATAGAGATTTAATGTTGCTAGAAACATATTTTTTTTTTTATAAATTCACTATGTGTATGAATGATGTGTGTTCATATGTGTAGAATAAGCTCGAAGGACCAATAATTATTTTTTGTTAAAAGTTGAAGTGATTATGTTTTTTGGTGAATTCTAATAAAAAACGACTGTATTGCTTGATGGTTAAAATGCGAATAATTTATTTGTGCTGTACAAGAGTACAGTTCTTCATTATATAAAATTGTACATTAAAATTAACAGTAGTTTAATTCGTTTTAAGTAAAGAGAAAATACAATGATTTTTAAGAGATGTAAAATAAATTGAGTTTACATTATAAAAAATGAAACGTTGCCAATTTTATACATAGTCCCGCCGTTAAGGATTCAGCTTCTTAACTAATTGGAAAAGACAAAGTTTAGTGATGGGACGCTGAAAAATCCCCTTTGTAGTTTTAAGAGTTACAACTCGCACCATTCCGTCACTACCGGGATGAGTATTTACGACTCGATCAATTGCCCATGTGGAGGGAGGAAGATTGTCTTCCTTAATAAGAACTAAATCACCGTCCTTGATGTTTTCTTGAGTCTTACACCACTTTGACCTTTGTTGTAATGATGTGAGATATTCTTGATGCTATCGTTTCCAAAAATCTTGTTTCATTTTTGAAATTAGCTGCCATTTGACTAAACGTGATGCATTTACGTCTAGTAATGAAGGTTCAGGAATTGCTGTTAACTGCTCTCCAAAAATGAAGTGACTAGGTGTTAGAACATCAAAAGAATCGATGCCTCCTTCATTAATTGCTGTTAGTGGCCGCGAATTTAGAAGAGCTTCGATTTGTGTTAACAGCGTGGACATTTCTTCGAAGGTCAGCTTTGTATCACCAATGACCCGTTTTAGATGACCTTTCACCGATTTGACTGCAGCCTCCAAGAGGCCTCCAAAATGTGATGCTGAAGGTCGAATCATGTGCCATTCGATAAACATCTGCCATAGAAAATTACCAATTAAATTATTATCAACAGAAGTTAACTTAAACGAATTTGCAAGTTGGCATTTAGCACCAATAAAGTTGATTCCATTGTCACTGAAAAGGTCGGAAGGAACACCTCTTCGTGAAATAAACCTTTTTAATGCCGCTATATGTGCATCTGACGTAAGATCACTAACCAGTTCGATGCGAATTGCCCTGGTAGCGAAGCATACAAATAACGCAATATACGCTTTACTTGTTTTACTATTGCGACCTTTGTGTAATCGCAGGATGACAGGTCCAGCATAGTCGACACCAGTTCTGAGAAAAGCTCGCCCAGGAATTACTCTTTGACGAGGAAGATTTGCCATGATTTGCTGTGAAGAAATTGCTTGTCGACAACATATGATGCATTTATTGACTATTTGCTTTGCTAAATTTCTGCATCCAACAATCCAATACCTTTGCCGAACTAAATTAATTAGCATAGATGGTCCAGCATGAATATATTTTAAATGAATATCTGACATAATAAGTTTGCTCAAAATATGAGATTTTGGCAAAATCAGTGGATGTTGTGTATTGTATGAGCAATCTGAGTTCCGGATTCTACCACTAATTTATAGGCAAACAGCTTAATCGATAATGGACAAAGTTTTTACAATGAGCTTTTAGATGAAACTGCTTTGATATTCTTAATTTATGCTGAATAACTGCTTGATTGAGCCCAGCGAACACAAAGGTGTAATGTGTCAGAAAGCTCTTGTGAAGTGATATAACTTTCTTCATAACATAATCGTTTTCATTTAGAGATAAAACGCTTGCAATAACAAATTATACGACAAATTTTTGTTAGGGATGAAATCGATGTGAATAATTTCTCGAGATCATCATTTGAAGTATCAGCATGATGTGATACTACAACTGTTGTCCTTTCTTCAACTTGAACTTGGATGGAATCAGCTGAAGTGCTAACTGTTTTCGACCAATCAGATTTACTTAAAGACAACCATTTAGGTCTTCTCCACCATAAGTCAAAATTTACCAATTCTGATGGTGAGATTCCCCATGATGCACAATCGGCAGGATTATATTTGGAACGAACATGATTCCATGAGGGCCGTGGAACTGCGTCAATAATCTCTGACACCCGATTTGCAACATAATTTTTCCAGCGACGTGGGTGAGATGATAACCATGATAGTACAATGGTAGAATCTGTCCAAGCACAGCATTTGACTTCCTTCATTTGTAGTGCATCTTTTACAGCAGCAAGAAGTTTTATGAGCAAATGTGCTCCACAACGGCCTTCTAGAATTGTTTCAAAAAACGATCAGATCTGTCCCTCTACTACTAGAATGTAAGGGGACTTAGAACTGAAACGGGCTTTTGCTCGCTACCATTTCTGCGGACTACGATGTCATTATTCTGACCGAAACATGGCTAAATTGCAGTTTCCACAATAATGGGTTGTTCTCCTCCAGCTATGAGGTTTTTCGTAAGGAGGAGGTGTTCTAAAAGCTGTCCGTAGTAACTGTGAAAGTTCTTTGATTAGTTTTCCAAATTGTGATGATCTGGAATTAATCGGCGTTAAAATAAAATTGGCACGAAAAAGCATTTATGTCGTGAATTGCTATATTCCACTCAATAGTACTGTTGTAAAGTACCAATTACTAGCTAACGGGATTACATCGATTTCCGATATCATTGAGCCTACAGATGATATCATACTCCTTGGAGATTTTAATCCTCCGGATGTGCATTGGTCTTGCCCGAGCGAAGAAGTGTTTTTCGTTGCTCAGAACGCAAATTCCGAATCCGAGACTTTGCTTCTTGATAACTTGATGGCTTGCAGCCTGCAGCAAGTCAGCGGTGTTCGAAATTCGCTAAACAAACAACTACACTTAATTTTTACTTCCGACTCCGCTAATTGTGTTGTTCAACAGAGCACTGATAATCTTTGCAGAATTGATGACTATCACCCCCCACTAAAGGTATTATTCTCTCAAGAAGGTGAAATGGATGATACTAACACCGAAGATGCGTTCTATTTCAACTTTCGGAAAACTAATTTTGAGCTGCTCAACAACCTTTTGGAGCAGGTTAATTTTGATTTTGTTACTTGCAAGGCGAATATTGAAATGTGCATCGCCGATTTTTACAAAAAAATTTTCGATATCTTTGTTTTAGCCGTTCCTTATACCTGCCACAAAAATTTATTTTCCCCACCTTGGTTTAATAAGGACTTACGGTCTTTACGCAATAGAAGGAATAAAGCCTGGCACAAATACTTAATATCACGTGAAGATAGAAACTTTTCTCTTTGTTAAGTATATCAAAGTTGAATTGTGTGAGTCAAAATCAGAAATTATTTATTAAGTACATCAAAGTTGAAATTTGTGAATCAAAATCAGAAAATTATTTATTAAGAACTTCAAAGTTGAAATTTGTGAACCAAAATCAAACAAGAACATTCTATAAATTAATAATAAACCGTGTTAAGAACATAAAAGTGTTTTTGTTTTTTTTTTTTTTCAATAAATTTGCGTAAGTGCCAGTTTGAAGTAGAAGCAGAGAAATTATGTAAGTTTTTTTTTAAATTACCTCATTTCTATAAACAATTTGATTTGCATCGCAAGCCACCGCCCAGAAATATTCTCCCTCATCGAAAACGAGAAAATTTCTCAAAAGAGGGGAATATTTCGAAAGAGCTTTTTGCTCAAACACTAATTAAACACCTGCGGTGGAAAACCCGACAACAAAGATAAGTTTCGTCACCACAAAACAAAAAAAAAGGGAACTACTTGTCACAAATTACCCGATTCAAATTCTGGAAAGAGCCAAGTTGGAATAATACAAAGAATTTTTACATAACAGTGGCGCAGCTACGGTAGTTCTCAGGCGCTAAGCGGTAAAAATCTGAGAAATAAAGAACTAAAAATAACTGCGTAAAAATTCGGCGAATGTTTCAACCAACCTCTCCTCTGGAATTTGAAATTGAAGAGCGGTAACATACTTTCAAAAAAAATATATATATAATAAACAAGCTATCATTTGACAACACCAATTTGGAAAATTTTCGTCACTTCATCATCAAGAAGGAGATTCAGGATGCACGCGAAGCGGTTTAATAAACAAATCATAAACAGAAGCAGATATTTTTTTCTTTGCAAATTTTTTTGTTAAGACGATTTAATTATTAACATATTTTCACTTATTTTATATTTAAGGTCATAAAAATGTCAATTGAAAAAATAAGTCAATTTGTTGATAATTTAATTCCAATTCTTAGCGCGGAAATCGGTCCTAATCTATCATCCGAAGTATCTATATTTATAGGATGTTGTCGAACAGCACACAAAATTCTTTCAGCAGAAGAGCAAAAACATTTCGTTTCTCTTCTCCCTATTAGATTCCGTGGTCGAGCTGCCACAATTTTAGTAAATATTTCAACGGGAAATTTTACAGATTTTTTGAATACTGTTGAAGAGAAATTAATTGAACGTAAACCTTATGCTATCTTGTTAAAAGAATTACAAAACTCCAGGCAATTTCCTGGAGAAACTCTTTCAGAGTTTGCAGGTCGAATAAAATCTCTCTTGAAAGATTGCGCAGATCAAGCAATCCAACGGCATCCTAACGCGTATGGATCCGTAGCCCAAGATTTAGAGGAAACTGCAATATTTTCATTCCAAAATGGATTATTAAATTCCAATCATCGGCTTTTCTTCCTACACGAAGACCATAAGACTTTCAAAACATTAGCTGCTAAGGCAGAATATCTTGAGCAAGCGGAAAATCAATTCACTTTATCATTACCTTCCTCTTTTACCCCTTTTACCCAAAACTTACAGGGAAACCTGCAACCCAATTTTACTACGGGCAATAACTCTTTCACAAATGAATATTTAACACCAAATGGCAATAATAATTTCGGTCAAAATTTTAAAAATAACAATTATAATAACACAAAATATCTTAATAATACACCCAGTAGAAGCTATGGGCATAATAGAAACAATTTTCAAAATAATAACAATTATAATTTTAACAACAATAATAATAATAATAACAATAATAATAATAATACGTTTCAAAACCAACGATTGAAATGTGGTTTTTGTAATAGGTTGGGTCATGTTTACGATGAGTGTAGAACTCGCATGAACACCCCCTATTGTGATGAATGTCATGTGTACGGACACGCTAATAATACATGTAAACTTTATTCAGACCAAAAAATTAACGAACAAATAAACATGATAACAAATTTAAATAATAATGATATTAAATGCAACTTTTGCTTGCAACTAGGACAAAATATAAGCACATGTTTTGCCAAACAACAATGGGACAAAAATTACTTGTCTCCACTCAAGCAACCTCTAATGAACCCTTCGAATATAATTATAACATCAGTACCCAAACCAATCGAAACAAACAGCCCGGCCGAATTAGATATAAGCAATATGAAAAAATCGTCGCTAAAAGACAATATACAAACAAATATAAGAAATAAATCGACACGAGGTCAAAACGAACAGAATAATGAAGAAGATAAAATAAAAATTAAAACGGCATCCGGCACTTTTCAAAATATGAGTACATATTTTATAAATTCTCCACTACAAACAGCCACTCTGAATTTAAAAGATGGCATATCAGGGTTCGATTGCGTGCCTCCAAATTGTATTATTGAAAGGACAAACAAACTCATAAGTTCCAAAAACACCCAATTTAACAAGGAAAACGTTGAAATTCCTCCTTTTAACAGTGTATCCACAAAGTCCATAAACACGGCCCATATACATGTCACCCAGAAGAAGGTTGAAAAACCAATTCCCAAGGTTAAAATTATAAGTGACCATCAGGACGGACAAACACTGCTGAACCAAAGTTTCCACAAGAAGAAGCAAGAATGCGAAACAAAGACTCAGAGAGAAATTCGCATTCCTCTTCTAAGGAAATTAATTCAGATAAAAATGAATTCCAAACAAGGTAAACCATGCTGTTCGAAAACAGTTTATCTTGGAAGTTCCCTTGTTGAACCAAGTGACAAGAAAGTTACGATTTGTAGAACCTTTAATAAACAAATAAGAGAGCAAAAAATCATTAGAAGTCCTCAAAAAACAAGTAATATGCTTGATAATCAAATTACGTATGAAAACAAAAGGCCTAGAAGCTCATCAAATAGCGGTGAGATTAAAACATTTAATAATATTATACTATCTGACATTAAAAACCCAGTTGAACACAACGAGCTCAAAGCAAATATTTTAGATCATAATCTAAAAAACTATAAAACTCGTAAGAGAAAGAGAGTCCCAAAAACCAATTTGGAAGTTACCAAAAAACAATACTTTCTTTTCCGCGGTATAGAGTAACCAAATTATTTCAAATTTTTTTTTTCTTTTATTACAAATAGTATTATTTAATTTTTTTTTATATACAGATTCATACTTCATGCATTTAAAAAAAAAACCAAAAGAAAATAATGTTAAATAAGTTCCAATAAATTTTGCCCCTTAAACCCAAAACTTGGTCATATAAATATATGTCATTTTCTTCTTGCAAACATTGCAAACATTTTTTTCTTTAATTAAAAATAAACCAATTCATTACTGAATACGACACGTCAAAACAAAAATTTTTTAATTATGAATCAGTTAAAAGGTTATTATTCTTCCCATTCATAAGTTTTTACAAATTACTTTGTTTTGAAATACGATACCAAAAAAAAAAAAAAAAAACGCAAACACATAAATTGAAAAATCTTTTCCGTACATTGAAATAATTTACATTTAATATTGAAACGTAAACCTAAAGAAGAAATTTTAAATAAATATAGGCCATTCGTTTTTTTTTTTTTCTTTTTTATCGCAAAATAGCAGAACTTTTAATAAGAATATAAATAAAACCAATTCAAAATATTTTAGATCATAATCTAGAAAATTATAATAGGCGAAAAGGAAAATTTTGTATTAAAACCAATCCAATTTTCATTTTTAGTAACAAAAAACTATCTATACTTTCCCCCAACAAATGCATTAAATGCACTCAATAAAAAATTTTTTTGTTTGCGAAAAATAAAAATCACAAACACTTGCTATTAGGTTAATTTTTTTTTCTCAAGAACATTTTCAATAACCTTTGCCAAATAAAAACTACCCTTCTTCTTTCCAATACCAAACAAACATATATCAAAACCAAAATATCATTTATGAGTCACTGAGAAGGTGATCTCCTGTTTGTATGCAAACAAAAAATGCATGGCCCATTCAAAAATTTTTAACCGTAAACCTTTCGTGAAAATGCTGACCTAGCAGATCATTTTTTTACAACTTTAATAAATTGAATTATAAATAAATTGAAGCAATAAATTTTTTTAATATTAATATTAAGTAATAAAAATTATTGTTATAAAAAGAATGTAAACTTAACAAAAACTTAGATTTTTTAGTTTATTTGACAAATTTAATTTTTAATAGTAATAAGTTCATATTTTATTTGTAGTTGAAGAACAACTTAATTTTTTTTCTTTTTCAAACAATTTTATATGTAAACATACAGAAAATTATATCTCCTTTTTAACAAAGTATTCGTTTTCTTTGTTTAAAAGTAAATATAATTTTCTTGCGGCAATATGAAGGAATGTTATGTAAAAGAGAAACGCACTTCGCAACAACATGTTTCTCGAAACTAATATGTTTCGGAAACCTCAAATGTTGTTGTAAACCAAAAAAATGTTCCGCAATATTTTTGAAAGCAATAATGTTTTCTGTAAACTAAAAAGTTTCGGAACATTATTTATTTCTTCAGCGAAAATTGTACTTTGCACTATCAGCAATAAAATTATTGGAAAATAACCAATTGCGAAGTTATTTATTAAGTACATCAAAGTTGAAAATTTGTGAATCAAAATCAGAAGTTATTTATTGAGTACATCAAAGTTGAAATTTGTGAATCAAAATCAGAAATTATTTATTAAGTACATCAAAGTTGAAATTTGTGAATCGAATTCAGAAACTATTTATTAAGTACATCAAAGTTGAAATTTGTGAATCAAAATCAGAAATTATTTATTAAGTATGTGGTGTAACGTAACTTTAAAATTTCAAAATATTTATTGTTAGTAGGCTTACCCGATATTCAAAAAAATAACTTTTAATTGTAGTAGGCGATAGTAATTGTAAAAAAACTTTCGAGAAAATAAAATATCAAAAACATCGTTTTTGATTTTCAAAATTAAATAATAAGAGTTTTTGTGCCATTTTCCTACATTGGTGACCCCAGACTATTAAAAAAACCGCAGTCATTATTAAATTCAATTTGAATTAAATTCAAGTAATTTTCTTTCCTAAAAAAGGAAAAATCACTAATTTTTTTGATTGTCGTGCGGTAAAATTTTTGTTCGCGCGGTATATTCACGAATTCATTTCGAGATCTTTTTCATTTTCTCCCTATAACATCGCATTTATATGTTATATAACATAATTGTCCGGAATAAAACAAAAAAACTAAATTTCATGGTGTTGTGTACATCTGACGATTTCATGTCATTACATCATTAGTGTGTTCTATTTTAATTTTAATTTGAAATTGGAATTCATAAAATATTTCTTTTGAAAAAATAAAGAGTGTTAAACGATCCGCGTTGGTGACAAAAAGTTTCCGCGAAAAGAATTGAAAACTGAAACTATTTAAAATCAATTCAGTGCACTTTAGTTTTCCGATTTAACATGACAGAACCGGCGCCTGAAACAAGTATTATGAGGGTTTCAGCAAAAATTCCTCCTTTCTGGGAGGCACAGCCTGAATTATGGTTCGCGCAGGTAGAAGCCCAATTTGTAACGGCTGGAATAACAGCAGATTACACCAAGTTCTCACACGTCATCGGTAACATGGATGGAAAATTTTTAAGCAAGGTTAGTGACATTGTAATTAATCCACCGACATCTGATAAATATCAAACACTAAAAACAAGTCTACTAGCAGCATTTGCAGAATCAGATCAGAAAAAATCGCATAAATTATTGTCCGAGGTAGAATTGGGCGATAGAAAACCGTCAGAATTGCTAAACGAAATGAAAAAACTGGCAGGGGACAAAGTTAATAATGAATTTATGCGGACATTGTGGTCAAGATGTCTTCCGAACAATGTAAGCGCGATTTTATCCACAAGCGACGCTGATTTGGATGGGCTAGCAAAAATGGCTGACAAAATAATGGAAGTTGGCGATTTTCGTGGCAATATTGCAACTATTTCTTCGGCATCTTCTGCAACTAACGCTACAGATGAAAGGATGAGTAGACTCGAGAAAAAAATTGATGAGTTATCTAAACATATTCGCAACATGTCCACAAAACGTTCCAGATCCCGTTCTAAAACACCAGCAAAAAAAGCAGGTGAACTAGAATCTAAACCTTACTGCTGGTATCATTTCAAATATGCTGACAAGGCTCAGAAGTGCGTTCCGCCGTGCACTTTCTCTAATACAAAAAACTAAATTTGCAGTTTCATAAGGACGATGAAACTGCCAACATCAACCGTCTTTGTGTAGCTGATATAAAATCGTCCAACAAATATTTAATTGACACCGGAGCAGACATTTCTGTACTTCCAGCGTACCTTTTTAATGCTAAAAATCCATTGGAGAAATATTTATCTGCAGCAAATGGCACGCGCATCAAGACTTTTGGGGAACGACGTATGAAACTCGATTTTGGTCTTCGTCGTGACTTCGAATGGACGTTCATCATTGCAGATGTTAAAGTTCCGATTTTGGGTGTTGACTTCTTGAATCATTATGATCTTCTAGTGGACGTAAAAAATAAAAAACTTATTGACAGAAAAACCAAATTTGTGCTCAATGTCGCAGTTGCTTCTATTTCACAACAATCACCTAAAATTTTCACTGTTACGAATATTTTCATGAAGCTGCTTGCTGAGTTTCCTGACCTAACATCCGTGAATAAGGTCCCGCCTACAGTTAACGATTCCAATATTTTCCATCACATTGAAACTAATGGATCACCGGTTTACGCTAAAGCTCGTCGTTTGACACCAGAAAGATTAAAAGCTGCTCAAGAAGAATTTAGATATTTGATTAAAATGGGTATTTGTCAACCATCAAAATCACCATGGGCTAGTCCACTACATCTTGTTAAAAAGGCTAACGGGTTGTATCGACCTTGTGGTGATTTCAGAGCATTAAATGCTAAAACTGTTCCGGATAGGTATCCAATTCCATTTATTCAAGATTTTACTCATGTTCTTGTGGGGAAAATCATTTTCTCCAAAATTGATCTTGAAAAAGCATTTCATCAGATTCCGGTAAATCCAGCTGACATACCAAAAACCGCTATAATTACACCATTTGGTCTATTCGAGTTTAAATTCATGACATTTGGACTAAGAAATGCGTCACAGACATTTCAGAGGTTCATGCATATGGCACTGGCTGGTTTAGATTTCGTTTTTGTGTACGTCGATGATATTATAATTGCATCACTGAATCTAGAAGAACACTTATGTCATTTAAAAATAGTGTTTCAACGTCTTCGTAAATTTGGCTTAAAAATTAACTTGGCTAAATGCGTATTTGGAAAACAGGAATTAAGTTTTCTTGGTCATCTCGTTACATCGAGAGGTATTGAACCACTTCCTGAACGAGTCAAAGCTGTTCAAGACTTTCCATTACCAATACTTGCAAAAGAGCTTAAACGTTTTTTGGCTGCTATCAACTTTTATCGCCGTTTCATACCACATGCTGTAGATAATCAAATGATTCTCCAAGCTCTGGTTCCTGGTAACAAAAAAAATGATACAACGAAGATTATCTGGGATGATGAATCGATTGCTGCATTTGATCGTTGCAAGGCAGATCTAGTGAATGCTTCATTATTGGCTCATCCGAAACCTGATGCACCATTATCGCTTAGTGTCGATGCTTCTGATGTTGCGATTGGTGCTGTTGTTCATCAACTTGTTGAAGATTCACCTGAACCTTTGGGTTTCTTCTCGAAAAAGTTAACGGTAGCTGAGACGAAATATAGTGTTTATGACCGAGAACTGTTGGCTATGTACAGGGGTGTGAGGCATTTTCGTCATATGTTAGATGGAAGACAATTTCACATAAACACGGACCATAAACCTTTAATTTATGCATTGAAAAAAAAGAATAATACTTCATCACCTCGTCAAGAGCGTCATTTGGACCTCGTTGGACAGTTTACAACAGATATCAGGCATATTTCCGGTGATAGCAACGTCGTTGCAGATTTCTTATCCAGAATTTGTCAGATGGATGGCAATTTTATTATTGATTACGCAATCATCGCAAACGAGCAAAAGAATGATCCAGAACTTCGTCAATTATTGGAAAGCGAAGCAAATAATTCTTTGAAACTTAGACCAATTACTTTTTCCGATTCCAAGTCAGAAGTGTATTGCGATATATCAACTGGCATAGCTCAACCTTACATTCCAAAAAAGTTTCGTGAGGCTGTCATTCAAAAACTTCATAGTCTTGCGCACCCAGGTATCAAAGCTTCGACCAAATTAATTTCGCACCGTTTTATTTGGCCCTGTATCAACAAAGATTGTGCCAAAGTCGTTCGTCGTTGTATTCCATGTCAACGTTCGAAAGTCCACAAGCACAATAAATCGCAAGTTTCAACTTATATTTTACCTGATCGTCGATTCGAACACATCAATTTGGACATAGTTGGTCCATTACCAGTATCAAATGGTCATCGTTACGTTCTTACATGTGTTGATCGTTACACAAGATGGCCTGAAGCCTTGCCATTGACTGATATTACGGCCGAACAAGTCGCATCAACACTTGTCTCGGGTTGGATTTCGCGGTTTGGAGTGCCTCTTCGTATCACGACTGATCAAGGAAAGCAATTCGAATCGACACTTTTCAATGAATTATCAAAATTACTTGGTATAAAACATCTCAGAACAACTGCTTACCATCCGCAAGCAAATCGAATGATTGAGAGATGGCATCGTACTTTTAAAGCTGCCATCATGAGCTATAGTACCAGAAATTGGTACAACATTTTACCAACTATTCTTCTAGGCTTAAGGTCGACTTATAAAGAAGACTTGAAGTCTTCTCCAGCGGAGATGGTTTATGGCACTACCATTTCCTTGCCTGGTCAATTCTTTGTCCAAAATGACAAGCAAGTCATTCAATCAGATTTTGTTAAGGCACTAAAAGAGCATATGTCATTGTTGCGTCCAGTTCCAGCAGCAAATCATGCTAAACATAAGATTTTCATTGATCCAGAGTTAAAGACTTGTTCACATGCATTCGTCAGAAACGATTCAGTACGTTTATCTTTAGTTCCACCATTTGATGGGCCATTCGAAATTGTCCGTCGGGACGAGAAGTGCTTCGACCTAATCATTAAGGGCAGAACAGTTACCATCACGATTGATCGTTTGAAAGCGGCACACACTACTGAGGATCCTTCTAACCCATTAGAGGAGGTACCGGTGGTAGTTCCTGCATCAATTCCTGTATCAATTCCAGAATCGAAGACTACGGATCCCTTCGGACAGGAGGATATGCCCGTAGCATCATCACCTAAGAAGATATTGAAGAAAGATGATTCGACTTCAAAGTTTACCAGATCCGGAAGAAGAGTTCGTTTCCCCGATCGATACAAACAATTAATTACATCGTAATTAAAATTTAAAATTGTTCAAATTTTCTTTCTAAATTAACATTACTTCAATTTTCACTAGCTTTAAATTATAATTTGATATTTGACTTTTATAATTATTAATTTTTGCTTAACTTTTAGAAGTACTATAACATATATAACATTATAATTCAATTAAATTCATTTTTATATTTTTGGAAGGAATTAATCGAATTTTTCCATAATTATTCAATTTTAATTTTTTCTTTTTATCGCTCATTGCTCTCACTAAAGGGGGAGTGATGTGGTGTAACGTAACTTTAAAATTTCAAAATATTTATTGTTAGTAGGCTTACCCGATATTCAAAAAAATAACTTTTAATTGTAGTAGGCGATAGTAATTGTAAAAAAACTGTCGAGAAAATAAAATATCAAAAACATCGTTTTTGATTTTCAAAATTAAATAATAAGAGTTTTTGTGCTATTTTCCTACAAGTACATCAAAGTTGAAATTTGTGAATCAAAATCAGAAACTATTTGTTAAGTATAGCAAAGTTGAATAGTGTGAGTCAAAATCAGAAATTATTTATTAAGTACATCAAAGTTGAAATTTGTGAATCAAAATCAGAAAATTATTTATTAAGAACTTCAAAGTTGAAATTTGTGAACCAAAATCAAACAAGAACATTCTATAAATTAATAATAAACCGTGTTAAGAACATAAAAGTGTTTTTGTTTTTTTTTTCAATAAATTTGCGTAAGTGCCAGTTTGAAGTAGAAGCAGAGAAATTATGTAAGTTTTTTTTAAATTACCTCATTTCTATAAACAACTTGATTTGCATCGCAAGCCACTGCCCAGAAATATTCTCCCTCATCGAAAACGAGAAAATTTCTCAAAAGAGGGGAATATTTCGAAAGAGCTTTTTGCTCGAACACTAATTAAACACCTGCGGTGGAAAACCCGACAACAAAGATAAGTTTCGTCACCACAAAACAAAAAAAAAAGGGAACTACTTGTCACAAATTACCCGATTCAAATTCTGGAAAGAGCCAAGTTGGAATAATACAAAGAATTTTTACATAACATGGAGCTGTATAATTCCCACATTGACAAGATGAGATCCAGTCCTTCCATGGACCCTCACTGCTTCTGGAAATTCGTTAATAGTAAAAAGAAAATAGATGGATATCCGTCTTCGCTAAATTATTTAGATAGTTCATCCAATGAGCCATAAATTATTGCTAATCTCTTTGCTAATTTTTTGCGGAAGCTTTTAACGAAGACAATTTTGTATCGGATGCGGAATACTTTGAGCATTTGAATGAGTACCCCAAGTCTTCCTTCACTAATATGGATATCGACGTATCCTCAGTAGCTGATAATATTAACAGTTTAGACGATGATTACTCACCTGGCCCTAATGGTAAAAAAAATGCAGTAACATCCTTGCACGTCCTTTCTCGGTTCTTTTCCAGAAATCTCTCGAAACGGGAATATTTCCTAAGCTCTGGAAAGTCTCTTATATTATTCCGACCCACAAGAAAGGCAGTAGAGGTGATATCGGAAATTACAGGCCAATTGCTAAATTATCTTGCATTCTAAAACTGTTTGAATGCATCATTCAGCAGTTTGTGTGCTTTGGTTGTAAACCTTTTATTTCCAGGAATCAACGCGGTTTTTTGAAGGGTAGGTCTACGATCACTAGCTTAGTTGAACTCGTTTCTTTTTCGACGTGCTCCACTGAAAATACCAATAATGTTGATTGTATAACTACAGACTTCAGCAAAGCGTTCGATAGTGCCTTTGGCTTCCCGGGTTTTTTTATTGAGTGGATTCAATCCTATCTCCAGGGAAAGAGTTATCAAGTACTTTTCCGTTCTTCCAAATCTGAGCTTTATACTGCATCATCTGGCGTCCCTCAAGGCAGCCATTTGGGACCAATTTTGTTCGTTCTTACAATTAATGATGTGTCCTCCGTAATTAAGTACTCTAAAATTTCTCACTTTGCGGATGACATGACGATCTATAAAAAAATAAGTAACTTAAATGACCCTGTGTATCTCCAGAGCGATTTAGATAATTTTGTAATCTGGTGTTGTAAAAATAATTTCGCACTCAACAGCGACAAATGTGAGGTTATCAGATTCTCCAGAAAACGTGAAAATTGTCCATGTATATATAATATTGGCGATGTGTCTCTACGTAGAGTGACTAGCATTAGAAATTTGGGAGTGATTTTTGACAGCGAACTTAACTTCAACCTACATATTGACTCACTCGTTCTACTTTAGGCTTTATTAAAAGATGGTCTAAGGAGTTCTCGGATCCTCATATAACTAAAGCACTCTTTATTACCTTGGTTAGACCTATTTTGGAATACGCCAGTCAAGTATGGTGTCCCTACCATAAAAGTCTAATTAATAGATTGGAGTCTGTGCAACGTAGATTCATACGTTTTGCATTAAGAGATCTTCCTTGGAATGACCCTTTCCAACTACACCCATACTGTGATAGGTTAAAACTGATTGACCTTAGAAAAGCGTCGTCAGGTGGCTGATATTATTTTTGTCCATCAAATTTTCAATGGCGCTATTGATGCTCCTCTACTATTAGAAAGGATGCCGCTTAATATAAATGTACGTTCCTTAAGATCAGTTGACGTATTTAAAGTTATGTTCCACAAAACGGATTACGGGAGAAACGAACCAATTTCCCGAATGCAGTTAATATAAATGCTTGTAGTTTCGATTTTTGCCTCAGCAAAATCAATTTAAAGAACTTCTTATATAATTGTAACGCTTGAAGTAAACAATTTCAAAAAAAAAAAAGTTCCAAGCGTGGTAGCGAAATTTGTTTTATAGGAGCTACCTTTATTTTTGCTGATATAAGTCTGACAATAATATTCCCAAACTGATCTGTGGAACGGCTATATATTACTGCAGTAGAAGAAAGTTCGGATGCGTCGCAAAAACAGTGCAGTTCATTATCATTGCCACAAGTTGACAGCCACCTCGCAATTTTGAGTCCTTCGAAGAAAAAAAATTACTTCGAAGTTTTAACCATTCTTCTGTAAGTGAATCTGAGATATTATCATCTCACCCTAAGTCTTCAATCCACAATCGTTGAAACATAATTTTTATTGCTATTGTGGAAGGAGACAGAAAACCTCAAGGGTCAAAAATTTTAGCTGATTCAGAAAGAATGCTTCTTTTTGATGGAAGATCAAGATTTGGCAATTGAACTTTAAAAGAAAAGTAATCATCTGAAGGCTGCCAATTGCGTCCAAGAATTTTTATTGATTCAGTTGGTTCGCCAATATCAACGGAAGTGACAACAAATTTGTCAATGGATATGTTCTACAATAATTCTTTTGAATTAGATGTCCACTTTCCTAATTGGAAACCATGAGATTCTGGGATACTATTAATCTGTTGCTGTAACTTAATTGCTTGTGATACATTGTCTATACCAGAAATAAAATCATCAACGTAAAAATCTTTTTCAATAATTCCCGCTCCTTCTGGATATTTATTTTTTGAATCCATTGCTGTTTCGAGTAATGATCTTGTTTCCAAAAAAGGAGCAGACGCAGTGCCATATGTGACAGTGAGGAGCTTGAAATGTTGAATAGGTAAAGATGCGTTTTCGCCCCATAAAATTCTTTGGAAGTCACCGTCCAGTGAACTCATTTGAACTTGCCTGTACATTTTCTCATTGTCAGCAGAGAATGCAATTCTATGAAGTCGAAAATTAGGAAGAATCGTCTAGAGATCCCTCTGAATAGTTGGTCCTACGAACAACGTTTGATTGAGTGAGCTGCCAGACGTGGTTCTGCACGACGTGTCAAACACTACTACCCAACCGAACATGGTATTTTGCGCTCTTGGCAATTTATCAGGTCCCATGACCCATCCATGTCGAAGGATGTCAAGGAAATGATCACCTCCAAGAATTATGTCAATCTTCCTTGAGTTCAAAAGCGCTTCGAATCCCTTATTTATAGAAGGTAGAACCTTCTCGGTTCACGGCTGTAACAAAAATTAGCATCATTTTGTTTTAATCCCTACGAGGAAGTCAGACAGTTAACATGATCTGAAAATTTGGAAGTTTCGGAGTCAATCAAAGTTTTTCACATTAAGTGCTACTTTCCACTGTGAGGGTTCATACGCAAAATGAAACTTGGTAAAATAAAATGCAAACGCGCCGCCACAAAGATTTCGTTAACAACGGCTCCAATTCTGGCAAACCCAGACTACGCCAAGCCGTTTATTGTTCAGTGCGACGCTAGTAAAACAGGTGTCAGTAGTGTTTTATTTCAAGTCAACGACCTAGGGCACGAACAACCCATTGCATATGTCTCGCAAAAATTAAGCAATGCAGAGCAAAATTAGAGCGTAACCGAATTGGAACGATATGCTGCTGTGGTGAGCATAAAGAAATTAGGAGCGTATGTGAAAATCTTAACCATTAAGCTTGTCACGGACCATGCCAGCGTCAAATGGCTAATGAGTCAGAAGGATTTAAGTGGACGTTTAGCTCGTGGGAGTTTGAAACTCCAAGGTTTCGATTTCGATATTGCACATCGGAAGGGTTCGGAAAACGTCATACCGGATACCTTGTCAAGGGCTTTTGCCGAAGAAGTATCTGAGTATGGGAAAATTCCCTCCGTTGATCTCAACTCCCAAGAATTCAAATCGGCATATTACCTCGATCTGATCGACACGGTACTAAATAAAATAGACAAACTGTCTGATGCGCAAGTATCAGAAGGTTTTGTTTACTTCCAAACCAAGTTTAGTACTGGAAACCCTAATCAGGACGATTGTACGTGGAAGTTATGGATTCCACCGAGTCTCACGTCTGACTTGATCCGATTCGCTCATGAATCCCTTCAAGCTGCGCATGGCGGTGTCGGGAAAACCCTTTTTAAATTGTGTCAAAAATATTATTGGCCAAGAATGATGAAACAAGTCAAAGACTTTATTTTGTGTTACGATATTTGTAAGGAGACGAAGGCCCCAAATGTTGTTTTGAGACCTTCAATGGGAAAGCATATACTTACAGAACTTATATGCCAATTTTTCTATATAGATTTATTAGGACACTATCCTCGTTTCAAAAAGGGCAATACTACCTTATTAGTTGTATTAAACAAATTTTCGAAATTTGATCCATTTAAACCTATAAAACAAGCTTCGGCCTCCCGAATTGTAGAGTTTCTCGAGGAAAACGTATTTAATTTATTTGGTGCACCAAATGTTATCGAGCAACGGTTCACACTTCGTTTCAAAAGAATTCAGTAGATTACTTGATGTGTACGGTGTAAAATACATTCGTACGGCAATATTTTCTCCGCAAGCAAGTGCCTCAGAAAGAGTCAATCGCTCTGTGTTAGCTGCTAGTAGCTCCTATATTGGCGAAGATCATAGAGAATAGGATAAACATTTGGGAAGCGTTAGTCGTGCCTTAAGAGGCACAGTCCACGCTTCTACGGTTATTGATCATTACGTCTTGGTGTTCGGGAACCATATGGTGACCCAGGTACTATATACGAATTATTGCCCAAGCTTGACGAATTGAACACTGGGAATTTCAATGTCGTTATAAAAACCGAACACCTCGAGTTATTAGGAAACCGAGTTACAGATAAATTAACTACCGCTCATTAGAAACACGAAAGAATTTACAATCGTCGGTAGTATCAGGTAAAATTCAATGTCGGTACAGAAGTTTTTCGTAGAAACTTTTGGTTAAAAATTGTTAACGTGGAATTGAACAAAAGTTCTTGAAATGTCGGATAGCGAAAGTGATCGGTAATGCGTTGTATGAAATCGAAGATCTAAACGGGAAAGCGGTCAGTATTTATCATGCGAAAAATTTGCGTCAATAAAGTATTGCCCGGTGCTCAGCCGGAATCCACCTGACTAATTTTCTCGGGTGTGGTCGAGTCCCACATTGGGCGCGCGAAGAGAAATAAAAATCGCTTTTCTTTTTTTTCTTAACCTCGTCCGAAATGATTGATCAAATTCTGTCTAGTTTGCGGCGTAATGCTCGATTTTTTTTAATAACAATCGTGTTCTGAATTTCGAAACCTAAATGGAAACGGTTGAGCTTACCCCATGAAACATGGGTCATAACTTTCACCGATGTGATAAAAGGTGACGGAAATGCTGAAAAAAAAACTTGACTGTCAATTTTTTTAGTCAAGTAGAGTGATTCTGATTCTAGAACGATGCAGTCCTAGTGAGAAAGAATGCGAATTGGTCGATTTGGACGACATGTTTTTCAATTTTTTTATTTAAATAATTTTATAACATTAATTTTTTTTATAGTTAGGCGAATTATTGGTCTTCGAGAAGAAGAATATATATGTAGGATTATGGAATTGTTAAAGGAAAAAAATTAATTATGAATGATTGGTTTTACATAAAATAGTGTATTTTAAGTTTAGATAGTGCTAAAAGCAGACGAATTAAAATTCACCTATCGGCAGAAAATTTACTGTTAAAAGGCGTGGTTTTTTAACAATAAATGGAAGAAGAAGGAAAAACTTTACCGTTATGCAATTGGATCGCTAGCAACGCGCAATTTAGAAATCCGCAACAATAAACAAAAAAAAATGTGTTGTGAAAGCAGATTGGGCGTTTGTGCTTACAAATTGCTAATAACTGCAAAAAAATTTTTTTTTGTTATATTTGTAGAATAATGCAGCTCACAAACAGGTACCAAGGCTTCAACTAATACCATCAAAGAAGACTGTTCTGGGGTTATCATGTTGTGACGCGGATAATGAAAATGCCGTAACAGGCCCTACGGGAGTTTTTGAGGAAATATTACGCTTTGGGAGAAAAATTTAATTTTTTCCTGAAAAACACAAATTTATTATTATCATCATCTCACCCACCATTAATCATTACCATCATGTCACGATTTCATATTGAAATGAATATTACCATCATTTCATCTTTAACTTATACTAATTATTACCAACATTTCACCTTTAATCAACATATGGTATTATCATCATTTCATATTTATTAAATATCTACATGCTAATATCGCATCTTTAAACTTGATAATCATCTTTAATTAATTTATAACAACAGTTCATCTTCAAAACTAATTCTAATTATTACCAACATATCACCTTTAACCACCATATTGCACTACAATTTAATAGAAATGTTCTATGATTTCTTCTTATTTAATATTTAATGTTGCTAGAAACATATTTTTTTTTATAAATTCACTATGTGTGTGAACGATGTGTGTTCGTATAGTATGTGTAGAAAAAGCTCGAAGGACCAATAATTATTTTTTGTTAAAAGTTGAAGTGATTATTTTTTTTGGTGAATTCTAATAAAAACGACTGTATTGCTTGATGGTTAAAATGCGAATAATTTATTTGTGCTGTACAAGAGTACAGTTCTTCATTATACAAAATTGTACATTAAAATTAACAGTAGTTTAATTCGTTTTAAGTAAAGAGAAAATACAATGATTTTTAAGAGATGTAAAATAAATTGAATTTACATTATAAAAAATGAAACGTTGCCAATTTTATACATAGTCCCGCCGTTAAGGATTCAGCTTCTTAACTAATTGGAAAAGACAAAGTTTAGTGATGGGACGCTTAAAAATCCCCTTTGTAGTTTTAAGAGTTACAACTCGCACCAATCCGTCAGTACCAGGATGAGTATTTACGACTCGATCAAGTGCCCATGTAGAGGGAGGAAGATTGTCTTGCTTAATAAGAACTAAATCACCGTCCTTGATGTTTTTTTGAGTCTTACACCACTTTGACCTTTGTTGTAATGATGTGAGATATTCTTGATGCTATCGTTTCCAAAAATCTTGTTTCATTTTTGATATTAGCGGCCATTTGACTAAACGTGATGCATTTACGTCTAGTAATGAAGGTTCAGGGATTGCTGTTAACTGCTCTCGAAAAATGAAGTGACTAGGTGTTAGAACATCAAGAGAATCGATGTTTCCTTCATTAATTGCTGTTAGTGGCCGGGAATTTAGAAGAGCTTCGATTTGTGTTAACAGCGTGGACACTTCTTCGAAGGTCAGCTCTGTTTCACCAATGACCCGATTTAGATGGCCTTTCACTTTCACTTAAACGAATTAGCAAGTTGGCATTTAGCACCAATAAAGTTGGTTCCATTGTCACTGAAAAGGTCGGAAGGAACACCTCTTCGTGAAATAAACCTTTTTAATGCCGCTATAAATGCATCTGACGTAAGATCACTAACCATTTCGATGTGAACTGCCCAGGTAGCGAAGCATACAAATAACGCAATATACGCTTTACTTCTTTTTGTAGTCGATGAAGAGTATTGTTATCCATGTACGCCTATGGAAAAGAGCTTAAAGCTCATGAAAAGAAAAAAGGAAGCTTATGTAATATTAAAAGCTGATTTGGTGATCAGTTAGTATTTGGACGTCATTAGAGTTAGTATTTGGACGTCATTGGAGTTAGTATTTGGACATCATTGGAGTTAGTATTTGGACATCATTGGAGTTAGTATTTGAATAGCATTGGAGTCGGTCGAATTAAAGAAGTTAATTTAAGTAATTGTTTGTTTGAATTTAATATTGTGATTTTCCCATCAATCGAGATATCAGGAAGACGACTACAAAATTTCAGATGTGGGGTTCTGTTTGATAAACAAATTGGTTCAGCTTTAGAAAAAAATAATTACGAAATTTATGAAGACTATTGTTTATATTGATGCGCGGAGCCGCATAAAACTGTTGTGGAATCTGAAAAATATTATTTAGTATTGATGACCGGATGCGCATAGAATTATTGTGAAGCTTCGTGAAACTATTGTTAAGATTAGTGCACAAATGCGCATAAGAATTATTGTGGAAAACTTTTGGGAATTATTGTTTGGTGTTAGTGCACGAATGGAGATAAAATTATTGTTGGATTTTGAAAATTATTGTTTTGTACTAGTGCGCGAATGCACAGGAAAATTATTGTTGTATCTCGAACATTATTCTTTGGTGTTAGTGCACGAATGCACATAAAGTTATTGTTGGATTTTGAAAATTATTGTTTTGTATTAGTGCGCGAATGCCCAGGAAAATTAGTGTGGAATTTCGAAAATTATTGTTTTGTATTAGTGCGCGCATGCTCATAAAAATTACTGTTGGATTTTGAAAACTATTGTTTTGTGTTAGTACGTAAATGCACATAAAATTATTGATTGATTTCAAAATATTGTTTGGTGTTGATGCGCGAATGCGCATAAAGATTATTGTTCGATTTCCAAAATTATTGTTTTTTGTTGGTGCGTAAATACAGCTGTGTGAACTTAGCCCCCCCAAAACACAAAAAATTGAATTATTTGACGGCATTAGGTTGACCACTTATTGACCACAAATGACCACCAATAACTTTGATTGACCACCCTCGGTTAAAAAGTTTATTCAAAAATAAGTTCCGGGGGGCCAACTTCACGTCTGCCCCCCAAAATTTAAAATAACTAATTTCAATTACTCCATTCGATTGACCATCGTTTGACCACTTTTGACCACCAATTACAATTTTTTGACCACCCTCTAAAACAAATTTTTTTTATTTATGGCCAGCAAGCATCAACCCAAATAAAATTGAAAACTAATTGTTGCAATTACTACATCCGATTGACCATTGTTTGATCACATTTCGTGCAGTTCCTTTAACTGATTCGTTCTTTACAGTGGTTCAGTCGATCACCCGTTTGACGCCATATTTTTATTCACTCCTTGACAATTTGCCATTTGATGAATATAAAGTGAACAAATCAAATGAGTATTGATTTCAGTACTTTGATAAAAAAAAATGTCACATAACATTAAAAAAAAGATGTTCTTATTTCCTAGTTATAAAATAGCTTGGATTTACCACAATTTAAATTTTTTTACTTCACACATAAAAAATGTAAACTAAAACAAATTACGAAGTCACGCCAAATATTTAGCCCAGACGAATAATTACTATGGTGAATATTATATATTAAATATGGCAACACAGCGTTTTGTGTCTTATGGCGGACCAATGAAATCCATTACTGCTGACATCATACATTTTTTGTGCGCTCGATCTGTAGAAGCACATATCAGTTCTGTTTCGACATTATAGGAAATAAGTTCAAATATTTACTGCATGTAATGTAGAATAACCATTAAGAAAAGATCCATCTATTGAAAATTATATAATATTTGCAGGCATTTTTTCATATCTGCAGTTTCTGAACAAATTTGGTAATTCTGCAAGAATTAGTTTTTATGAGCGTGAATAGTTTATTTTTTTAATAGTGAAGGTTTCATTCAATCAATCATTTTATTATATTTGGCTCTTACCCCGGATACTAACATACGAGTTTTTGAAGAATCCAGCAATATGCCTGCCACCACCCAAGTTCCAGTCGACGAAATCATCACTGCATTGTGCGCTGTTGAAATTTTTCAAGACAATTTTGGTAGTATAAAACCAAGAAGTGATAAGATATGGGAGGAAGCCAGTGCAATCCTTAATGGTCTAGGAATTCCCGCTACTTTGAACTTGTATGCGAGAATTAATCGCAATAACATACTAATTGATGTAAAGAAACGACGCGGTATTACTGAAGTTGCTACCCCCATTACTAACAGCACATTTAATTCAACACCAGACAAGGAACAAAACTCAGAACACGCGATAGCTGAATTACCTAAAAATGGCACGTTACGTATGCTATTTATTACGTTGGACATTGAAAATGACGTTTGGCCGACAATTGCGCCTGAAACGAAAGAGTATGAGTAAAGACTACGTTCTTACGAGGCTCTTCAAGGACCGTGGACCGATATTCTGGCGAAGCGTTGCTATGCAGTAACCAAAATGCCATGTGCGAAAGTACGGAAGTATTCAAACGAGTCAAAATATGCACTAACACAGAGAGTATCTGGCTAAAACTAACTGGCAAATGCAAAGAATGTGACTCCGAATTTGAAGGACATTGCTTAAATCGGCCACAACCAGGCACTGGGATCAGTATTGTTGTTACGCTGATTGACACTAGAGGAGTACCGCATGGCGCGAAACGCCGACTGAAGGGAAAAAGTCGTGTTATCGTTGGCGAAGAATTATTAATGAAGAAAGCTGCTACATGGAGAAAATGTGCTTCCAAAGCCATGGTGAGAATAAAATTTTCCCTGTGTACCAGATGTTATCAGCCAGGCACAGTACAATTGCTATTAATTACTGGCTGAATATGTTTAGGTCACGCGCAGAGCGCATTCCCGAGAAAGTGGTATGTAACTTCTCCTTGGCATTGCTTAATGGAATCAGCTTAAGTTTCAATGAGCGTACTTTGAAAACTTACATTTCCGACTGCTACACATGGCTGATAAGTGAGAAGTTACAACTTCCCCTTCAGTGTTACATGCGACTGGACATTGCTCATTTGATCAAAATGATGTGTCGAAAAGAGTATTTGCTGGGAAAACAGGTAGAATAAAAGATTTCTACATACGATGCATCGGTGTTATGACTATGAGTGAAGCTATAAAAGATTTTGAAAAACTGCTTCTATCGATACTTGTCGTCACATTAAGTGAATGTGATGGCCAGGACGAATTCGGGCAAGACATTATGAGTCAGCAAAGAGAAACTTTTCTTTATAACCGAATCAAAACCTTTACGTATAGAGAGGAGGATGCACTGATCGGAGATAACGAAGAAAACTACCTGATAGAGGAACCATTTCACGTTGATAGCAATGTGCTGGACTTTGCTGAAAATATTAGAATCCGCGCCGAAGAAGAAGCAAACAAATGTTGGGAAATCGAGAGGCCAAATCCATATCATCTTCCAGAAATCGTCGACCCTTTGATGAGTTTTTGCCAGTTTTTTACGTTATGGACAAACGTGATGAAAAACTATTTTTTGTCTCAATATGATGTCGGTATTTCTGCAATCATTGAAGCATACTTTAAATGCTTGAAAACAACTGAAATATGCAATTATAGGTGGCCAATTCGAGCTGACAAGTTTATTGCAACTCATATTCGCTCTATTGAAGCAACATGCAAATTTGAACGTGCTGCAGCGAAGCGGAAGAATATTCGACCATTGCAAATGATCAGTACTAAGAGACCAAGAGCCACAAGAAGGGAAGACGTCTATGGCAGTATTATAAGTTCAGAAGAACAGCAGTCCTCGGAAGTAGATTCCGATCCGGGGAAAAGGAAAAATGACAAAGATCATGATGAATGCATAAAGAATGACCACCTTTTTCAAGAAGAAGATTGGAAAGGTAGAAACGTAACAATGAAAGTTGTTATGCAAGAGCGAATTATGTCAGGCCCAGTTCAGTTCACTAAAAATACTAAAATCTTTGCTAACGAAGAAAATAAGGAAAATCAAGCGATACCCAAAACCAAAAAAACAAGAAGAAAATATCTCACAACATGCAGAGACATACAATTAATTCATAATCGACCACTTAGACGAAAGAAAAGTGTCATTTTACGAAATGGAATATGTTTAGGACCAGTTTTAATAGAAAAACGGTTGATCCAGCTAAAGAATACCTGTCCATTTGATTCAATAATAGAAATTCTAGCGACTGCATACATCGACAACGTATATTACAAGGAACATGTTGACCATCTTAAAGAATCCAGCTTGACAACATTATTAATGAAAAGCTATGCCGCCAATGGACCAACGGCTGATCTTTATAAGGAGAGAGGCTTCATTCTTGCAAGCATTTTCGACGAAAAATATTATATATTGAACTGTGCAGTAAATAATACATGGGTCATCGACAAGCTTCTTACTGGTATTCCGAGTTCCTGCCATCTAACAATTTGTAGAAATTGTAAATCGAAAACCACCCTACGAAGAACTATAGAAATTGAAAATAGACCTAGTCACAATGTAGGTACCAATCGATGGTTGTTGGATTAAATTTCAAAGTATTTCACTCGAAAACAACATATCTGCAAAGCATGTAAAGATGAGTGCAGTATTGAAACCAGTTCAGGAGTACACCTCATTCTAGATATAGAGTTCGCGCTGGACACAAGAATTCAGGGGATTTTTAATGCCAACTCACTTCACAAACTTGTGCTATCCGATATTCCAAAAACAGTTATAGTCCATAAAAAAAGTATATTTTAAACGGAGTGATAGAATTCATTCAACATCGAACACCAGATGGAATAGGACATTACATTGCATATAGTCGCAGAATAGCTAATTGCTGGGAAATTCACGATGATATGTGCAAGGAGTTGAGAAAACTGGCTAACTATGAAAAACGCGAATTGAAAGCCAGTACAATAGTGTATTCGCAACTACCATAGGCCTCAGCAATACTACATCCTGTTATTTAAAAGTAACATTTCTTGTTAATATAACATCATACTCAGGCTTATACAAAATTATAGTATTTAAAACGTCTAGCCAAATATAACTAGATGCGTGTAAAGCGATTATCGTATACAGGTATAAAGCTTATAAGTATTTTCTCAAGCAACTGTTACTAAAAAATTTTTAGGGTTTTTCATAACTATGTAAAGATGTATTACTGTAACGCGACTTGAAATTATAACTAAAATACTAAAAATGATTATATCCTTCGTAGCACACAATTCAAAATGAAAAAAAAAACTGCATTTGCATAAAAATGCGTTTAGTATATAGGGATTTACCTGAACTATTCTGTAAGAATTAATTCAATTCTTTCGCTCCCTATGAGCGATTGATTGATTTCATTTAAATTTAACGAATAAGTAAATTTTTATTTTAAATTATTAAAAGTATCTTATTTATTTATCAATTAAATGTTACAATTTATTTAAAATAAGTAATGTTAGCCACAAGAAAAAAAGATTTAAAAAATAATTATTTTATCCCAAATTAGGTTCTTGTCGTTTTGAATAATGTTAGAAAACTGATTTTCCTAAATAATTTTTATTTTTATGATTTTTCATACAGCCTACCTAATTTTAAGAAAAATCATTTCAATTAAGGCTACTGAATATTAAAAGAAAAAAAAGAAACGCAACAAGTATTTTTTCTGAAAATATAAACAAGTAGTTTTCTACCAAATTGGTAGTAGTTAAAAGCCGCCACAAGTATAAGAAACACGAAATATAAAATATATAAATGAAATGAGTCAATAATAATATATATTAAAAATACATACTACTCTTTTAATATATATGCATTTTTATTTTTTTTTGAGGGTGGTCAAAAAATTGTAATTGGTGGTCAAAAGTGGTTAAACAATGGTCAATCGAATGGAGTAATTGAAATTAGATATTTTAAATTTTGGGGGGCAGACGTGAAGTTGGCCCCCGGAACTTATTTTTGGATAAACTTTTTAACCGAGGGTGGTCAATCAAAGTTATTGGTGGTCATTTGTCAATCGAATGTCGCCAAATAATTTAATTTTTTGCACTTGGGGGGGGCTAAGTTCCCGGAGCTCGTAAATACGCATAAAATTATTGTTCGATTTAAAAAAAAACTATTGTTTTGTGTTAGTGCACGCACGCACATAAAAATTATTGTTGGATTTTGAAAACTATTGTTTTGTGTTAGTGCGTAAATGCACATAAAATTATTGATTCATTTCATACTGAATATTGTTTGGTGTTGGTGCACGAACGCGCATAAAATATTGTTACACTTCAAAGGCTATTGTTTGGAATTGGCGCGCAAACGTGTTTGAGATTATTGTGACATTTGGTAAAATTTGTATTGTTTAGAATTGGTGCGAATGCGTACAGGATTATTGTGAAGGTTTGAAGTATTATTGTATAATGGTGCGCAAATTTTTGTGCGACTTTGAAAAACTATTGTTTGTTTAAGTATTGGTGCGCTAATGCGCAAAAGAATTATTGTTTAATTGGAATATTGATTAAGATCCGTGCGCTTGGAAAATTATATTGACGCTTGTGCACACACACATAGAAAAGTATTGTTGGGATTTGTGTGCTAATTTGTTAAAGCAGGAAGAAGAAAAGCCGAAATAATAATAATATGGCGTCTTCTTCCAAAAATTCCATTGATTTAATGACAGTGAAGGAATTAAAAAAGCAGTTGACGAAATTAGGTCTTTCTGAGTCGGGAAAAAAACAGGTGTTGGTAGAACGCCTTCACCAATTCCGTGACGAGTGTGAAGTGAGAGAGGGAAATTCTGAGAATTCCGAAAGAGCCATGAGCAAAAGAGTATTTGAGTTGTTGAAGAGGGGGAACGAGCTATTAATAAGAGAAAGGGACTTGCTCGCGAGACAGTTAGAATTGGAGAAGACAGAAAGTGGAGCTAAAGAAACTAGTATTAATTTGGATAAAGGTCCGCAAATTAAATTTTTAACGGGGCTAATATCGGACTTTAATGGGGATGGGGATGATTTTGATAATTGGAGACAACAAATTGAAATCGTTCAATCGACATACGATGTTGACGACAAATTTTCGAAAGTAATTGCCATCGGAAAGTTAAAGGGGCGTGCGCTAAACTGGTTTCGATCAAAACCAGAAAATATCAGTTTGTCATTGGAGGAGTTGTGTGCGGAGTTGTCCTCATTATTCGGAGGTGTACTAAACAAAATACATCTTCGTAGACAATTCGAAGCTAGACGGTGGAAAATTGGTGAAAGATTTTTGGATTACTTCCATGATAAAGTTGAGTTAGGAAATAAATTGGATTTAAAGGAGTTGGAAATTTTAGAATATATCATAGACGGAATAAATGATATACACATCAGAAACCAAGCAAGAATGCAACGGTTTAAATCTATCAGAGAATTGATAGATGTTATGTCCAACGTCACGATGAGAGAGAAGACGACAGCAGGATCGTCCGGAAGAAGGGAACACCCTAAGGTGTTTAAACCCCGCGACGTAATGAAGTGTTTTAATTGTGGCAAATCAGGTCGCTACGTAAGTGAGTGTAAGAGTAACAAGAGACCGTGCCGGACTTGTTACAGGTGCGGTGGAAAGGGCCTTAAAGCCGAGAATTGTCACAAATTGGAACAAAAACCGCAGAATACAATAACCAGCTTAGAACCATAATAAATATGCGAAGTTAGCTTTGAAACATATCAATCGAATTTCTCATTGGAGGCATTCATCGATTCTGGAAGTCCAATATCATTAATAAAGGAAAATTTCACACATGGTGTTGATTTTGTCATGCATCCATACAAAGATGGAATTAAATTTTACGGACTTACCAGAACTACCGTCGATATTATTGGAGTTATTGAGCAAAGAGTTACGGTGAACGACATAAAAATAGATTTAAAGTTACATGTAGTAAATAATCTTACTATGAGTTCCCCAATATTATTAGGGAGAGACTTCATTAACTACCCTGGTATAGAAGTACGTATGAATTGTGGAAATGGCAAATTGGAGATCCAGGTAGTTTTATTTTTAACATTGGAGGGGAAGCAAAGGAGTCTATAAATAGACTAAATATTAATGAAAATTTAAATATTGTTGAAAATAAAATATTAAATAAAGAATTTGAAAATTATTTTGATCTTTTAAAATCAGACATTAAATTGGATAAACATTTTGAAATGAGTATTAGATTAACCAAAGATGAGCCGTTTTATTCTAAACCTCGACTAATCTCTTATTCTGAGAAAGAAAAATTGCATGCGATTATTAATGATCTGTTGAAGAGCAATATAATTGCTCCTAGTAATTCTCCTTACTGCAGCCCTATTGTGTTAGTCAAGAAGAAAACGGGTGACATTAGAATGTGCGTTGATTACAGACAATTAAATAAAATTACGGTAAAGGAACATTTTCCAATACCGCTGATAGAAGATCATTTGCAATTATTGGCCGAGAAAAAATATTTTACTTGTTTGGATTTGAAGAGCGCTTTTTATAATATTGTTGTTGAAGAGAAATCTATTCAATATACGTCATTTACAACACCTTTTGATCAATATGAATTTAGAAGGATACCTTTCGGATTGGTAAATGCTCCTTCGATTTTTCAAAGGTATATATCAACCTTGTTTAAGAAGTTAATTGAAAAGGGTCTAATTATGGTTTACTTTGACGAAATATTTTTTGGTACAAAAATATTGGACGGAACATTTAGAAATTTTAAGAAAGGTTTTGGCTATTCTAAGTAAAAATGGATTGGAGTTAAGGGCGGATAAATGTCACATAGCCATGACTAAGATTAATTATTTAGGATATGAAATTAGTTCGGTTGGTATTTCCCCGAATAAAAGAAACGTTGATGCTATTACAACTTTTCCAGTACCGAAGAATATTAGAGAGGTTCATAGGCTTTTGGGGATGACCTCTTATTTTACGAAATTGATTCAGAATTATGCTCTGCTGGCTAAACCATTGTATGATATGCTTAAAAAGGATGCAACGTTTACTTTTGATGATAATTGTTTGAAAAGTTTTAATATTTTAAAAGAGAAATTAATTCAAGAACCGATTTTGGCGGTGTATAGCCCAAGGGATGAAACAGAAATTCATTGTGATGCAAGCTCGTTGGGTTTTGGGGCCATACTTCTTCAGAAGAAGGCTGATGGAAAATTCCATCCAATATTTTTCTTTAGTAAAAGAACTACCCCAGTGGAATCTAAGCACCATAGTTTTGAATTGGAGACATTGGCCATAATCTATGCGTTACAAAGATTCAAAGTTTATTTGTACGGGAAACATTTTAGGATTTTCGCTGATTGCAATTCATTAACTCTGACTTTGAAGAAAAAGGACATTAACCCGAGAATTGCAAGATGGGCATTGGAATTGCAGAATTATGATTATGAAATTATACACAGGATGAAGCATGTGGATGCATTAAGCAAAGTAAATAATATTTTAGTATTGGAGGAAAATACATTGGAGCAAACTTTGGCCATACAGCAATATCAAGATGAGGAGATTAATAACATAAGGAAATCATTAGAAGAGATGGAAAGAAAAGATTTTGAATTGAGAAGTGGATTGGTTATAGAACAAATAATAATGGTTTATTATTTTACGTTCCGAAGAAATTGGTCAATAATGTTATTAGATCATGTCACGATAATGTTGGACATTTTGGAATAGACAAAACATTGGATTTTATACAATCAATTATTGGTTCCCGAGTATGAGGAAAATTGTACATGAATATATTAATAGTTTTTTGAAGTGTTTGACGTATCAACCAATGAATGGCAAGACAGATGGAACTCTACATTCAATTCCGAAAGCAGATAAACCATTTGACACGATTCATATCGATCATTTTGGTCCATTGGAGAGAACTTAAGGTAAAAAGAAATTCATATTGGAAATAATAGACGCTTTTTCTAGATTCGTTAGATTGTATCCAACTAAAACGACAAACACAGTAGAAGCAGATAACTGTCTAGACGGTTATTTTCGAACTTATAGTCGTCCGATAAGAATTATTTCGGATCGTGGTAGCGCTTTCACTTCGAAGGAGTTTTGTGATTTCTGTTTAGTCAAGAATATTAAGCATGTATTGGTGGCGACTGCATCCCCGCAGTCCAACGGTGCAGTCGAAAGAGTGAATCGGACTATGAAGGCCATATTAGCAAAATTGGTTAATAAAATTGAGAAAGTTGATTGGGAAGATGTTCTACCAGATGTGGAATTTGCCATTAATAATTCCAAAAACCGATCTATTGATGAGCGCCCTAGTAAATTATTATTTGGAGTTGAACAGAGAGGAGAAGTTGTTGACGATTTGAAGGAGTATTTGGAGAATGAGCCATTACTAAGCAGCAAGAGAGCTGACTTGGACGAGGTTAGAGGTAAAGCAATTAACAAAAGCAAAAAGACGCAACAATGTAATGAGCATCGGTATAATTTGAGATATCGAGCACCTAAAAATTTTAAAATTGGAGATTTGGTTAATATAATTAATGTTGATACAACAATTGGAGTTAATAAGAAGTTGATTCCAAAGTTTCGGGGACCCTATCAGATAAAGTAGGTATTTGGAAACGACAGATATCTTATAGAAGATCCAGATGGCTGGCAAATCACAAATAAACCATTTTCAGGGCTTTATTCAAGTTCTAGAATGAAATTATATACTATTGGAAGATTTTAAGAATTATTTGAGTTTAAAATTTTGCGAAATAATTTTAAAACTTTATTATTAATACTTAATAGTGAATCTTAATATTTTTAATTGGAAATTAATTCGAAATTTGAATATTTGTTGTTAATAAATTAGAAATGATTTTAGAGTAGAAACTGATTGAAATTTTATAAAGTTAAACATTGTCTAATAAATTGGATTTTCTTTTGATTCAATCTATTGTTAAAGTTTAAAATTAAAGTCTATTTGTATTGAGATCAAATATTGTTTATTAATTTAGAAATTGGAGCTTTTGAAAGCCTAATATAAATTAAGCTTAGAATTGTTTGAAATTGAATAATATTGTAATCCGATAAGTCGGGGACGACTTAGTCTCAGAATGGCCGAGTTGTAGTCGATGAAGAGTATTGTAATCCATGTACACCTATGGGAAAGAGCTTAAAGAAACGAAAAAAGGAAGCTTCTGTAATATTAAAAGCTGATTTGGTGATCAGTTAGTATTTGGACGTCATTAGAGTTAATTTTTGGACGTCACTGGAGTTAGTATTTGGACGTCATTGGAGTTAGTATTTGGATATCATTGGAGTTAGTATTTGAATAGCATTGGAGTCGGTCGAAATAAAGAAGTTAATTTAAGTAATTGTTTGTTTGAATTTAATATTGTGTTTTTCCCATCAATCGAGATATCAGGAAGACGACTACATTTTACTGTCGCGACCTTTGTGCAATCGCGGGATGACAGGTCCAGCATAGTCGACACCAGTTCTGAGAAAAGCTCGCCCAGGAATTACTCTCTGACGAGGAAGATGTGCCATGATTTCCTGTGAAGAAATTGCTTGTCGACAATATATGATGCATTTATTGACTATTTGTTTTGCTAAATTTCTGCATCCAACAATCCAATACCTTTGCCGAACTAAATTAATTAGCATAGATGGTCCAGCATGAATATATTTTAAATGAATATCTGTCATAATAAGTTTGCTCAGAATATGAGATTTTGGTAAAATCAATGGATGTTGTGTATTGTATGAGCAATCTGAGTTCTTGATTCGACCACTAATTCGTAGGCAACCAGCTTGATCGATGAATGGAGAAAGTTTGTACAATGAGCTTTTAGATGAAACTGCTTTAACTGTGTTGATATTCTTAATTTATGCTGAATAACTGCTTGATTCAGCCCAGCGAACACAAAGGTGTAATGTGTCAGAAAGCTCTTGGGAAGTGATATAACTTTCTTCATACCATAATCGTTTTCATTTAGAGATAAAACTCTTGCAGTAACAAATTATACGACAAATTTTTGTTAGGGATGAAATCGATGTGAATAATTTATCGAGATCATCATTTGATGTATCAGCATGATGTGATACTACAACTGTTTTCCTTTCTTCAATTTGAATTTGGATGGAATCAGCTGGCTGTTTTCGGCCAATCAGATTTATTTAAAGACAACCATTTAGGTCCTCTCCACCATAAGTCAAAATTTACCAATTCTGATGGTGAGATTCCCCATGATGCACAATCGGCAGGATTATATTTGGAACGAACATGATTCCATGAAGGCCGTGGAATTGCGTCAATAATCTCTGACACCCGATTTGCAACATACTTTTTCCAGCGACGTGGGTGAGATGATAGCCATGATAGTACAATGGTAGAATCCGTCCAAGCACAGCATTTGACTTCCTTCAGTTCTAGTGCATCTTTTACAGCAGCAAGAAGTTTTATTAGCAAATGTGCTCCACAAAGTTTCAAGCGTGGTAGCGAAATTTGTTTTATAGGAGCTAACTTTGTTTTTGCTGATATTAGTCTGACAATAATATTCCCAAACTGATCTGTGGAACGGCTATATATTACTGCAGCATAAGCAAGTTCTGATGCGTCGCAAAAACAGTGAAGTTCAATATCATTGCCACAAGTTGACAGCCACCTCGGAATTTTGAGTCCTTCAAGACGGTGGAAAATGGATGAAAGATTTTTGGATTACTTCCACGATAAAGTTGAGTTAGAAAATAAATTGGATTTAAAGGAGTTGGAAATCGTAGAATATATCATAGACGGAATAAATGATATACACATCAGAAACCAAGCAAGAATGCAACGGTTTAAATCAATCCGAGAAATGATAGATGTTATGTCCAACGTCACGATGTTAGAGAAGACGACGGCAGGATCGTCTGGAAGAAGGGAACACCCTAAGGAGTTTAAACCTCGCAGTATAATGAAGTGTTTTAATTGTGGCAAATCAGGTCACTACGAAAGTGAGTGTAGGAGTAACAAGAGACCGTGGGGGACTTATTACAGGTGCAATGGAAAGGGCCATAAAGCCGAGAATTGTCACAAATTGGAACAAAAACCGCAGAATACAATAACCAGCTTAGAACCAGAATTTATATGCGAAGTTGGCTTTGAAACATATCAATCAAATTTCTCATTGGAGGCATTCATCGATTCTGGAAGTCCAATATTATTAATAAAGGAAAATTTCACACATGGTGTTGGTTTTGTCATACATCCATATGAAGATGTAATTAAATTTTACGGACTTAACAGAACTACCGTCAATATTATTGGAGTGGTTGAGCAAAGAGTTACGGTGAACGAGATAAAAGTAGATTTTGTAGTAAATAATCTTACTATGAGTTCCCCAATATTATTAGGGAGAGACTTCATTAACAACCCTGGTATAGAAGTACGTATGAATTGTGGAAAATTGCAAATTGGAGATCCAGGTAGTTTTATTTTTAACATTGGAGTGGAAGCAAACGAGTCTATAAATTGACTAAATATTAATGGAAATTTAAATATTGTCGAAAAGAAAATATTAAATAAGGAATTTGGAAATTATTTTGATCTTTTAAAATCAGACATTAAATTAGATAAACATTTTAAAATGAGTATTAGATTAACCAAAGATGAGCCGTTTTATTTGAAACCTCGACTAATCTCTTATTCTGAGAAAGAAAAATTGCATGCTATTATTAATGATCTGTTGAAGAGCAATATAATTGCTCCTAGTAATTCTCCTTACTGCAGCCCTATTGTGTTAGTCAAGAAGAAAACGGGTGACATTAGAATGTGCGTTGATTACAGACAATTAAATAAAATTACGGTAAAGGAACATTTTCCAATACCGCTGATAGAAGATCATTTGCAATTATTGGCCGAGAAAAAATATTTTACTTGTTTGGATTTGAAGAGCGCTTTTTATAATATTGTTGTTGAAGAGAAATCTATTCAATATACGTCATTTACAACACCTTTTGGTCAATATGAATTTAGAAGGATGCCTTTGGGATTGGTAAATGCTCCTTCGATTTTTCAAAGGTATATATCAACCTTGTTTAAGGAGTTAATTGAAAAGGGTCTAATTATGGTTTACTTTGACGATATATTTTTTGGTACAAAAATATTGGATAGAACATTTAGAAATTTTAAGAAAGGTTTTGGCTATTCTAAGTAAAAATGGATTGGAGTTAAGGGCGGATAAATGTCACATAGCCATGACTAAGATTAATTATTTAGGATATGTAATTAGTTCGGTTGGTATTTCCCCGAATAAAAGAAACGTTGATGCTATTACAACTTTTCCAGTACCGAAGAATATTAGAGAGGTTCATAGGCTTTTGGGGATGACCTCTTATTTTACGAAATTTATTCAGAATTATGCTCTGCTGGCTAAACCATTGTATGATATGTTTAAAAAGATGCAACGTTTACTTTTGATGATAATTGTTTGAAAAGTTTTAATATTTTGAAAGAGAAATTAATTCAAGAACCGATTTTGGCAGTGTATAGCCCAAGGGATGAAACAGAATTTCATTGTGATGCAAGCTCGTTGGGTTTTGGGGCCATACTTCTTCAGAAGAAGGCTGATGGAAAATTTCATCCAATATTTTTCTTTAGTAAAAGAACTACCCCAGTGGAATCTAAGAACCATAGTTTTGAATTGGAGACATTGGCCATAATCTATGCGTTACAAAGATTCAAAGTTTATTTGTACCGTTACCAATTCTGATGGTGAGATTCCCCATGATGCACAATCGGCAGGATTATATTTGGAACGAACATGATTCCATGAAGGCCGTGGAATTGCGTCAATAATCTCTGACACCCGATTTGCAACATATTTTTTCCAGCGACGTGGGTGAGATGATAGCCATGATAGTACAATGGTAGAATCCGTCCAAGCACAGTATTTGACTTCCTTCAGTTGTAGTGCATCTTTTACAGCAGCAAGAAGTTTTATTAGCAAATGTTCTCCACAAAGTTCCAAGCGTGGTAGCGAAATTTGTTTTATAGGAGCTAACTTTGTTTTTGCTGATATTAGTCTGACAATAATATTCCCAAACTGATCTGTGGAACGGCTATATATTACTGCAGCATAAGCAAGTTCTGATGCGTCGCAAAAACAGTGAAGTTCAATATCATTGCCACAAGTTGACAGCCACCTCGGAATTTTGAGTCCTTCAAAGAAAATAAAGTTACTTCGAAGTTTTAACCATGCTTCTGTAAGTGAATCTGAGATATTATCATCCCACCCTAAGTCTTCAATCCACAATCGTTGAAACATAATTTTTATTGCTATTGTGGAAGGACACACAAAACGTGGGGGGTCAAGAATTGTAGCTGATTCAGAAAGAATGTCTCTTTTTGATGGAAGACCAAGATTTGGCAATGGAACTCTGAAAGGAAAGTAATCATCTGAAGGCTGCCAATTGAGTCCAAGAACTTTTACTGATTCAGTTGGTTCGCCAATATCAACGGAAGTGACAACAAGTTTGTCAATGGATATGTTCTACAATAATTCTTTTGCATTAGATGTCCACTTTCCTAATTGGAAACCATGAGATTCTAGGATACTATTAAACTGTTGCTGTAACTTAATTGCTTGTGATACATTGTCTGTACCAGAAATAAAAACATCAACATAAATATATCTTTCAATAATTCCCGCTGCTTCTGGATATTCATTTTTTGCATCAATTGCTGCTTGGAGTAATGATCTTGTTGCCAAAAAAGCAGCAGACGCAGTGCCATATGTGAAAGTGAGGAGCTTGAAATGTGGAATAGGTGAAAATGCGTTTTCGCGCCATAAACTTCTTTGGAAGTCACCGACCAGTGAACTCATTTGAACTTGCCTGTACATTTTCTCAATTTCAGCTGAAAATGCAATTTTATGAAGTCGAAGATTAAGAAGAATCTTGTAGAGATCCCTCTGAATAGTTGGTCCTACTCACAACGTTTGATTGAGTGAGCTGCAGACGTGGTTTTGCACGACACGTCAAACACTACTTGACGCTCTGTTGTTGTACTGGATTCCTTAACAACAGCATGGCGAGGAATGTAATATGATTTGGTACAGTCATTTAACAATTCTTTCAGTTGTATTAATTCCATATGCCCCAACTCAAGGTATTGCTTCATAAACAGGTTGTAGTCTTCGCGTAGTTCATTATTTTTATGTAAACGTTCAACAGAAAGTAGACGAGATGTTGCTTTCTTTTCAGAGTCACATAGAGTTGGTGCATCAGCTCTGAATGGAAGCCTGACAACATATCGACCAGTGGAATTACAAGAAAATGTTTTGGTGAAGTGTGATTAACAAAATTCCTCTTCTTTGAAGCTAATGTTGCTTTTTTTGGGCACCATTGTGTGCACCTCTTGATTGAAGATTGTGTTGATTGGAGTTAGTTGAACTGTTGTTCAAATTCGATTGTGTCTCAAAATGTAAACTGGAATGATGTTTTGCTTGACAATGAAGGCAGTTACGCTTGGATGTACATAGCTCAGATCGGTGTCCAATACTTAGACAATTGAAACATAATTTATTCTTGGTAACAAAGTCTCTGCGACGAGAAGTGGTCATCGAGTTGAACTTGAAGCATTTATATAGTGGATGTGCTTTTGAGCACAGAGAACAGCACACTTGAGATGTTGTGTGATGACTTTCCACCTTACCACTTCTTGAAACACTTCGTTTTTTATTGGATGCATCTTGAACGGACTCCAAGGCCATACACCGAACGTCGAAATTTGAAAAATTGGTCCAATGTAGGAAAATCAACTTCTGCCGTTTTTTCAGCCCATACTTGTTTTGTTTCAGCATCTAATTTATTTAATATTAGATAATTTAACCACACATCTCGATTTTGTGCTTCATGACGAGGTATCAGAGGTATCAGCAATTTTACGAAGTTGACTCGCTGTCAGCTCAGTGACAGGTTCTTGTGCCAAAAATGCTTTAACTTATGAAGTAACTATATGCTTCTTTCGATCGTATCGATCGTTAACTTTTTGCCATGCTTCTGTATAATTATCGTTAGTAGACCTTTTAGATATTGAAGTTTGTATACGTTTGATAAATTTTGATTATTGTAAACGGATGACTCAAACATGTTTTTAAATGAAGGCCAATTCTTATAATTTCCATCAAATGGAGTGATATTTAACTTTTGCAAATGAGCATCTAAATTTTGTATATTAGTTCTTTCGAGAAATGACCTTTCTTGTTCAGTAAAGCGATTGAGCGTTTTGTTCAGACTATTGTCGCTCCTACTTGTATAAGGATTATCTGAGTCATACCTTGTTAATGCACGGGTAAATAAACTTTTTATTTCAAAATAGGTTTCTTCGAAATCTCCAAACTCAGTAGTTTCATTTTGTACAGCTATTTGAACATCAATCACAGTAAATTCAGACCATATTTCATCCAATTCCGATAATTTTGATTGAATGATTTCTTTGGGTGTACTATCAGTTATGGTAGAAGCAAAGCTTCGAAAACGAGTAATTGTACCATTAAGACGACCTCTAGCTTTGATAAGAATTTGCAAAATTGACATGATTCTGAGTTACTCGACATAGTCTAAAAAAAACTGAATCCAAGTCCACGAAAGTTTCTCAAAAGAATCAAATCACTAACACGAAATATGATTTTATGTTGCAACTCTATTCATCCAAAACATAGAGTATTTTAATTGGGCAAATGCGAATTGATTGCTTAATAAAATCGCTTTTATTAAATCATTTATTTAGACTTTAGGTAGAAACAAGCAAAAAAAAATTTAAAACAATAGTTTGATTTTTAAATATAATATATATTTTTTATTTCAATAAAACAAAGAAAATTTGAATTTATGATTCGTTCAAATTCTCAAAAATTTAAGCCTAACAAAGGCTTTAAAGATAATTGGAAAATAACGGTTGAAATACAGAACCGTATCAGAAACTCAAGCGCCGTAATTTAATTGCGATTTGATAATTTGATATGAGTCATATTCAGGTTTAAAATCTGTTTTAAGAATATGTATTGAATCACTATACTATGAATGACTTTAATTACACCAAAAAATTCACTTTATAAAAATTATATTTAACTAATTATGTTCTTTGTACGCAAAGACAAAAGGTTTGGTAAAATTTACAACTTTATGGTAAATGATTAAATGTAGCACAAAAGAATCTTTTATTAAATTAAATATTTCTTATATATTCCAATGTATAATCACGTATTTATCATATAAGGTTTATAATGTTAGCAAAGGTGAACAAAGAGTTAGTACTTACGATAACAGTACAGTATAACTCAAGAAAACAATGCCAGCCAATTGTTAAATTAAATATTTTATAAAATAAAATTCATATAAGTTAATACTTAGCTTGATATGTGAAGGATCCGGCTCGAAGGACCAAAAATGTGTGAGAACGATGTGTGTTGATATGTGCAGAAAAAACTCGAAGGACCAATAATTATTTTTTGTTAAAAGTTGAAGTGATTAGGTCTTTTGGTGAATTCTAATAAAAAACGACTGTATTTCTTGATGGCTAAAATGCGAATAATTTATTTGTGCTGTACAAGAGTACAGTTCTTCATTATACAAAATTGTTCATTAAAATTAACAGTAGTTTAATTCGTTTTAAGTAAAGAGAAAATACAATGATTTTTAAGAGATGAAAAATAAATTGAATTTACATTATCAAAAATGAAACGTTGCCAATTTTATACACAATACTTTTTCTGGGTATTTCTTAATAAAAGCAAAACCCAGAAAACACCACATTTATTTACTTGACACAACCGAACAACAATTTCGACATTTGCGAGAATTCGTAAATGATGCTGTCAAAAACAATATGATTTTTTGAGCAGGTTTAGGATAAACCATTTTTAATATAAATACCCAAGGGAAGTGGTGCACTCAACAGTTAAACTCAAGAAGTCAGATTGGGTGTTTTTTTAATTACTCAAACCGAGCGCAGAACAAGTACCTTTGAATCTAAAAGTAAAAATAGTGATCAATTATTGGAAATAGTGGATATGTATTTTTAAATCTGTGATAAATTAATTGTAATAATTAATTATTAAAAGACAAATATTTTTAAGACTAATTGTTAACGCAGAATAATTGTAAATAAAGTTTGTACACTAAATTCACAAAAACAAAAAGTGTTATCATTTTTATAACTTCGAAGCAAAGGGGTAGCACGCAACATTGGTGTCAGAAGTGAGATTATGTATTGTGAATCAGTGCGGAAAAGACAATTGTGCTAAAATTTCTGCGGGAAATTTCGAAATTAAACTAGAAGCTTCTGCGAGAAAATTCGAAATTGTTCTAAAAACTTCTATTTCGAAGAAATTCGTTATTGTATAAGAAATTTCAGTGAGTGTATAATAATTTCAACGGTGCGAGAAATTTCAGGGACGTACAAGGCATTTTTGTGTACCTTTGTGTGTGTTGTATAAAAATTTTGATTGTGCGAAATTTGGGATTATAAGTCGTGTATCGTGTAAAATTTCGATTGTACGAGAAATTTCGTGCAAACTAAGATTATATAATGAAATTTCGTATTATTTACTGTGCGAGAAGTTTCAGTGGGATGCAAAAATTTCAAATTAAGTTAACAATTAAAAATATTTGAATTATCGAATATAAATTATTAGACAGTTTGAGTTGAACAAAAAGAAAAGACTAATGGACGAATGTGCAGCGTAAGATCTAGATCATGGGTGGCCATCGCGAGACCCGCGGGCCGCATGCGGCCCGCCGGGAGTTTTGTTGCGGCCCGCGGAGCTAAGTCAAATTAACAAAAGTGTTAACTTTATTGTACATATTATCAAAAGAACATTACATCATGAGTCGTTCGCATTATACTAGGCTAGTCAAAAAGTTCTCGGGCTCGATAAGAAAAACACAATTTAATGGTTCAAAATATGCTTTATCATTCAGTATAATCTCCCTCAACCTCAATGCACTTGTTTCAATGGTTTTCTAATCGATTGATTCCATCCCTGAAGTGAAAATCTGCAAGGTCTGCAAAATACCCCTGTACGGCAACCAGCACCTCTTTGTTTGACGAAAAACGCCTTCCCCGCATGAATTTTTTCAGGTTCGGAAATAGATGGAAGTCACTAGGCAGCAAATCTGGTGAATACGGTGGATGTTCTAACAATTTCTACTTTAATTCCGGGATTTTTGCAATAATTTTTTGACTTTTGTGCGCTGGTACATTGTCTTGGTGGAAAATGATTTTTTTCTTCTTTAATCCGGGCCTTTTTTCACGAATTTTTGTTTCGAGCTGGTCCAAAAGTTTGAGTAATATTTAGAATTAATTGTTTTACCAGTTTGGAGATAAACTAGCCACAAAACCCGTTTCGCGCCCCAAAACACTGAGGTTAAAACTTTTTTCGCCGATCTTTGGGCCTTAACCCGTTTTATAGCCGAATTATCGGTTTCACACCATCCTTTTGATTCTGCTTTCGACTCAGGATCATAGTGATAAACCCAAGTCTCAGTCGTAGCGATGAATCAACGCACAAACGCTCGAAATGTTGTTGAGAAAGTCGCATTAGCACGTGTTTTTGTTCCATTGTTAGGAAATGCGGCACCCACATTGTACAAAGCTTTTTGAAACCTAAAAGTTCATGTAAAATCTGATATGTTCATCCATGCGAGATGCCTATGGCCTCAGCTATCTCATCCACCATCTCACGTTTATCTTCCGAAACCATATCCTGTATTTTTTGTATCTTTTCTGTTGTTGATACACTTATTGCACGTCCTTGACGTGGATCGTCTTCAAGGCTTGTACGACCAGATTTAAAAAGGGGCAGCGCATTTTTCAACGGTGGATTTCGCAGGTGAAGAGTCCTCATACACTTTTAATAATTGTTCATAAATTTCCTTTACTTTTAAACGTTCCAAAACAAAGAATTTAATCACTCCACGATATTCAATTTTTTCCATTTTAAAAAATACTGTGACACATCCACAATAAATGGGTTGTAAACATAGAATGAATTAACAGATCGAAATGAAATTTCACACACGTTCCTATGAAGGATATGCCAACATAACAAATTTGGGCTGCTAGCAGCACATTCTGTTATCGACCCCGAGAACTTTTTGACTAGCCTATATTTTTAAATTATAGCTAAAAGAAATTTGAAATATCTCGCATTTTTGGAGAAATTCATTGCTATGAGCTCTTTTAAATATACCGTATTTTCAGAAAAATGCGCAGATTTTAACTATTTCAAATATCCCGGTTCGATGTTATAAAATAATAACTTTTTATTTATGTGAATTTGGTGTACGATTATTTCTGCGCTAACAATTAGTCTTAAAAATATTTGTGTATTATTTCATACAAAATAATTTATCACAGTTTATTTGCAATAGAACAGTTACTATTTTCAATAATTATCACAATTTTTATGTTTAGGAGCGAAGTTATTTTTCTGTACTAGGCTTTATATTTGAAGTACACTTTTCAATTCAGATTGATAGATACTTGAAATCTCGTCTCGTATTTATACCTCAGGCAATACTTCGAGAATCGCCTGAAAATGTTTGAGAGTTTCTGATGCAGATCAATTTAGATGCACTTAGTTCTGCAAAACAAAGTCAGATGTCTCGCTTTTAAATATTTGCAATTTTTTAAATAAATAATATGTTAGATTCTCAGTTATGCTTTATCCGCTTCAAAAAAATAAATGTACCTATTTCTTTATTTTCACATTAAACCAGGCAAGCGTTTGACCAAAATCTCACCTACTGGCAAGCGACGATGTGGTGGAAGTTGTAGCACACTTGCTTGTTGACTTTCATTACAGAAAAAAAATATATTGGGTGCGTGGCCCGGCAGGAAATATTATTTCTGAAATTTGGCCCGCCTGCTGAAATGGTTGGCCACCCATGATCTAGATAGTAACAAGTTCGATTTCAGTGAGATTCTGAATAAGGCAAAACAAGAAGAAATCGACAACGAAGACAGTGCGAAAACAACGGAGAACAATAAATTCGAGAAGCTTATAGCTATGATCGCGACTCTTCAAAGTAATCTGCAAGGCAAATGCTTCCAGCCTACAGAGCGAAATAAAATCGAATGCTTCTAGTATCCAAACCAAAATGCATTCAACTGCTTCTACTTTACAAGGCGAATTAAAATCAACTGCTTTTAGTTTACAAGGCGAATTAAAGTCAACTGCTTCTAGTTTACAAAGAAAATGCAATCAAATACTTCCAGTCTACAATCCAATATTTCCGGTCTCGAAAATAAGATTGCATACGTATCTGATATGCAGATCAAAATGGAATCTAGCTTGGGTGAATTAAAAATTCAGGTGGAATCCAGTGATGCGAACCTTGAAATTAAAATTAGTACAGAAGTCTCTACAGTTCCTACGGAAGTAAGCAAAGTTGAGACGAAATTGGAAGACGAAATGACTACCAAAGTCGGCAACGTAGAACAAAAATTGGACCAAAAAGTTTCAGAACTCGAAGCAAAAATGGCTGACATCAAAGAAAATAAGCCAAATGTTGAGACATCGGGTAGAAGGATGAAACCACCGATATTTGACGGACAAATTTCATGGCCGGTGTACAAACGACAGTTTGAAGCGGCTGCTGGTGCGAACGGCTGGTCCAATAAAGAGCATTAATTCTGGCTTTCCGTGGAAATTCTGCAGATTTGTTGCGGACAATCCCAGCGGAAAATGGGAAAGATTACAAATACATTGTAATGCAATTGGACAATCGGTTTGGGGACAACCAATTGAAGGATGTGTACAGTATCAAACTCATGAACAGAGCGCAGAAATCTGCGGAAACGCTCCAGGAATTAGCAGCGGAGGTCGAACGATTGGTATACATGGCCTATCCCGATTACCCTGTGGGCATGCGGTGCGTGGTGGCAGGAGAAAGATTTGTTAGCGCCATACGAGATACAGACATACAAAATAGCGTCCGGGTTAGCGGAAAGCGAACGGTGCAAGAAATATTAGCGTTCGCTTTAGCGCATTGGAATGTGCGAAGAAAGCCACGAGGTGAGTCCCACGGATCAGGGCTGCTACAATTGTTGAGGAGTCACCACCACTTGACATAATGGACCTGACAGAGCAAATAAGAAAAGATGTACTGCGATCGATCCAGAAAGGAGGAGATAGGAATACGTGCAGGAAAATCGCATGCTGGGGCTGCGACATAAATGTCCGAACCAACCAACGCAAAAAGGTTCGGGAAACGAAAAGGAGCTAACCTAAAGGGGGACAAGTTAGCTCTGAAGAATAATGCCCCAGCATCGTTTTATATGTCTCACTCATGCAACACAACAACAACAGTCTAACGTTACAGGGTGTAATTGCTGGTCATCAATGCAGAATTATCATAGATGCAAGTAAATCCATCATTAACAAGAATCTCATCAATCAAACACACATCAGTGAAAGCAGTAACATGGTCCTTCAAACCGTTACGGTTGAATCATCTCCGATTCTTGGGGAAGTCGATCTAGCATTGGAGCTAGATGGGTATGTGTTCTGGCATACATTTTTGGTGGCTGATATAATGGACGATTGTATCATGGGCCTGGACTTCATGAAAAAGAATGGAGTGAGTGTAAATGTTGAAGAGGAAGTTCTGCGATGTGGAAATATTGATTTCTCGCTAACGTTGGAGGAAGCAGGTTCCAGTGCCAAAGTAGAAATTCTACAAGGCCAAACGATTGCGCCAAATACTGAAGCTGTTGTAGAGGCGAGACTGGTCGATGGTACTGGGAGGCCAGCAATACAAATTATAGAACCTGACACTCAAAACTTAAAGGACGGACTAATGATAGCGCGAACAATAGTGAAAGTGAACGAGAAAGGGACAATTCCAGTCAGAGTGGCGAACTTTTCAAAAATTAACAAGAAATTGAAAAATGGAACCATTGTCGGCAGTGCTGAAGGGGTTTCGTCAATAACAGATGAGGACTGCAAAGACAAAGAAACTCAACGGGAGGAACGGGTTCTTCCGGAAGCTTTGAAACCAATTGTCTCTGATATCACTAAAGGAGTATCAGGGTCGGAAGCAGTTAAAGCTACAGATTTACCAAAGGAGTTTGAAGATGTCTTCGTATGCAGCAAAGGGGACTTTGGACGAACAGACCAAGTGAAACATAGAATCAATACCGGCAATGCAGATCCTATTCGTCGACTACCCAGGATACTACCATTAGCCAAACAAACAGAGGTTGCTGACATGTAATTGAACCATCAAACAGTCCATGGGCATCTCCGGTAGTCCTAGTACGGAAAAAGGATGGGACTACAAGATTTTGCGGTAACCGAAGATTAAATGACGTAACTAAAAAGGACAGTTTTTCTCTTCCCCGTATAGATGACACATTAGATATGCTCTTAGGAGCAACCTGGTTTTCAACACCTGATTTCAAAAGTGGCTATTGGCATTGAACCGGAAGACAGCAAAAGAAGCAGCAAAATAAAACCCCGCGAGGAAAAATGACTATGGAAATTTTCATATGGTCAGCGTAGATTGTAATGTCAGAGTTCTCAATAATGGACGTGACATTGTTAATAGCGATGATAAATAAAATGGGGCCTGAATGACTACCTTACGGAACTCCAGAATGAAAAATAAAAGGGTCAGACTCAATAGCACGGAAGAGAACCAGATAACGTCTACCAGAAAGGTAGGAATTAATCCACTTTATAAAAAAAGGGGGAACTCGAAGGAGTCGTAATTTTAGTAAATTAATACTATGAGACAACTTGCCGAAGGCTTGACTGAAATCAGTAGCAATCACATCCATTTGTTTGTCCTGCTCCATCGTGTTGATGGTGGTAGACACAAACTCGGTCAAATTAGTAATTGTTGACTTTGCTTTGAGGAATCCATGTTGTTTCCTGGATATGAATGGTTTACAGTGAAAGTAAAAGGAGTTGTAGACAATACTTTCAAAAAGCTTAGGTGTGGAAGATAACTTAGCTATGCCTCTATAATTAGTAATTTCGCCTTAGAACCTTTTTTGTGAACCGGGATAATAAAAGAGTCTTTCCATTTGGAAATACACCCGAAGTCAATGATTTTTGAAAGAGAGTAACTAACGGTATCGATAAAATATGGCAGCACTTCTTTAAAACTACAGCAGGCAAATCATCAGGTCCCGCGGAGAAGTCATCCTTTAACAACTGGATTTGATTATTCACCGTCTCAACGTCTATACTAATTGAGTCAAGAGTGGATCTCGGGTAATCGTCCAAGTATCTAAAGTAATCTTCGTCAGGTATAAAATTACTGCCAGAGACCGCTTGGCCAAAAAATGAGGCGAAAAGATTGGTAATTATTCGGGAGTTGCTTGATGAGCTATACGAATACTTCATAGTAGAAGGATATCCATCAGTTTTGTGTTTGCTATTAACAAATTTCCAGAATTCTTTGTGAGTAAGTTATTATGAATTTTCGACAGATATGAGTTGTACTCCAAGTTGTGTGAACAATGGAATTCCCTCAGCAACGCTAAATACTCGATATGGTCAGAGTCAATGTTGGTATTTAAAAACTTTAGCCATGCTTTATTGCGCTGATTCCGTAAGACCTAGAGTTTACAGGTATACCAAGGTGAGATGAAGTTAATTTTTTCTGTGAAGAATAGGGCGCCGCCGAAACGAAACACTCAAATATCGCAGAATAAAAATTCGCTATAGCAACATTTATATCAGGGTCATTGATAATATCCTGAAAAGGAATGTCATGAAGCAAAGAGTTTAGTAGTTTCAAATCAGCCCTATGAAAGTTGAATTTACAAACAACATCAGAGAAAACCTCCTCATTGGTCACGTTGTAGGCAAATAACAATTCCAAAGGAGGATGGTAGGGATCAATGTTGGAAAGGCTAACGTTAGCGCGCCTGACCAAGCAGTTACAAGAATCGGAGCAGAAAAACAAGTCCAACAATCTATCCAAACTATTCTTAATACCATTAATCTGTTGTAAATCGCATGACGTAAAGCTATCAATAATGAGAGTTTCTTGTAGGGAAGAAATATTGAAGCCAATATAATGGAAATCATCATCCGATTGCACCCATGTCAAGTGGGGCAAGTTGAAATCACTTAGAATAATTAGGGTGTCATTCGGGTGCATGGACTCGGTAACGAATTCAAAAGCAGCGACCAATAGATGGTACTGCTCATTTCCGCATGAAGGAGACAAATAACAATTTCAAATATAAATAATTTCGTGTTTTAAAAAAACTTTAACACATATCATTTCTAACAGTTCCGTGTTCGGTATGATAAAACGCGAACAGTCGAACATGGATCGAACTGCAATAAGCACACCTTCCCCCAAGCAACTGAGTTTATCTACACTTGTATATCTATCTTTTCGAAATATTTGGAAATTCAAGCTGAAAATCTCATTATCATTAAACTAGGATTCAACCATGTCTCCGTCAAAGCAAAAATATCATACGAAAGTGCTTGTCCATTCAAAAAAACTTTACTCAATTTGGAACGCAGTCCCCTCACATTTTGGTAGTAAAGGGACAAGCGTTTTAGTTTTTTGAATTTCTTGGAGCATTAATAGAGGATGGCCGACAACTAGACATTCTCTAGGAATGAACTTCTTGACCAGGGTTTTGTCAGGCCAAAAGGGCGGCGAAATAACTAGAGAGAAAACATTATCGCGGACCAAAAGTTATAGGATGCCACTTTACTATCGGCTTTGCTAATTTTGGTGACTTTGGCAGCATTATTAGGCTTAAGACCAGTAGGTAGCAAAGATTGCTTTCACTTTGTTTGCAGTGAATAACGAATCAACTAATAGAGAATCGTGGACTGCATTCACTAAGTCAGCTTTTGATGAAGAAAACTTCAAGAATTTCAGAATGTGACATGGCTTAATGTCACAGCAATCTGAAGAAGTGAAGCGAATATTTTTTCCCCGTAAATTGACACATGCTCGATGGAATGTGCGATCACACACTCCATTACAAGCGATAGATGGAGAATCGCTTGTTGAACCACTACAAATAGGACATCCAATTGTTGCCAAAATGATTCAACACAGGAGACAACAAGAAAAAGAAAACAAATAAAAATATATAAAAATAGGAAAACACACGAAAGCAAAATGACGTGTAAATAGGCCCTTAGTATAAATGATATCTATACTAATACCAACACAATGAAATAAAAAAAAACTTTTGTATTCTTTTTTTAAAAAGAAAAGAAGAAAATCGTTTTCCTTTCAATGGGCACAATACAAAACAAAAAAAAACACGGTACCTAAAAAACGGGAAACAAAAATGCCACAAAAAGTATATGCCACAAATTGGGAATTTAATAAACTGCCAATTTGAAGTAAAAATAAAATATTTATTTAATTTAAATGTAAATTTAAATTTTGCTTTTCCCGTCTTTTTATTTTGGTACCACACTAATTACAAAAAAAAAAAAATGTGCTATTTTATATTATTACTATTATTTTTAAACACAAATTACAAATTAATTAGTGTTACAATTAAATAGAAAAACAGAAAACACGTCATGCCAAATCACAGTGATGGCATTTGGATTATGTAATGCTCCGGCAACATTCGAACGATTGATAGAACATGTCCTACGAGGATTAACATGGAAGACGTGCCTTGTATACTTGGACGACCTCATCGTAATCGGAAACACATTTGATGAACATCTCCAGCGATTACGAGAAGTATTTGAACGTCGAATTTCCACCGGTGAAGAGAAGAAAAAAGCAGTTCAACAATGGCCAGTACCAAGAGATAAACATGAAATCCGGTCATACTTAGGCTTATGTACTTATTAGAGACGCTTCATAAAGAATTTTGCTAATATAACTGCTTGTCTACACAAGCTAACACCGATTATGTTCTGCTCTGATATTGGCGTATCCAAAATTTGGAGAAAGATTTATAGTAGATACGGATGCTGGCAATATCGGAATTGGAGGGATACTTTCTCAACGGATCGAAGGTGGTAGAAAACGTCATCGCGTACTGTAGTAGGAAACTTTCCAAACAAGATGTAAACTAGTACGTCACCCGGAGAGAACTCTTGGCAGTAGTTAAAACTGTCAGACATTTCAATAAATACCTCTACGGGCAGGAGTTCCTACTTCGAACCGACCATGCGGCACTTAAATGGTTGCCAGAATTTAAGAATCGGGAAGGTAAAGTGGCAAGATTATTTGAGCGACTATAAGGGTACCACTTCAAGACAGAACATGAAAAGGGGACATCGCATGGTAATGCTGACGGATTATCTAGAAGACCATGCGGTGAGAATTGTAATCAGTGTGGTAGGCTAGATGAGAAGGAAGTAGTCATGGCGAAAACAACAAGAATAAGTAATAATGACGAGACTAGTATCAGAAATGAGCCGCTAAAGGACCAATCCTTGAATGGAAAGAACAAGACCAGCGTCCGGGACGGAGCAATATTGCGGCTTATAGTAGTACAACAAAGAGTTATTGGGGTCAGTGGCACTCGCTGGAAATAAAGAATGGCGTTCTCAGTAGAAGATGGGAGTCTTCTGATGGTAGAGATACAGTAATGCAGTTGATTGTGCCCAAGTGTGGTGAAGTACATGGTGGGACTGCAGGGGGACATCTGGGAGTCAACAAACATTAGTAAAAGTACGAGAGCGATTCTTTTGGGTAAATTCCCGAGCTGGTGTCGAAAATGTGACACATGTGCAGCGAGGAAAGGGCCACAGAGACGCACTAGGGCAGGAATGAAGCAACATAACGTTGGCGATCCATTTGAACGAATTGCAATTGATATAGCTGGATTATTTTCTCAGTCTAAACAAGGGAACCGATACGTGTTGGTTCTGATCGGCTACTTCAGCAAATGGCCGGAAGTGTACGCGACTCCGAATCAAGAAACTACCACAGTGGCAAGGGTGATAGTCGAAAATTGGAGAAGTCGATACGGGGTTCCACTAGAACTACACTCGGACCAAGGACGGAACTTCAGGTCAACGCTATTTCAGGAAGTATGCCGATTGCTGGGAATACATTAAACTAGAACACCACCCCTGCATCCGCAATCTGATGGTATGGTGGAACGTTTCAATCGAACCCTGGAGGAACATTTATCAAAGGTGGTAACATCAGACCAAAGCGAATGGGACAAGCACATTATATAGAACTGCAGACCACGATAGCACAAAACATACTCCATCGGAAATATTGTTTGGACGCAATATACGGCTTCCTGTGGATATAATGTTTGGAAGACCCTAATGTGACAAAATAGGAGTTAGTGACTACGGCGATAAATCGGGTGATCGTCTAGACGACATACATCACATAACAAGGGGTAAAGATTGCCAGCGATCGGATGAAAATAAGGTACGACATTGCGACGAAAATTTGTGGATTCCAGGATGGTAACTTGGTATGGCTCTACAATTCACAAAGAAAGAAGGGAATGTCACCTAAATTCATGCCGAAATGGGAAGGTCCATATACCGTCATAAAAAGGATAAATGACGTCGTATATTGCATCGGAGGATTTCCAAGGGCAAAAATGAAAGTAGTTCATTTATATCGATTAGCGAAGTATCACGGGACGTGTCCAGATGATTCTGTTCTGACGACCAAATTTAATGAGGGGGTAGCGCAATAGAATTTAATAGAAATGTTCTAGGATTTCTTTTTATTTAATGAAAGAAATCATAGAACATTTCTAAAAACACATCCTTTTTATAAATTCAGTACTGTTTCTGGGTTTTCTTAATAAAAGAAAAACCCAAAAAACACCACATTTATTTATTTGACACAACCGAACAACAATTTCGACATTTCCGAGAATTCGAAAATGATGCTGTCAAAAACAATATGATTTTTCGAGCAGGTTCAGGATAAACCATTTTTAATGTAAATACCCAAGGAAAGTGGTGCACTCATCATCTATCACTATGACCGCACGAACAATATGGATGGAGGCGTGGCATTTCTTTCTAAATCCGCCGTTGAAACGACTTAACTAACGCTACCAGACATTACCTCTATGGACTGTGTGGGGATCTCAGTAAAACTTAAGTCGGGCAAAATCATAAACTGCGTGGGTGTCTATCACTCCTTCAACGGCACATAGAAAAACTTGCAACAAGCGGATTTCCTTTCTCTTTTTCACTCATTGCGTTTCCTCAAGGCACCCTTTGTTGTAGGCCGATACTTTAACTCCAAGCATTCCTTTTGGCCCAACAGTTTGGAGGTCACAAATGGGCGATGTCTATACGATTGGTATATAAATAATCACAGCGCACTTGATATCAAGTTATGGCATACCTTCTACCCATCGTACCATTCATCGGGATCTTATATTGATCTCTTTCTCGTGCACAATAACTTATTTATCAACAAAAACTGTTTGACACATGACGCTTTACGAATAAAACCTTCACTCTCAGATCACGAAATTGTCCTATTGAACATTGACGGAATAAAAAACTCGACAAAAAACAAGTTCCAATTCTGGCCAGTTGATTTCCAAACACACGCCCAAATAAAAATTTTTGATTACAATAAGGGAAATTGGAAAACGTTAAATAACTTAGTCAACAAAAAGACACGCGCGCTTGATATCAGCCCTGTAGTGAACATGACAAAGACTCAATTGGATGATAAAATAGGCATACTTACATAAAAACGAAGCCATGAAGGAGGCAATACCAACAATTACACTCAAAAATACGCACTACACATATTCGAATGGACAGCTTACAACCCTATTAGCGACCAAAAACTTCTTAAACGAAAAATATGCAGAACACTAACAAGAAATGGATTCGTAAAAAACAACCAGCACTTTCAACTACAAGATTCTTTATCAAAACTAAATATGAAAATTTCAAATTAAAACTAAAAAACATACAGAAAGACAATAACCTGTTCAAAAATATAAATAAGTTAAAATCAAATAAATCAGACAGAAGCATAACCAAACTTAACATCGACAACAAACCAATTTTTGACATTCGCACCATAAATAACGCTCTGGCAGCTAACTTTCTGAAATCTCACTGCTAAAATCGAAACCTTGGTTCCATTGACCACATTAACTATATAAACAAGGAAACACAGCTCTTACTTGACCAACACAAACACTACCATATTACAAATTTTAACGTAGACAACCCTGCTGACATGTGCACAAGATGCAAGGAGATATTCATAAGCCGAAAACAATTGAACTACAATATAAGATCCCTGAAAAATAAAAAATCATGTGGTGACGATGGGGTGCCAAACTTGGTCATCAGAAATACTATCAGGAAATATCATAAAATTGCTGACGATTATTTTCAACAATTGTATGAACATCGTTCATTTTCCTACAGCGTGGAAAACCTCAAAAATAATCCCGCTAAAGAAACCCAACAAAAACGCACTGTTGCCATCCAGTTACCGTCCAATCTCCCTTCTGAGCTTCTTTAGCAAACTACTAGAAAAAATAATACATGTAAGATGGGATGTAAATGTAATAGTCAGTAGTTATCAGTCGTTCAGTCGGTTTTGCAGTAGTCTGCAATGAACAGTAGTTACAGTTAGTCGAACATTCGTTTTACAGTTGTCAATAATCATCAGTCGACCTCTATATATTTTAATTAATTATTATTTTAAATACTGAATTTAATACTAAATTTCTATAATTGAAACTCGGAATAAATATTATTATAATTCAAAATCTCCTGTTTTATTTAATCCTATACCAATCTTTTACATTTGGTGGCTCAACTAACAATATTAAATAAAAGGATTTTGCCAATTCATACATTTCATGAGGAATTTTAATGAAAGTTGCAGTTATATTGAAAAACGTGTTACAAAATCTGCGTTGAAATCAAGCGAACAAAAGTGGGAAAAATCAGTAGAAATGTCGAGAAACAGTGATGATGGGAGTAACGCTGGTGGCTCTGAAAAGGTGCAAAGTTTAGAACTGTGTGAATTAATTAAATTATTGACAATAAAAGTGGCGAATGATGAAAATAAAAACAAAGTAAAATTTTCAGTGGAAAGCGTGGAAAAAACTATACCAGATTTTAACGGTGAATCGAATGTACCGGTTAAACAATGGTTCGATAATTTCGAGAAAAATGCATTGGCTTACGGTTTGTCAGAATTTCAAAAGTATGTGCACGCGAGAAACAAAATGAAAAAAACAGCGCAATTGTATTTGGAATCGGTAACAGTTTTCGATTATCAAACACTAAAGTCTGTGATGATTTCTGAATTCCACAAAGACTATAATAGCGCAGACATACACAAAAAACTTAACGAAAGAAAGCAAAAAATTAATGAAAGTTTTCATGAATGGGTGTTGCAAATGAGGAGAATAGGTTCTCTTGGAACAATTGAAGATCGTTCCATAATCCAATATATTGTTGATGGTATAAAGGCCAAAATTGAATATAAACACGGTTTGTATAGTGCGAAAACATTTGTCGAATTAAAAGAACAATACGAAATTTTTGAAAAAGTATGCAATAGTGTCAGTGAAAATGTTAACTGTACTAACAGTACTAATAATAAAAAGAAAGAACATTGTTTTAATTGTGGTTCTACTGAACACAAAAAATCCGAGTGCAAATCAGAAACGAAATGTTTCGTATGTAATAATACTGGACATATTTCAAAAAATTGCACATTTAAAAAAACCAACCCGATTAATGCTTTTAGAAATATAAACTTTGTTCGTAATCCGAAAATGATGAAAACCGTCTTGATAAACAATATAGAATTTGAGTGCTTGGTAGATACTGGTTCGGAAGCAACATTAATTAGTAATAGTGAATTTGAAAGCAAACTTAAAGAAAACATTGAAACGAATGCGTTTCAAACATAATTATTTGGATTAGGTAATACTCGTTGCAAAACCATAGCTGCATTTGCAACAAATATTGTCATAGACAATATTGAGACGTCACACAATTTGCTTATTGTTCCGGATTTTGCGATAAAATACAATATAATTCTCGGGTTTGATCTAATTTCTAAATTTAAAGTAATTTCAGACGAAGAAGGATACCCATTCATTGGGTTAAACAACACGTTGTACCCGAAGAAATTGACGGTACAATTACAAAGACTTCGTATTAAAAATTATACGAGCATATTCTCCAGTTGAAGAAGAAAAAGTTATTTCCCCGGTCAAAATGAAAATCATGATCTCAAAAGACGAATCTGTTTATCATACACCAACTAGTTTACCGAAATATCAACAAGACATCGTGAAATTACAAGTGGAAGATTGGCTAAATAAAGGTATTATTAGACCATCTTTTTCAGATTATGCGAGCAGAGTTGTTATTACAAAGAAAAAGGACAGCACGCCGAGATTATGCATCGATTACAGAAAGCTATACTCCAACGTTTATAAGGATCATTTTCCAGTTCCATGTACTGAGGATGTGTTGGAAAAACTGCAAGCTGCTAGAAAATTCACTGTAATGGATCTTGAAAATGGATTCTTCCATGTACCTATAGAAGAATCAAGCAAAAAATATACAGCTTTTATTACGAAAGAAGGAATATTTGAATTCAACAGAGCACCGTTTGGATTTTGCAATTCACCAGCTGTTTTTATCAGGTATATTACCCGTATTTTTCGTGAACTAATCAATAGAGGGACTATGGAATTGTATATGGACGATATTGTTATTTTCTCTGCTGATGAACAAGAAGGTTTGAGGAAACTAAAAGACGTACTCGAAGTGGCAGCAAAATATGCATTGAAAATAAAATGGTCAAAGTGCAGTTTCTTGAAAAATAAAATAAATTTTTTAGGACATACTATATAATAGAAAATGGGTCTATTTCACCGAGAGATGAAAAGATTAAAGCAATCCGAATGTTTCCACAACCAAAGAATATTAAAGCAGTACAATCATTCCTGGGACTAACGGGTTACTTCAGAAAATTCGTTAAAGGATATGCTGTAATAACTAAACCACTTACTGAACTTTTAAAAAAAGATGCTTTATTTACAATAAAAGAGAAAGAAAAAGACGCTATTTTGAAATTAAAGAACATTTTAATTAACCAGCCAGTACTAAAAATATACAGTCGTGATGCCGACACAGAACTCCATATAGTTGCATCAAAAGATGGATTCGGCGCAGTTTTAAAGCAAAAATTTGAAAACAACTTTCATCCGATTTTCTTTTGGAGCAAAAAGTCATCTGATGCGGAATGAAAATTGCATAGTTATCATTTGGAAATTAAAGCAGCGTATTTGGCAACCAAAAAGTTTTGTCACTATCTGCTTGGAATTGAGTTTAAGCTAGTAACAGATTGTGCAGCATATAAGCAGACATTGTCAAAAATTGACGTACCATCAGCAGTAAGTCGTTATATTCTATATATGCAAGATTTCACGTTTAAAGTTGAGCACAGAAGAAACTGCTTAATGAAACATGTTGATGCACTAAGCAGCTAACCTCATTCAATTATGACAATTAATTTTGAAATTTCAGCTAGATTAAAGAAAGCGCAACAGACGGATAATCATATTAAAGCAATTTTAGAACTTCTGAACAAAGGGCTTTATCTTGATTTTAAAAAGAAAGGTGAAATAATTTTCAAAAAATGATGTTTTAGTTGTACCGAAAATAATGGATTTTGAAATTATTCGACGGGCGCATGAAAACGGTCATATGGGTGTTGCAAAAACAATTCACTAAATACAACAACAGTATTTCATCCCTCACCTTGAAAATAAGGTAGAAAAATACATTAACAACTGTGTGAAATATATCCTATTCAATAAAAAATCGGGTAAAAAGGAAGGCTTTCTACATACCATCGACAAAGGCTCTCAACCTTTGGATACGATACACGTTGATCATCTGGGACAAATGGATGCGACAACAAAATTGTATAAATATATATTTGCGGTAGTTGACGGATTTTCCAAATTTGTTTGGTTGTATCCAACTAAGTCAACTTCAGCCAATGAAGTTTTAAAAAAGCTGACAGAGTGGCAATCTTTATTTGGAAAACCAAATCGGCTAATCAGTGATAAAGGCTCAGCTTTCACTTCGAACGAGTTTATCGAATTTTGTGTGAATAACGGAATTGAACACATAACATCGACAACGGGCGTACCTCGGGGAAACGGACAAATTGAAAAAGTCAACAGGAACATATTATCAAAAATCTCAAAAATTCCTATTGATAAGCCAACATTATGGTACAAACATGTTTCTAAAGTTCAACAAGCTATTAATAGTAGTGTCCACAGTTCAACTAAATGGTCTCCTTTTTGGAGTAAAAATGAGAAAACAATTGGATCATGACATGCTGAAGCTAATAGAAGAGGAATTCGTTGCAGAATTTGATAATGAAAGGATAACATTACGAAGCGATGCGAAACAGTAAATCTTACAAGCTCAACAAACCTACAAAAGAAATTTTGATAAGAAAAGAAAACTGGAAACGTCATACGATGTGGGTGATTTGATAGCTATAAAACGGACACAATTTATCGCTGGAAAGAAGCTAGCAAGTGAGTATTTGGGACCATATGAAGTAACGAAGATTAAACGAAAAGGGCGATATGATGTTAGGAAAGCTGGAAACTTCGAAGGCCCAAATAACACATCTACAAGCTGTGACCATATGAAGCTGTGGAAATTTATTGAGTCGTGTGTGGATGTTCTGTCATCTGGGTCAGATGACGAGTCGGATAGCCGAATGTAAGATGGGATGTGTTTTATTAGTAATTGTTCCAAATGAAAATGCAACCAATATCTTTATGTCCACTATATTCTAGCTTCTGTTCTCAACTGCCGGTTAATCCCAATCCATGATTTACTCGATAGTTGATCACTATTACATTCTATGTATACTACTATATTACTACTACCACATCTCCCTCTTTTACCCTTTAACAATTTATTTCCAAAATTCAATTCATCGATGTACAATATATACAATATACATATATTTATTTATTTATTTATTTTTTTTTTTATCTTTATCTTTAATTCCTACCAATTTTACATTCAATTACACTTAAATGTCAATCCTAACTATGGACTTGTTCAAACTTTTTAAACTGTGTGAAACTGAATCATTTGTTTCAGTATTTCCGTGCTCTCAAAAGGAAAGAATTTCTTCGTAAGACAACACCGTTTTCACAACGTACCCAGTATGATCGTGGTGTATTATGTAAAGACTCAATTACCCCTTTAATCCAACCTAATCTGACATTCTTTATCCATACTAATTGACCTTGTACAAACTGTTTAGTTTCTTTTGCATTTTTGTCATAATTTTGTTTATTTTTCATATTTTTCAAAACTATATTTGCTTTCATCCCAGGGGTCACATGGGGTTTGTATAACGTGTCTTTTCCTGGAACTAAATTTCTAGTTTTTCTGCTCATTAACAATTCAGAAGGAGATGCATTAATTTCTTTTAACGGTGTATTTCGATACTTTTATAGTGCCGACCACAGATCAGTCTTAGTCAACTCACACTTTCTCAAAATATTCTTTGCTATTTGCACCGCCTTTTCAGCAACCCATTCGACTTCGGATAATTTGGGCTAGAGAAAATTAACTCGATGTCCCATTTTCTACAGAAATCTCTGAATTCAAATGAATTAAAAGGATTATTATCCGAAATGATGGTTCTAGGTAGCCCATGTGTTGCAAAGGTGATCTTTATCTTATCTACAAGGAGGATTCCAAAGTAAACAGGCCTTAAAAAAAAAAAACAGAACAAATGGTTTTTTCGGCAAAATCAATTGATTTTATTCAAAATAGTCTCCTTCTGCTTGAATACAGCTTTTTGCACGGACCAAAAGCATGTCGAACGAGTGTTTTAGCTCGTTGGCCTGTATGGCCGCCAGTATGCCGGTGCAAGCCTTTTGAATGGCCTCTACGTCTGCATAACGCTTTCCTTTCATCGGCAAATGCATTTTTCCGAAAAGGTAGAAGTCGCACGGTGCCATATCCGGTGAACACGGGGAGTGGTTGATGGTTAAAATGTGATTTTTGGTGAGATAATCGGTCACAAGCGTCGATCGATGAGGCGGCGCATTATCGTGCAACAAACGCCAACTTCCATCTTCGCGATATTCGGGTCGAACACGTCGAATACGGCGCACCAAACGCTTCAAAACTCCTAGGTAGAATACCGCATTAACGTTTTCACCGGGTGGAACAAATTCTTTGTGGACAATACCCTTGGAATCATAAAAACAAATCAGCATTGTCTTCACTTTTGACTTCTCCAGGCGCGATTTTTTGGGTTTCGGCTCGTCCGGCGCCTTCCATTCAGCACTCTGGCGTTTCGTTTCGGGATCATATTGAAAACACCACGTTTCGTCACCAGTCACAATGTTATAAAGGAAGTTTTTGTCCTTTTTGACCTCTTTAATGATGTCCTTCGAATGTTGAATTCTGAGCAATTTTTGGTCGTTCGAAGCTCATTTTCGCACCGATGACACAAACATACTGACACTTAAAACGCAATAACTTCACTTTTAATAAATGAAAAGGATAGCAGATTCTAACGCACCAGTCGACATATAGACGGCGCCACTAGGGGTGCTAGATTCAAAGTCCTGTTTACTTTGGAAAACTCCTTGTATAACTCCCGCTGCTGTTTTCTTGCTTAGGGGCACAACTTCTATATATTTCGAATAATAGTCCGCCATTACTAAATATGATCTCTTTCCGAACTCAAAAATATCTACTCCGAGCTTTTGAAAAGGATATTCTGGTACATCATGACTCAACATTGGTTCTTTTGTATTGGCATTTCTAAATTTTTGACATGCCTCACATTTTGAGACTATTTCTTCAATTTCTTCGTTTAAACCTGGCCAGTATACTAATGACCTTGCTCTCATTTTCATCTTATCCATTCCCATGTGTGCCTCATGTAACATCTTTAAAACAAATGGTCTCAATTTATATGGCACTATTACTTTGTCATTCAAAAACATTATATTATCTTCTAAAAATAGTTCATATTTATGTTTCCAATATGATTTTATATTTCCATTTACTTTATGTTTATTTTTCGGCCATTCCTCTTTCAAAACTGTTACTAATTCCCTTAATTCTGGATCATTTAAGGTTTCTTGCTGAAATTCTTTTCTTCTACTCTCGCTAATATTTAAGGAATGGACCACTTCATTTAAATCCTTTAATTCTTCAGTTTCCTCATCTTCGTTATAAAACCTGGACAGGAAATCAGCTATCGGGTAAATATGATACCTGCAAATAGTATTTTGTTAATTTTAATTTTAATCGTCGCAACCTAGCGGACGGGATTTTTCTAAAATCTTTTAACATTATACTAACCAATGGCTTGTGATCAGTTATTACCTTAACTTTTCTGCCATAAATAAAATTGTGAAATTTTATGCATACAAACACAATTGCAAGAAATTCTTTCTCGATTTGTGCGTAGTTCATTTCTGTGCTTCTCAAACTCCGCGATGCAAATGATACAGGTTTCTTTTCCTGCATTAGGCATGCACCAATACCAAACTTCGATGCATCAGTCTGAATTGTTATTTCTTTGTTTGTGTCGAACGTTTTTAACGTTGGTGCCTCCATTATTTCACTTTTGATTTTATCAAGGCAAGTGTCATGTGTTGGAGACCACTGGAATAATACATTCTTTTTCAATAATTCTCTTAATGGTTGTGACATGTTTGCTAAATTTGGAACAAATTCACGCACATAATTTATCGTGCCCAGCAGACATTGCAATTCCTTTTTAGTTTTTGGCTCTTCAATGCATTTAATTGCCCGCATTCTACCCGGATCGCAAGATATTCCATTTCTATCAATTATGTGACCTATGTACTTAACACTATTTACATTAAATTGCAATTTCTCTTTGTTAAACCTTATATTCAATTTTTTTGCTCTATCAACTACTTGCTCTACAACGTAGTCGTGTTCTGCTTGCGTCTCTGCTGCTACCAACACATCATCTATGTAAATTATAACACCTTCAATACCAGAGAAATTTTGTTCGTTATATTTTTGGAACGCGATTTTTATGCCAAACGGAAGTCTTTTAAACCGGTATACTCCAAAAGGTGTATTAAAAGCACATAGCTCACTTGATTGGATTTGGTAATAACCATCCTTTAAATCAAATACCATGAAAAAAATTTTATTTATCAATTTTACTGACACTTCCTGCAACGTTGGTATCAAATAATTTTCATTTTTAATCGCTTCGTTTATGTCCTTCGGATCTAAACAAATTCTTAACAACTTATTCGGCTTCTCTACAATTACCATATTTGAAATCCACTCGCAAGGTTTATTTGTCTTTGCAATAATTTCTTTGTCTTCCAACATCTGTAAATGTTTTCTTAATGGTTCACGTAAAGCCAACGGAATTCTTCTCGGTGGTTTTATACTTGGCGTAACATTCTCTTTCAGTTCTATTTTAAAATTTTGAATGAAACACCCAAGACCATCGAAAATCTCAGAATGTTTCCTAATAAATTTTTCTTTGGAGTCTAACTCAATGCTTTGTACTCGGCTCAGCAGTTTCAACTCTAAACAACCTTGCAGTCCTAAAATTGGTGCCGACAAACTATCAACTACTACAAAATTCTGCATTGGCATTTCGTTTCTGGCTTCGGCCATACATTTGAACACTCCTATCACTTGTAACTTGGTTCCGCCATAAGCTTCAATCCTTTTTGTACACTCTCCCATTTCTAAATTTTGTAAGCTTTTTGCTAAACGCATGGGTAATATATTTACTTCTGCTCCAGTATCCAATTTGAAACTAAATTCTTTATCTAGTATTTTAATGTTTTCATACCAGGACAATGCTTGAATAGCCGGTGTTGCACTTACTGTTTCAATTTTAAAATCGTCTTCCTCTTCATTACATGCCAGTACTTGTCTAAATTTATTTAGTCTGCACACTACTGCATAATGATTCAATTTGCCACAGTTTTTACAATTTTTTCCAAATGCTGGACAGTTCCCATATACATGAATTAGATTACAAAATTTGCACATATTTCTCCTAAAATTTGTTATATTTTTATCTTTTCCAATTTCATTTTTGTAATTTATTTTATTACTTACACTACCGCTTTTATAATTACCCTTTTGTGAAACATTCCCTACACTTCTGCAACTACTGTTGTTTGTGGTGCTTTCTTCTTCTACCGCATACAACAATCCCGTTTTTTACATGTCCTCTACATGCCCTTTGGTGATTTCCCAGTTTCTGGCTGTCTCAATTGCTCTATTTAATGTTAAATTTTCTATTTCAGGCAGCTTCTTCTGCAAATTTATATTTTGTACTCCCATTACTATTCGATCACGTATCATTCTGTCATCCATTGTTTCAAAACCACATGATCTAACTAATTTTTTCAGATCCATGAGAAAATTATCAAACGGTTAATTTTCTCGTTAAACTCGACTTTGAAATTTATATGTTTCATACACCTCATTCTTCTTAGGTTTACAGAAACTTTCAAATTCTGCCATAACCCTTTCATAATTGTCTTTATCTTCTGTTGATAAATTAAACGTTTCGAATACAGTGCTTCTGACCCAATAATGTTTAACAATATCGCCACTTTAACTTCTTCAGGTTTTTTACTCAATTTGATTGCTTTCCCGTAGATTTCAAAATCTCTTTTGAAAATCCTCCAATTTTCCGCCATATTTCCTTGCAAACTTAATTTTTCCACTTTTTAGAATTTCCATTGTAGTAACTTCAACGAACTGCACTTTCGGAGGTCGACCCCTTTGTCTCTTAACATGCTATTTCTCCCTTTGTCATACAGCCTCTTACCACTTCAGTTTTCTTGGTTGACCAGTTAATTTTCCCCCTTCACATTAGGTTTCAACAGTTTTCTTGCAAATTCCAACTTTTCCTTTTTTTTTTAATCCACTTTCGACTGCGCCATGTTTTATTAGTAATTGTTCCAAATGAAAATGCAACCAATATCTTTATGTCCACTATATTCTAGCTTCTGTTCTCAACTGCCGGTTAATCCCAATCCATGATTTACTCGATACTTGATCACTATTACATTCTATGTATACTACTATATTACTACTACTACAGGATGTAAATGTAGTAGTCAGTAGTTATCAGTCGTTCAGTCGGTTTTGCAGTAGTCTACAATGAACAGAAGTAACAGTTAGTCGAACAGTCGTTTTACAGTTGTCAACAATCATCGGTCGACCTCTATATATTTTAATTAATTATTATTTTAAATACTGAATTTAATACTAAATTTCTATAATTGAAACTCGGAATAAATATTATTATAATTCAAAATCTCCTGTTTTATCTAATCCTATACCAATCCTTTACATACATACTGCAATGACAATTTTTTTTAGAAGACAATAACATTCAATTTGAATTCAGAAAGAAACACTCAACACTAGATGCACTTACCATACTACACAACAATATAATACATAACATGACCAAGCGAAGAATAACTGATGCAACCTTGATTGACCTAGAAAAGGCTTTTGACTCAGTTTGGATCAACGGTCTTATCTGGAAACTAAATCTATTTAATTTTCTCACTTATATAATCCTTTTTATTGCCAATTTCCTCAAAAATAGACAATTCTCCGTACTAAACCTTAACATCCTCTCCAATATACTAACTATGCTCGCAGGAGTCCCTCAAGGGGCAATATTATCTCCCACACTTTTCAACATATTCATTTCCGACATCCCATCAACACACATCCCCATATATACTAACATTTCTACCAATCCTTGCAATACCTTAGCTTTCGCAGACGACCTAACTGTATTCACTTCTTCGTGGTCAATCGAAGTTGGAACCAAACGACTGACAAATGAATTCAAAAATGTACACGAAGACTTAACATTATGGAAGTTGAAAATAATCACAGAGAAATGCGAAACCATACACTTCATTGGACCCGACTGCAAGTGCAAAAGAAAACTTAAAAAGGTAAAGACCAGCATTGACGTCCTTATAAATAGCGATAAAATAAAAACCGTCGATACAGTAAAATACTTAGGTCTTTACATACAAGCAAACTTAAATAATACGACGCAAATTACTTACATTACTAATAAAGCTAAAGCACCTTATGCTTTCCTTTTCCCCTTCCTAAATCACAACAGCCCTCTGAAAAACGAAATAAAGCTCTTCCTCTACAAACAAATTGGTCGCCCCACCTTGACATATGTGGCACACATATCGGCACACAAAATTTTCCGAACGCAATGGAATAAAATACAAATCCTAGATAGAAAATAGCTAACACACTGCTTAGATCTCACTCTTAAACCTCCCAACGCCCACGAAAAATTCTCTAATATGGTCAATAACGTTGAGTTATACAAATTGGCTGGGCTACCACCGATTCAAGAGTTTATACTCAATCAGTCCGACAAATACATCGACAGACTACATAACAACGAAAACGAATTAATTTCAAAATCACTGCCGACAGACACCGCAGTACAACAATTATACAGAAACTTTTCTCTCAAACCGATTGGCCTGCCGATGGATAAGCAAACAGTGTAATGAAAAATCAGGGATTACCCAGTGAGCGAGTACCTCTTTTCAGGGCCACTTATACTCAGCTCGCAGTTCATCCATGTATTGTTTTTAAAAAAATTTTCAAATAATATTTTTCCGTCAACAGTTTAGGTTTAAGTCATTGAATTTTTATTAATAATCAGGTATTACCTTAGTTAAGTTAGTTTTAAAAAATAAACGTTAAGGTAGATATTAAGTAGTTAAGTATTGAATTGCATTTAGATTTAAGTTTACATCATGTTAGACAATAAGAAGAATAAATAAATGAATTTAAACGCACTCATCAGCTAAATTCAAGATTGTGTGTTTAAAATAATTACTAAAGCCTAGCGCAGAACAAGTACCTTTGAATCTAAAAGTAAATACAGTGATCAATTATTGGAAATAGTGATTGTGTATATTTATATCTGTGATAAATTAATTGTAATAATTAATTATTGAAAGACAAATATAGAAAATATATATATATATATATATATATATATATATGTATATAGAATAATTGTAAATAAAGTTTATACAGTAAATTCACATAAACAAAAAGTGTTATCATTTTTATAACTTCGAACCAAAGGGGTAGCATGCAATAATATTATCATCATTTTCATCATTATAGAATAAATACTAAGTCATTTTTTTTAGTTAAGAAAGAAACAAAATAGTTGTACTAAAATACAAAAAAAATCTTATTTTATTTAGTAACTAAAATAATACAAAAAAAATAATTTTGACAGATAACGTAAAATCGCTTTTTTGACGAAAATTCCAATTCCACTAAAATTAATGTAGAATATATAGATTTACAAGAAACTACTAGCACATTTAAGCCTGAAATAAAGTCAATTATTGAACAAAAAGTTCTTGAAATATCGAATAGCGAAAGTAATCGGTAATGCGTTGTATGAAATCGAAGATTTAAACGGAAAAGCGGTCAGTATTTATCATGCGAAAGATTTGCGTCAATAAAGTATTGCTCGGTGCTCAGCCGGAATCCATCTGACTAATTTTCTCGGGTGTGGTCGAGTCCCACATTGGGCGCGCGAAAAGAAATAAAAATCGCTTTTTGTTTTTTCTTAACCTCGTCCGAAATGATAGATCAAATTCTGACTAGGTTGCTGTGTAATGCTCGATTTTTTTTAAATAACAATCGTATTCTGAATTTCGAAACCTAAATGGAAACGGTTGAAGCGGCGGAAATGCTGAAAAAAAACTTGACTGTCAATTTTTTTAGTCAAGTAGAGTGATTCTGATTCTAGAACGATGCAGTCGTAGTGAGAAAGAATGCGAATTGGTCGATTTGGACGACATATTTTTCAATTTTTTTATTTAAATAATTTTATAACATTAATTTTTTTTATAGTTAGGCGAATTATTGGTCTTCGAGAAGAAGAATGTATATGTAGGATTATGGAATTGTTAAACGAAAAAAAATTAATTATGAATGATTGGTTTTACATAAAATAGTGAATTTTAAGTTTAGATAGTGCTAAAAACAGAAGAATTAAAATTCACCTATCGGCAGAAAATTTACTGCTAAAAGGCGTGGTTTTTTAACAATAAATGGAAGAAGAAGGAAAAACTTTACCGTTATGCAATTGGATCGCTAGCAACGCGCAATTTAGAAATCCGCAACAATAAACAAAAAAAAATGTGTTGTGAAAGCAGATTGGGCGTTTGTGCTTACAAATTGCTAATAACTGCAAAAAAATTTTTTTTTGTTATATTTGTAGAATAATGCAGCTCACAAACAGGTACCAAGGCTTCCACTAATACCATCAAAGAAGACTGTTCTGGGGTTATCATGTTGTGACGCGGATAATGAAAATGCCGTAACAGGCCCTACGGGAGTTTTTGAGGAAAAATTACGCTTTGGGAGAAAAATTTAATTTTTTCCTGAAAAACACAAATTTATTATTATCATCATCTCACCCACCATTAATCATTACCATCATGTCACGATTTCATATTGAAATGAATATTACCATCATTTCATCTTTAACTTATACTAATTATTACCAACATTTCAACTTTAATCAACATATGGTATTATCATCATTCCATATTTATTAAATATCTACATGCTAATATCGCATCTTTAAACTTGATAATCATCTTTAATTAATTTATAACAACAGTTCATCTTCAAAACTAATTCTAATTATTACCAACATATCACCTTTAACCACCATATTGCACTACAATTTAATAGAAATGTTCTATGATTTCTTCTTATTTAATATTTAATGTTGCTAGAAACATATTTTTTTTTATAAATTCACTATGTGTGAACGATGTATGTTCATATAGTATGTGTAGAAAAAGCTCGAAGGACCAATAATTATTTTTTGTTAAAAGTTGAAGTGATTATTTTTTTTGGTGAATTCTAATAAAAACGACTGTATTGCTTGGTGGTTAAAATGCGAATAATTTATTTGTGCTGTACAAGAGTACAGTTCTTCATTATACAAAATTGTACATTAAAATTAACAGTAGTTTAATTCGTTTTAAGTAAAGAGAAAATACAATGATTTTCAAGATATGTAAAATAAATTGAATTTACGTTATAAAAAATGAAACGTTGCCAATTTTATAGATAGTCCCGCCGTTAAGGATTCAGCTTCTGAACTAATTAGAAGGCGACAAAGTTTAGTGATGAGACGCTTAAAAATCCCCTTTGAAGTTTTAACAGTTACAACTCGCACCAATGCGTTACTACCGGGATGAGTATTTACGACTCGACCAAGTGCCCATGTGTGTAATAAGAACTAAATCACCATCCTTGATGTTTTCTTGAGTCTTACACCATTGTTTAATCGCGAGCCTTTTCGCGATGTGGGAAACGACAACGAAGTTTGAAAAACAATAAAACCAAAAATTAATCGTTATAAAATTTAGTTTTATTCTATTGAATTTTAAGTGTTCACAATCGAGAGTTTTAAACAAGACAGAAAAATTATACAAATTAAAAAACAAGGAAAATGTTCTAAGGTTTCTAGATTAAAAATTTGATTAATAAATTATTTTCGACGAAAAAATTCAAGGTAGAAAAAATCCTCGCCTACTAATTTAACATGCCGGGCCCCTTGAAGATATCTGTTCTTTGCCAGCGGGATAATGATGACAGCTTGGAATCACTAAAATTAGATTCTGGTAAAGCATTGAGAGCATCACCAACGAGAAAATGACCAGGTGTTAAAACTTCCTCATCATTTGGGTCTGAAGACATAGCAGCAATAGGACGTGAGTTAAGTATGGCTTCTATCTGTGTGACAGTTGTGCTGAGCTCTTCAAACGTTAAGTAGGCGTTCTCTAAAATGCAACATAAATGGTATTTAGCGGATTTCACGGCGGCTTCCCAGAGCCCACCGAAGTGAGGAGCACGCGGTGGAATAAAACGAAACGTGATACCATTTGCTGAACACATTTTCAAAATTTCATTTTGACACTGCTGAGTATAAAAATGTCTGCGAAATTCCTCCAGTTTAGATTTCGCTCCAACAAAATTTGTGGCATTATCACAAAATAAGGTATTACAAATACCACGGCGACTGATGAAACGTTTCAAGGCAGCTATAAAAGCTTCTGAAGTCAAATCTGAAACGACTTCCAGATGTACGGCCTTTGTTGAAAAACATACGAAGACTGCAATGTATGATTTATGTGGCCGTTTTCCTTGAAGTTTATATGATGTCCAAATAGGTCCACAAAAATCTACACCTGCATTTGAAAACGGACGTGTCCGTTGAAGTCGTTACGCCGGAAGATTTCCCATTATTTGTTTTAACATCTTTGGGCGATAATGGTAGCAATGAACACATCTTCGGACAACATAGTTAGCTGCTGCCTTTGCATTAATAACCCAAAAGCGTTGACGTCATGTAGCGACTAATGCCTGGCTCCCTGCATGAAGAAATTTTACATGTAAGTGATTCAAATAAGTTAGAACAAATGTGTGCCCTTTTGGCAAGAGAGCAGGAAACTTAGCTTGATAGGGTAAATCAGCGTTCTGTAGCCGACCACCCACTCGTAATAACTGAGGCGAATTATCATCCAAAAACGGACATAGATTCTTGAGATTACAGTTTGACGAAAGCTGTTCTTTTCTTTCTAAAATTCTGATTTCTGAGGAAAACGCTTGTCTTTGAATATTATAAATGATGCTCATAAGCGCTTTATCTAATTCCTCTGCTGATATTAATTCATGATGAGTCCAAGATTTTAGCTTGATCCTGCGGATATAAGCAAATATTCTACAAAGCTTTAAAAAATTGTTAGCATATTTATGATCGGAGACCAAATCTAGGATAACTTCGCCGTGGTGGGCGACGAGCACAGATGATGCTTTCCTTCGTTCTTCTGTATAAAAATTTGTTTCGAAATTTGTTGTTGGCCAAAATTCAACCGACTGATGCAAGAATTTCGGTCCCGAAAACCAGGTTGAATTTATTAACGATCCAACAGTTGCACCTCTTGAAATAATATCAGCGGGGTTCCATTCTGTCGGTACATGACTCCAAATTGCGTCCGAAGTAATTTCTTGAATTTGAGACACTCGGTTGGCAACAAATGTCTTCCAATTTGAAGATTTTCCGTTTAACCAATGAAGAACAATTTCTGAATCCGTCCAAAGATAGATTTTTGATGTTGCAAATGGCTTTTGAACATTCGATAATAAATTAGCCAAAAGAAGAGCACCACAAATTTCTAATCTAGGTAACGACAACGATTTCAATGGTGCAATTCTTGATTTTCCAGCAATAAGCTGCAACGATACAATTTGACAACTATCAACACAACGAGCATAAATACAACAGCCATAGGCCTTCATTGAGGCATCGGAAAAACCATGTAACTCCACAATGTTTAAATTATTTCCTGCCAACACGAAACGAGGAATTCGAAGGGTTTTGAGATCCTGCAATTGAGCTCTAAAGTCATTCCATTCACTATGAAGTTTTAGTGACAGTGATTCGTCCCAATTCAGTTTCTGCGTCCACAGTTGTTGCATAAATATTTTGGCAAATACAATTACTGGATTTATTAGTCCTAATGGGTCAAACAAACTTGATAATTCCGATAATACTATCCGCTTAGTAATACGATTGCTCGAACTTTGCAGCGGGCATCGAAAACGAAATTCATCACAAACTGGGTCCTAAAGTATACCTAATGGTTTAATAACATTGCAATCAGAAAATTGGAATGTTTTTTCCCGATGATCTTCATCTATATCTTCTAAAAATTCCGGGTTGTTTGAGTACCATTTCCTCAATTCAAATTTTCCTTTATACAATATAATCTCCACTTGCTGCTTCAATTCCTTTAACTCTTCAAGCGATGCGGCTCCAGTAATTAAATCGTCCATGTAGAAATGCGAACTAATAATTTTCGATCCAAATGAATGTTCATTAACGTTTTCATCTGCCAACAATTGTAAACATCGTGTTGCCTGATAAGGTGCTGATGATGTCCCGTAAGTGATGGTCTTTAATACGTAAGTCTAAATATTGGAAGAAGAATCTTCTCTCCACGCAATACCTTGATATTTTTGATCCTCAGATGAGATCAAAATTTGTCGATACATTTTGCTAATATCGGCTGTCGCTGCATTCTTGTGGCATCGAAATTTAAGGATGATCGAAAATAAATCATTTTGAACAGTTGGTCCTACCATTAATAAATCATTCTACGATAAATTTGAACTAGTTTGACATGATGCGTCGAAAACTACTCTAACCTTGGTACGAGAGCTTTCTGGCCGAAGAACACAATGATGCGGAATAAAATATTTAATCAACGATATTTCCTTTGGGTTTACAACTTGCATATGACCAAGGCTTTCATATTCCTGCATAAACTTGATATATTGACTCTTTACCTCAGGATTTCTGTTCAGTCTTCGTTCAATGTTTAAGAATCTTTTCCGCGCGATTTCTACTGAATTTCCTAGAGTGTTTGGATCACCTTTAAAAGGCAATCTAGCTATAAATCTACCATTTTTACCGCGTGTTATTGTTTCTAGGAAATGGCATTCGCACTCCCTTTGCTCACGAGTCCAATAATTTAAATCATTTTCAACATTTTCAATTTTCCAAAATCTTTCGACTTGCCCTGCTAACGCCTCCTCACTAGAATCAAACGAACAGTTAGCAGCAATGTGGCAGAGTCCTTTGTATGACTTTGAAACTCTACATCGACCTGAAACAATCCAACCAAAAACTGTTTTCTGTAAAGTAGGAAGGTCATCGCTAAGTTGAATCTGACCAACTGATAAGAATTGGAAAAATGATTCAGCACCCAGCAGTAAATCAACCTTTTGTGGAACGTGAAATTCAGGATCGGCTAGCTGAATATTATTAGGGATATTCCAATCTTCAATATTTATTTGACATTCTGGTTGAACACTTGTTATGCAGGGTAAAATACATGCCTCCACATGTGTTTCAAAATTAGTATTTCTGGATCTTATTGTTGTATTTGTTTTATACTGAACCTTTGAATTAATTTCACCTATTCCAGTAATTTCAACTTCTTTTCGCTTGCGTTTCAAATGAAGGAATTGAGTCAGAGCTTCCGTCATAAAATTCAGTTGTGATGCCGAGTCTAACAAAACTCTAATTGGAAGAAATTCACCACAATTATTTTTAATGTTAATAATCGCAGTGGCTAGAATAACTTGATCTAATTTGGCACATGAGCTGTGCAATGCTGTTTGAGTAACAATTTCCTCATTAGATGTTGTTGTACTTATTTGTTGGTTAGCGGACTACTCGCATCTGAAGAGGTTGAAGAATTATAGCGATGAAGCAAAGTATGGTGCGGCTGGCTGCAGACCTTACATCGAGACGATGAGCAATTTTTGATCGAATGGCCCTTTGATAAGCAATTTAAACAAAGCGATAATGTCTTAACTTGCTGAAATCGATTTAAAATAGACAAATTTAGAAAAGTAGGACACTTGTATATATTGTGATCAGTAGCTTGACAAATACTGCAAATTGCCTTTATTGTTGCCAAACTTGTTGAAGTAGCACCACGAGCTGCGGCTGGACGACCATGTTGACTCGATGAGTTTGTGGTACGTGTCTGAGTTATTTTACCCCCAGTTTCTCTATTTTCTAACTGATGGCAACGTTTATTTAAGAATATCGAACAATCTGTCCATGTGGGTAGATGGTTAAAATCCAATGATTCTACCCATTTTTCATAAGAATCAGCATCTAATTTATTCTTGACTAGGTGAAGAATTATAGCATTCACAAAATCATCGCCGGATCCTAAAGACTTGAGGGATTGTAAATTAACATTAATGCTATCAATCAACTTACGAATCTGAACAACAGATCCTTTAGATGCATTTGGAGAATCAAATAGATTTTTTATATGAGCTTGAAAAATAATATACTTATTGTCATACCGATCCTTCAACAATTGTAATGCTTCTTTATAGTTCTTGTCCGTTACTTCTAAAGCTTGTATGGTTCTGAAAGCTTCCTCAACCGCACACGATCTTAAATGTTGAAACTTTTCCACATTGTTCAAATTTTGCGAAGAATCAACTAAATTATAAAATGAATTTATAAAATTTGTATATTCAGTATAACTTCCAGAAAATTGTGGTAATTGAATTTTCGGTAGACTCGATTTAAGTGATGTTGATGCAGTCGAAGGTGCACTATCTTTCTTGACGTTTGAAAATAGAGAGCTCCTGCGTCCACTACCCATTTTCTTTAAAATCCTGGATTTAATATCGCAGTACTGATCCTCAATCTCCCCTCTAATTCTTGAATGCCCTTCGTCACCTGGTTCCAGAATATCGATTGAATCCTGTATTCGCAAAACTTGCTTAAAATATGCTTCAAGTAGGGCCAGTCGACATTCTAAATCCTCTACTTCAACATCTTTATTTTTATCGAGATACGTACTGATTCTGGTAATGCATCCCTTGGTTGATGCCCGTTGGGTTCTGAACGAATCAATCTCCGGCATAATTGTAGTGATACAAAGTATCATTCTTAACTATGAAAACTTCGATTGTCTTTAACACGAACAAATTATGAAATTTAATTATTGTAAAACCTGCGATAACTATTTTCGCTATAATGTCTAATTAGTTATTGCCAAAAGGGACGAAAAATCATGTCGGGGTCACCAATGTTTAATCGCGAGCCTTTTCGCGATGTGGGAAACGACAACGAAGTTCGAAAACAATAAAACCAAAAATTAATCGTTATAAAATTTAGTTTTATTCTATTGAATTTTAAGTGTTCACAATCGAGAGTTTTAAACAAGACAGAAAAATTATACAAATTAAAAAACAAGGAAAATGTTCTAAGGTTTCTAGATTAAAAATTTGATTAATAAATTATTTTCGACTACAAAATTCAAGGTAGAAAAAATCCTCGCCTACTGCTTTAACAACCATTTTTACCTTTGTTGTAATGATGTGAGACATTCTTGATGCTATCGTTTCCAAAAACTTGTTTCATTTTTGAAATTAGCGGCCATTTGACTAACCGTGATGCATTTACGTCTAGTAATGACGGTTCAGGAATTGCTGTTAACTGCTCTCCAAAAATGAAGTGACTAGGTGTTAGAACATCAAGAGAATCGATGTCATTAATGTTCATTAATTGCTGTTAGTGGCGGGAAATTTAGAAGAGCTTCGATTTGTGTTAACAGCGTGGACATTTTTTCGAAGGTCAGCTTTGTTTCACCAATGACCCATTTCAGATGACATTTCACCGATTTGACTCCAGCCTTCCACAGGCCTCCAAAATGTGGTGCTGAAGGTGGAATCATGTGCCATTTGATAAACATCTGCGATAGAAAATTACCAATTAAATTATTATCAATAGAACTTAACTTAAACGAATTAGCAAGTTGGCATTTAGCAGCAATAAAGTTGGTTCCATTGTCACTGAAAAGGTCGGAAGGAACACGTCTTCGTGAAATAAAACTTTTTAATGCCGCTATAAATGCATCTGACGTAAGAACACTAACCAGTTCAATGTGAATTGCCCTGGTAGCGAAGCATACAAATAATACAATATACGCTTTACTTGTTTTACTATTGCGACCTTTGTGCAATCGCAAAATGACAGGTCCAGCATAGTCGACACCAGTTCTGAGAAAAGCTCGCCCAAGAATTACTCTCTGACGAGGAAGATTTGCCATGATTTGCTGTGAAGAAATTGCTTGTCGACAACATATGATGCATTTATTGACTATTTGCTTTGCTAAATTTGCTTCCAACAATCCAATACCTTTCCCGAACTAAATTAATTAGCATAGGTGGTCCAGCATGAATATATTTTAAATGAATATCTGACATAATAAGTTTGCTCAAAATATGAGATTTTGGTAAAATCAATGGATGTTGTGTATTGTATGAGCAATCTGAGTTCCGGATTCGACCACTAATTCGTAGGCAACCAGCTTAATCGATAATGGAGAAAGTTTTTACAATGAGGTTTTAGATGAAACTGCTTTAACTGTGTTGATATTCTTAATTTCTGCTGAATAACTGCTTGATTGAGCCCAGCGAACACAAAGGTGTAATGTGTCAGAAAGCTCTTGTGAAGTGATATAACTTTCTTCATACCATAATCGTTTTGATTCAGAGATAAAGCGCTTGCAATAACAAATTATACGACAAATTTTTGTTAGGGATGAAATTGATGTGAATAATTTATCGAGATTATCATTTGAAGTATCAGCATGATGTGATACTACAAATGTTGTACTTTCTTCAACTTGAACTTGGATGGAATCAGCTGAAGTGCTGACTGTTTTCGGCCAATCAGATTTACTTAAAGACAACCATTTAGGTCTTCTCCACCATAAGTCAAAATTTACCAATTCTGATGGTGAAATTCCCCGTACAATCGGCAGGATTATATTTGGAACGAACATGATTCCATGAAGACCGTGGAATTGTGTCAATAATCTCTGACACCCGATTCGTAACAAAATTTTTCCAGCGACGTGGGTGAGATGATAACCATGATAGTACACTGGTAGAATCTGTCCAAGCACAGCATTTGACTTCCTTCAGTTGTAGTGCATCTTTTACAGCAGCAAGAAGTTTTATGAGCAAATGTGCTCCACAAAATTCCAAGCTTGGTAGCGAAATTTGTTTTATAGGAGCTAACTTTTTTTTTGCAGATATTAGTCTGACAATAATATTCCCAAACTGATCTGTGGAACGGCTATATATTACTGCAGTAGAAGCAAGTTCTGATGCGTCGCAAAAGCAGTGAAGTTCAATATCATTGCCACAAGTTGACAGCCACCTCGGAATTTTGAGTCCTTCGAAGAAAAAAAATTACTTCGAAGTTTAAACCATTCTTCTGTAAGTGAATCTGAGATATTATCATCTCACCCTAAGTCTTCAATCCAGAATCGTTGAAACATAATTTTTATTGCTATTGTCGAAGGAGACAGAAAACCTCAAGGGTCAAAAATTTTAGCTAATTCAGAAAGAATGCTTCTTTTTGATGGAAGATCAAGATTTGCCAATTGAACTTTAAAAGAAAACTAATCATCTGAAGGCTGCCAATTGCGTCCAAGAATTTTTATTGATTCAGTTGGTTCGCCGATATCAACGGAAGTGACAACAAGTTTGTCAATGGATATGTTCTACAATAATTCTTTTGAATTAGATGTCCACTTTCCTAATTGGAAACCATGAGATTCTAGGATACTATTAATCTGTTGCTGTAACTTAATTGTTTGTGATACATTGTCTATACCAGAAATAAAATCATCAACATAAAAATCTTTTTCAATAATTCCCGCTGCTTCTGGATATTCATATTTTGCATCAATTGCTGCTTGGAGTAATGATCTTGTTGCCAAAAAAGCAGCAGACGCAGTGCCATATGTGAAAGTGAGGAGCTTGAAATGTGGAATAGGTGAAGATGCGTTTTCGCGCCATAAAATTCTTTGGAAGTCACCGACCAGTGAACTCATTTGAACTTGCCTGTACATTTTCTCAATGTCAGCAGAGAATGCAATTTTATGAAGTCGAAAATTAAGAAGAATCGTGTAGAGATCCCTCTGAAGAGTTGGTCCTACGAACAACGTTTGATTGAGTGAGCTGCCAGACGTGGTTCTGCACGACGCGTCAAACACTACTCGAAGCTTCGTGGTTGTACTGGATTCCTTAACAATAGCATGGTGAGGAATGTAGTATGATGTGGTACAGTTATTTAACAATTCTTTCAGTTGTATTAATTCCATATGCCCCAACTCAAGGTATTGCTTCATAAACAGGTTGTAGTCTTCGCGTAGTTCATTATTTTGATGTAAACGGCGTTGAACAGAAAGTAGACGAGATGTTGCTGTCTTTTTAGAGTCACGTAGAGTTGGTGCATCAGCTCTGAATGGAAGCCTGACAACATATCGACCAGTTGAATTACAAGAAAATGTTTTGGTGAAGTGTGATTAACAAAATTCCTCTTCTTCAGTTAAATAATTGCGACATTTCGCAATTTCTTCAATTTCCCAGAAACGTCTGAGAGCTGCATCTATATCACAACCGCTTACTTGGTCAATAGATGTAGAAAATGATTGCAGTGTCGTATCACTATTTGACAGCTGACCTCCTACTACCCAACCGAACATGGTATTTTGGGCTATTGGCAATTTATCAGGTCCCATGACCCGTCCATGTCGAAGGATGTCAAAGAAATGATCAGCTCCAAGAAGTATGTCAATTTTCCTTGAGTTCAAAAGCGTTTCGAATCCCTTATTTATAGAACGTAGAAACCTCTCGGTTCACGGCTGTAACAAAAATTAGCATCATTTTGTTTTAATCTCCACGAGGAAAAGGCAGGCAGATAACATGATCTGAAAATTTGGAAGTTTCGGAGCCAATCAAAGTGTTTCACATTAAGTGCTACTTTCCACTCTGAGGGTTCATACGCAAAATTAAACTTGGTAAAATAAAATGCAAACGCGCCGCCACAAAGATTTCGTTAACAACGGCTCCAATTCTGGCAAACCCAGACTACGCTAAGCCGTTTATTGTTCAGTGCGAAGCCAGTAAAACAGGTGTCAGTAGTGTTTTGTTTCAAGTCAACGACCTAGGGCACGAAAAACCCATTGCATATGTCTCGCAAAAATTAAGCAATGCACAGCAGAATTAGAGCGTAACCGAATTGGAATGATATGCTGCTGTGGTGAGCATAAAGAAATTAAGAGCGTATGTGGAAATCTTAACCTTCAAGCTTGTCACGGACCATGCCAGCGTCAAATGGCTAATGAGTCAGAAAGATTTAAGGGGACGTTTAGCTCGTGGGAGTTTGAAACTCCAAGGTTTCGATTTCGATATTGCACATCGGAAGGGTTCGGAAAACGTCATACCGGATACCTTGTCAAGGGCTTTTGCCGAAGAAGTATCTGAGTATGGGAAAATTCCCTCCGTTGATCTCAACTCCCAAGAATTCAAATCGGCATATTACCTCGATCTGATCGACACGGTACTAAATAAAATAGACAAACTGCCTGATGCGCAAGTATCAGAAGGTTTTGTTTACTTCCAAACCAAGTTTAGTACTGGAAACCCTAATCAGGACGATTGTACGTGGAAGTTATGGATTCCACCGAGTCTCACGTCTGACTTGATCCGATTCGCTCATGAATCCCTTCAAGCTGCGCATGGCGGTATAGGGAAAACCCTTTTTAAATTGTGTCAAAAATATTATTGGCCCAGAATGATGAAACAAGTCAAAGACTTTATTTCGTGTTACGATATTTGTAAGGAGACGAAGGCCCCAAATATTGTTTTGAGACCTTCAATGGGAAAGCATATACTTACAGAACTTATTTGCCAATTTTTCTATATAGATTGTTTAGGACGCTATCCTCGTTTCAAAAAGGGCAATACTACCTTATTAGTTGCATTAAACAAATTTTCGAAATTTGATCCATTTAAACCTATAAAACAAGCTTCGGCCTCCCGAATTGTAGAGTTTCTCGAGGAAAACGTATTTAATTTATTTGGTGTACCAAATGTTATCGAGCAACGGTTCACATTTCGTTTCAAAAGAATTCAGTAGATTACTTGATGTGTACGGTGTAAAAGATATTCGTACGGCAATATTTTCTCCGCAAGCAAGTGCCTCAGAAAGAGTCAATCTCTCTGTGTTAGCTGCTACTAGCTCCTATATTGGCGAAGATCATAGGGAATAGGATAAACATTTGGGAAGCGTTAGTTGAGTCTTAAGAGGCACAGTCCACGCTTCTACGGATATTGATCATTACTACTTGGTGTACTACATACGAGTTATTGCGCAAGCTTGACGGATTGAACACTGGGAATTTCAATGTCGTTATAAAACCCGAATACCTCGAGTTATTAGGAAACCGAGTTACAGATAAATTAACTACCGCTCATCAGAAACACGAAAGAATTTACAATCGTCGGTAGCATCAGGTAAAATTCAATGTCGGTGCAGAAGTTTTTCGTAGAAACTTTTCGTTGAAAATTGAACAAAGGTTCTTGAAATGTCGGATAGCGAAACTGATCGGTAATTCGTTGTATGAAATCGAAGATCTAAATGGGAAAGCGGTCAGTATTTATCATGCCAAAGATTTGCGTCAATAAAGTATTGCCCGGTGCTCAGCCGAAATCCATCTGACTAATTTTCTCGAGTGTGGTCGAGTCCCACATTGGGCGCGCGAAAAGAAATATAAATCGCTTTTTGTTTTTTTCTTAATCTCGTCCGAAATGTTAAAAGTCGTGGTTTTTTAACAATAAATGGAAGAAGAAGGAAAAACTTTACCGTTATACAAGTGGACCGTTAGCAACGCGTAATTTAGAAATCCTCAACAATAAACGAAAAAAAACGTGTTGTGAAAGAAGATTGGGTGTTTTTGCTTTCAAATTGCTAATAACTCAAAAAAAAAAAAATTTTTGTATGTTTGTAGAATACCATAATAAATTTCAATCAAATTAGTCCAAGTATAAAGGACAAAGAAATAATCCTAGGAGAAAATAACCCTCTGTATAAATTTTATTTTGTTCTACTTTAAAAACTAATACACCGATTTGAATAAAATTACAGATTAGACTTATACTGGTAAGGTTTAGGTTACGTGCAAATTGGAAGAAGTTTTGTGAGGAACGAGCAAGGTTACAAAGAAAAAATCTTGAAATAATGTTAGTTTTGACAGTTTTTCTGCACATTGCTACCATAGGGCGTCAAAAAATCGGGTATAGGCCGATTTTGAGTTACTGTATATTTTTTCTTTTTGTTAGAAATGGATTCTGGTGACTCATAGTAACTCAAGGATATTATTTATAGATCAATGGATCGAAAGGGGTCCCCCTTCGTAATGGAGGAGGACATGCTAATTGGTTTTGGAGAAGGACTGGATACCACTTACTATGTTTTTTCTCGACGGAATCTTGGCGCCAACGACTTTATATAAAAAATGAGACTAATAACGACTTTATAAAATACAAGTAGAAAATAAAATATAATAAAAATGAATATTTCTATTTCATAAAGCAACGTGTGTTTTTCTTTCGATTTTTTTTCTTTTTCAGGTGATTTTTGGTAAAAATCGGACCGTGTTGTCTTCAGAGCATTCGCCCCCCCAAAAAAAACTCAAATTAAAAAAAAATATTTTTCACTTAATACAAAAGTGAATGTGTGCTTTTCTTTTATTATTTTCTCCGGCTTCTTTTTTTAAATGCAAGCATTTTAGTGCATTCTGTTGCAATTTAAAAATGTAGATTTTTTGTTTTTGTTTTTGGTTTTTCATACGGTCATATGTATTGTCAATTTACCTTATACATATGTTTTTGGTAAATACATGTCTTCTCTCATCTTATTTGTATGCCCTATGTTAGGTACTACCAGAGCAAAGTTGTAAAGAAAAAAACAGGGTGACCAGAAAGTTTTGCCGTTTATTAATTAATCGGATAATTTATTAGCCATGAAAATAAATATGTTTTTCTTTTTTTGAATAGACTATGTAATAATAGAAATTTGTATATGCGTTTTTTCTTTTTTTTAATAAATAAATGTATTGATATTGATTTTAGGTAATTTTTGAATTTAGACTTTCTAGTGATTGATTCTATGTTTTTCGTTGAGATTCTCGCCGATTTGTTTCACTTTTCCTATTTATGTTGGGTTAGCCAACGAATTGCGTTAATCTTTATTGTTTCTTTTCTTAGAGTTTTCTTTACAGGCGGTGGTACCAAAGACAATAAATAATTATAAGATGTGTAAAATTGGGTTTGCCCACAAATTTCGACTTAAAAAACTAAATGAAATATAAGGAAAAAATATACGAGGAAAGGCTTTGGTTTTTGTACTGGATAAGGAAATTAAGCTTTGAATTCATTCGTTTTATGAATACCGTGGATGAGTATATTTTGTTGTTGGTTTTCTTTTTATTTTCTAATTTTAAAATAAAAATATTTGATGGGTGAGAAACTTTTGTTCAATTCATGTGCGGATATAAGGAATTTGTGGCTTTAAATATAACTTATGGAGAAATATGAATGGCATCTATTGATATATTTGTTGTTGTTTTTTTTCTATTCTATTTTAAAATGTATTTTAAGAAATGTTTTTTATGTTCGATTGTGTGGGTAACTAGGTAATGTCGAATGGTATATATGTATTTTGCTGCGAGTTTCTCGTGTACTTTTAGATAATGCTAAATAAACAATTTGAAATCTTTAGAACTTGGCCAAGAATTGAATTGAATTTTGTTATAAGTAATGCACATATGCATGTATTCATTTAAAAATATGCTATTTTACTAACATGAAATATCCACACTTGGTTGCAATATATATATAAACTAACAAATTTTATTAATTTTTATATATATTAACTACTTTCTCGTGAAAAAAAGATACATAGAGGTGTATTGCTTGAAAGTTATTTTTTTAAAATGACTCTTTTCGCCGCATCAAATGTACTTACGGACTCATCAGCTGAACTCGTACATTTGTTTGTTCAGGAACGAAATCATTTTAACTATTTTTAAGCATTCATTAGAAGGATAAATCATTTATCGTTATATTCAAATCGAAATCAAACTAAGATCTACGAATTTTATTCTAATGAAAATTTTTTTTGGTTAATGATTTTTTACTTTTCCTTTTCCTTTTTTATAGCTGTTGTTGAAATTACAAGTTGAATTTTTTTTTGCGAAAATTTATCAGTACAGGTTTTAGTGCCACAAAACCTTTATAATTTTTGTCAATCATTATTGCCTGATTAGAGCTAAATTTATTTAAATTAATGAAAAATTCTTTCGAATTTTTCCACTTTTGACAAATATTTATTTGTTATAAATACAGTGGGATAAATTTTCGGACAAAAAAAATTCAACTCGTAATGCCAACAGCAGCTATAAAAAAGGAAAAGGAGAAGAACAAAATCATTAACCAAAAAAAATTTTCATTAGAATAAAATTCGTAGATCTTAGTTTGATTTCGATTTGCCCTATTTCGCAACATACTTCCATACTAGCCTCTAATTTTTGTTTTAAAAAGGCACCATCAATGCTGTTCTCAGAAACAAAATAACTGATTATATATTTTCAGTTAGAAAGCAAACCCCTGATCATGAAAACGCATATTTGTTTTCCTAGTAATAATCATTTTCATCTAAATATACTAACCTATCTACGAGATCATGATACAGGGTTTACATTAGCCAATATTTTTGGTATACCAGCAAAATTAGTTGTTAAAAGCCAGTGTAGACCCTGCTGGTATACCAATTTTTCTGGTATGACAATTCTGGTATACCATTTTCGTAGACAGCGCTGGTATACCAATTTTCGACACTTGCATTTAATAAAATTTTTTGCTAAACTAGACATTATAATTCATTAAAAAAATCATTTTCCTACTTCCTAGAAGATTTAAATTCAATTCAGTTATTATTTATCATTTCAGACTTTTCAAATATTCTTTTATTTATTGATATATTGTATATTCGATCATGGTTTCGGAATTATTTGTCATACTGAAATCAATTATTTGGTTATTCAAAGCATTCCTGAAACAAATTATGTCAGCATTCGATGTTAAAATTGTAGGAAATGTATATTGCCAAATATCATCACATATTAACTGTCGATAGTACTTAAAATGAGTTAGACAAAATTCTTCCAAATATATATCTTATATAAAATTTTTTATATATAATATATATAGTTTCAAATTTACGGAAATCCAATAATCCTTAGTTGATCATAAAATATAAAAATATCTATAATTTTTAAAAAAGAAATCAGATACATGCATATGTCCATTACTTAAAACAAAATTCAATTCAATTCTTGGCCAAGTTCAAAAGATTTTAAATTCTTTATTAAGCATTATCTAAAAGTACACGAGAAACTTGCAGAAAAAATATAATACATTCAATATTATCAAATTATGCACACAATCGAAAATACAAAATATTTCCAAACATACAATTTAATTTTAAAATCAGAATAGCAAACAACCCACACCAAAATAAACCAATTGATGCCATTCAAATTTCACCATAAGATATATTCAAAGCCACAAATTCCTTATATGCGCACATGAATAGAACAAGAGGTTCTCACCCATCAAATATTTTTATTTTAAAATTAGAAAAAAAAAAGAAAACGAACAACAAAATATACTCATCCACGGGATTAATAAAACGAATGAATTCAAAGCTTAATTTCCTTATCCAGTACAAAAACCAAAGCTTAGAACGAAATGTAAAAATAAGAAAGAATTTTCCTCGTATATTTTTTCCTTATATTTCATTTAGTTTTTTAAGTCGATATTTGTGGGCAAACCCAATTTTACACATCTTATAATTATTTATTGTCTTTGGTGGTACTATGGCCGCGTTTGGTGATTGAATTACGTTTACTTCAGTCCTTTATAACTGGTTTCTAGTTCTAATAAGAAACTTGTCTAATGGTATTTGGATGGTGAGTAGTGTTGTTACTGTTATTCGTGGTTGATAACTTACTTATCTCTCGGAACACCAAGAATATTAAAAATATAAAACGTGTTGATAGAAATATCATTATTCCACTGTTTGCATATATAATCGTTTTGTGACTTTCATGTTTTCTATCGCTTGCAATTCTCTGTATTTCATCATTAAATTCTTGTAGTGATTTACTTGACTATTGCAGGTTGATGTTTAATGAATGATGCGTTTTGAAATTAATGTCTTTTATTGGTACGTTCTTTAGGTTTAGTTCTGGTTTTCTGTCTAGTATAAAAGTTGGTATCTTATGCTGGTCTGGTTGGCGTATCGGTAAGCTAAATTCTGTATTACCCTCAAAAGGTAGTTCTTGGTTGTCTAGGGTATATGTGCAGTCAGATATCAAAGTTAGGATTCAGTTACCGTTTAATAAGTTATGTGAATTTTCGTCTGTGCGTTTTCCTATTAAAATTCGTGTTTTTTGAAACGCGAATAACCAAGTGTTTTTACTTACCAGCTTGGTTAGTGTATCCGGGGTTTGCTTTCGAATTTTGTAGATACAATCTGTAGTTGGCAAATGGTTTTTTACCAACAATTAGGTAAACATTTTGAACTGAAAGGACTTACTTGGCGAGGTTGTATTATTATACATGTATGTAGGAAAATTATACCGGAAAAAGGTTAATTAATAAAGATAGGTCCACATTTCAATTCACTTTATTCGTTATATATAAAAAAAAGATAATAAAAAAAATACTAAAATAAAATAACAACTAAATTTAAATAATTCTAATTCTTTCACTTAAAAATAATACTTTTCGACTTTAAAAAAAAAAACTGACTACTCTTTTCCTTAGCTTATCGGAATCTGATCTTAACTATTATTATCTTTGCTGTTATGCAGACAAGCAGCTTGATGCTTGAATCTTCATTCTTGATGCTTCATACTACAATTAGCCATCCTGTGTATCATCTGACCCAGATGATTCTTCGTCTTCGATATATTCCCATGGTTTCATATAATCCGCTACAGAGTTTGTTGATATTGGTCCCTCAATTGCAACTAGATCATGCACTTTGTGTTTCTTAGCTGGTTTTTTACGTAAGTTGTATGTTTTTGCAGATTTGAATTTAGTAGCTCCAACTTTGTTGATAACTGGTTTCTTAGCAGTTGTAGTTGTTTTCTTTGCAGGAACTTTTCTCTTACCATTAGCTTTCTTTTGGACAGGTTTATTTGTTTTTTTAACCACAACTAGTTTCTTATCAGGAGCTGCTTTGGCAGCAGGTTTCGTGTCTCCAGCTTTTTTATCAGCGTGCTTTTTGTTCGTTGATTTCTTCTCAGCTGGCTTCTTTTCTGTTGGCTTCTTATCAGCTTCCTCTAAACATATAATAGGTGTATATGTCTTAACCATTTCTGTAACTTCTTTCCGACAAATTTTATTTTTTATGCCCAAAAATTTGGCAGAATTCATTTCTTCTACATTTAATTTATCTAATGTGTTATCCAAGTCTTCAGAAAACATTTTGTTTAATATCACTTTTCCTCCTTGGGCTATTAGCAATGCATGTCCTAGCAAATCTTTGCCAAGCAACATATCTTCGGGAAGCCAACTATCAGGTACTACATGGCTTTTCAAATGGTAGCAGTCTCCATTTATACTCATGTCACTAAAAAATGATCCTATAGTAGTCTTTACAGTTTTACCAAATCAAGTCAAATTGATCTCTGATTTATTTTCCAGACAAAGTTTCAATTTATCGCTTACTGATTTTCTTAGCAGTGTTACGTCACTTCCGGTATCGATAATTGCTATAAGTTTTTGCGATTTTAAATCAACTTCTACGAGCATATTCGGAACTGTAGCCACTTAGTTAACTGTTAGAGTATTTAGAGTTGGTTGGTCTTTCCTTTCAGTGTTTTGTGGACAAACTGTCGCTATATGACCATATTGGTTGCAGCGAAATAAGCGTGTTCCTTTTGCCTTATCCGGACAATCTGCTGCAGCATGTGAGAAACTACAGTTTTTACACCTGTAACGATTCGAATTATGCTCTTGATGCTTATTCGTGTCGATTGAATTTCTTTTAGGACTTTGAGTTTCTTTCATTGACCGATAAATTTTAAATTGTCCTTTCAATTCATTTAAAGTTTTCGCGTTATACAAAAGAATTTTATTAGACATACTGTCTGGTATACCATTTACGATATAGGTAATTAGCGATTCATCGTCGATATTACCAGTATTTCCAATTTTCGGCATTGCGTACAGGTATTCTTATAAACTTTATTTATCACTTTTCTTTCGGTTTTCCAACATTTTGTGAATTGATAAACTTGAAGGTTTGCTGCAGAACTCTTTCATTAATAGACCTTTAAGTTTTATTATTATTAATGTCTATTTCGACTTCGATTGCAAGTTTTGCGGCACCATTTAAAAGGCGTCTTGCATATAAATATTTTTGGATATCGTTCCACTCACAAACTCCCGCAATGTCTTCAAATTCTTTTAACCACGATAAAACGTCTTTACCGGCTTCACCATTCAATTTTTCAAGAGATTCTTCAACGTCTTTGAAGACAAAATTATTTTGTACTTTTCCCGTTTCTGTCAATTTTATACTAATTTTTTCCACCAACTTTGCACTATTTGAGTTCGCTTTTTCTTCTTGTTCGCTATTTGAAAAGTTTTCTTCCGATTTTTCACTATCACTATTTTGTTCTTCCGGTAATTTTTGATTCTGTTTATTTTCCGCGCTTATAGCCGCTGCTAATCGTAACACCAAATCGGTTTTAAACCGGTATCTATACGATAATTCGCGATTTCGTAATAATTGTTGCAATTCACGCGTTTTTAGCTTACTTAATTCGTTTTCCATAAAAGAAAATTACCGCAATTTTTTTTTAATTTACTGGAAAAAAATTTGTTCATAAAAAAAACTATACAATATTAAAAAAAATTTATTATCGATTGATTACTTTTGTTCTTTTGTGCACTTTGTTTTTTTTTTTTTTTAAATTAAAATTTTTATTGTACTTTCTCTTTTTTTTAACAATTTTTAAAACTAATTGTACTTTTTATATTCCGTTTTAATTGTTTTATTGCTTTACAGTTCAAACACAAAAAAATTTTTTGAACTTCTGAAAGTTCAAGGCCGTTAATTTTTATATAAATGGAAATTTATATTGCGTTAGCCTTTCTTTGTCCCATATATTCAAATTAAAATTTTTACAATAGAGTGTTATATACTTATTAATGTACTTATCTTGTCTCTGCGAATTTTAAAATTATGTTCACTTTTCACACTTTATTAAAACTCTCGCACTTTTCGAAAGTTTTGGTAAAATTCGCGCACTTTTCATAAGATTCGGTTGAACAAAACTCGGGCACTTTTCTTAAGCTTCGGTTGAGTAAAATTCACACCCTTTTCGTAAGCTTCGGTTGAGCCCTCGTTTTGTAGGAAAATTATACCGGAAAAAGGTTAGTTAATAAAGATAGGTCCGCATTTCAATTCACTTTATTCGTTATATATAAAAAAAAGATAATAAAAAAAAAATAAAATAAAATAACAACTAAATTTAAATAATTCTAATTCTTTCACTTAAAAATAATACTTTTCCACTTTAAAAAAAAAACTGACTACTCTTTTCCTTAGCTTATCGGAATCTGATCTTAACTATTATTATCTTTGCTGTTATGCAGACAAGCAGCTTGCTGCTTGCTACTTGATGCTTGTATCTTCATTCTTGATGCTTCATACTACATATATACAAAGGGATGAAATGGTTTAGTAGGATTTCTTGACATGATGATTTGAATTCATCAGTTGTTAATTCAATGGAAATTAGTTTTTTGGTGTTATTCAAAATATATTCCGTTTTAGTATCCAGGATTGCAAAGTTAGCTTTGTTAGTTGGTTTCGGGAATAAATATACTCTATTAAGAGTGTATATATCTCGGGATGGCAAGGGAAAGTTGTTCGTATCTAAATTCCACTTCCGAAATGTTCTGCATCTACTCGAATGATCTGTATTAATGATGGGAAATCTAAATGTAAAAAGTCAGTTTTGTTGGCTATTTCGGACTGTGATTCTATTAAAGTTTCAGCCGAAAGTATAGACAGTGTAATTTGTGTTGTTGTACGGAACATCAAATCGAATATTTTTCGTATAGATGACTGTATGTTTGTTGTAGAAGATACGGGGTCAAAATTAATAATTCATACATTTCCGTGTCGATGTGAAGGGTTAGAAATTCTTTCTTAAGAGATCTAATTGCGGTTGCTAACTTGTTGGAAAAACTGTAATGGTGGGCTTTACATTTATTGCAGCGTATAAAAATACACTGCAATGGGGTTTTAAACGAAGAAAGCAAATCCCCAGATGATCTATTCAGCATATCTTCTTCCTTGCGAGGAGAAGATATGAGATGGTGCAGCAAATGTGAGCAACTGAAAAGGCTGCACGCCTAGCTGTGTCGCACTGACTAGCTCGCCCGAGGGGTGGGTCGTTGCTCACCACCATCTATCATCGTTAACATATAATTTGTATATGCGTGCAAAGAATGTTAACGTCGTTCAGACTATATCGTGATAGCATATGCTATCAAGCAAGGAGATTCGGTTTCGCGAGGAAAAACCGAATTAGTGGAAGGTTCGTTAGTTCATTTTGGCCACCGAAACCCAAACAATCCTGCGCGAAAGCCTTTGCGAGGCATGCCGGGGCCGATTGGCAGAGATGTTGGTGCCAACCGGACTTAATTGGGGGCACGTCCCACCCTATATTGGATCAGCAGCAGGCTGATCCCCTTTGCCCATACCCGCCCCCCTATAAATGGGTATGGACCCTTAAAATTTCCGTCTCCTTCCCACTATCCCATTCTCATCCCTCTCTCTCTTTCTTTAGGCTTCTTACATCATCTCACGAATTTTTCCTCCGTTCATTTTTTTTTTTTCAAATTAATAGTTTTATGTGCAACCTTTTTTATACAAGTTTTGTATGTTGATTATTCATATGTGATTTACTTCAAAACAATAAATGGAAAGAGCCAAAAAAAGGAATACGAATTTCAATTTTCAACATTCTAATGTAAAAAGTTAATACAATTGAAATTACTTCGAGTGTTGTGAAAATGCAGGCTAATTTATGATAAAATTGTAAGTTTTTCTGGTTTTTTTAATGATATTTATTGTTCTTATTATTATACGATATAAATCCATTGAATTACACGGTTTTCTCAAATCTTATGTTATTCTAAATGACCATAAAATAAAATTCAAAATAAAAATTTAACCTTCTGTATGACAAATTTGATCTTACTATATCTCTTGTTTTTTTCTTTCCTTATTCAAAAATTATACCAAATGCGATTCTTTTAATTCTCTTCTTTTCTTTCAGTATAAATGAATAAAAAAAATGATTTTTTTATCACAATTCAAAATTTTTTTCTTTCTTTCAAACATTTCTTGTATTTAATATTACAATAAACACTCACCCCGTATCTGGAAACAGGAGGCCTCCCCTTTCGTATTTGGAGTAGTTGTTTTTTTCTTTCTCTGTTTTAACAAATTAATTAGCTATAAAAAAAAAAATACACATTGTAAAGGAAGAAAAAACAAGTTCTTTAAATTTTGAAAAAAGGAAAATAGTTATACTTAGATCATAATGCTTATTTTATATATATATTTTTTTTTCTTTTGTTCTGTCAAATGAAATCATACGATCCTAATGTTTCCTTTGTATATTAAATGCCGTAAACGGAATTTATCCCGTTGTCCAAGATGATGATGAATCCAGTTGAAAATGAAGCTGCACGTGGGTTTAAAATACAATAACAAATACTGCGCATGAATTCGCGAATTAATTTTCCTTAATTTCCTTGAGCAGGTGTATTCAAACGAAGGTATAGGCATTCGCATGCGTTTTAGCAGGTAAACGCATATGCACACTACTATATAATTACGGTTATTCTGTCGTGAGCCTGTGGGTTTCCCTGTTTCCTTCCTTTCTTTTGTTCTGCTTATGGCTTCCTTAATAATAATTCCTATAAAGGAACATATATATACATATATGTATTCGCTTGGTCTGCAGACAAGCATAGGAGAAAACCAAGAACGAAGAAAACAAAATTTTCGAATAAAAAAAAATCAGTAAGTGCAATCGAATGGATATCACAGTTATTCCTCCTTTTCCACTTTTCACACGAGCAAATAAAATTGTGAGTTTAAAACGGTTTTTTTTTTTCTTGAATATACTTAAGAAATTCGATGGTATCAGTTAATTTGTACACGAAACTTTCAATTATAATTTTATTATTTCTATTAGTAACGTTAAATTTCGCGGTTTTTATTTTATTCCAAAATTTTAATGGTTTTTTCTTTACTATTCACTTTCATTAAAATTTTTTTTTTCGCCCATTTATCGATCCATTTCCCTTGATCATCAAAACGGGACTCTCGTTCCCAACAAGGCTCCCTTTTTTCGTTACTCCCTAACCGTAATGCTTTTTCCGTCTCTCTCTAACATGATCGGTTTCAACTCTTGCCTTCTTATTTTTTTTAAATCAGACGATTTGAAATTCTGGTATATTATGTGTAAACTGGTTTATTATATAAAAAAAAAATATTCGCGCATGTGCATTGGAAGATTTCTCTTAAAATTTCGCAATGGCTTAATTCTCTTACACATATTGATAGAAGACAAATGAATACATGAAAGAGATCGGTTAGGGTCGCATTAGACCGAAAAAAAAATATTTGTATGAAAGAAAAAAGGTCAGCTGGCCGTTACAAAACGTTCGAATCTTCCTTCAAAACGGTTCATTTGTATAGTCATATTTGTAAATGCTTTTATAAGATTATTAAAAACTAATTGAAGGACCGTGACGTGTTTTTGAATGATATATACATTCTTCTTGTCGTGTTACCCCAATGTTTATGCCCTATGGTAGGTACTATCAGAGGGTATATTAGTTTTGTCACTAAGTGTGTAACGCATAGAAATAATCATCGCAGAAAAATTTCAAGGCTATTGTTGTGTAGGGAATCAAAAGTTATATCGATTTATGCATGTCCGTCCGTCTGTCCGTCCGTCCGTCCGTCCGTCCGTAGGCAAGATAACTCAGAAACGCGTTATCCGATTTTGATGAAATTTATAGTATGAGTTGCTTGTTCCTTAACTCGGTTTGGTATTGCATTTGAGTAAAATCGATCAACAGGGGCAAAGTTATAAAGGAAAAACCAGGGTGACCAAATAGTTTTGTCGTTTTTTTGGTTATGGTTTTTCGAATGTAATTGGAAAATTTGTGAATCACTTTTGTTTAAATTAATTATATGGGTTAATTACATAAATTGACGATACCATGTTAAATTTCAGTCAAATCGATCAAAGGATAGTGGAGAAATAACTAGGTGGAGCCTAAAATAAGCCATTTCATAAAGTTTTTCCGATATATTTTAAAAAGTTATGTACCGATTTCAATCAAATTTGCAAGACGTGTTTATGCTATTAGTTTCCAGCCTACCTGTGAATTTGAATTTGAGAATGTAGGAACGAAGTTATGGAGTAAAAAACCTTGAAATATTGAGTTAAGTAGAAAGTTCGTGGGGTTTTTTTTTCGATAGATGGCTTTAGAGTCGTCTAACTTTAGTAGTTCTAATCCTATCAAGTTATTTTATAGCGTGCTGGAAAGGTGACATTTTATAAAATATTCATGAAAAAAATTGTTAAATTCAGGCAAAATTTATTGGCTATAGGCCGATTTTAAATTACTTTATGTTTTTAATTTTGAAGAGATGTCATCCGTATCATCCTGCCTTAATATACCAAATAACGTTTTCATGCCTGTTCCTATTATGTTAAGCCAAGCTCGTTTATGACGTCGGTTTATATTGAAGAAATTTACGGCATCTATCTGAGCTTGTATTTCAAAGGTTGTTTTTCTACTTTCCTCATGCCAATAGGAGCATGAGGCATTGGTTTTGTCACCCGACATGATACATAAATCGTTTATTTTACTATCGACTGACGTTAAAAAAGCTAAGGTCTCATCTTCTTGGTACAAGTTCCCTTGGGTGTAAATTGACCACTTCTTTTGATACGTTACTGAATTCGCTATAGATTCAAAAATAATTCCCGTTGAATTCAGATATTGTATTTGCAATTGTGATAAAACTTGAGTTACAAATAGTAAAATTACTGGGAAAAATTTCATTTTTAGGTTTATTTCTTTACGTGTTGGATCTTATTTGGACTGTAATAAATAGAGAAAAAGAAAAAAAATTTGATACAAAAAAAATTTTTAAAACTTCCCGAATTAAAAAAAAAAATGTTTTTAAAATCGATTGCGTAATCGTGTTTACGCTTTTACCGAAAATTAGTAGTATATACCATTATTTATTATTTATGTGGTTATGTCTTGTAACATGTTTTTCATTGATAGTTTCTTCGTATGCTGCTATAAGTTGTTTGTATTCCAGCATGTCCTCCTAGTGGTGAGTCATAGTGGGCCTCTAATATTGTTTTTATATCAGCAGGATCCGTGAGGACCTCAATTTAGCTTTCTTCGTCTTCTGATGACTCATCTAAAAATTCTGCTTTTGAGTCTGTTAAATTTTGTGTGTTGGAGAGGTCTAAATTTATTGTTATTGGATCATCTTTGTACAGTGTCTCAAAGTAATAATGGAACAAGCTGAAATTAATGATATTTAAAGTATTTTTAGCTAGAAATAATGTATTAGAAAATCGGTCTTATTTTTTTTTTAAACTTTTATTAATATATAATAAAAAAATAAAAAAGTTTAATTCAAAATGTGCAATTTAAAAAAAATAAAACAAAATATTAATGCGAAAGTAAAAATTAGCCTCAAAGATATAATGGAACATAATCATAAATTAACTTTTTTAACTTAATGATAATAATATTTTTTAAAACATTTATATTTATTTTTGTCTTTTAACTGCCTTTCAACGATTTGGCATAGACTTGACCAGCTTGCGACAGACGCAAGGCTCAAATTTACCCCATTCGTCCTTTATATTACGTTAAGTTGATTTCTGTTAGAGATAGATAGCTTTTCAATTTTTTTTCCAAATGACTCCACAAGTGCTCAATAGCATTTAGATCCCGAGACTGGGTGTTGTCTCCAAAGCATGTGGGCAGTTATACAAAAGCCAATTTCTGACTTTATAGGCCTTGTATTTCGGATCGTTAGCTTGCTAAAAGACAAAATTATTGTTTATTCCCAATTTTTCGCTACACTGGTTTCACATTGGATTTCAAAATTTCTATATACTTCATTGTATATATTATGCCATCTATTATGAAGAGATTTCCATGACCTGCTGCATACACAGCACCCCAAACCATTTCTGAACCTCTACCGTGTTTAACCCTTGACTTTAAGTTTTTTTTCTTTACGCTCCCCATTTGCCTTTCTGCACACATATGAATGTCCATCTGATCTGAAAACATTATATTTCTATATATATTTATATTCATACAACTCGTTCCCAGAACGATAAGTCATTGTTGCCATTTTTCTTTACAAAATCAACCCTTCTTTAGCGATTCACTTTGGTTATAAAGAGCTTTCTCCTGGCTACCCTTGCATTGTACTGATGTTTCCTTAGAATAATTTTTACAGTTTCGGGAATAACTTTTCTCCATAGATATTTCTCTACTTCTGCTCCTAGTTTCGTTGCACTAAGGTAGCGATTCTGCCTGGTTTGTTGAATTAGCCATCGTTCGTCTGCGTCCATGAAAATTTTCCTCCACTGAGCTTGGCCTTATTTTGATAGTTGGTGATGTTTTCGCATCGTTTTATTATGTTAAATATTGTAGTGGATCCGCGATTTATAATTGACGATATGTCCCGAACTATTTTACCACTTTTTGAATAAAGAACTATTAATTTTCTTCAGTCAACCGTGATTTGAGGACCTTTTAGCGCCACACTATTGCTTTTTGCTAGACCGCTCACTCCAGAATCCAATAAATAATGCCAAAATCATAAAAAGGTATACCCCTGAATATTTCATCGAGATCAGTCAAATTAGCTGCAATTCCACTTAACAATTTCGCGACTTTAATGACGTGTTCCATTATATCTTTGAGGCTAAATTTTACTTTTGCATTAATACTTTATTTTATTTTTCTTTAAATAGCAGATTTTGAATTATTGCTTTTTATTTTTTTGGTGCATATTAATAAAAGTTTTAAAAAAAAATAAAACCGATTTTCTAATATATTATCTTTAGCTAAAAGCACTTTGAATATAATTAATTTCAGCTTGTTCCATTATTACTTTGAGACACTGTATATTAGTTTTTCTGGTTCTTTTATTTCTTCGATTGATTTTTTCTTTCCCTATTTCTTGAGGTATTTTCTCTGATCTTTTTAATTCCTTCGAAAATTGTCATATATTAATTGTTCCACTCTTTGAACTAAACCCTTTCTATATAAGCGTATTTTTTTTTTATGCAGGTGGGTGCCAAGGCACCCCGTACTTAGGCTTTGGGACTCATTGTACCCTCGGGAAAATCTGGACATATGTCCTGGGATCGCACAAGTTTTCCAAGAAAACCTATGGGAAAAATGACTAATTACCTGTATCCTGTTTACAGAGTTGCAGCTTGTCCCAACTCTGGAAACAGTTCTGTCTTCTTCAAGTAATCGATTAAGGATTCCACCTTCAGATTCCGGGCATCCGACACATTCAAGAATGTTTTTCCGAAGATCTTCTTTCGCAGGCCCGTTAAGGCATCACATAAACAAATAACGTGTAGTGATGTTTCCTCAACGGTTCTGCACTTGCGACAGGTGGGATGAGGTAGATGCTTGTAGAGGCAGGGTCCCGTGAGGGCGCCCACTAGCAATCTAATCGTATTACGGTCCAACTTCAGTAACGAGTCGCTGACAAGGCCTGGTTCAGTTATGAAAATTTCCGATTGTCGAAGAGACTCGTTTCGCCACTGAATTTTGCGTTGTACGGTGATCCCGAGAAGATGTTAAAATGCAGGGTTTTGTAACCCCTGCTTAGGTTCTCATTGGCGCAGGTCATAATGTCAAGAATTTCAGCCTGAAAGACTGAACAATGAGTGCCCAAGGCGATAGATATTGCATTTTTGGGCATTGGAATTTTGTACCAATGACACCTGCGCCAGTTCCTGCATACGATTTAGACCCATCCGTGAATCAGATGAGGCCGAGTGGTCTTGTGAGACCAGTCTCGAATCTGCGTTTGAAAACGAATGCCGGGGACATGACGTCCTATGGCATCGAGAGTATGAGGCATGATTTGATCAGATTAGCAAGAATGCCGGTATGGCCCTTGATATCTAATCGATAAATCCAGAGCCCAGCATTTCACAGTCTATAGGACGCTGCCATTGCTGTACTTTGAACCACCAAGTGTAGCGGTGGAGTTCCCAAGAGGGTCTCGATGGCTGCAGTTGGCCTGGTTCTGAATGCACCCGTAATACTGAAAAGAGCAAGTCGTTGAATACGGCTTAAAAGATCTCTAGCATTGGATACTAGGGTACGAGGCCACCAAACAATTGATGCGTAGGTCAGCAGAGGTTTAACCACCATATTATGCAACCAGTACAACATTTTAGCTTTTAGTACCCAGGTGGGTCCAAAGGATCTGCGACGGGCTCATAGGAGCGCCGACGCTTTCTGTTCTTTAATCTCCACGTGCTTTTTCCAAGTCAACTTTTTATCTAGATATACTCCCATATATTTCACTGACTCGGAGAGTTGCAGTTTCGGTTCAGCTAGACAAGGAGCCTCAAAACCTTCGAGATTCCTATTCGCGGTGAACATAACGAGTTCAGTTTTGTCAGGATTGACAGAGAGTCCCTTGGAAAAGGCCCATTTTTGAACCTTGATAGGAGCTTGATGAGTCAACTCAGCTAATGTACTGGGGAATTTTCCCGATGCGAGAAGAGCTTTGGCATCCGCGTACGCTTGGGCGTAGCGGCCCGAGATGTTTAAAATCGTGAGAAGGTCATCTACAACCTGACACCACAGCAGTGGAGATAGTACACCTCCCTGCGGGCACCCTCGCATAACTGAGATTTATTCTGTATCTCTTCCCAGACTGGTCGATGCAGTTCCAGTGGACAGCATGGTTCTTATCCATCTAGTGACAGTCAGACCCGCGCCGTGAACTTCGTCTGCCTCGCTCATGGCATCGAAAGTGACATTGTAAAATGCCCCTGCTATGTCAACAAATGCACCAAGAGCGTATGATTTAGTGTCTAGAGTTTTTTCAATTCTGGACGGAAACTCTTGTCCTCGGTGCAGTCAGTACGACCAGGCTTAGGTATGATGATCACACGTGCCTTCCTCCATGGCAAAGGAATATAGCCATAGGCGAGTCTCGTGCGGTAGATTTGACAAGGTCGTTTGATTAGCAAATCAGCTCCTTTCTCAAGAAGTGCTGGGAAATTTCCATCACGCCCTGCTGATTTATACGGGGCATAGGTTCTGATTGCCCAGTTAGTTCTCTCGTATGTTACAATCTCTGAAGCCGTTCTCCAGTCGGTTTTTTGGGGCCGAGAACTTTCGGCTTGTAGAGACGAGCATGTCGGTGATTCAGGAGATTTGGGAAAATGGGTATATAGCAGCACCTTCAGGGCGTCCCCATTACTTGAGGTGAACTCCCAATCCGACTAGTGCAGCACCGTTCATCTAGATCTCGGATCGCTGGAGAGGGCTTTTTGGAGTCTGCAAGCCTGAGGGAGTTCCTCAATTTGGCCGCAGTAGCTCTTCCAAGCTTCTCGTTTTTTCTCCGAACAGCCGATTTGCACTTGCAATGGGCCGCCTTCCAGGCCTCCCACTCACTGTTCAAACCATACTGTTTGGCTCTGCTGAAACTTTTTCTCGTTTCTTTTCTGAGGCTCTCCAAGGATGTATCCCACAGGGCGTTTTCTTTGGGCACCTGTTAGTGCGTAAGACACAGTTACTCTCCTAAGAGGAGTAAATGCTTTCAGATGTTAGAGTGACTGTCTGTTCTGGTTCCTGAATATTCCGGGCTGCTTTTGGGACTTCCCGGATTCTTTCTGACAGCTCTTCGTGAAAGGAGAACCAGTCAGTGGGTCTAGGATTCCTGTAGGAGACCGGTTTCAACGGTTATGGGAACAGACTGAAGAGAATGTGCCTATGGTCCGATAACGAAGGTTCGCAGGACACTTTCCATCCTTGAATATCTTGGGCAATGCCCTGTGAGCATAGCGTTATGTCCAACACTTCTTCACGTGTAGAGATGATGAAGATTGGTGCTCTACCCTTTTTGGCAATTTCCAAGGTGGTTGCACCAAGATATTCGAAAAGTGTTCTATCTCTCTGGTTGATGTCCGTTCTGCCCCAATGTGTGTGGTGCGCGTTGGAGTCACAGCCAATCATAAGAGGTAGATTGTTTGTCTAACAGAAGGACATTAAGTTGACCAGCTCCTCTGAAGGGGAGGGGTGACTGCGTCGTAGGGCAGGTATGAAGAGCCCACTACTACTTCCTTTTCGCCCAATTCTGTGGAATAAATTATCTTGACTGCAGTAAGATCTGCCGAACAAAAGGATTTAAGTAGGACGGCATCAATATCATTGGAGATGTAGATGCATGCCCTGGGTCTGTTCGCAGTTGTGCTGTATAATACAGACCCCAACCGGCTGACGTAACCCCGTACAATTCCCTTGTAAATCCAAGGTTCTTGCACGAGGCATATGTTGGCACGTCCGATAGCAAGCTGCCTATCTATTATGTCGGTGGCCGCTTTGCAGTGGTGCGCTTTATTTGGAGAAAAATCAGTCCCGAATTTGGCATTAGTTCGGTCCTGTGTTTCCCTCCTTTTTCTCCCTTTTCTCTGGCTTGCCTAGAACCGTGCAGGTAGCAAGGCGAACTCCCGAGAGGAGGGAAATTAACCTTCTCAAGATCTCTGAGTCCTTGAACGTCCACGCCTACAATTGGTTGATTACCTACCGGCGCCCGACTATATTTGTATTCGAATACCCTCCAGTTCTCCGTGCTCATTGAGTTAAGGAATTTCATAGTGGTGAGTATCTGGGTCGCGCTCCTTTCGGGGCCCGGTAACCAGATCCTCACCCTCCTCAACTTGGGTGGAATGAAGTCATGGACCGAAAGGTCTATTCCTTCTACCAGGAGTTTGGATTGAGCCGATTTAACTAGCCAATCCTTGGTCGCTTGGTTCTCGCATAAAAGGATGAGAGAACCTTGCGTCAGTCTACAATCACGTATGCGTGGGACTTCACCTTTGGGTAGTCTCTCAAACGCTCCCATGATTGCAGCTTCTATGCGATCCGCCTCCATTGAAGAGATGTCTCGGTTCGGGAGTGGAGGAGGCTGAGATAATCTCAGAAATGCGCCCCTTTTAGCGGCACTGTCTGTTCCTGCTCCCTTACTCTTCTCTTTTTGCCAGGTTTCGCTCTGGCGGACCTGGAACTGGTCCCTGCCACCGGTTCTAGTGAACTGGAAACCGGTCCCTGTTCCGAGATCGACGCCAATTGGAGTTCTGCAAGCTTCAGGAGGGGGCTCCACATATTTGGGGTGCCCATCCTCTCATTGAGTTTTGGCTCGTTATCCCAAGGATCGTTAATGACATCTCCCGTTTTACGGCACGATGCGTTTCCACCTTGGCTTAAGTGTTCTTGAGTTGTCATTTGTCTGACCCCTCTCCGTCTAGCTAACTAGCATAGGTGACCCTGCTGGGAACTAGTGTTCCCGCTAGCATCGCTATCACGATCATTGAGATACGCAAGCTTTTCTACCATGGCAAGGTTACAACTCAGAGAAAAGAATATACATACAGTGTCTCAAAGTAATAATGGAACAAGCTGAGATTAATGATATTCGAAGTATTTTTAGCCAGAAATAATGTATTAGAAAATCGGTCTTATTTTTTTTTTAAACCTTTATTAATATACAATAAAAAAATAAAAAAGTTTAATTCAAAATGTGCAATTTAAAAAAAATAAAAGAAAATATTAATGCAAAAGTAAAAATTAGCCTCAAAGATATAATGGAACATAGTCATAAATTAACTTTTTTAACTTAATAATAATAATATTTTTTAAAAAATTTATATTTATTTTTGTCTTTTAACTGCCTTTAAACGACTTGGCATAGACTCGACCAGCTTGCGACAGACGCAAGGCTCAATTTTACCCCATTCGTCCTTTAAATTACGTTAAGTTGATTTCTGTTAGAGATAGACAGCTTTTTCAATTTTTCTTCTAAATGACTCCATAAGTGCTCAATAGCATTTAGATCCCGAGACTGGCTGGTGTCTCCAAAGCATGTGGGCAGTTATACAAAAGCCAATTTCTGACTTTATAGGCCTTGTGTTACGGATCGTTGGCTTGGTAAAAGGCAAAATTATTGTTTATTCCCAATTTTTCGCTACTCTGGTTTCACATTGGATTTCAAAATTTCTATATACTTCATTTTATATATCATACCATCTATTATGAAGAGATTTCCAGGACCTGCTTCAGACATAGCACCCCAAACCATATCTGAACCTCCACCGTGTTTAACGCTTGACTTTAAGTTTTTTTTCTTTACGCTCTCCATTTGCCTTTCTGCACACATAGGAATGTCCATCTGATTTGAAAACATTATATATGCTTTCATTCATGAATACAACTCGTTCCCAGAACGATAAGTCATTGTTGCCATATTTTTTACCAAAATCAACCCTTCTTTAGCGATTCACTTTGTTTATAAAGAGCTTTCTCCTGGCTACGCTTGCATTGTACTGGTGTTTCCTAAGAATAATTCTTACAGTTTCGGGAATAACTTTCCTCCATAGATATTTCTCTACTTCTGCTCATAGTTTCGGTGCACTAAGGTAGGGACTTTGCCTAGTTTGTTGAATTATCCATCGTTCGTCTGCGTCCGTGAAAATTTTCCTCCACTGAGCTTGGCCTTATTTTAATAGTTGGTGATGCTTTCGCATCGTTTTATTATATTAAATAATGTAGTGGATCCGCGATTTACAATTGACGATATTTCCCTAACCATTTTACCACTTTTTGAATAAAGAACTATTAATTTTCTTCAGTCAACCGTGATTTGAGGACCTTTTAGCGCCACACTATAGCTTTTTGCTAAACCGCTCACTCCAGAATCCAACAAATAATGCCAAAATCATAAAAAGGTATACCGCTGAATATTTCATCGAGATCAGTCAAATTAGCTGCAATTCTACTTAACAATTTCGCGACTTTAATGACGTGTTTCTTTATATCTTTGAGGCTAAATTTTACTTTTGCATTAATATTTTATTTTATTTTTCTTAAAATAGCAGATTTTGAAATATTGCTTTTTATTTTTTTGTTGCATATTAATAAAAGTTCAAAAAAAAATAAAACCGATTGTCTAATATATTATCTCTGGCTAAAAACACTTTGAATATAATTAATTTCAGCTTGTTCCATTATTACTTTGAGACACTGTATATAAGCGAAACTCTGTTAACATTTGTGGTATGGATATTTTTCTTCTTGTTTTACATTGATTAGACTTAAAATATATTAATAAAAAGGTTCCTGAATGTCCATTTGCGGTGGCCTGGTTTTGGATTCCAACGTATTTAAATTTTGTGTTTCGTTAAGAAACTGTAAGAAATCAACTGTGGATGAAGGGGCGCCCTTATCTGGCCAATCTGTGAGCTGTATTTGGGTTATTATTCAATGTTGGTTTATTTAAGTATTTGTCAATCTAAAAGTTCCTTTGCTATATTCTGTATTTTCGTATTTTTTAAGTACTCCACTGTGAGATTAACCTGTGCAAAAAACATTTAGTGTTTTTTCCCGATTTTCTCTGACACATTATCTGGTTTCCCTCAATTGAATTGGTTAACATGATTATAGTACTAATGTTATTCTCCCATATCATCAGCCAAAAATTTTTCGTGGTTTTTGCCAAGGGACCTGGGGGCAGCATGTAATGTCAGTCAGTTGTGTTGAGTTTCACATCATTTGCATTATTAATTAATATAATTTAAATACGAGAATGGTCATATGGAGTTAAGTCATGGTATCTTAAGGGTGTCTCTATAATAGCGCCAGATTTAAATATCGTGCTATTTCCGTTTGATTAGGTTTACAGTACTGAAATCTTCGCATCTGTCATCTACCATTGTTGCTATTAATAGTCATGGAACTTTGCAGGAAGGAACGACATTATTATTGACAGTTTGTCGAGTTTCGAGCGCATACTGTTGTCAAAAAGACAATTCGACAAAATTCAAATTGTGCGTTTCTTTCGGAGCATTCTTTATTTAATTAATTATTAAATTCCCTATCGAATGAGGTATAATTCATACCTGTAGGACCCAGAATACCTGACATATACGTATACCTTCATACAAGAGACTTCTTGTGTTTGCTGTCCTAAAAAGGAATATTTTTGAATGGCATTTAATTCCTTATTAAATTGATCATCGAATGAGGTATGGGTCGTCTTTATAAGATGCAGAATACCTGAGATATACACAAACTTCAGTTACGCAAATCAAATCTTGCACTTGTATTTGGGACACCCTATATTAATTAATGTATTTTTAGTTTTAATTGCTTCTTTACTTGTGTATTGTTTTGTTATTGTTTTTTCGTGGTTTTCTATTTCAGCAAATAATATATCCCAACCGTTTAAAGAGTTTAATTGATTTATTTCTTGTTGTAAACAATTTTCCTTACATTGAATTTTTTCTTGAGTCGTTAAAAATAATTGTTTGGAATTTCTTCGAATTCATTTTCAGAGGGAGGGATACGACTAAGCGCGTCGGCATTTGGTTTGTATATACCCGCTTTATATTCGATCTGGTAGTTGTATTCCGTTAGTTTGTCGTGAAGACACACCAATCGGCTTGTGGGATTTTTAACATTAAATATTCTCTTAAGAGGTTTGTGATCCGTGTATATGGTAAACTTTCTACCGTAGAGATAACATCGAAAATTTTTTGTTGCCCATACTATAGCTAAAAATTCTTTTTCGATGGTGGAGTAGTTTACTTCGGCTTTATTGAGTGATCTACTGACATAAGGGATAGGTTCTTTTTCCCTACTTGTCCTTGAGATACCACAGCGCCAATTGCTTCGTTGCTGGCATCTGTGGATAAGTTAAAATTTTGATTAAAATCGGGGTATATGAGAAGGAATGGTGAAATTAAAGATTCCTTTAATTATTTGAATGCACTTTCACAATGTTTAGTCCATTTGAATTTCGTATTTTTTCCTAGCAATTTGTTCAGTGGTTCTGCCACTTTTGAAAAATTTGGAATGAATTTCCTATAATAGTTTGCAAGTCCCAAAAAGGACTGAGTTTGACAAATTGTTAAGGGGCAGGAAATGTTTAAACACATTTTATTTTAGACGGATCAGGTAATGCCCCTTCGGTGGGCATTGGTGCCCCAAATACACTATTTCTGTTCGTAAGAAGTTGCATTTTTCAGGTTGTAGTTTGAGATTGTGTGTTCTTAGTCGGAAAAAAAATTCATCTAATTTCATATTGTGGGGGCAAGGTGAAAATAGGTCATCCCCAGGGAAGTGTTCCAAGACCGACTAGATTCAGGGTGTATGGAAACTTCTTGTGCGTAGTGAAGAGCTACTTCTTGCACGTGGTACTCCTGCTTATACTAAATCTTGCGCATCTAAAGGAGACAACTTCGATAACCAACCCCAATCCCAAAGTGTCAACGGATCCGTGCTGATGGGATGAATGGCAGTAGAGATATACTGTCATGAACGGAGGCATCAGATAACAGGCAACCTCTGAGTGCATCGGTAAAGGAGCTCTGCCGATGTGGACTATTATTTTTCGCCATACTCGTGGGACCAAAAAATATGGATACAAAAAAAAAAGGGGGGTGTGCTTTTGACCACACTGTAGAAGTGAAATAGAAGCTTTTCTTTATGGTTTGTCAGCGAGTTGCATTTGTTCCGTTTGTTTAGCAAGTTGCAAGCCCCTACATGCCCGCGTCCGCTCTGTACCAGTCATAGCCGTAGCTGTCGAAGACCTACCCGTCGAAGCCTTGTCAACGAGTTGCTTTTGTTCCGCTTGAGGTGCAATTTGCCGCGCCATACATGCCCGTATCCGTTCTGCACCAGTCATAGATGTACTTGTTGAAGCCTTGTCAGTGAGTTGCTTGTGTTCCACTAGTTGAGCAAGTTGCCTAGCCCTACATGCCCGCATCCGTTCTGCACCAGTCATAGCCGTACTTGTCAAAGCCTTGTCAGCGAGTTGGTTTTGTTCCGCTTGTTGAGCAAGTTGCGTAGCCCTACATGCCCGTATCCGTTCTTCACCAGTCATATACGTGCTCGTTGAAGCCTTGTCAGTGAATTGCTTTTGTTCCGCTTGTTGTTGCCTGGCCCTACGTGCCCGCGTCCGTTCTGCAGTAGTCATAGGCGTTCGCGTGGAAGAATTGTCAGCGTGTTGTGATTGAGCAGAATTGTCGACTCGCAAACGTTTCTTACCCGGAGTCATTGTAGGCGTAGCAAGAAGCAATGCCCGTTAATGTACGTAAGATGCGCTGACCACTTTCCGCGCCAGCCATATGCACAGAAACGACGCGATTGTTAGTCAGCTTACACTGATCTGACATGTGACGCTGCGTTACAAAGTTAGCGTTCCATGATTTTTTCCAAATAAAGAGTTATAAAATTTGTATCGACTACAGCGCTAATACGGTGATAGATAGAACTATTTCGTCTTCAACGAAAATAATTCTAATCATAACCTCCACAATATTGTTGAACATTGTAATCATCTAGGACGTCCATATAATGAGATATTATGTAATGTAACGTTTCGTTACACAAAATCGTGACATAATTTTGCTAAACGCCCCCATAGAAGTATTTCACTTCAAAAACAAACAAAAAAAGCAGGCGTTGAGAAAAGTGAGTCCACTGTTGGAGATGGCAGCCGGAACAGCGAGGTCAATTGGACTCGCTCGATGGGAGTCATCTTCAGCAAAACGCTCACTCTGGAAGAGGAGGACGAGCTCTTGGAAGTGAAAGAGGAAGTGGTTACCGCAGTAGCTCCTACTGGAAATTTTCCGTCTGGCTCTGCTGAAACCAACCCTTCAAGCGTCGGTGGAAAAATACCATCCGCTGTCGAAGGTAGCAAGGAAGCTGCCACGTTATTTGAGCCTGAGCAAGGAAAAAAGGATACTGGTAAGCCTGCTAATCAGCAGGTTAGGATTCGTCTCCGGTCTGCCAATAGGAAGGTCCAGAAGTGCGGTACAATGGATCCCAGTGTGCTCAGCCACTGGGAGAAAGAGCAGTACGAATGGCCCAAATTGGTAGCTGGAGATGCTAACTTGAAGAGCTTTCTTGCCAATCATCAGGACAAACTGGTGGAGGAAGAAGAGGCTGCTCCTCAGGATTCCATTGCGGTATCATCAAACGAGGATGGTTTCGAAACGGTTAAGTCAAAACGTAACCATTTTCTGGGCAAACGTGACAGGTCGGAGGATGACGTCACGCAAGGCGAGGCTAAAAAGCCTAAACAAAAGGTATCTACAGCGACACATAACAGAACTGTGAATCCAGAGATGGACAAGTTGCGTGTGGCTGTAGTTAACGAGCAGCAGTCAGATGGCAGATTAACTCTCGACCAGTGGCAAAAAATCGAGGGGAGGTTCCAGATGGCTATGCTGACTTTTTATGAGTCGATCAGGAATAGCTCTTCGATGGCGCTGGTTCGGAGGGTGGACACAAGATTGTTGCTTGTGAAAATGATGTCTCGGCAAAATTCTTTAAAGAATTCATTGGGGGTCTTGGCGGTATTTGGGAAGGTGCCAAAATCTCAGCAGTTGCTGTGAAGGACTTTCACAAGTACGTAATACCGAAAGCATGGCTTTGGGTTTCCAAGCTCTACACCACCCCGGATAGGTTCTTAGCCTTACTAAGAAATCAGGATAAGAGGATGAAAGCTGAGGGATGGAAGGTGCTGAAGATAGGACCCAAGAGGAAACACGGCCAGAATTACCTTCTTTCAGTCAGCCCTGAATCACTTCCACATCTGAAAAAGGTTAAGGGGATGGTACGGTATAGTTTGGACAGGGTGATGATAAATCCACCTGGCTTCGCTAAAGGAATCGAAAAGGAGGAGCCGGGAATCAGCGATGGAGGTGGTACAAATCAACCTCCATCGCAGAAGAACGGCTGCTGCCTGCCTAGTAGAATTACTCTCTAGGCAGAATATCACAGCGGCTTTAATCCAGGAACCCTAGATCAACAACAGGAAACAATTATCAGGACTAAAGGTAAGAGACTTCACTCTTTTCTGTACAAAATCGGAAGGGAAGGTCAGAACTTGTATCCTGCTGAAAAATACAGTTAAAGCTTTTCTTATGGAAAATTACAGCTCGGAAGATATTACAGCGGTGGTATGCGAACTGAATCAGCAGAGCGGGAAACCCATGGGCCTAGTTTCGGCATATCTACCTTACGATGGCCAGATGGCAGACTTGCCACCAGAAAGTTTAAGGCAGCTGGTTGCACGGAACACGTGGGAGGTGGTTATCAGATGTGATGCCAACGCTCACCACACACAATGGGGAAGTAAGGACACCAATGAAAGTGGTATATTACTACTTGATTTCATTATATTCACACATCTAGTAATCTATAACGTAGAGAATGACCCAACTTTTGTAGTTAAAAATAGGCAGGAAGTTTTAGACATTACCTTAACTAACACTTCCCAACATGAAATAGAAAGATGGAGGGTCTCGCAGGAGCCCTCCCGCTCTGAACACAAGTGGATCCGGTTTGAGGTTAAGTCTCGAATAAATAAGAGCGCACCCTTTAGAAACCCTAGGAAAACTGACTGGGAAGGCTTTGGGCACTCACTGAGCAAAAGGCTCAAGGAGCCCCCTAGATCAATCAAGTGCAGATATGGTGTGGACAGAGCAGTTAATTACTTTAGCCATGCAGTAATTAAAGTTTTCCATAAATTGTGCCCAAGATCTAGACCACCTCGAAAGCAAAAACCTATGTGGTGGAACAAAGATATTACGGTCATGAGAGGGAAAGTCGGGAAACTCTACAACAAAGCCAGGTGGAGTAACCTTGGAGAAAACTGGGAACTGTATAAGGCAAATAAACGGTAACTCAAATACGTCATCAGAAAGGCTAAAAGACTTTCGTGGAGCACGTATTGCGATGATATCACGGAAACTAGTGGAGCTTCAAGACTAAGGAAAATACTCTCGAAGGAGGATAGCGTCACCAACTTTATCAAAAGGGGACGGATCATGGGTGGAAGACAGTTGAGAGTTTAAAGTCCTTAATAGCTACTCACTTTCCAGGAAGCTTGGAACGGGAGGAAGAAGAGGAACTTCCGGCAGTGCGGAAACTTAGCTGGCGGAAGATTGACTCCATCACAAGAAGTAATAAACTAACTGGGCAGTTGAATCTTTCATGCCATACAAATCCCCGGGATCTGATGGTATCAGACTAATAATGGTGCAAAAGGCACCACAAGCTGCAAAAAGATGGCTTCAGACTATTTTCAGAAGTTGTCTACGGATGGCATATCTACCTAGGATGTGGAGAGAAACTAAGGTAATCTTCATACCAAAGGCAGGAAAAATCCGTCATACACTGAACAACGACTACAGACCTATCAGCCTATCTTCCTTTCTCCTGAAGGTACTGGAAGGATTGGTCAATACTTATATAAGAGAGGTGTGCGGAGGGGCTCTCTCGAATTTAGTGGGATCTCAGTGGTAGCATATTCTTGCACTAATTGCTAGAGGAAAATTTCTGGACACCATTAACAAACTATTGGAAACAGCTGTCAACAGACTCAGCAAATAGACCGGCTACAATTCTCTTAACATCAATCCGCGTACGACGGATTTGGTACTCTTCCCCAGAATGTATAGGGTACCCCAGTTCAGGCTGCCCAAGCTTGCTGGAGTCACCTTAAATATATCTTAGGAAGTCAAATTCTTAGGACTTTGGCTGGACAAAAAGCTAGCATGGGAAATCAATACAGAAAACAGAGCAAATAAAGCTTACAATGCTCTATATCTATGCAGAAAGGCTATAGGTAGAAATTGGGGGCTAAAGGCTAGCATAATGATTTGGCATTATATCGCGGTTGCGCTAGTTTGGTATGAGGCCACCAGCAAAAAACATATACAAGGGAAACTCACTAGGGTTCAACGGTCTGCTTGTATTGGAGCGACAGGGGCGCTTCGAACAACACCAACGGCAGCGCTGAAAACGATTTTGCATTTGTTGCCAATCGACTTGTGCATTAAACAAGAGGCGGGCTACAGTGCTCTGAGACTGGATAGAGGTCATGGAAAGATCCTAAACTGGACACTAGGTGGCGTTACCAAGGTGACAACGGACATCATAAAGGAAATATTGGGCTTTGATACCCCTTACAGGATATCATACCCGGACAAAAGAGACTGGTACGACAGTAAGTTCCGTATCGAAGGCGAAATTGCTATCTATACAGACGGATCTAAAACAGATTTCGGCGTAGGCTTAAGTGTATTCTCGGAAGATCTTAGCATAGCGAAATCTTTCAGACTTCCACTGGAATGCAACGTCTTCCAGGCGGAAAGGTTGGCAATTCAAAATGCTGCAGAAACATCTAGTCTGGAGAAGATATCCTCCAGGGATATCTCGATCTACTCAGACACGAAGGCAGCCATGAATGCGCTTAGTTCGGTAGCTGTAAACTCAAGAATAGTCAGTAGTTGTCGCAAGGTGTTGAAGACACTATGCGTTCAGAATAATGTAAGATTATGCTGTGTTCCAGCCCTTTGCGTAATCGAGGGAAATGAATCGGCAGACAGGCTGGCAAAGGAAGGAGCAGACGGTTCAGAAAACGAAAACGGACAAAAGAGACTGGTACGACAGTAAGTTCCGTATCGAAGGCGAAATTGCTATCTATACGGACGGATCTAAAACAGATTTCGGCGTAGGCTTAAGTGTATTCTCGGAAGATCTTAGCATAGCGAAATCTTTCAGACTTCCACTGGAATGCAACGTCTTCCAGGCGGAAAGGTTGGCAATTCAAAATGCTGCAGAAACATCTAGTCTGGAGAAGATATCCTCCAGGGATATCTCGATCTACTCAGACACGAAGGCAGCCATGAATGCGCTTAGTTCGGTAGCTGTAAACTCGAGAATAGTCAGTAGTTGTCGCAAGGTGTTGAAGACACTATGCGTTCAGAATAATGTAAGATTATGCTGTGTTCCAGCCCTTTGCGTAATCGAGGGAAATGAATCGGCAGACAGGCTGGCAAAGGAAGGAGCAGACGGTTCAGAAAACGAAACCACTGACACACTGCCCTTCCTCTCTGCGTTTAAAGCACGTATCAAGGATAACATTTTCGGGGAAGCTAACACACGATGGTGCAATCTTAGTGGGCATGAAGTGTCAAAAAGTTTGTGCAAAAAATTAATCAGAGAAAGTCGAGTCTCATAATAGACTGGAATAGAAATCAACTACGAACAATTATTGGGACACTAACGTGACATTGTCTATTAAGTAAGCACGCTCAAAGACTGGGCTTGGTGCAAACCGACATCTGTCGATACTGTGGAGGCATACGAGTGGCTGAAGACATCAAGCACATTTTATGCGAATGTTCAGCTCTCTCTCGAGCCCGTTGCAACTTTTTGGGCAACCATTTCTTCGGGAATTTAGGGATGCTTCAGGCGATTGACATGAGAAGTCTAATGAAGTTTTGTAGGAAAATTAAATGCTTTGAAGAGGAATACGTCTCCCAATAGGGTAACTCTTGGTCTCGTAGGGATCACAATGGGCCCATAAGGTGCCTGGTGTTGTACGTAGTATCCCCACTCCACTTACCTATCTACCTTTATGTTGTGTTCAAGCAAATTTTCCCATAAATGGCAATGTTAACAATATACACAAAACACAAAAAACCCAATAAACCTGCCAATACAAGGTTCATTGAACGTTGGAAGGTTGTGGGGGCTCCTGTGCCCAAAAGGCATTCGTAGCAAATCATAATGAGCAAAAGGGGTAACGAAAACAGTTTTGGCTCGGTCTTCTTTATTAACCAAAACCTGATGGCATCCACTAGCAAGATCTAGTGTTGTAAAATACTGTGAGTGACCTAGTTGGTCCAATATATAATCTATGCGGGGTAGGGGAAAAGCGTCCCCAATTCTAATCTAGTTTAATTTTCTAAAGCCTACAACTACTCTCCAGCTTTCTTCTCCGTCTGGGCTGTCTTTTTTAGATACTACAAGTAGAGGTGAATTCCAAGGGCTATTTGATAGAGCTATTATCTCATTTTCCAGCATTTTTCGTACATGTTCTAGTATAATATCCCGTTGTTTTTCATGTAAACGACACATTTTCTGATTAACCGGTACCTGGTCTTGTTTGATGGGTATTGTATGTTCACAGAAATTTGTATAAGATAGTTTGTCGTGCGATAAATGGAATACATCGTTCTATGTATTCTTCACAAAGTCGTAAAATCTCATTTCTCTCTTCTATAGTAGCATTTTCATCCAGTCTTATTTGCTTTTTTAGTGCTTCTATTCTTTCTTTATTTTAATTTAAATTAAATAAGCATTTCATATCATATTCGGGTGTATAGTATGTTTACTTTCTTATTCTAAATTTAAAATTTTGTACTCTGTAAGCGGTTCAGTAGGGAACTTAAAAGAGTTGGTTCTCGTTTCCGTTAATTGTATGATGAGGATACAAACGGTTATTTTTCCTTCAATTGGCCTGACTAGACAACTACTAAGATAAGCCCTTCGCTTAATTCTTTCGATTCGCAGAGTCTATCTTGAGCGAATTCCAGTTTTATTTGAACCAAATTTCTAGAGCGGGATGGCCTATGAATTGCTCTCTGAGTCTCCACTTCATATTCCGTTTCGTCCAGCCACTTACAATTTTAGCCCCAGATACTGGTGTATCAATCTGTGTCTGGGCAACATCTATATGGGTTCTGTTTATGGACTTTGGGGACATATTGTTATAAAACGGTATTCCGCAGTTATGTTCGTCTATTCTCATTTCAGGAAAAGTTAATCGTTTGCTGGGTGTTTCAACGTTTCATATTTGAGACAAGAAATCAAACACTAATATGCCGTCACGCGGAATTGGTGTGACTTTTCTACGATATAGAATTTGCATACTTGCGAGATTTTACCCAGAGTTTGACCTGAACCGAGCGCTGTTTGAATATTTATTTTCTCTTTTTTGTTAATTTTTGTGTTATTTTTTTTGATGATTTCTTGTTTATACTTATTTCCGCTCCGGTATCTATTAGCAATTCGGCTGCACTATTCGATACAATAGGTAGAGGTATTTTTATTTGACATATATGTTGATTTAAAGGTCTTTTTCGAGGCGTAGGTGACAACCCTGCTCTAGTTTCCCGCTGGGCTAGTGGAGCATGAGTTACTTTTGTCCCATTTCTGTTTTGCAAAGCAGTTTGTGATTGAATGGCCTGTTCTTAAACAAAACTTGCATAATCTTTCTCATTCTTGGGGTTTTGTGCCATTATTTGCTTCTTGGGATATCAAATTTACTTGAGGTGCAGAACCGGATTGAGGGTGAGAATTGCAGTTGTAATTTGTGTGTCCGTATACACGACATTGATTACAATAAGGCGTGTTCATGCGTTTTCCATATTTTCTATACATGTGACCTAATTAGTTACAAAATCCTCATGATCGTTGATTATTATTGTTATTGTAGTTATTTTGACTTTTATTTTTCCCTTTTTCTGATCTGGCGTTGTATTGTCTTACCACCGGTGATGTTATAATTCGATGATTTTCTATGCGGCGTATAGAAATGTTCTTGATCGGCTTCGCTTTTCCATCGCTGTTTAAAATTATATCACGCATGCTTTCAAAATCTACCAATTTCGACGCCTCATAATTTAAAGAAATCCCCTTTTCTTTACAAACCAGTTTTCGACTGTAGTCCTTTGTTGAAAATACCTAATATGCCCTTCCCTCACAAATTCTTCAATATACCAGTGCCATAACAGTCCAAATCATCAGTCATATCTACAACAAAATTTCCAACAGGGGGTTCACATTGACCCTCTCTGCTAATGTATATAACAGAGTCGGTATCGTGATATACTACTATTTCCCCCAATTTCTCCAGCTATGTATACAGTTTCAACCGTGCTTGTGTAGATGTGTAGGCTGCTATACATGCATTGATTGTAGTCAGAGCATCTGCAGCCTCTTCTTTATACTCCCAGTTCACAATCAGAGTTTCAACATTAATTGGTAAAATATGGTAAAGTACTTTAGATGGATCCGATAAAAGTGTATATAATGCAGCTGGCTGTGTTATTATAGAGTTTTTCGATTGGTTTACACTCTCACCAAATTTACCGCAAAATGGATCTTAAACCGGGATTTTTTCTATTTTGTCCGGTTCTAATACAACGTCCTGATTCTCAAAGAATTTAACATATTCATGTTTTTCCTCCTCTCTACCACAAGTACTAGGCGACCGTGAAGCTTCCTGTCTCATTTTTAGGAATTTGTTCATTATTTCCGTGAGCAAGCCATCTGTTTCTTGCTGCACCTCATAAGACCATATTTCATAAATTTCCTACAGTTTGTGGCCCCTTTCAATGGCCTCATTTACCTCATCCAGTTCCCATGTTTCAGTTAATGCCCTTTCATTTTCTTAATGAGTACAATCCTCTTGACTTCTCTCCAAACTACATGTGAAGCATAATGAGAACATTAACTTATGGTTTTGCTTCATCCGTAACACAGGATGATAGAGATTTTGTGGTGATAAAATTTTGCATTTAATCAGGCCATCAATTTTTGTTAAATTTAGCTTGGAGCAAGTTAGCAACATATAATTTCCGATGAGCGATAGAGAATTTTCCATTTTTACATACCCATTGGTAGAGAGAGTATACATCAATGTATTTAATTTTTTCTCCTGACTTACTTTTATAATAAGTTCTGACGTTACCCGTACGAACACCGAGAAATGCATCGCGACGATTGAGTGGAGCACTAACTAGTATGGTTACTCACGTACCTTTTAATTTCCGTGTTAGCATACATTTCTTTTCGGAATTCAGATTCTCACTATTCTATTACCTCATATCCCGACGATCGAAGCCTTTCAGTTTTAAATACTGTTGAATCATATCGAGAATTTAATGTCTCGCTTCCGCTTTCATACAGACAATCATCTCTATTCCGTGGGAGACGCGCGGGATGACCGTAATAATAGCAGCCGTAAAATCCAACAATTTCACCCGTCTCCCGGCAATAGCCATCTGGTTGTACGCGTGCCGGATTTTTATTTTACGTTGTTTTTCCTCCCAAAGCAACCACTGTATAGCCAGCCATCTTGGATGCAATTTTATGCTCACAATAGCCTGATTGTGGTATTATGCCGATTGTATACGGTCGAAGAAAATTACGTCCGAATGCCAGATTACAGGCACCCGCGATCGTTACTGCTTCCGCGAGGGCATACAATACATTCCCAGCATCAAACTTCGAAATTTGAGAAACCTTTCTGCCAGAATCTCTTGCAGTAATCTATAAGATCACACTGCATGTTGAATTCATCGTTTTTTTGATGATTATACCATTGCAGAAAGCATTTTCCATCATCAGAATTTATAGTATTCGGACTAGAGTATTCAACTGCTGGCAGTTTTCCGATATAGTTCTCATTTCTCATTGTATTAAGTAAGTGGGGAAAATATGCTTTTTTAATTTGCCTACCAGACCAAAGCTTTGTGGCATTTTTTATAGTGCTATCGGGAAGTAGTTCAAGGAATCTATGAACTTTATATTACCAATTATCATTAATATGGTTTTCGTACCTCGCATGATCAGTTCCGACACTTTTGACAGAACCATAGTCTTTCGCTATTAATACATACGAAGCACTATTTGGAGAAAATGCACAAATTCGGATCATGCTATTTTATTGCTTCCCGGTTAATTTCACTTAGAATTTTTCGTGACGCGTTTCTAAGTCGTAAAATACATAAAAATTGTCACTGTGCTTCATTTTACTTGAATTTGGAGCTATAAAGTACTGGTGATTACTCGTGACATGTTTTTGAGAGTTCTTACAAAATATTTCCCCGCATATATGAATTCTGTCTCGTTTACACAGTTTCAGGCATTCCATATACCATTTTAGTTTTTCACAAACACATTTTACATGAGTTTCGTAATATGCAGTTATTCTAAAATACCAATTGCGCGCTGCACAATATTTATTGGAAACACCTTTTTCACAGGCCGGGGTTTGTTGACAAAACGGGCAGGTTGTTCCACCGTATCGATGACGATTTTTATTATCATACGTTATATGACAGATTTCACAATAATAAGTGTAACAAAAGGCTGCCGTTAGTGAGGTAATCACATTATAATGTCCGTCGTAGTACAGTAAGCTTATTCGTTTACCGTCATTACTGCCTCCAAATAATACATCTGTACCACTTTTGTTATTGATATAGCGATATACTGTTACTTTAAAGTTTTTAAATGGTGCTGAAATTTGATTAAATCCGGCATTCCAGCACCTTCTGTAGGTACTTTAATATGAATTTCCGCAAATAGTTTCTCAACAGCTTGTGCCTGCTCTCCTACATAGTCGCAAATTCCTTTTATTCAAAACTTTTGTCCACATTTGCTATTTCAACCACAATTGCACGTGGTAAATAAAAATTGTCTTTATTTTAATATCTACTATATCTCTCTGCTTTACAATTTGCACGCGGAAATTATTATATCTCCGTTCTCGGTCTTTTCCCACAGGCATTCTTACCGATGTTGTAGTTAAGCAAAATGTATCGGTACTCATTTCTCAGAGTTGCTTCGGAAAACTTTGGAAATCGTTTCCCAAATGTCCTTAAATTTAACTTCACTCACTGGGTTAAAAGTAACCTATCCAGGCATCCTTTCATTAAAACTTTTCCCACAGAATGTGAAACCAACAATATCACCTGGTTCCAAACATTCTGTCCCTTTATCAACAACACCTTCTATCGCTGATTTAATCCAAGGAGTCGGATCTTCATTCTCGCGTATCGAATTATTTTGGAAATTAATCTGTTTCCGATGATCAATTGCGTGTCAACAACCATTTTGATATGTGCCGTCAAATTAAAAATGGCAGCTGCTCTAAGCAATAATTCGACGGCTGCTCAGATCACCGACCGACAAAGAGACTGTAATGAGCCGAACTCATTACCATTCTTTATGTACAGTTTCTAAAGTTAAAGAAAAAACAAAAGTTTCAAAGAAAAATCGAAATTTAATTCCATTTCATTTTTAAAACAATAAATCTTACGATTTATTGAATTTGACAAAAAAACCACACCGGAAACTTAATTTCCTTTTAAATTCCTCTCTATAAAAAAAAGACATATACAAATGATTTCAAAAGGTAATTTTAAATGCATTACCTTATTACCTTGAAAACAAAAAATATAAATTATAACACGATTTTTTTGTGTGAAATTCGGCAATTTTTATAATTAATTAAGCTAAAAGAATAAAATGAAAAATTGTTTTAAAGTCAGTCGATCAGAAGCGTTAAAGAAAATAAGTGATCACCAAAATTTAAAAAGAAAAAACTAATTCATATATTTTAATACATTAAGGCATAATAAATAAATGATCCAACAAATAATAAACTAAATCAAATAAGTGATCGCAAAGATTTTAAAAAGAAGAAACTAATTAAAATATTTTCATTACATTAAGGCATAATAAATAAATTGTTTCAACGAAAAGAAAATATATTGAATTCAAAATAAAATAAAAAGACAATACTATTTATTTTAGGGCTGCTGAACTTCTATTAAAACAGTCTCAGTTCTTGTAGCACGGGTTGCTACATAAATTTTGGTGGCAGCGGTCTAAATTTTGGTGGCAGCGGTCTAAATTTTGGTGGCAGCGGTCTAAATTTTGGTGGCGGTTAAAAATTTAATAAAAAAAAATAATAACGAGTTTCAAGTTTAATCAGTGATTGATGGTTAAAAATAAAAATTTCCTCAGCCAGGCGCTCAGACGAATTATTAAAAAATAACAAATCTACAGGAACAGGCGGATTTGCAGAAAATATAACGACAGGAAAATCTACAGGAACAGGCCGATTGGCAGAAAATATAACGACAGGCAAATCTACAGGGATAGGCGGATTGGCGGAGTTTCTTTTCTGGAAGAATGGCGTAAGTTTGTTTTAAATACATGTATACAAAATATAGTATATAAATTTTTATTGATAAACTAAATTAAATAAATACGTTACTATCGGTGTTTTGGCGGTTGTTCGTTACAATACCATTTTATTATCAAATTTGGTTTTTTGTATGATTCTCCACCATATTTTTGTTAGGTGCTTACCGAATTCGTGTCTCAGGTTAAATTGAATTGTTATAGTCATTTATCTGAAGAAATAATTGTATAAAAAATTTTTGTTTGTGGTGATATTTAATATAAAGTAAAAATTGTGCAAACGCGAATTCAAGTGGCGTCTATAAAAATGACGGGAGAGGCGACTGCGGGATCTGCTCCCCCAGGATTGCGAATATCAATTTCCGATGCATTAAGTATAATACCTAGTTTCGATGGGAACTCAGATGATATTCATAGATTTATATCATGCTGCGATGTTGTATTTTCAACCATAGAAACCCCAGTTTATGAAAATATGTATTTAAATTTATCGAAAACAAAGATTACTGGAGCAGCATACAACGTTTTCAAGTATATGAATATAAAAAGTTGGGGACAACTAAAAAGTGAACTAGGGGAACGTTTTAAAGAAGAAAAATCACGAAGTACAATTCAAAGTGAGTTAAGTCGTTTAAAGCAAAACAATGGCGAAACAGTTTCGGATTTTACGACAAAAATAATAAAGTTATTTTCTGATTTAAACAGCCTTCTAAATCTAGACTTACTGAAGAACAAACAAGAGCATTTTGAAGAGCAGAACACGAAAGGAATGCTATACGCGTTTTAGAGGATGGTCTCAAATCGGAAGAGCTTAGAACAATAGCCAAAGCAAAAGGCGCAAAAGATTTAAAAAATTTGGTTAAATATATCAACGAACATGCAGCGAGAATTGAAGATAAAAAGGAAACAAGTGAAAAGCAAATTTTAGAGGTACCCTTAAAAACGAAGTAAAAGTACTACAAAGTAGTAGAAGTACCAGTAAAATCGGGAAAAACGCATCTATTAACAATATTGAACATGAAAATATTACGGAAAATAAAAAGGAATAAAGAGGAGTGAAATAAATAAAATAAGTACTTTCGAAAGGAAAAAAAAAATGCAAAAATGATAGAAAAAATAGATAAAAGTAACAAGGATGCGAAAGATGATAATAAAAGCAAGCAAATAGAAAAGGAAAAATTAAAAAATGCAGATAAAAAATAAATAAGGAATATACTATAAATACCAAAAAAATAAAATTGAGGAGATAATAAATATTGATGATATTGGAATAGAAACTAATAATAAAGAAAAAACTACAAGTTACGCATCATTCGGAAATTACTGCATTAGGATTCCAGCTCGATCTGAAATGATAATAGAATTACCAGTATCTAACAAGAATGAGATGATCTATGTGCATCAAGAAATTATGAAAGGAGTTTTTTTGGGAAATGCTATAACTCAACCAGAAAACAATCATGTAAAGGTACCGATCATTAACACAAATATGAATGAAGTAGAATTTTATATAAACAATTTAAAAGTGCGTTGGGAAGATTTAGATAGCTATAATTTAATTGAGACAGATTACAATAAAGATTCAGTAAAAGGTAGACTGAACAAATTAGCTCGTCTAATAGACTTGCAACACTGTAACACAAAGGAATATAAATCCATTCTGGAAATATGTCAAAAGTATAATGAATTGTTTTTCTTAGAGGGTGATCATCTGACTTTTACTAATGCAGTGACCCATAAAATTCGACCAGAGTCGCAAGGAGAAGAAATAAATAGACAAATTGATCAAATGTTAGAAGACGATATAATTAGAGCTAGCAAAAGTCCATGGAATTCACCACTATTACTGGTCCCCAAGAAACCAGAGAGTGAGGGTAATAAAAAATGGAGAGTTGTAGTCGATTTTCGCCGATTAAATGATTTAACTATTGGAGATGCCTACCCTCTACCCAATATAACAGATATATTGGACCAACTGGGAAAATTAAAATATTTTTCAACGCTCGATTTGGGGAATGGATTCCATCAAATAGAAATGGATTATGAGGACAAACCAAAGACAGCATTCAGCACACCATTTGGACATTTTGAATATTACCCTATGCCATTTGGGTTGAAAGGGGCACCTGCCACTTTTCAGAAACTTATGAACGCCGTATTAAGTGGCCTCCAAGGCCAGGGATATGACCTGAAGGATCACAATAAGAAACTTGTATTGTATTGGAACGTTTAAAAGAAAATAAATTAAAGTTACAACCCGATAAATGTAATTTTTTAAACAAAGAAATTGTTTACTTGGGTCATATTGTTAGTGAAAATGGAGTTCATCCCGATGCTTCTAAAATTAATACCGTTAAAACGTACCCTGAACCCAAGAACGTAAAAGACATAAAATCGTTTCTAGGGTTTGTTGGTTACTATAGACGGTTCACTCCAAACTTTGCGAAATTAGCAAACCCCCTTACCAGACTCTTAAAGAAGGATACACCTTTCGTATGGAACGCGTTTTGCGATGAATCTTTTAGAGAATTCAAACAAAAACTAATCACAGCACCAATACTTGCATACACAGAATTCGACAAAACTTTTATCATAACGACTGATGCAAGTAACTACGCTCTGGGTGCTGTTTTGTCACAAGGTAAAATAGGGCAGGACCGTCCAAAAAGTTTTGCTAGTCGAACTCTAAATCCCGCTGAAACGCGATATTCAACCATTGAGAAAGAATTGCTTGCAGTAGTCTATGCCGTCGAACAATTCAGACCATATGTGTATGGTAGACATTTCAAAATAATTACCGATCACAAACCATTAGTGTGGCTGCAGAATTTGAAAGATTATACTTCAAGATTAATGAAATGGCACATACGACTCGAGGAGTATGATTATAAAATTATCCACAAGGCGGGAAAGCTTCATGCCAATGCTGATGCACTAAGTCGAAAAAAACATGAACTTGTAGAAGCACTACCGGAAAATCCGGAAAAAGAAATTAAAGTGGTTTTAAACAATAACGGTAGAAAGACTATCAATGACATACAAATTGAATACGACGAAATAGAAACAAAAAATGGATGGGAATAAATGTTTTCAGAAATAGGTGAAAATGTGACGAAGAAGCAAACGCATTCACAATGTTTGAATCAAAAGGAAATCAAAATCGATCATTTAATCATTACCGCAATGTAAGCCCATATGATCATTCCAGAATAATACTTCATCATGGGAAAATTGTCTATATAAATGCGAATTTAGTTAAATTGGAGAAAGCTGAACGAAAATATATACTAACACAAGGACCTCTTCAAGGAACGATAGAACATTTCTGGGCAATGATTTGGGAATATAATACAAAGGGAATATTAATGTTATGCAATATATTCGAAGAAAATCAAATAAAATGCCATATGTATTGGCCTAAAGAAATTAGAGAAATGCATGTGTTAAAATTATCCGCAGTTGGTCTGACAGTACATTATATTAATTGCACCAAATACACAAACTTTGTAAAACGAATTTTCCAACTTACAGACGTTGAAACAAAAGAAAACCGCGAAATTATACAATTTCACCACACAAGCTGGCCTGATTTGGGCATACCAAATTCTCCAGTAGCATTCCTAAAGTTTCTTAAGGAAGTAAGGAATTCAGGTACACTTGACCCTGAGAGTGGGCCTACCATAGTACATTGTAGCGCTGGAACCGGACGGTCAGGGGCATTTTGGTTAGTTGATTGCTGTTTGGTTCTTATTGAAAAAGAAGGAGAACATACAGTTTCAATAAAGGATGTTTTGTTCAAATTACGTCGATGTAGAAGCGGATTAGTACAAACAGCGGAACAGTTTTATTTTTCATACCAAGCGGTTAGAAGGAAAAAAATATCAGAAATATACTTATGTTATTACTGGGATTGAAATTCCAATACAAACCTCTGAAGAACATGTCAATGTATCGGAAATAGTTCATAAATTCCTTGAAATTTGCATTGAAAATAAAATAGATAATTTTAATATTGCCCTACCAAAAATACTTCACCCAAGTGTTGCAGAGCTCAGATATATGATCGAGACAATATTTTGCAGCGGCGAAATTGAAATAAATTTTTTTTTTGAGAGAATTTTCTTGGATATAGTTGGTCCTTTACCTATAAGTCACAATAACTGTCGATATATATTAACCTTTCAAGACGCCCTTACAAAGTATTCCGAGGCCCTTCCAATTCATGACATGGAAGCTAAAACTGTAGCGGAGGCATTCGTCGTAAATATCGTTTGTAAACATGGTATACCTAACTCTATATTCACAGACCAAGGAACAAATTTCTTAAGCGAAATATTTAAAGAAGTGTATAAATTACTGAAAATCAAAAAAACTTCAAACGGCACCTTACCACCCACAAACAAATGTAGCCACCGCAAGTTAGCTGAATACTTACGGAATTTAATTTAGGGGAAAAAGTTTTGTTAAAAAATCATAGCAGGAAGAATAAGCTACAATCGCTATGGACGGGCTATTACGACGTAGTAAAACTTAATTCACCAGAAACAACGACCATACGAGTAAAAAATAAAAATAGAACAGTCAACAATAATAATATTAAGATTTTTCTTGATGATAGATAATGAATAAATTTAAGAATCACACGCACTGAAAATAAAAGAAAAAAAATTTTAAAAAAATATGGCTTTCTCTGTTTAGGAACCGCATTCTATTAGTAGCAATACTAATATTCCACTTGGGGAATGAAAGCCAAGGAGCGAATATAACAAACTTACAAAATAATCCCGGAATTTACTTCGAGAATATTGGAAAAATTGGACTCTACAGTAATGAATGGCAAGTCGTTAGTTATTATGATTTGACAAATTTTAAATTAGAATTAACTCAAATGAACTACTGCATAGATAAAATTGGTATATTATGCAATAAGTTATTAAATTATCACGGGAACATGTATTTTTGTAACGAAATACACCAAGAATTAGCTAATTCTCTTGAGGAAATAAATGCAAAGAATTTGATCATCTATGGGCGAAAGTATAAACGATCTCTGTTTAATGCGGTAGGAACATTGAGTAAAACTTTGTTTGGAACATTGAACGAAGATGATGCTAACAAATATGACACACAAATTAGTAACTCGATGCAAAACAATGATCACTTATTTGAACTAATTAAAAACCAAACTTTCATTATTGAAACCACTGTTAATGTTTTTAATAAAACATGATCGGTCATAAAAAGGCAATTTGCTCAATTTGAGAGGAAAATTAAAAAAATGGAAACCACTTTACAATCAAATTATTCAGATACCATTCACCTTAACGTGACTATGGAGATGGAATCTTTAGCTACACTTACATCTCTAATGACCAGCCGTTACCAATCTATTCAAAACCTTTTAATAGATTTAATAACCGATATAAGACATTGTAACAACCGGTGTTGGTTGTATGTTAGGAATTTGTTTACTTGATCAAACAAATATCCTAACATTGTGATCCTTTGCTAGAAGGCATATAACTGACTGGTATCAGTTATATGTAGTGGTACTAGAGCCGAAAGTAACCAAGAAAAGGTACACCTAGCTTCTTTGCTCTAACTAGCTCACCGGAGGGAAGTGGGCGGTTACCTTCTACAACTGATCACGGTGTTACACAAAGTTTCATGTGTACCATGATTTGGGCTGACGAAAAGGCTGGAGAAGTGGATTTATTACGTCCACACCTTTTCATGTCATCAGCGGGTATATAAAATAAAAAGACAAAACTGATTTTATAAACCTGTGGAATTAGGTGAACTATAAGTTCAAGCAAGGGTTACCAGATAAAGGAAAGAGGGGAATCATTTATATGATTACACCACCCATGGAGTCCAACAAACAGGACTCCCCATGACTATGTTTTGCCCATAAAAATAACATAATCCCTTGACTCACTTTGGTGGATTTACCCTACTACGCTTCTCCCACATTACCCCCCACACAATGCTTTCTAGCACTTCAAATTAATATTTTCCGTGATTCAATCTAAAAAAAACAAGAGAAAAAAAATAAAAAAACCCAACAGTTTCATCCGAAACACATTGTTTATTTTAAAAATTAAATTAAAAATAACCAAAAATCAAATAAAATTAATATTAATAGCCAATTTTAAAAAGTATATATATGTAATTAACAAAAAAATATAAAAAAAAAATTAATAAAAAGGGAACTTACGGTTGCTTCGCGGAGGCCTCCACGTAACACCCTGTCCTAAATGAAAAAATTGAATTAAAAAAAACTAAAAGAAACTAAAAGAAACTAAAAGAAACCAAAAAAAAGTGAATATAAAAAAACGAAATTAATGTTGCATGGGTGAGCGCTCCTCTTAATATTGTAACGTGTTAGTCTTTCGGCTCGATGTTATTAGAATGATAACACTTTTTATTTATGTGAATTTAGTGTATAAACTTTATTTGTACTTATTTCTGCTTAACAATTAGTCTTAAAAATATTTGTCTTTCAATAATTTAATTATTACAATTATTTATCACAGTTTTAGAGCTTCACTATTTTAATTACTTTTAAGATCAAAGCTTTAGTTTTACTCCGAATGTTTCAAGTTCACTGTTTGAAGTTCTGATCTGAATTGATTCTAGCCTCGACTCTAGGTCTCCTTTTATATAAAATTGATGTGTCTCGGAATATTCTCGAAAAGCCTGGTCGTTTTCTAAAAACTAGGTGGCAATGTTTACACAAAGAAGATTTCTAGAATTTTCTTATTCACCGAAAATTCTTATTCAATACACAAACAATAGTTCTAGAAAGCTCTAATCATTGTTGAGGTTTGTGCCAATGATCTATTATTATTTCCTCCTAAAAAATATCTTTTGTATGTGCTATGAGTCATTGCTATTGTTATTGAGAAGTGTATTGTATTCTATCGATTGTGTAAACAATTGCATTTTGGAGTTTTCTGGAATAGATCTTTTGTACATTAGATGGCGGTATTTCCCGAATAGTCTGGAGACATTTCGCGGAAATCGTTTTGTTTGTTTATAAATAAATTATTCTCGTGTTTTCTGGGTTTTTCTTTTATTAAGAAAAACTCAGAAAAGTAATTAATTTGTGTTAGTGATTTTTATAGTGCAATATTTTGTTTTGTTGAATTTGTTGTTCCTTTTTTTCTGTATGATGTTCGATGTGGATTTTATGTATATTTATGTATGTTTTTTTGTATATTTTATTGGTATTATTATTATTATTAATATTCTAATTTATTTGAATAATGGAAATATAATAAATAATTTCGAAATTTTATATTATTTTTATTGCATGCGATTGTAATTTAAATTTAATGTTTTAAGTCTTATGTTTTTATGTTTTTAAATTAAAATTCTATGTTTTGTTTCATTTTAAAATTATATGTTTTGGCATTTTTTTTGTTTGTTTATGTTCGTATGTTAAATTGAAAGTTTTTAGGTTTTTAAACTATTAAATTATATGTTTATGTTGTTGTTGCTTTTTGCCATAAACTCTTGGGTTTCAATAAACAGAACTTCGAGCAACAAATTATTTTTATTATATATAATTATTTACATTAACATCATTTTTTTTTAAGTTTCATCAATTTCTTAGTTATAGCAAAAAAGATGGAATTCATAGAAGATCCAAATCCGATATCAGTATGGGAACAGTTTGCCCCGGTAGTTTCATTAGTATTGAACGGTCAAAATTGAGAGTGTGTGTGTGATTTATCGCATTACCACCTCTTCAAAATAATTTGAATAAAATGATTAAATGGGACGCCATTTTTATTCTGATATTCTCCCAAAAAATTTCTAAATAATTATGAAGGACATATCAAAACAGAGATTAAAAAAAAAAATATTTTACTTATTCAGAAAAGGGCATGGCTGGTTTTCAAAAGGAAAAAAAAATTTATTTATAAAATATGGTCTTATACAGGGTGACACAAAATGAACGTGGTGTATTATTTAGGAGCCATTAAGTCCATTGCAGTATGCGCTGTGGCTCCATCTTGTTGGAACCAAAAGGTGGTTTTCCACAGCTGGCCTAAAAACTTTCCAACATCTTCCGATATTGAGCACTATTAATGGAAACTGCAACACCGTCTTTATTTTCGAAGGAATTTGGATCAGTGATCCTCTCAGACGATACACCGCACCAAACAGTACACATAAATGGGTGTAACTGTCGTTGATGAAATGCTCTTGGATTCTCTGTAGCCCATATCCTGCAGTTCTGCTTGTTTATGAAACCGTTTAATTGGAAATGGGCTTCAATGCTCATTATCAAATTGTTAAAACAATGGACCGTTCATGTTCAAAATAAAGTTGGATGATTTTGGTTCGTTGCTCGATTATGTATTGTTCCATTTCACATTCCCCATTACAAAATCCTGTAATAACATTTTTAAAAAAATTGAACAAAAAATTATCAATAATTCACTCTACAACATTTTGCGCCACCCTGTCTTTCCTCTAATATGTACATATTGTAGCGTGTTAGTCTTTCGGCTCGATGTTATTAGAATGATAACACTTTTTATTTATGTGAATTTAGCGTATAAACTTTATTTGTACTTATTTCTGCTTAACAATTAGTCTTAAAAATATTTGTCTTTCAATAATTTAATTATTACAATTATTTATCACAGTTTTAGAGCTTCACTATTTTAATTACTTTTAAGATCAAAGCTTTAGTTTTACTCCGAATGTTTCAAGTTCACTGTTTGAAGTTCTGATCTGAATTGATTCTAGCCTCGACTCTAGGTCTCCTTTTATATAAAATTGATGTGTCTCGGAATATTCTCGAATATTCTCGTTTGGCTTTCTAAAACTAGGTGGCAACGTTTACACAAAGAAGATCTAGAATATGCCTATTTAATACACAAACAATAGTTCTAGAAAGCTCTAATCATTGTTTAGGTTTGTGCCAATGATCTATTATTATTTCCTCCTAAAAAAATATCTTTTGTATGTGCTATGAGTCATTGCTATTGTTATTGAGAAGTGTATTGTATTCTATCGATTGTGTAAACAATTGCATTTTGGAGTTTTCTGGAATAGATCTTTTGTACATTAGATGGCGGTATTTCCCGAATAGTCTGGAAACATTTCGCGGAAATCGTTTTGTTTGTTTATAAATAAATTATTCTCGTGTTTTCTGGGTTTTTCTTTTATTAAGAAAAACTCAGAAAAGTAATTAATTTGTGTTAGTGATTTTTATAGTGCACTACCCCCTCCTTAAATCTGTTCGTCCCGAACAGAATCTTCTGAAGCCGTCCCGTGATACTTTGCTAGCCGATTTAGATGCACAACTTTCATTTTTGCCCTTGGAGATCTTCGTATGCGATATACGACGTCATTTATCCTTTTTATGACGGTATATGGACCCTCCCATTTTGGCATAAACTTAGGTGACATTCCCTTTTTCCGTTGTGGATTGTAAAGCCATACCAAGTCACCATCCTGGAATCCACAGCTGTTCGTAGCAATGTCGTACCTTATTTTCATTCGGTCGCTAGCAATTTTTATCCGATCCCTTGTTATGTGATGTATCTCGTCTAGACGATCCCTCAGTTTATCGGTGTAGTCACTAACTTCCATTTTGTCACATTCTGGTCTTCCAAACATTATATCCACAGGAAGCCGTATATTGCGTCCAAACAATATTTCCGATGGAGTATGTTTTGTGCTGTCGTGGTCTGCAGATCTATATGCCATTAGGAACAATGGAATGTGTTTGTCCCATTCACTTTGGTCTGATGTTACCACCTTTGATAAATGTTCCTCCAGGGTTCGGTTGAAACGTTCCACCATACCATCAGATTGCGGGTGCAGGGGTGTTGTTCTGGTTTTATGTATTCCCAGCAATTGGCATACTTCCTGGAATACCGCTGACTCGAAGTTCCGCCCTTGGTCCGAGTGTAGTTCTAGTGGAACCCCGTATCGACTTATCCAGTTTTCAATTATCACTCCTGCCACTGTGGTAGCTTCTTGATTCGGAATGGCGTACACTTCCGGCCATTTGCTGAAATAGTCGATGACAACCAACACGTATCGGCTCCCTCGTTTAGACTGAGGAAATGGTCCAGCTACATCAATTGCGATTCGTTCAAATGGAGCGCCAACGTTATATTGCTTCATTGCTGCCCTAGTTCGTCTCTGTGGTCCTTTGCTCGCTGCACATGTGTCACATTTTCGACACCAACTTTCAACATCAGCTCGGCAATTTATCCAATAGAATCGTTCTCGTACTTTTTCTAATGTTTTGTTGACTCCCAGATGTCCCCCTGAAGTCCCACCATGTACTTCACCAAGTACCTCATGTACTTTGGACTTGGGCACAATCAACTGCATTAGTGTATCTCTACCATCAGAAGATTCCCATCTTCTACTGAGAACGCCATTTTCTATTTCCAGGGAGTCCCACTGAGCCCAATAACTCTTTGTTGTACTACTGAAAGCCGCAATATCGCTCCGTCCCGGACGTTGACCGTGTTCTTTCCATTCAAGGATTGGTCCAATATCTTTGTCCTTTAGCTGTTCATTTCTGATACTAGTCTCGTCATCACTACCTATTCTTGTTGTCTTGACCATGACTATTTCTTTCTCATCTAGCCTACCACAGTGCTTACAATTCTCACCACATGGTCTTCTAGATAAAGCGTCAGCATTACCATGCGATGTCCCCTTTCGATGTTCTGTCTTGAAGTGGTACCCTTGTAGTCGCTCAATCCATCTTGCCACTTGACCTTCTGGATTCTTAAATTGTAGCAACCATTTAAGTGCCGCATGGTCGGTTCGAAGTAGGAACTCCTGCCCGTAGAGGTATTTGTTGAAATGCCTAACAGTTTCAACTACTGCCAAGAGTTCCTTCCGGGTGACGCAGTAGTTTACCTCTTGTTTCGAAAGTTTCCTACTGAAGTATGCGATCACTTTTTCTTCACCTTCGATTTGTTGAGAGAGTACCCCTCCAATTCCGATATTGCTGGCATCCGTATCCACTATAAATCTTTCTCCAAATTTTGGATACGCCAATATCGGAGCAGAACATAGTCTATGTTTCAACTCCTCGAAAGCTGACTGGCATTCTTCGGTCCACTCGTATGGTTTTCCCTTATCCGTTAGCTTGTGTAGACAACCGGCTATATTAGCAAAATTCTTTATGAAACGTCGGTAGTAAGTACACAAGCCTAAGTATGACCGGATTTCATGCTTATCTTTTGGTACTGGCCATTGTTGAACTGCTTTTATCTTGTCTTTATCGGTGGCAATTCCTTCTGCAGACACAACATGTCCTAAGTATTTCACCTCATGTTGAAATAGTTCGCACTTCTTCGGACTTAACTTCAAATTAGCTGCACGAAGACGTCCAAATACTTCTCGTAATCGCTGGAGATGTTCATCAAAAGTTTTTCCTATTACGATGATATCGTCCAGGTACACAAGGCACGTCTTCCATGTTAAGCCCCATAGAACATGTTCCATCAGTCGTTCGAATGTTGCCGGTGCATTACATAATCCAAATGGCATCACTGTGAATTGCCATAAGCCTGTTCCTACTGTGAACGCTGTCTTTTCTCTGTCTTCCGGTTCAATTCCAACTTGCCAATAGCCACTTTTTAGATCAAGTGTTGAAAACCAAGTTGCTCCTGAGATTGTATCTAATGTGTCGTCTATGCGGGGAAGAGGGTAACTGTCCTTCTTAGTTACGTCATTCAGTCTTCGGTAATCTACGCAAAATCTTGTAGTCCCATCCTTTTTCCGTACTAGGACTACCGGAGATGCCCATGGACTGTTTGATGGTTCAATTACTCCCTCTTGATGCATATCCTCGATCATGTCAGCAACCTCTGTTTGTTTAGCTAATGGTAGTCTCCTTGGTGGTTGACGAATAGGATCTGCATTGCCGGTATTAATTCTATGTTTCACTTGGTCCGTTCGTCCAAAGTCCCCCTTACTGCATACAAAGACATCTTCAAACTCCTTCAATAAACCTGTAGCCTTAACTGCTTCCGACTCTGATACTCTTTTAGTGATATCAGAGACAAGTCGTTTCAAGGCTTCCGGAAGAACCCGTTCCTCCCGTTGAGTTTCTTTGTATCTGCAGTCCTCGTTTGTTATTGACGAAACCCCTTCAGCACTGCCGACAATGGTTCCTTTTTTCAATTTCTTGTTAATTTTTGAAAAGTTCGCCACTCTGACTGGAATTGTCCCTTTTTCGTTCACTTTTACTATTGTTCGCGCTATCATTAGTCCATCCTTTAAGTTTTGTCTGTCAGGTTCAATAATTTGTATTGCTGGCCTCCCAGTACCATCGACCAGTCTCGCCTCTACAACAGCTTCAGTATTTGCCGCAATTGTTTGGTCTTGTAGAATTTCTACTTTGGCACTGGAACCTGCTTCCTCCAACGTTAGCGAGAAATCAATATTTCCACATCGCAGAACTTCCTCTTCAACATTTACACTCACTCCATTCTTTTTCATGAAGTCCAGGCCCATGATACAATCGTCCATTATATCAGCCACCAAAAATGTATGTCGGAACACATACCCATCTAGCTCCAATGCTAGATCGACTTCCCCAAGAATCGGAGATGATTCACCCGTAACGGTTTGAAGCACCCTGTTACTGCTTTCACTGATGTGTTTATGATTGATTAGTCTCTTGTTAATGATGGATTTACTTGCGCCTGTATCTATGATAATTCTGCACTGATGACCAGCAATTACACCCTGTACCGTTAGACTGTTGTTGTTGTGTTGCATAAGCGAGACAGATACAACGATGCTGGGGGCATTATTCTTTCGAGCTAACTTGTCCCCCTTTAAGTTAGCTCCGTTTCGTTTCCCGAACCTTTTTGTCTTGTTGTTTGGTTCGGGCATTTATGTTGCACATGCCCCTCTTTTCCGCAGCCCCAGCATGTGATTTTCCTGCGCGTGTTTCTGTCCCCTTCTTTCTGGATTGACCGCAGTACTTCTTTTATTTGCTGCCTGAGGTCTTTGATATCCAGTTGCGGTGACCCTTCAGCAACTGTAGCAGTCCTGATCCGTGGGACTGATCTCGTAGCTTTCTTCGCACCTTCTAATGTCAAAGCAAACGCCAATACTTCTTGTAGCGTTCGCTTTCCGCTAACCCGGACGCTATTTTGTATGTCCGTATCCCGTATGGCGCTAACGAATCTTTCTCCCGCCATCTCGCACCGCATCTCCACAGGGTAATCAGGATAGGACATGTATACTAGACGTTCGATCTCCGCCGCTAATTCTTGAAGCGTTTCCGCAGATTTCTGCGTTCTGTTGATGAGTTCGATCCGGTATACATCCTTCATGTGGTTGTCCCCAAATCGATTGTCTAATTGCGTTACAATGTAATTGTAATTTTTCTCATTTTCCGGTGAGATTGTCCGCAATAAATCGGCTGAGTTACCCCGTAGAGCCAGAATTAATGCTGTGGCTTTTTCTTTATCGGACCAGTCGTTCGCACCAGCAGCCGCTTCAAACTGTCGTTTATATACAGGCCATGAAGTTTTGTCGTCAAATATTGGTGGCTTCATCCTTTTACCTGATGACTCAATATTTGGTTTATTTTCTTTGATGTCAGCCATTTTTGCTTCTATTTCTGCTACTTTTTGTTCTAATTTCTGGTCAACGTTGCTGACTTCGGTAGTTATTTTGTTCTCTAGATCTGTAGTATTGCTTTTCATTTTATCTTCCAATCTCTGCTCAACTTTGCTTACTTCCGTTCGAACTGCAGAAACTTCCGTACGAACTGTAGAAACTTCTGTACTAATTTTAGTTTCAAGGTTCGCAACACTGGATTCCACCTGAATTTTTAATTCACCCATGCTGGATTCCATTTTGTTCTGCATATCAGATATGTTTGCAATCTTATTTTCGAGACTTGCTGTATTGGATTGCATCTCACTTTGCAGACTAGAAGCAGTTGAGTCCATTTTAGTCTGAAGACTAGAAGCATTTGTTTTCATTTCTTCTTGCAGACTAGAAGCAGTTGAGTCCATTTTAGTCTGAAGACTAGAAGCATTTGTTTTCATTTCTTCTTGCAGACTAGTCTGAAGACCGATCATCATGGTCATAAGCGTCTTTAAATTATCTTGAACACTTGCTGTTGTTTTTGCACCCTCTTCACTGAAATCGGACTTGTCATTGTCTTCGTTCGTGTTTTCTTCTTGGTTTCCCTCTTTCAGAATTTCACTAAAGTCGAATGTGCTACTGTCTAGTCCTCTTATTGCACATTCAGCGATTACTCTTTTCTTCTTTTCTGGTTTAGTTCCCGTGGAAACTGACTTCCACACACGCAGAACTGTGGATAGTTCTAATGTACTCAAACTATCTAATAATTTACTTTCCATCGTTCAAATATTTCTAATTGTTCACGAAATTCTATTGTTCTATCGAAACTTCTCGCACAGTATCTAAATACTACGAAATTTCCTAGTATAATCTTAATTTCCACGAAATTTCTCGTACAATCGAAATTTTCACACGATACACGACGTATAACCTCAAATTTCGCACAATCGAAATTTTTATACAACTCACAAAATTTCTTGTACGCCCCTGAAATTTCTCGCACCGTGAAATTATTATACACTCAAATAACAAATTTCTTCGAAATTTTCCCCACAGAAGTTTCCAGTTTAATTTCGAATTTTCTTGCAGAAAATTTTAGCAAAATTGTCTTTTCCGCACTGATTCACAATAAATAATCCCACTTCTGACACCAATGTAGCGTGTTAGTCTTTCGGCTCGATGTTATTAGAATGATAACACTTTTTATTTATGTGAATTTAGCGTATAAACTTTATTTGTACTTATTTCTGCTTAACAATTAGTCTTAAAAATATTTGTCTTTCAATAATTTAATTATTACAATTATTTATCACAGTTTTAGAGCTTCACTATTTTAATTACTTTTAAGATCAAAGCTTTAGTTTTACTCCGAATGTTTCAAGTTCACTGTTTGAAGTTCTGATCTGAATTGATTCTAGCCTCGACTCTAGGTCTCCTTTTATATAAAATTGAAGTGTCTCGGAATATTCTCGAATATTCTCGTTTGGCTTTCTAAAACTAGGTGGCAACGTTTACACAAAGAAGATCTAGAATATTCCTATTTAATACACAAACAATAGTTCTAGAAAGGTCTAATCATTGTTTAGGTTTGTGCCAATGATCTATTATTATTTCCTCCTAAAAAAATATCTTTTGTATGTGCTATGAGTCATTGCTATTGTTATTGAGAAGTGTATTGTATTCTATCGATTGTGTAAACAATTGCATTTTGGAGTTTTCTGGAATAGATCTTTTGTACATTAGATGGCGGTATTTCCCGAATAGTCTGGAAACATTTCGCGGAAATCGTTTTGTTTGTTTATAAATAAATTATTCTCGTGTTTTCTGGGTTTTTCTTTTATTAAGAAAAACTCAGAAAAGTAATTAATTTGTGTTAGTGATTTTTATAGTGCAATATAATTATCGAGAAAAAAATATTAGTTCTATGATTGATTCTAAGCTACATAGTTTCTACGAAAAGACGCGGGGAAAGGTTCAAACACAAATGATTTTTTTCCTTTTATTTGATCTATATTTCTATTAAATCCAATCTCAAAGACGAGGGGGACAACGTCTGGGGAAACAAAGGGATTTGATTTTTTGGCAATATGAAAATTTTTCTTCTAAAGGCACTCACTTTCAATTTTTTGTGATTTGATTCCATAAAAAATATATTTCAATATAATTTCTGGTAGTTTTTGGACAAGCGATATCTTAAGGCAGAGGGGTTAGGAAGAATACATTTTTGGCAAAATTTTTTGAAATGTTTTGAAATTAATTATTTTTCTAAAACCTTTTAAACTATTTTAACTTCTATACGAAGTGTATGATTATTATTTAGAAATTTTTTTTTTTTTTGGTATGAGGAGTTTTTTTGATTGGTCATGTTTATGAAATCCAGTTGTTCAGATAAACAAGTGGTTTGACTGATTTAAAATATTTTCAAGATTATTTGATAAATTTGGCAACATATGAATTTGAAGGGCGTCGAATGTTATAATTCTGATGAAACCATTCTTGTGTTGAAAAAGTCCTCATACCAAACTAGAACTCTTTACAATAAGATTTGCAAAAAAAAATTTCTAAATAATAATCATACACTTCGTATAGAAGTTAAAATAGTTTAAAAGGTTTTAGAAAAATAATTAATTTCAAAACATTTCAAAAAATTTTGCCAAAAATGTATTCTTCCTAACCCCTCTGCCTTAAGATATCGCTTGTCCAAAAACTACCAGAAATTATATTGAAATATATTTTTTATGGAATCAAATCACAAAAAATTGAAAGTGAGTGCCTTTAGAAGAAAAATTTTCATATTGCCAAAAAATCAAATCCCTTTGTTTCCCCAGACGTTGTCCCCCTCGTCTTTGAGATTGGATTTAATAGAAATATAGATCAAATAAAAGGAAAAAAATCATTTGTGTTTGAACCTTTCCCCGCGTCTTTTCGTAGAAACTATGTAGCTTAGAATCAATTATAGAACTTATATTTTTTTCTCGATAATTATATGTACATATTAGAGGAAAGACAGGGTGGCGCAAAATGTTGTAGAGTGAATTATTGATAATTTTTTGTTCAATTTTTTTAAAAATGTTATTACAGGATTTTGTAATGGGGAATGTGAAATGGAACAATACATAATCGAGCAACGAACCAAAATCATCCAACTTTATTTTGAACATGAACGGTCCATTGTTTTAACAATTTGATAATGAGCATTGAAGCCCATTTCCAATTAAACGGTTTCATAAACAAGCAGAACTGCAGGATATGGGCTACAGAGAATCCAAGAGCATTTCATCAACGACAGTTACACCCACTTATGTGTACTGTTTGGTGCGGTGTATCGTCTGAGAGGATCACTGGTCCAAATTCCTTCGAAAATAAAGACGGTGTTGCAGTTTCCATTAATAGTGCTCAATATCGGAAGATGTTGGGAAATTTTTAGGCCAGCTGTGGAAAACCACGATTTGGTTCCAACAAGATGAAACAACAGCGCATACTGCAAGGGACTTAATGGCTCCTAAATAATACAAAACGTTCATTTTGTGTCACCCTGTATAAGACCATATTTTTTTTGCTTTTGAAAACCAGCCATGCTCTTTTGTAGTTAATTGGTGCTTCAAAATGTTTCAGAAATTTTTTGGGGGAATAAATCACAATGAAGATCGCGTCCCATTCCTCCAATAAAAATCACGCGTTCTACTATGTTAACTTTAGGGATTTTTTTTACACACGGATAGGAAAACACAGCGTACACAAATTTTATATATAAAAGTTCCTCTGTTTATATACTCTGTGGTTATAGATAAATTTTCATATGTTATCAAACCAAAGATTTCTTGTGATTCACCAAATCTTGAAAAAAAACTTACACTTAAAAAAAAATAACCTCGTAAACTGTGAAGAAAACTCAATTTTCTCCACATAAAAAAAAACAAAAACGAAAAACAAAAACTCTTAAGAAAATTTTCAGAAACTCTAAGAAAATTGACTAATAAAAGAAAATATCAAAAAAAAAACCAATTTTAAGTCCGTTCACTTTCCAAAATCTATCCCAAGTCCCAATTTAAAAAAAAAACTAAATTCGAAAATGTGAAGAAAATTCCTATTTTCTCCACATATAAAAAAAACTAAGAAAAGGCAAAGAAAACCAAAAACTCTTAAAAAAAAAATTTTCCCAAACTCAAAAAAAAAACTATCAAATTTTTCATCCGTTCAATTTTAAAACTCAATCCCAAGTCCAGTTTCTGTTTTTTTCTCGCCCACACCCAAAAAAAACCGAATTTTTCCAAATCCCGTTTTCCCTTCTGACGTCTCCCAGTTGTTAAATAAAAAAAAAGTATATAATATTATATACTTTTATTAACAATAGCTTTTAATTTAAAATTTAGAAAGAAAAACAAAGCAAATGTACAATGCAATTTCTGCCACCAGCTGATTTTTATGATTCAAAAAAAAAATCCAAATAGAGTAGAGGCACCATTGCACGGCACATGTTACAACATGGAAAACCACATCCTTCAATAATAACGCAGAAAGAAATGTAAGAAATTTTGACAGTAATACAAAAGAACTTACCAGATTCATTAACTCTGCCAATAAATAGGAACGAGAATAGTCTGTTGCAATTATATAGGATTGGTCAAGTGAGTACAGCGGTTACGGCATATAGAATAATATTCGAATTTAAAATTCCCGTACCCTTCCGCGAACACTATGAATTATACAAAGTTATACCTCTACCTACTAACTACGATGAAAATTATATTTTTATAGAACCATCATTCTCCTTAGTGATTGATTATAACAGGGAACATTATTAGACGTTAAGTAAATCCGATCTAAGCAATTGTCTGACCAATAATTTGGAACAATATCTTTGTAGAATCGTTCACCCGATTTTCAACATCCACTCCGAAAATAACCTGTGTGAAGTCGATTTACTAAAACATGTTAAGAAAATTCCGAGTGCATGCAATATTAAAACAATCCCCACAACCAACTTCTGGATTCAACTATTGCAACCTAACAAATGGCTATTTGCAATGCATTACGAGGAAACTACCTATGAAATATGCGAAGATAAAATTACGCCCTACATTTTGAAAAACACTGGTAAAATACAAACAAAACCGGGTTGTTACATGAGGGGAAGAGAGCTTATAATACAAGGTCATAATGTTAAAACTTCTCCTTTGAACAATTACTATTTGCCATCAATAAATATAAGTAACAAACTGGATCAATTTATATTTACCCCAAAAATTCCTAATAATAATTCGAGAACAATTCTAATTAAATATAATAATGACGACGATCTTAAAGACTTAAGTAAAGCAATACAGGTCCAAAAAGAGCATGAGAAGTTAAAACCGCTTGAAGATAATTTGCACCACATACAACATTACACAATTATTTATATATTATTTTTCGAAATAGTTACCGTTATAATACTTTTCATAAAAAATAAATACTGCAAAAATATTAAAGAATTCGGTAAAGGGGAAGATGATAATAAAATTGAAGCAAATGAAGAAATTACAAAGGTAAACGAACAAAATTACCAAATGACTCTTGAGAGTGATCCTAACTAATAAACTTACAAAAAAAAAAAAATAGACATGTAAACTATATAGTTTTTAATTTTGACAATTTTTTTGGTTGTCAAAAACTTTTTGTATCACTTAAAAAAAAAACAAAAAAAAAAACAAAATAATAAAATAATAAAATAAAAAAAAAATAAAATGAAATTTTATAATTATATAAAATAGAAATAAGTTTTAGGTCAATTAGCCATATATAAATATATATACAATATATTGTATGGCATATTATATCTATTGTACGAAAATGCGATTTCACAACCAAAAACTATAGTTTTTTTCTTTCTAAGGGTATAGGAATGTAATGAGCCGAACTCATTACCATTCTTTATGTACAGTCTGTAAAAATTAAAGAAAAACCAAAAGTTTCGAAGAAAAATCGAAATTTAATTCAATTTAATTTTTAAAACAATAAATCATACGATTTATTGAATTTCACAAAAAAACCACACCGGAAACTTAATTTCCTTTTAAATTTCTCTCTATAAAAAAAAGCATATACAATTGATTACAAAAGGTAATGCAAAATATGATGCGTTAGCATAATTTTAAATGCATTACCTTATTACGTTGAAAACAAAAAATATAAATTATAATTCGATTTTTTGTGTGAAAGTGCGATTTTGGCAATTTTTATAATTAATTAAGCTAAAAGAATAAAATGAAAAATTGTTTTAAAGTCAGTCGATCAGAAGCGTTAAAGAAAATAAGTGATCACCAAAATTTAAAAAAGAAAAACTAATTCATATATTTTTAATACATTAAGGCATAATAAATAAATGATCCAACAAATAATAAACTAAATCCAATAAGTGGTCGCAAAGATTTTAAAAAGAAAAAACTAATTAAAATATTTTCATTACATTAAGGCATAATAAATAAATTGTTTCAACGAAAAGAAAATAAATTTATTTCAATACTATTTATTTTAGGGCTGGCGATCTTCTATTAAAGCACTACCAGTCCTTGTAGCACGGGTTGCTACAAGACATCACGCCGCCAAAGGAGAGAAAGAAGATATGCAGGAGGGAAAGAAACAACAAATAGTGGCGCACTCCCGAGAAAAATTCCCACGGTACCTAATATTTTCCCATAGACAAGTGCTACCATAGTTACTTACACTTGTCGAAAGAGATCAACGTGATTATTGATTCGACTGCAGAGATTATTTAATTGTTTGTGCATGAGCTCTCCCAAAATTTCCTCTCTCGAAAGCTTTTCCTTATTCTTTGTTTGAACTAGTGCCGTATTATATTTGGGCTGCTTTGGATAAGGTGTTTTGGATAAATTGCTGATATTCGGTGTACTTTTAAAGATGGTTTATATTTTCCACTTTCTTTTGGTTTGGTTGAATGTGTGGATAAATTCCTTTGATGGCGAAGTATTCTTAAAAAGGTTTTCACACTTTCGCTTGACAGAATTATTCTTTTAAATAAAAACAAATCATTTCTTTTAACACAAATTTATTTCAAATTAAATGCTTTTTCTTCTTCCCGACTCTTACTTTATTACACAATTTTATTAGAACTAAAATACTTCCCTCTTACAAAATTTTATGTCAAATTTAATTTAAATATTTCTTCTTTCAAAATCTGATTTTAATTTACTTAAAATGCTTCTTCTTCTCACTTCAATTTAACTTCAATACTTTCTTCTTCAAAATCTTACATTAATTTTAAACTTTATTCTCGCTTAAATATTTTCTTCTCACAAGATATTACTTTAATCTGAAACTTTACTTGTGGCAACATGAGCCCTTTTTCAATGTTTGACAATTACTTGTGAATAACTCACTGACTTTATTTTTAACTTTTTTTAAAACTTAACGACTTTAATTTAAGTCGTTTACTGGTATACGATTTTTTAGGAACTGCATTTTGGTTATTCAAAGCGGTATTTTTGAAGTTAGAAAACCATAGTATTTTGTATCCATGTTCCAATTTTAAATTACAGAACGATTACCAAATTACGCAATTGCTCTAGTATAATTAATTTGAAAATTTTGCGTTGACTTTATAATTCGTGTCAATATCATGCATTATAATTCAAGACAATTTTCCGCTGAGTTGTATTTAATGTTCTGAAACTTTTTGGTTCTCAGAAATATTATTTTTGTTGTTGGAGAGTACGTTACGTTTTGGAGGATGGGCGTAATATTTTTTACATTACACAGGCAAGCGAATATTATAGTTTAAATATGTATATCCCTTGAGAAGCTCGGACTTTTCCTGCAGAATACTGGGTCTTAGCCCCGGGGGTAAGATTAAATTTAATTGAAGCCCTATAGTAAATTTAGACTACCCAGTGGTTATAATTATGCTGTTAGAAAAGCATATGTGGAGAGAAAAATTAAATTTTTTAAAGGAATCATCGCCGACCTTTAACAGCACGTCTATATGGCTTATGCTGAATATAAAGCTGCTTATAAAGCTACAGTTATTCACGACGCAAATCACCAACTTTTTATTCCTGAGAAAAGCGTATAATGCACCATTTTATCTCATGATGGTAAAGCGAGCAATCACAACTGAAAAGAAGCAGTCTATGAGATACACAAAGCAGCGCGAAGAAATGTTAAACGAAGACATGTTATCATAAAAGCTTTTAATGATTTGTGGCACGCAGAAAGAAAAGACTATCGTTTCTTTCTTACAGTCATTGATTGCTTTTCGCAATGTGCGTGTGCTGTATCTGTAAAAATAAAACAGGGCTTGTAATAACCAAGCAATGTTGACTATATTTTAGAATGGGCGTATTCCTAAAAACCGAAAACACACAAACTCACATACTTAATAAAAATTTTCAAAATCCATTCAATGTCAAAGCATCATATTAATCACTATTCCACGTATTACCACTCTTAAGGAACAGATTGTGAAGAGATTTAATAGAACTCTAAAACAGATGATGTGGAAGGAATTTAGCAAGCGCGGAAATTATCACTGGATGATTTTCTAAGAAGATAACGGATCGAAACAAGACTCGTATCAGAACAACCCGAGTGCGGCGGTGTGATGTCAATCCTTCTAATGAAAACCTTTTACTTTCCACTGCATATAGGTACATTAAAATAAAAGAGAATCTAAAATACGAAACTGGTGATTTGGTACGTATCAGCAAGTACAAACATGTGATTGAGAAGGCCTGCACACCAAATTGGACAACTAAAATTTTCAAAATTCGAGCAGTTCAGCATACAAACCCAGTTACATACACTCTGGAAGATTATCAGAGGGAGCAAATAATAAACTGCATTTGTGAGAGAGAGTTAATAAAGACTAGATACCCAGCCTTGTATCTTGTTGAACAAAAATTTAAGAAGGAAGGGTCCAAGGTATTTGTTAAATGGTTGAGGTTTTTGACAAGTCATAATTTATGTACTGAAACATTCTAAATAAAAATTGTTAAAATTTCAATTATCAACATTTTATTTCTTTAATTATGTACAAAAATAAGATGGCAACTTTTCCCTACTGCCCCCTTGTTTAATATACTAAATCGCTGCTCATTTAACTGATATAAACTCTGCTCTGTTGTTTTGCCATACCGAAGAAACATCTCATAATCGCATAGATCCAGAATTAATTATTCTCCGTATTAAGTGATACATCACCGAGCTGAATTTATTTAAAATAAAGTATTTATTTCCATTTTTGAAATTTTCTTTGTCGGCTTGCATTCAACATGGTTGTTGTTCAGTTCTGTCAACATATCTACGGAGCCTCCTACTGCTGTTGGTGGTGCATCAGCTTTCAGAAATTCATTGACAGAAGGCATTTTTTTTGGCACTGTCTCCCATAAAGTACTTGATAAAGACTAACTTCCGTTAGCCAGTCCGCCTCTATTTATAGGTAAATTTTCTGGAAAATGGCTATGGCTATTTAACAACATGTGTGGCCACTTGAAATACAACCCGCCCCCTGCCAAAATCAGTTGGGGTTGGTGCTTGAAGCAGTAAAGATTGTCACTTTTGTCAATTTAACTTAAAGCTAAAATATAATTAATTTGCAAAATTGCAAATTATCAGATCGACATATGTTAGATTTTTATAGGTATGTATGTGCTTGTATGTATAGAAATGAAGTTAAACTTTATTATTCTTAAATATTTCCGAAAAACTAAATTCTTGAAAATACTGACAAGTTTTGCAATTCGAAGATTGATTTTCATTTTAGTGTCCATTATTTTATAATATGCTACAGGGTGATCCAACTTCTGTTTTCGAAATTTAAAACAAAATAAAACACACAAATTTAATGAAATATAATTACTTTATTTTCTTAGTCAAAAATGCTATGTATTTCATTATATATAGTATACAGAATAGTATTAGTTAAATGACCGCCTTCTGCAGTAGCCGATCTTTTCGATAACTTTTTCGTAAATTTCGGGCGGTGTCTCGGTAATAACTTGGCAGATGTCGTTTTATATGTGCTCCAACCTTTCGGATGCACAGATACGACTTTTGGCGTAACACCACAATAAGAGATACAACGGCGTTAAGTCGCGGACAGTTGATGTCACTAAAACGTGAAATATTGTGACCTGGGAACTTTTCACGCAGAATGTAACAACCGGTGTTGGTTGTATGTTAGGAATTTGTTTGCGTCATCAAACAAATGTCCTAACATTGTGATCCTTTGCTAAAAGGCATATAACTGACTGGTATCAGTTATATGTAGTGGTATTAGAGCCGAAAGTAACCAAGAAAAGGTACACCTAGCTTCATTGCTCTAACTAGCTCGCCGGACGGAAATGGGCTGTTACCTTCTACCACTAATCACGGTATTACACAAAGTTTCATGTGTACCATGATTTGGGCTGACGAAAAGGCTGGAGAAGTGGATTTATTACGTCCACACCTTTCAATGTCATCAGCGGGTATATAAAATAAAAAGGCAAAACTGATAGTATAAAAAAACTTGTGGAATTAGGTGAACTATAAGTTCAAGCAAGGGTTGCTAGATAAAGGAAGGAGGGGAATCATTTATATGATTACAAAACCCTCAACGGACAAAAGAAGGACTGATTTATGACGTCAAAATTGCGCGTGACGCCGGTGCTGTCATCGGAGGGGGTGAACCGATGATATTGTTCACCCCTGGGCTAATTTATCCCACCCATGGAGTCCAACAAAACAAGACTCCCCATGACCATGTTTTTGCCCAAAAAAAATAATTCTCTCATTGGTGGATTCACCCTATTTGGCTACTCTCACATTACTCGCGCACAATGCTATTCTAGTACTTCATTTCAAACATTAAAAAGGAAAGCAAATTCCAGGGGTGCAAAACCCAACACATTCAAAATCATATAGTGAAAATAAAAATAAAGAAAAAACCCAACAAATACTGCATCCTATAGACATTATTTATTTTAAAAAAAATTATTTATAGCTAAACCAAAAATCAAATAAAAAAAAAACGAGAGCAAATTGCAAAAAAAAAAAAAATTATACAAGTATATAATTAATAAAAATATAGAAAAAAAAATTAATAAAAAAGAATATACATATGCAAATGATAGGAAAATTACTGAATCTTTAAAAAGTATATCTACTACGCTAAATAATTTCAGCCAGAAATCCATTGCGAAAAAAGATATATAAAATTTAGTTTCCAAAATATATACAAACATATAAAGTTAACAATAAAAGAAACTTACGGTTGTTACGCCGAAGGCCTTCGCGAAACACCCTGTTCTGAAAACACAATATAATACACTAAAAAAACTAAAGAACTAAAAAGAACCAAAAAAAACCACGAAAAAAATCAAATTGAAAATTGAAAAAATTTAAATCGATGTTGCGTGTTTGTCAGCGCTCCTCTTAATATTTTGTTGGTGTGTTTTGTTGGATTTGTTGTTCGTTTTCTTTTCTGTATGATGTTCGATATGGATTTTATGTATATTTATGTATGTTTTCTTATGTATTTTCTTATTATTATTATTATAATTATTATAATTATTATTAATATTTATATTTATTTGATTAATATTCTGGAATAATTTATGTGATTATTAATAACTATTAATATTATTATATAAAACGCAGTTTTTTTTTATTATATTTCGCAATATTATGTTTTTTCCACAAATTCTTGGAATTTAATAACTAGATTTTTAGTTAACAGCTATTTATATTAATATTTTGAAATTTTTTGTAGTTTGATTAATTTCTTAGATTTAAATAAATTCTCAAATATCATAAAACCATTAATTTCTCGTGATTCTCCAAATTTACGAACACGATTTACTAAATTCAATTTTATTAAAATAAAAAAAAACTCCAAGAAAACTAGAAAACTCTAAAAAAAACTCTAAGAAAATTCACTAATAAAACTCGGAAGCACAGTCCCATCTTTTCTTTAAAAAAACACAAAAAAAAAAAAAAAAACTCCAAGAAAAACTCGAAAAAAAAGTCTCAGAAAAAAAATCAAATTTTTGATCCGTCCACTTATGAAAATCTATCACAAGTCCAGTTTTCGTTTTTTTCGTTCGCCCACACCCAAAAAAAAACGGAATTTTTCCAAATTCCGTTTTCCTTTGTGACCTCTCCCAGTTGTTAAATAAAAAAAAAGTATATAATATTATATACTTTTATTAACAATAGCTCTTAATTTAAAATTGAGAAAAAAAAATCAAAGCAAATGTACAATGCAATTTCTGCCACCAGCTGATTTTTATGATTCAAAAAAAAAAATGAGTCAAAATACAGTGGAGGCACCATTGCACGGCACATGTTACAAGAACATCCAACGTTGCACCCGCTATCTGGAAAGTGGCGCCATTTTGTTGGAACGGCATGTCTTCCATATCAATATCTTCTATTTTGTGCCAGAAAAAAGCGGTTATCATGCGCCTATATCGCTCACCATTGACTGTTACAGTCTGACCCTGATCGTTTCCAAAAAGGAAGGCCGATTAATGCCGCCTGACCGCATTGCGCACTAAACAGGCTAAGTATTTTTATCTCCGCATATGCCCCAATTTGGCTTTTTAAGGGACCCCGAGATGTGGAAATGTATCTTATCAGAGAACAGGATTTTCTTTGAAATATCGGCATCAATTTCTTGCTTTTGTAAAACGTGTTCAGTGGTGGCTAACTGATCCATTTCGTAAATATGTTGTTACAAACTGATATTTGACACTTTGAAAACAAGTGCTTATCGACAACTGCTTGATTTACAATGCCGCACACGTAGGAAAATCAAATTGGATCAGCCTATAGGCGGTAATTAAATATATCAATCTTTACATTTTTGTATTCTACTATTAAAAATTTTACAACGGTTATATATTTATAGGTACTAGGAGCTATTAAATTAAGAAGCAGTTTATTTGGAATATGTTACTATTTCTAGAGGATCTGGAGCATATTTCCGGAAGGATGAGAATCTCGAAAATTTAAAAAACATTTTCTCCCGATTGCGAGTTCAACATTACACATCTTTCTCCAGATTCTCGAGATGAGATTCCTCGAGCAGGAACTCTAATTACATCCTTAAAAACTCACTGTTTAGTGTGGTTTATGAGGTTGATGAATCATTCGTCTATAGTTTTTTGAAGATGAACGATGAAAAGACCACGTGACAAACAGTTGATAACTGATTTCTTATAGCCAGAATTGGCTTCATACCAAGTTTCGAAATCGCGTTTTATCTTTAAATGGTTATGAAGATTGACCAAAAACATCCTGTGATTTAACGCAAATTTGCTTCTTTTTGCGGGGTTACTTCAAATATAGGGTATACGCAAACAAACCGCGAACTGTTGAGGAGTTGTGCAATGAAATTCATCAATGCATAGCGGAAATAGTGCTGCGATTACTGCAAAATGTGCTTCAAGATTTCACTAACAGGTTGGACGTGTGCAGACGTGCTAGAGGTGATCATTTGAAGGCACCATATTCCATAATTACTTTACAAAAAAATTTCATTTCACTTTTTATAACAAATATGTTTTTTTACATACAAATTACTTTTAGGTCAAATTCGGCAACCTTTATGAATCAGTCATCAATGCGTCAATTCGAAAGAATCCCAGCGATCGTATTGGAAGCTTACTTCGTTTGGAAGCCTGTTGCTGGTTTTACAACAGCTACGATTAAGAAAGTTAATAAAAAAATAAGAATTAACATTGAGACATCCAACAATAAAGCATTACACAAATCAAGAGAAAAAGGACAAATATGGGTTCAGAATATATTTTCGATAAGGGGTCCTAGTAAGCCAAGTTATAATTTCAATCACCCATTTCAGGACATAAAAAATAACGGCAAAAAGCATTTCAAGCCTTGGGTGTTAAATGAGGTCCTAACTGAAACTGAAGTTCCTCCAGTAAATTCCAAGAGTAAGCTGGAGGTCAAGACAACTAATGTTGTTCATGTTCACAATTACACACGTAGTCACGATATTAGTTTCAAGTCAGAGCTGCCAATTGAAAAGAAAGAAATTTCACCTTATCCCCCTGCATAGAAGCCGAATATTAGAAGAGTCAACTGTATAGTTCGGAAAGTTCCTTTAACCCAATTCAATGTTACCAATCTAAAAGCTCATAAATCCAAAATTATTTTTCGATGCCGCGATTTGCAGGATTATCCTTTCATTCCAAAAAATGAGATCAGTATCCATACTTTAATAACATTAATAATTCTTTCACACCTGACGATGTCTAGGAGGCAATTTTAGAAATTAGCAAGAATTAAAAATTTGACAAAGTCTCACTCTTACTGACCTAGAAAGCTACAAATTCTAATATTTTTTGGAGGTGCAATTAGAACCCAGACACGTGGCTTCTATCGAAAGTTAAATTCCTTTTAGGCCAGAGGGTTTATTGGGATAAATTTAGGTCCTCGCGAACAACCCAATATACAAATTGGGAAAAATTTTAAAAAGAAAGAAAAAATTTAAAGTAATTGTTTCCAATGTCGAAATTAAAATTTAAAGAAAAATTGTTTTTTTTTCGAAAAAGTTATTAATGAAAAATTTGAAAGATAAAATTATCAGAAAAAAACATAATAAAAAAAAGGTGGGATTTATAGTGCGTAAAATTTGGAATTTTGGTCAAACATCATAATTTTAATATTTGGACTCCATTAATGTGTGGAATTCCAAGTTGTTCCAGACATCCAAAACAAAATGGATCGTCGATGAAAATGTGTTAATAACCTCGTTTTTCGACAAATATTAATGTTATCAGAAGTAATTTTATCAATCTCTAGCAAATCATAGAGTATTTCAAAAGTCCTTGATGAAGAATTCAATGAGTCAGCCTCTCGTCATACAATCTTTAAAAAATCGTAGATTCATTTGATTCTCAACGAATGATACCAAAATACGGGACAAGATCTATCGTTTAGACCTATTTGATGATATAACCACCTATTTACAAGATGCTGAAATTATTTGGCCGCATGGAAAAAGTTTCTCATCATATACATCTGATATTATTGAAATTTTAGATCTTTTTAAGACCTTTTGTTTACCCAAAGGAAGGAGCACCGAACGCAGATGGAGATTTCGATATTTTAAGGGTATCCGGAATATGGCAGAATCGTTAAAAGGAAAAAAAATCAACAAAACAAATTTTTTTTTATTTTTGAAATCTCCTCAGGTGTCAATCCTAAAGAAACTTACCTTGCGTTTTTTTTTCGCAACAAGTTAATACTTAAAAATATAAATATTTCAGTGACAGGTGCGCTGCAAAAAGGTCTTTTTGGGAAGCTCACATGTAAGTTTTTTTTGCTAAATTTTTTTTTATATATAAAATACAAAAGTAAAAGAAAAACATATTTTTGCATGAAAGATGTTGTCGCAAAAAATTGCGTAGGACATGTTTTCTTGTGATCTCTTTTTTAATACACAAAAATGTACAACTACTACTATTAAGGCCTATATTATATACCTTTCGTAATGATAAAAATCAAAGATATTTGCCCAGGTTAATGGAATAAATTTTATATCTTAACTGAATAATTTATTGCAATATATTACATATTTGAATTTTATGCAATGTCTTAGAAATTTTTTTTTGTAAAATGAAATATGTAGGCCATAATATGTATGAAATGATGGTTAAGGGAAGGAAAATATAGAAAGAAATAAAATTTGAAAAGTCAAGAGAAAAAAAACAGAAAAAACAACGAAAAAAAAATATATAATAATAATATATTGTCTGGATTTTTCTTTCAGTTTTATACACTATTTCAGGAAGTAATGGAAAACAGTAGATAAACATAATACGGAGAGAGAGGGAGAGGGATAGAATGGGGACGGGGCGTAAGACAACGTAAAAAAAAAGAATTAAGGGACGATAACCATTCGCAGGGGCGGTTATCGTCAAAGGGGACCAGCATTCTGCTGTTGGTCCAAGCAGGTTGGGACGTGTTTTACACACTGCAAAATATGTAAACCCCGCAGTTCCAGTATAATATTGTGCTTTCTCTTACAGATGTCTCAAGTGTGACGAAGATCATGAACCGCATTGATGAAAGCAAGAGGGAAAAGGATGACCCCAGTTTAATAAAAATAGAAGGAATAAAGCCGGGCACAAATACTTAATATCACGTGAAGATAGAGACTTATCCACCTACTCTGCCCTGCTGAATGAATTCAAAGTACTTTCTATAAAGTTGTATAATTCCCACATTGACAAGATGAGATCCAGTCTTTCCATGGACCTTCATTGCTTCTGGAAATTCGTTAATAGTAAAAAGAAAACAGATGGATATCCGTCTTCGCTAAATTATTTGGATAGTTCATCCAATGATCCATCAATTATTGCTAATCTCTTTGCTAATTTTTTTGCGGAAGCTTTTAACGAGGACAATTTTGTACCGGATACGAAATACTTTGAGCATTTGAATGAGCACCCCAAGTCTGCCGTCACTAATATTGATATCGACGTATCCTTAGTAGCTGATAATATTAACAGTTTAGACGATGATTACTCACCTGGCCCTGACGGTATTCCTGCCATCATCTTTATAAAATGCAGTAACATCCTTGCACGTCCTCTTTCGGCTCTTTTCCAGAAATCTCTCGAGACGGGAATATTTCGTAAGCTCTGGAAAGTCTCTTATATTATTGCGACCCACAAGAAAGGCAGTAGAGGTGACATCGCAAATTACAGACCAATTGCTAAATTATCTTGCATTCCAAAACTGTTTGAATACATCATTCAGCAGTTTGTACGTTTTGGTTGTAAACCTTTTATTTCCAGGAATCAACACGGTTTTTTGAAGGGTAGGTCACTACCTTAGTTGAACTCGTTTATTTTTCGACGTGCTCCATGGAAAATGGCAATAATGTTGATTGTATAACTACAGACTTCAGCAAAGCGTTTGATAAATTATCTCATCGAGCGATTTTGTTTAAGCTTAGTGACCTTGGCTTCCCGGCTTTTTTTATTGATTGGATTCAATCCTATCTCCAGGGAAAGAGTTATCAAGTACTTTTCCGTTCTTCCAAATCTGAGCTTTATACTGCATCATCTGGCGTCCCTCAAGGCAGCCATTTGGGACCAATTTTGTTCGTTCTTACAATTAATGATGTGTCCTCCGTAATTAAGTACTCTAAAATTTCTCACTTTACGGATGACATGACGATCTATAAAAAAATAAGTAACTTAAATGACCCTGTGTATCTCCAGAGCGATTTAGATAATTTTGTAATCTGGTGTTGTAAAAATAATTTCGCACTCAACAGCGACAAATGTGAGGTTATCAGATTCTCCAGAAAACGTGAAAATTGTCCATGTATATATAATATTGGCGATGTGTCTCTACGTAGAGTGACTAGCATTAGAAATTTGGGAGTGATTTTTGACAGCGAACTTAACTTCAACCTACATATTGACTCACTCGTTCTACTTTAGGCTTTATTAAAAGATGGTCTAAGGAGTTCTCGGATCCTCATATAACTAAAGCACTCTTTATTACCTTGGTTAGACCTATTTTGGAATATGCCAGTCAAGTATGGTGTCCCTACCATAAAAGTCTAATTAATAGATTGGAGTCTGTGCAACGTAGATTCATACGTTTTGCATTAAGAGATCTTCCTTGGAATGACCCTTTCCAACTACACCCATACTGTGATAGGTTAAAACTGATTGACCTTAGAAAAGCGTCGCCAGGTGGCTGATATTATTTTTGTCCATCAAATTTTCAATGGCGCTATTTATGCTCCTATACTATTAGAAAGGATGCCGCTTAATATAAATGTACGCTCCTCAAGATCAGTTGACTTATTTAAAGTTATGTATCATAGAAGGGATTACGGGAAAACGAACCAATTTCCCGAATGCTACGTGTAGTTAATATAAATGCTTGTAGTTTCGATTTCTGCCTAAGCAAAATCAATTTAAAGAAACTCTTATATAATTCTAACGCTTGAAGTAAGCAATTTAAAAAAAAAAAAAAATTAACAACGGGTCTCTAGGTTAATGGCATGTATTCGCAAAAGCAAATTAAAACCTCTACTGACTCTTCGGTTCGTTTGGGTATGCCAATATCTGAACTTGATAAGGAAATTTTCTTTTCTACGTGACGTGATCATGTGGAAGCAAAAATCAGGTTTTTACATTTCACAGGTTCCTTATGAAAAGCAAACTTATACACATTTCTCTAATGTATTGCAATTCCATCATATCATAATTAGTGTAATGTAATAAAACATTACACATACTTCTAATGCTGACCTAGCAAATCATTTTTTTACATATTACAACTGTAGTAAATTGAATTGAACACAAATTTAAACAATAAGTCTTTTAAATTTTAGTATTAAGTAATAAAAATTATTGTTATAAAAAATTTACTTTTTTTTTATTTTTATTGAAAATTTAATCTAAAAAAAAACATATAGTAATAAGTTAAAATTTTTAGAAAAACAACTTTAGTTCTTGTTTCTTAACATTCGGGCGAACGTTCAATTTTATATATGTAAACATAAAGAAAATTATATCTCCTTTTTAACAAAGTATCTCGATTCTTTGTTTAAAAGTAAATATAATTTTCTTGCGGCAATATGAAGGAGTGTAATGTAATAAAACATTACACATACTTCTATTTATAAATCACAGTAAAGAACCAAAAATTACTGTAGACGCTTTTCGGCGTAAGTTCTACTTTGTGAATGAAAAATAATGAATTGCGAAATGCATTAAAATTACTTGATGCATTTCGAAACTCATTATCGGCAAAAAATTACATTGATTTTGTAATACATGTTATTGGCATGAATTATGAAATCAATGAAAACATTCTAGAAAGAAAGTAAGCCAGAACTATTGCATAAATGTTCTGCGACCTAAAAAATAATGAGTACAAAGTATAAATTTTCTGCCTATAAAAATACTGGCTTTGAATAACCAAAAAGTCAATTCCGAAAATATCGGATACGCGTGAACGACTTAAATTAAAGTCGTGACTTTTTTTTCAAAAAAAGTAAAGTCCAGTTAAAAAATATCCGATACGCTGTAATGACTTAAAGTAAAGTCATTACGTTTTTTCTTGGAGTTTGGCAAGTAGTGTAGTTTGTCTCACGCGAAAGTCGTCCGGTACGCGAAGAAGTTTGCCTAAAACTTAAAACAGAAATTAAAAAGATCCATTAAGAAATAAAATAAAGTTCAATTGTGAAATAAAATAAAGTTTAAGAGGAATTGAAAAGATCTATTAAGAAATAAAATAAAGTTCAATTGTGAAATGAAATAAAGTTTAAGAGGATTTTAAAAAAAGGGGATCTATTAAGAAATAGAATAAAGTTCAATTGTGAAATAAGATAAAGTTCAAGAGGAATTAAAAAAAAGGGATCTATTAAGAAATAAAATAAAGTTCAATTGTGAAATAAGATAAAGTTCAAGAGGAATTAAAAAGATCTATTAAGAAATAAAATAAAGTTCAATTGTGAAATGAAATAAAGTTTAAGAGGAATTAAAATTAAAAAGATCTATTAAGAAATAAAATAAAGTTCAATTGTGAAATGAAATAAAGTTTAAGAGGAATAAAAAAAGGAAGGATGTATTAAGAAATAAAATAAAGTTCAATTGTGAGATAAGATAAAGTTTAAGAGGAATTAAAAAAATCTATTAAGAAATAAAATAAAGTTTAATTGTGAAATGAAATAAAGTTTGAGGAAAAATTTAAAATAAAAACGATCTATTGTGTAATAAGAAATAATTAAAATTAATAAAGTGAACTTAAGGAGCTATATTGTTTTTTTATTTGTAACTGTTGAAGGATCTAGTGAGTAAATTGAGGTGCCAGGAAAACCAGGAATAACATCGAGAAGCAACTCATGTAAGTTCTATTTAATATTACATAAAATATAATACCACTCCAGCGGTCACCCTTCCAACCACCAATTGGCGATTCCAGCTTCTTCGCAAATAAAACTCTAGTAATGGTTTAAACAATTTCCCGGAGAGAGCCACGAGAGTCGTCGCAAGGGCTAAAATTCACAACATTAGGAGATCTATGTTACAAGATATTATTTCTAATTATTATCATTGCGTAGTGAAAGCACTATTTAAGGATATACGCTAGTAAGAAATGTCGAAGTTGTAGGTACGTTGATTCCTTTCAAAATAAATATGAATTCAAAAAAGAATATCTTACCTTGAATAATCGTAACGAGTGCGCAATAACTGCTATTTCTTTTGAAGGCCGAACGAATCTAAATAACCGGAAATATTTTCTTCTTTCAAGTTAGGGTAATTTTTGATAAGAGTTCTATAATATCGTTTGATGACGAGTTTATGGAGTAATTTCAATGCTAAGGACGCGAGCTGAGTGTCACCGATTAAAAACCCGAACGAAAAGTCACATTAACATTAGTAATTCCGAGTTGCAGCTACTATATCCGGGCGGTATCAAATTCCTTGGAGGTGGTTCTTCTCTTGACTCCATTTTACTATCTGGTGAGCTTATCGTTTACTCTTGCGAGACACATGAATCCTTTTCGAATCACTTTATGTCATCCTTACTTTTCAATATTCTGTCATATAGCTTACTCTCAGTTAATTATTATTTAAAGAAAACACGGTGGGATAAATTTGGGAGAGCCACACAGACATCTCGAACTTCACACGCTCCGATCTATGGTAATCTTTCAACAGGGTAAACTTATGGGTATACAAACAAATTTTACCCTTCCGTTCTCCTAACTGTGGCAAATGCCAAGAGTGTCAATTCTCTGAAAAACTAGGCTGCGGCTTTATTTTAGCTTCTTATTTATGTGGGGTTGTTGGCTCAATAAAAGACATGTTAATTTATTGATTAATATATCTAGGCTTCATTCGATCGAAGAGGAAAAACAAAAGAAAACAATCTCCTAGAAATTATTACAAGCCTTCTCTTGCAATTACAAAATAGCTGCTGTTTTCGTGGCTACGATATTCACTGTGTCAAAGCGAAGCCTACAACGCGGCCTTCCTGCACACCATTTGACTTGAATAGTTCGCCGCTTTTGCCTTCAGGGCACAATTCCTTAATGTTATCCGCATTGGCGGCCGCTATGTTAGCTTCTTCAGGATTTCCAACTTTGGGTGTAACTTAAATTGTGTTCTTTTAATTGATATCATGTCAGCAGCTTGATGTAAGGGAGCTTTCTTTCTAATTTGTTGTAGGTTTTCTTGAATCTTGCTAATATTGTTCTTGGCTTCTTGACGAATTTCTTCTCGATCTTCGTGCAAACTCGAAAACAAGTCTTCTTCTAGCAGTCCTTTCAATTCGATATCCTCGGGCAGCCTCATATCACATCCAGTTAATATTTTAAATAGGGCGATACCAGTTGCACCCGTGGTAGTTGAGTTCAAACACTGTTGCACTGTATCTACATACTCAAACCAATATTCAGGATGTTCTATACGTAATATGGTCAACATTTGTACAATGGTTCCGTTAAACCTTTCGACCTGTCCACTGCCACGAGGAATTCCAGTGGTAATTAAAACATGTTGAATTCGTTCCTCCTTATAATAATTTTCGAGGGCATTGGATACGTTGGTCAGTCACAACAATTTCAAGATTTCCAAAACAAGAAGATTGTTTTCGTAAATGATGCAAAACCTCCTATTAGTACTTCTAGTTAGATATAACCAAGCAAACTTTGAAAATACGTCAATTACATCGAAAAGATATTTCTGGTTGGTTGGTGATGACGTTCCCACATGAGCAAGATGATATGTCTGAAGCGGAACATTTTTCTTGATGGAGTGTAAAAACTCTTCCATTTTTACGGATTTTGTATTGCCTACATGGTTAAAAATGGGATAATCATTTCAGTTTTCTTCACTGAAAAGTGAAGAGCTCTTCGCATAATTTCATTTTTAAGTCCATCTGGAATAACCAACAATTCTGTTCCGTCTGGAATTTCATGTAGTGTGTCATTTTTCTTCAAAAAGTCTTTACATTACTTGTATTGTAGTATTTCTAATATTGATTGTAATTTTTTATCTTCTTGCTGAGCACACCTTATTCGACTTACAAGACCATCTTCAATTTTGTTTGCAGGATACCTACTCAACGCATCAATATGAGCCATCCTACTTCCTGGTCTATGTTCGATTTTGTAATCATATTCATTTAATACTAACGCCCAAAGTCATTGCAAACGCTGAACAGTCTGCTATGATTACGAAATTTCTTGACTCCTTCTATAATCGCGGGTGTTTCTAATTTGTAAGAATGATACTTCTCTTTAGCTGGAGTGGTTTTTGGACTCATTAAACAAATTAGATGCATCAGGCTATCATCTGACTGTTGCATAAGAATTGCTGAAATACATCGGTATGCAATTCAGTATGTATATCAAATACATAATGTAGTCTTCCTTAATATTTCAATATAAATGGGAAAAACACAAACTAAACTATCAAACAAACAATTACTTAAATCAACTTCTTTATTCCAACCAACTCTAATGATATCCAAATACTAACTGATCTCCAAATCAGCTTTTAATATTACATAAGCTTCCTTTTTTTCTTTTCATGAGCTTTAAGCTCTTTTCCATATGCGTACATGGATTACAATACTCTTCATCGACTACAATAAATCTTTAAAACTGCTTCAGAACATACTATAATAATTGTTTCAAAAGCTCTTCTTTCTAAAAATTTCAAATTTAAATTTCTGTGCTTTTTTAATACATCTGTGAGTAGTTTAGCTATTACTGAAAAATTTTGAATAAATCTTCTCAAATAATTAGCCAATCCCACAAAGCTTTGGATTTGCTTCGTATTACTCGGTTCGTGGAATTTCCTGACAAGGCTGGTTTTTCAATTCATGGTTTGATGGTACCGTTTTCAATTTGATGTCCTAAATATGTAATTCTTTTCATAAGAAACTGGCACTTTCTCCATTTTATCCTAAGTCTAAATTTTTCAGCAACTTGTAATACCATTTTCATCCTTTCGAGTCCTTCAAACTCATTCTCTGCTGGGATCACCTGTTCATCAAAGTAGGTAGTTACAATTCCTTTTTGAATTAGTAATCGAAAAATAGAATTAACAAATCTCTGGGAAACTGCTGGCGCATTACATAGGCCAAATGAAACTGTATTGAATTCAAAATGACCTTACGAAATAACGAAAGCAGTGTACTTGATACTATCTGAATTGACAGGAACGTAGAAATAACCATTTTCCAAATCAAGGGTCGTAAATGCTTTTGCATTTTGTAGCTTATCAATCTGCTTATCTAGAACGTCTATAGTCACCACATATTCGTTTAGAACCATCTTTTTTATTTAGAAGGATTATAGGACATGCAAATTCGGAAACGCTGGGACGGATAATACAATCTATTAACCATTTCACTATTTGCTTGTTAACTTCAGCTTTTTCTAACGGTGATAATCTTCGAGGTCCTAAATTGGTTCTTCATATTATAGTATTATCTTCATTTCAATTAAAGAGCTTTGGTATTGGTTTTTATTCTTTACTAATTTTGAATATAGCGTTTTTAACAGACTCTTTACTTACTATATATGATTTAAATAAATCTCATTTTCTGTATAAATTTCTTGCATCATCATGGAATCAAATACACTTTCTCCAGAATTTTCATTCCCATCAGAATTTGCAAATGTCTTTACTTTATTTTTCTTCCTTACTTTAACATATTGATTACGAATATACAAATTTGTTTCAAATAATAAATCGATTACAATAACCATGGGTAAAAAACATTGCTGTTTTTGAAAGAATATAGCATTTAATTTTAAAAATTTCTTCGTCAAATTTAATTTCCGCTAGAAAATATCCAAGTGTAGTGGCTTGTATGTTTCCGAGACCAGAAACTTCAATTTTCTCCGATATGTAACCAGGCATCTTCAATTTACTGAAATAATCCAATCTAATTACTGTAATACAATTCCCTGTATGATTAATGCATAAAATTAAATTTCATTAATAAAAATCTTTTCACATATTCGTGAACAATGACATTACTTTCGCAGATTTGCTAGCAGTAGTATTTGTTTTACATTCGTTTGCTTTATACCCATAAGCATTACACTTGAAGCATTTAAATCCGATATCAGGATTAGGATAATTTACAGTATTGCGATCTTTATTACCACATATCGAACATCTTCGTTGTTTAATATTACTGTTATTAGTTGGTTCTGATGTTTTCGCCGTACATTTTAAAATGAGTTCTTCATAAACAGTTAATTTTTGTTTAAAATGTTCGAGATTCTGAGCACCATACAAAATAGTTTTTTATCTGTTTCGTCAGGGATATTCCCAATAATGCAAGATATCACTGCCAAATTATCGACTTCACCTTGGTTCGTAATCTCCGACATCCTGCAAAGACATTTTTAAAAGATTCTTAATTTAATTTCTTACGGTTCGCTAATTGTCGGTGAATTTGTGCTGATATAACGCCTTTTTTAGTTGAATCCACGAATTATTTCTTTCCAGACTGGACAAAATTCTAGCAGTTCCCGTCAGGATTCGTCTTGCATAAACAAATTTCTGCATATCCTTCCAATAAAAAATTTGCATACGTCTTCAAAGTCTTCCAGCCATTTGACAATATTTTTATTATCATGACCACTAAACGCTTCTAGAGATGTTCCGATGTCATTAAAACGAAAAAGAGATGAGCAAGTCATCGTTAAATTTGCCAAAATAGTTGAATTTCGAAATGTTGATGGCGGTACTTCGTCAATTCCACTTCAATTATTCGTAGGTTGTTCTCGAAATTCAAGCAAACGAATTTGTAAATCAATTTTATTTCCTGGCGGACTCTTATTAATTTCTTTCAGTTCGTTTTTTGAACTTTTTACTGTTTTTACTGTTTCTTATTTCATCCTCATATAGTTTACAAAAATGCAAAACCTCCACACCTTGTTTTTTTGCACAGTGTTCTCTTTTTTTTTTAAAATAAACTTTTTTATATTTTAAAACTTTTCTTTTTAGAAATCTTTTTCCTGATTTTGGTCGAGCTCCCAATTTGTAGGATTGTCGACTGAATAAAACACAAATTAATTTAATGATTAACATAATATATGTCTCTGGAGATTATTCGATCTACAGGGGAAAAAGAAGAAAAACATATTGCACTATATTTTACTTAGAATACTTGGTGATTCATAAAATCATCAAACAATCAAACAATAAAACATAGTCACAATACAAGTATTCTAAGTAAAACAACTAACACAAAAACACCACACGACAAAAACAATTCTTGGAAATATTCAAAATTTGTAGAGCTTTCGAGAAAATGCCACCTAGTTTTAGACAGCCAAACGACCAGTCTTTTCGAGAAAGTTCGCGAAATACACCAATTTGATATAAAAGCAGCCGTAGGGTCGAGCCTGAAATCAATCTTAATCGATCAGTTGAAGTGAAAAGCTTCGTCAGAGATTATACAAAACAGAGATTGGAAACGTGATTATTTTTGTGAAAGCGATTACAAGGGTGATTTGTGATCAATTATTAAGATAGTGATTGTGGTGCATTTTTATAAACTGTGATAAACTAATTGTAATAATTAAATTATTGAAAGACAAATATTTTTAAGACTAATTGTAACGCAGAAATAATTATAAATAAACCTTATACACTAAATTCACATAAATAAAAAGTGTTATCATTCTAATAACATCGAACCGAAAGACTAACACGTCACAATATTATTACAAACCATCTCTGTTAATTCAAGAAAAAAGCTCGGAGAGGTATTGAGAAAAGCAGCTGTCATTCTCGAAAAAAAAGAATTAATTAAAATTACATATAAATCAAAAATGTATTATTATAATTATAGAGAATTTAGTTCTAATTTATAAATAAACTCCAAAATATTAAAGGGAAAGTTATTTGTAATTTAATTAAAGAGAAATTAAAAAAAAAAATATTGTGAAAGTTAAGAATGCGACACCTGCCTCAATGGCGAAGTCTCGGGTAAACACAAAGGAGCCCGTAAAATTTCTGAAGAGAACACGAAAACAAAAATAACAGAAAAAAATTGAAAAAATAGGTGAAATTGGTGACGTTTTTGTTTTTTCGTTACCATTGTTGGAAAAAGATATCTTCCTTCATTTAGCGCATTTTCTTCAATTTTGTTGGCATCGTTGATTTGAAAATTCTTTTCATATCTTCGTTTTCATTATCATCGTTGGAAATTTGGCGCTCAAAGAATTTTCTTTGACAGCGACAACGCTGGTGAGCTCTTATGACCTGAAAAATCATGAGACTCACTGGCCCTAATACTTTTCATTTCCTCTTCACTTTTTCGTAGCGTTGTTCGGAAATACCATTTTTCTTCGTTTTTCATAGCATCGTTGGAAAAAGACATTTTTTATCGTTTAACGCTTTTTCTTCAATTTTGTTGGCATCGTTGATTTGAAAATTCTTTAATTTTTTCGTTTTCATTGTCATCGTTGGAAATTTGGCGCTCAAAGAATTTTCTTTGACAGCGACAACGCTGGTAAGCACTTATGACCTGAAAAATCATTAGACACAGTAGCCCTAACACTTTTCATTTCCCCTTCGCTTTTTCGTAGCATTGTTCGGAAATACCATTTTTCTTCGTTTTTCATAGCATCGTTGGAAAATAAAATCTTTTCTTCGTTTACCGCTTTTTCTTCAATTTTGTTGGCATCGTTGATTTGAAAATTCTTTTCATATCTTCGTGTTCATTATCATCGTTGGAAATTTGGCGCTCAAAGAATTTTCTTTGACAGCGACAACGCTGGTAAGCTCTTATGACCTGATAAATCATGAGACTCAGTGGCCCTAACACTTTTCATTTCCCCTTCGCTTTTTCGTAGCATTGTTCGGAAATACCATTTTTCTTCGTTTTTCATAGCGTCGTTGGAAAATAAAATCTTTCCTTCATTTACCGCTTTTTCTTCAATTTTGTTGGCATCGTTGATTTGAAAATTCGTTTCATATCTTCGTTTTCATTATCATCGTTGGAAATTTGGCGCTCAAAGAATTTTCTTTGACAGCGACAACGCTGGTGAGCTCTTATGACCTGAAAAATCATGAGACTCACTGGCCCTAATACTTTTCATTTCCTCTTCACTTTTTCGTAGCGTTGTTCGGAAATACCATTTTTCTTCGTTTTTCATAGCATCGTTGGAAAAAGACATTTTTTATCGTTTAACGCTTTTTCTTCAATTTTGTTGGCATCGTTGATTTGAAAATTCTTTAATTTTTTCGTTTTCATTGTCATCGTTGGAAATTTGGCGCTCAAAGAATTTTCTTTGACAGCGACAACGCTGGTAAGCACTTATGACCTGAAAAATCATTAGACACAGTAGCCCTAACACTTTTCATTTCCCCTTCGCTTTTTCGTAGCATTGTTCGGAAATACCATTTTTCTTCGTTTTTCATAGCATCGTTGGAAAATAAAATCTTTTCTTCGTTTACCGCTTTTTCTTCAATTTTGTTGGCATCGTTGATTTGAAAATTCTTTTCATATCTTCGTGTTCATTATCATCGTTGGAAATTTGGCGCTCAAAGAATTTTCTTTGACAGCGACAACGCTGGTAAGCTCTTATGACCTGATAAATCATGAGACTCAGTGGCCCTAACACTTTTCATTTCCCCTTCGCTTTTTCGTAGCATTGTTCGGAAATACCATTTTTCTTCGTTTTTCATAGCGTCGTTGGAAAATAAAATCTTTCCTTCATTTACCGCTTTTTCTTCAATTTTGTTGGCATCGTTGATTTGAAAATTCGTTTCATATCTTCGTTTTCATTATCATAGTTGGAAATTTGGCGTTAAAAGAATTTTCTTTGACAGCGACAACGCTGGTAAGCTCTTATGGCCTGAAAAATCATGACACTCAGTGGCCCTAACACTTTTCATTTCCCCTTCGCTTTTTCGTAGCATCGTTGGAGGAAGACATTTTTTCTTCGTTTAACGCTTTTTCTTCAATTTTGTTGGCATCGTTGATTGGAAAATTCTTTTCTTATCTTCGTTTTCATTATCATCGTTGGAAATTTGGCGCTCAAAGAATTTTCTTTGACAGCGACAACGCTGGTGAGCTCTTATGACCTAAAAAATCATGAGACTCAGTGGCTCTAACACTTTTCATTTCCTCTTCGCTTTTTCGTAGCGTTGTTCGGAAATACAATTTTCTTCGTTTTTCATAGCATCGTTGGAGGAAGACATTTTTTCTTCGTTTAACGCTTTTTCTTCAATTTTGTTGGCATCGTTGATTGGAAAATTCTTTTCTTATCTTCGTTTTCATTATCATCGTTGGAAATTTGGCGCTGAAAGAATTTTTTTTGACAGCGACAACGCTGGTAAGCTCTTATGACCTGATAAATCATGAGAGTCAGTGGCCCTAACACTTTTCATTTCCCCTTCGCTTTTTTCTAGTCTTGTTCGGAAATACCATTTTTCTTCGTTTTTCATAGCATCGTTAGAAAATAAAAACTTTTCTTCGTTTACTGCTTTTTCTTCAATTTTGTTGGCATCGTTGATTTGAAAATTCTTTTCGTATCTTCGTTTTCATTATCATCGTTGGAAATTTGGCGCTCAAAGAATTTTCTTTGACAGCGACAACGCTGGTAAGCTCCTATGACCTGAAAAATCATGAGACTCAGTGGCCCTAACACTTTTCATTTCCTCTTCGCTTTTTCGTGGCATCGTTGGAGGAAGACATTTTATCTTCGTTTAACGCTTTTTCTTCAATTTTGTTGGCATCGTTGATTTGAAAATTCCTCCCATTTTTTGGTTTTCGTTATCATCGTTGGAAATTTAGCGCTCAAAGGATTTTCTTTGACGGCGACAACGCTGGTAATCTCTTATGACCTGTAAAATCATGAGACTAAGTGGCCCTAACACTTCTCATTTCCTTTGTTTGTCTTTGATAGCGTCGGTGAAAAACAACGATTTTTCTTCGTTTTTCGTAGCATTGTTGGAAAAAGATATTTTTTCATCGTTTTTCATAGCATTGTTAGGAAATTACGTTTTCTCTTCGCTTTTTCGTAGAATCGTTGGAATCAGTGCCATCTGCTTTAGTTCACCTGCTTCGCATAAGATGAAACTTAGGTCGTCGTCCTCGGATAAAGGAAGCAGTTAAACAAATAAAACTGAAGAAGAACGGGGATTAGCGAACTAACAAAACATACAAAGAATGACTCAAATATGTGCTGAGGAAGCAGCAGGGATTTCGCGATTTGCAGCTTCAGATCTGCTTCGTTCTGAACAGAATGAACGCGACAGGCTGCGAGTGACGGAAAGACGTCAACAAGCAACAGCAAATCGGCAAAAACAACAATGAAGTTGTATGGCGAATTCTTTCATTTCCCATACATGAACGAAGTGCAGCTATGGCGCACTTACCAGTATAGTTAGAAAATGGACAACGCATTTATTCCACAGTTGTAAATGCGCAAAAAATAGCCCTGAATCCACCGGATCGATCTGCTGCTGCTTTATTCGATATAGAATTGCGTCGTGAACAAAATTACAACACGGGCCATCTTTTTATAACATGGAGTTTACATATATTGCAGTGTGCAAAACACAATGCAATGGGGTTTATACGAAGAAAGCAAATCCCCTGATGATCTTTACAGCATATCTCCTTCCTTCCGAGGAGAAGATATGAGATGGTGCAGCTAATGTGAACAACTAAAGGGCTGCACGCCAAGCTGAGTTGCACTAGCTAGCTCGTCGGAGGGGTGGGTCGTTGCTCACCACCATCTATCATCGCGTATACATATAATTTATATGCGTGCAAATGAATGTTAATGTCGTTCAGACTTTAAAGTGATAGCATAAGCTATCAAGCAATCATATTCGGTTTCGCGAGTAAAATACCGAATAAACGGAATGTTCGTTAGTTTTGGTCACCGAAACTGACCAACCCTTGCGTGAAAGCCTTGCGAGGCATGTCGGGGCCGATTGGCAGAGGTTTTATTGCCAAACGGACTTATATGGGGCACGTCTCACCCGATTGGACCATTAGCAGAATGCTAATCCCCGTTGACGATAACCGCCGCGACAAATGGTTTTCGTCCCTTTCTTTGTTTTCTTTATGCCCCCCTAACGTTACGTCCGCGTTGGATCACTCCCTCTCTCTCTCTCAATGATGTCTTTATCTCATCCTATGCATCTCCTTAGTTTTTGGATTTATTTATTTTTTTTGTTAATCTTTTTTTTCCGTTTAAATAAAAACGCTTTAGTGGTATATAGAGTAAATAACAAAAGTTTATTAAAAAAAAAAATACCAAGTCCAAGCAAATTTACTTCTGTTTGTCTTTCATTTCTTCCTTCTTAATTATTAATTTAAATTCTTAATTGTCATTGCTTCAAAAAACATTTTTGTTTTTGTCTCTTCTTGATTAATAACAAACGTTTTCATTTATTTCCTGTATATCTACGTACATACTTATCTATTTAATAATTTACTTAATACTTTAGTTTAAGTGCTAAATAAATGAATTTGAAAATTAATATTTAAATTTTTACTTTCATGTATTAATTAAATTAAATTTCATTTTATGAGTTTTCGATTGAAGAAAAAAAAATTTGTACGAATGTAGAAAATATGACTTTCCACAACACGAAATTTTAAATATAAATGAAATTATTGACCAAAAGAATAGTGTTCTTAGACCATTAGTTGCGAGATTGTTTCGAGAAAAAAAACCTTTTTACGTTTTTCCCTTTTTCTTTTATATATATATATGAATAACGAAATAGAATATATTGAATTCACATTGAAGATTCTTTTCCATTCTCATTCACATTTTTTTCAATTTTTTATATTTGGATGTTGAGCTGCATTAACCATATATATATTTTTAATGAAGTTCGTCCTGTACAAAAAGGAAGAAACCAAAGAATTACTCGAACACTATTTATCAAGATTGTGCAACAGCACCGATTTATGTCATTAAAAAAATAAAACAAAATACATCGGTTTTTTTATCATTTTCCTTTTTTTCTACCTGTATGAAATTTAGTTTCTATGTCATAATAAATTTAATAATAAAAAAAAATTGAAAAAAAAATCTATATTGAAAATATTAATCTTATTTTAGGAATAAAAATGGGTTACATTCAAAGAAAATTATAGTGTATGAGGAAAACCCTCATACTCCATCTTGAAAGCACTTTTAGAACATGAGGCCGGTTTCCCTCCATTTTGTTTATGGATGAATTGTTGTTTGTGAAAGCGTTGAAAATTTTTGTCTCGACAGAGCATTTTTCCTTTTTCTGTCTTGTTTCGGAATTTTGAAGCAAGTTAAGATATGTACCAATTATAAATGCAAGAAAACGTTCCAGTTTACTTGTTGATCTTGTACGAAGTAATATCGGATTTCAAACTTGAGACAAACTGATGCACAAAAGATGGCTTGAATCGATAATTTGTATATAGCCTACTAGACCACTATTCTGTATAAATTCACTTTCTATTTTCCTGTGAATTTTTCTTCTTTTCCCGAGAAAAGGACTTATGAAATATATTTTTTCTTTTATTTCTTTTTCTATTCGTTTCTTGACACTATATATATATGTACTTTTATTTCTTTAAAACTTAAAAAAAATTGATCAATAATAATAAAAAACCACATCCCGTAATTAAGACTCGCAAAGAGAAACTTTACGATTAAATTTTTAATATTTAAATTTTAATTTTACCATTGAAAAAGAAAATAATTTTAGCTTCTACATCTCAAAACCGACCCTGTCAAGATTCAAAACCAGACTCTCGATCATGCACCTCTTTTTTCCCCATTCTGTCTCCTGCCGTTCGCAAAATTTTTCCAATCTTAACCAATATTATTGTACTTCAAACAGATGTAATTGCAGTTCAGCAAGGGCACGTGAAGCCGAGAGAAGTCTTGCCATGAATGGAAAGGGCAGGGTATGTTAATGAGAAATTTGCAGATTTAGAAAACAGCTAAATAAACTATACAATAGAATTTTTATTGACCTATTCCAGTTTTAATTGTTGACTAAGAGAGATTTTCCTCATAAGCCTTAAGAAAAATATTTACTATATAGTTCCCGATATTGCAATTTATATGCATTCCCTAAAAAAATTTTTAGATAGGAAAAAAAAACAAAAAACATAAAATCGCTTAAAAAACTGACCTTTCCTAATTTTGTTTTAAAGAAAATGTATTATCACAGATCGCCACATTGATTTTAAAATTTCTTTAAATAAAATCACACAATCTGTGATAATACAACACATAAAGAGTATTTCCAAAAAATGTATTCCCATCTGCCTTAAAACATCACTTGTCCAGAAACTCTACCAGAAATTATATTGAAATATATTTTTCATGGAATCAAATCACAAAAAATATTTTCATATTGCCAAAAAATCAAACCCCTTTGTCTCCCCAAATGTTCTCCCCCTCGTCTTTGAGATTGAATTTAAAAGAAATATAGAGCAAATAAAATGAAAAAAATTTTTTGTGTTTGAACCTTTCCCCGTTTTCTCTTTTCGTAGAAATTATGTAGCTTAGAATCAGAGGACTCAACCTTCAAATTTTTTTCTCGGTAATTATATGTACATATTTGGAAAAAAGACAGGGCGGCGCAAAATGTTGTATAGTGAATTATTGATAATTTTTTGTTCAATTTTTTTAAAAATGTTATTTCAGGATTTTGTAATAGGGAATGTGATATGGAGCAATACACAATCGAACAACGAACCAAAATCATTCAACTTTATTTTGAACATGAACGGTCCATTGTTTTAACAATTTGATAATGAGCGTTGAAGCCCATTTCAAGTTAAATGGCTTCGTAAACACGCAGAACTCCAGGATATGGGTTAGAGAGAATCCAAGAGCAATATATCAACGACAATTACACCCACTTATGTGTACTGTTTGGTGCGGTGTATCGTCTGGGAGTATCACTGGTCCAAATTTCTTCGAAAATGAAGACGGTGTTGCAATTTCCATCAATAGTACTCAATATCGGAAGATGTTGGAAAATTTTTAGGCCAGCTGTGGAAAGCCACCATTTGGTTCCAACAAGATGAAGCCACAGCGCATACTGCAATGGACTTAATGAGCCATTAAGTCCCTAAGGAATACACAACGTTCTTTTTTTTTCACCCTGTATAAGACCATATTTTTTAAATAAAATTTTTTTTTTGCTTTTGAAAACCAGCCATGCTCTTTTGTAGTTAATTGGTCCTTCAAAATGTTTCAGAAATTTTTTGGGGGAATAAATCACAATGAAGATCGCGTCCCATTTAATCACTTCCTCCAATAAAAATCACGCGTTCTACTATGATAACCCTAAGGGTTTTTTTACACACGGATAGGAAAACACAGCATGCACAAATTTTACACATATTGGTTTCTCTGTTTTATTACTCTGTGACTCTATTTAATGTTACCGGGATATATGCGTTGGAATGATTTTCCGAGAATTAATTGTGGAACAAAGGTGAAAGTTGAAAATCAGATCGCACAATGATAACTAAATAGACACACGCGATTTTTTGTGGTTGTGAAAACAAAGCAGTAAGGATAGAAAAAACCACCGTTACACTTTGCGTATGTGCAATCAAATATTCCTAAGCTAACGTTTAAGCAAGAGGCATTTATGCTCAAATAATGAAAACTGTCAATAACGTGGTTGGATAAATCTTCTTCTTATGCGCCAGCAGGAACTGGTAAACCGTTCCTAATTACATTGATTCTGGCAGCAATGCATTACCAAAACGACATAACCTTAGCTGTTGCGTCGTCCAGAATAGTTGTGACATTGCTACAAGGTGGAAGAACTGCCCATTCCGCTTTGAAATTGCTATTGAACATGCAATTTATTGAACCTCCCACGTGCAACATTTGCCTAGCGTTCGGCATGGGAAAAGTATTTTAGAAATGAAAACCTATTATTTGGGATGAATGCACAAAGGCTCACTCGAGGCTCTTGATCGGTCATTGCAATATTTGCATGGAAATATCAGACCATTTGCGTACGCATTAATATTTTTTCCAGGAGATTTCAGGCAAACATTAACTGTAATTGCTCGATCGACATTTCAATTTAGGAGATTACAATTCCCAATTCGATTGGAGTTTGCAATCACCATCAACAAAGCTCAGGGTCAATCTTTAGAATTGTGCGGTTTAGATCTAGACACGGATTGTTTCTCAGCTGGACAATTATATGTTGGGTGTTCTAGAGTCGGCAAAACAGCCAATCTCTATATCTGCACAGAGAATGGAACAAAAAAAAAATTATATACCCACAAACATTGTGAAATTAAACATATTAGAAACGTGCGCTTTCTCTTTCCATTAAACCAGACTGAGCCACAGCAACGCGTGGCCGGGTGCAGCTAGTTATTGATAGTTTTAAATGATTAAATTTTTTGTTATTTTCTCAAAAGTAAATAACGGATCAGTTTTGTTTGTGAAAAAGGAAAAAAAAATGTTCGAAGAAACGTATAAAAAGAAATTTTAGGATAATAAGGCAACGAAATTATTAAAAATTGAACGCGAATTTGTTTCAAAATCAGGAAGTAAAAATCAATATCTAATCTATGTATAAATAGGTAAACACAAAACTTTACCTCCCTTTTATGAATTCTAACAAAAGATGTGGCTTAATATATATAGGGTGTCCCAAATAAAAGTGCAAGATTTGATTTGCGTAACTGAAGTTTGTGGGTATTTAATAATTAATTAAATAAAGAATGCTCCGAAAGAAACGTACGATTTGAAATTTGTGGAATTGACTTTTTGACCATAGTAGGTGCTTGAAACGTGACAAACTCCCAATAATAATGTTGTTCCTTCCTGCAAAGTTCCATGACTATTAATAGCAATAATACTTGATGGCAGATGTGAAGATTTCAGTACTGTAAACCTAATGAAACGGAAATAGCACGACATTTAAATCTGGCGCTAGTATGGAGACACTCGATATATCAATCGAAAGCTATTGATGAGGAGAAGTGTTTAACCTCAAAAAGGATGTTTATATACAGTGTCTCAAAGTAATAATGGAACAAGCTGAAATTAATTATATTCAAAGTGTTTTTAGCCAGAGATAATATATTAGAAAATCGGTTTTATTTTTTTTTTAAACTTTTATTAATATGCAACAAAAAATTAAAAAGCAATAATTCAAAATCTGCTATTTATAGTAAAATAAAATAAAATATGAATGCAAAAGTAAAATTTAGCCTCAAAGATATAATGGAACACGTCATTAAAGTCGCGAAATTGTTAAGTGGAATTGCAGCTAATTTGACTGATCTCGATGAAATATTCAGGGGTATACCTTTTTATGACTTTGGCATTATTTGTTGGATTCTGGAGTGAGCAGTTTGGCAAAAAGCTATAGTGTGGCGCTAAAAGGTCCTCAAATCACGGTTGACTGAAGAAAATTAATAGCACTTTATTCAAAAAGTGGTTAAATGGTTCCAGAAATATCGTCAATTGTAAATCGCGGATCCACTACAATATTTAATACAATAAAACGTTGCGAAAGCATCACCAACTATCAAAATAAGGCCAAGCTCAGTGGAGGAAAATTTTCACGGACGCAGACGAACGATGGATAATTCAACAAACCAGGCAGAATCCCCACCTTAGTGCACCGAAACTAGGAGCAGAAGTAGAGAAATATCTATGGAGAAAAGTTATTCCCGAAACTGTAAGAATTGTTCTAAGAAAACACCAGTACAATGCAAGGTATCCAGGAGAAAGCTCTTTATAAACAAAGTGAATCGCTAAAGAAGGCTTGATTTTGCTAAGAAATATGGCAACACTGACTTATCGTTCTAGGAACGAGTTGTATTCATGAATGAAAGCAAATACAATGTTTTCAGATCAGATGGACATTCATATGTGTGCAGAAAGGCAAATGGGGAGCGTAAAGAAAAAAAACTTAAAGTCAAGCGTTAAACACGGTGGAGGTTCAGATATGGCTTGGGGTGCTATGTCTGCAGCAGGTCCTGGAAATCTCTTCATAATAGATGGCATGATATATAAAATGAAGTATATAGAAGTTTTGAAATCCAATGTGAAACGAGAGTGGCGAAAAATCGTGAATAAACAATAATTTTGTCTTTTACCAAGCCAACGATCCAAGACACAAGGCCTATAAACTCAGAAATTGGCTTTTGTATGACTGCCCACATGCTTTGGAGACACCACTCAGTCTCGGGATCTAAATGCTAGTGAGCACTTATGGAGTCATTTGGAAGAAAAATTGAAAAAGCTGTCTATCTCTAACAGGAATCAACTTAACGCAATTTAAAGGACGAATGGGTTAAAATTGAGCCTTGCGTCTATCGCAAGCTGGTCGAGTCTATGCCAAGTCGTTCAAAGGCAGTTAGAAGACAAAAATGAATATAAATTTTTTAAAAAATATTATTATTATTAAGTTTAAAAAGTTAATTTATGACTATGTTCCATTATATCTTTGAGGCTAATCGTTACTTTTGCATTAATATTTTGTTTTATATTTTTTAAATTGCACATTTTGAATTAAACTTTTTTATTTTTTTATTTTATATTAATAAAAGTTTTAAAAAAAAATAAGACCGATTTTCTAAAACATTATTTCTGGCTAAAAATACTTCGTACATCATTAATTTCAGCTTGTTCCATTATTACTTTGAGACACTGTATGTTTGTTGAGCCAAGTTCGACAGGTAAAGGTTTCCCAATATTTATATGGCAACAACAACATAATATATGGCACAGAGTTGTGTGCTTTACGAATTTGTGTAATGAGCGAATGGAAATAACTGAAGGTTTTAGAAGGTTATTGATTCAGAATTACTATATATTGAAAACAGGTGTTTATTTTTCTGGACCAAATTCACGAAAACCATTGAAAAAAGCATTGATGTTTGGATTTGTAAATAAATAAGTGGGAGAACAAGAATATCATTTTGAAATTCACAAGTTTATCTTTTAATTATTGCAATCGATATTTTAATTTTCATTTTATTAGGTCGAATTTCGACCAATAGGCGGTACTAGTAAAAATAAATACAACAAGAAAACCAAACTTGATTTCGGTTGAGGAAAAGTGATGGACGACATTTTTTTTGGTTGGGCAAAACAAAATTGAAAACCAAAAAAAGGAATAAATAAAGGAAAAGCTTTGGAAAGCTGAGGCGGCAGCACCAGGAATAAATGTTTCAAATCTTAAACAATTCTTTGGAAAAACTAGATGACGGAAAAAAAATATAAAAAAACATGTGATCGGAATTTGTGGAAATTGGATTTCGCATGGCTTCTTTTTGTCTCTCAAAGCCAACAACCACACCAAAAGCCATTGGAAATACCAGGAATGATGTTCGCTGTATTTGATGAATACATTACCAGAATCATATTTAATTATTATTATTATTATACCTTGGTTGGTCAAAAGAAATTTGCGTTTAGGTCATGCTAATAAATATATCTAGAAAAAAAAATAATATAAAAGATAGTTAAATTGTAACGAAAGAGGAAGAATTTCGCATTATCTAACTAAAGGAAACAAAAAGAAAAAATACATAAGACGGGGTGAAAGAGATCGAATATATATATCCACATTCTTTTCCTTTTTTTTAATAGCTGTGTAAGGAGAGGCCTCCTGTTCCCGGTTATCGGTCAGTTTTTTTTATTTATATATAATTTTTCTTATTTGTGTCAAACAAAATTGATTATATTTCAGTAATGAACGGAAAAGGAGGAGGAATTTGGAAAAACAAAATTTTATAAAGGGTGAAACAAAAAAAAGAGAAGGAATTCTTTCTTTTCTCGAATGTCATTTTTTTAGAAGAATACGTATATTGCCTTTTTGGTCATAGTTCCATGATATTGCACTATAAAAATACCAGAAATATCCAAGTTCTTTATAAAAGAAGGAAATTGGATATTTCTGGAAAACACTACACTTTATTTATTACTTTTTCGGGGTAAAAGAAAAGCCCAGAAAGCACCAAATTAAATTGTTTACACGACCGAGACAATACAATACACTTCTCCGAATAACGTGAACAAAGCATTGTCTCAAACAAAACAATAATTCTCAGGAATATTCATAATACAAGAGCTTTCGAGAAATATTGGCATCTAGTTTTTAGAAAGCCAAACGACCAGACTTTTCGAGAAATTTCCCGAGACACACCAATTTGGTATAAAAGCAGCCGTAGTAGTCTAAAATCAATTCAAATCAAAAGCCCAAGCTGTGTATTTCAAACATTCGGAGTAAAACAGAAACTTTAAATTTAAAAATAAAAATAGTGAATTTTTGAAACTGTGATAAATTAATTCTAATAATTAATTATTGATAAACAAATATTTTTAAGACAATTGTTAAGGCAGAAATAATTATAAATAAAGCTTATACACTAAATTCACATAAATAAAAAGTGTTATCATTTAATAACATCGAACCGAACGGGTCACATTGGTGTCAGAAGTGAAATTATTTATTGTGAATCAGTGCGGAAAAGACAATTGTGTTAAAAATTTCTGCAAGAAAATTCGAAATTAAACTAGAAACTTCTGTGGGAAAAATTTCGAAGAAATTCGTTATTAAGAAATTTGAGTGTATAATAATTTCAACGGTGTAAGAAATTTCAGGGGCGTACAAGAAATTTTGTGTACTTTTGTATGAGTTGTATAAAAATTTCGATTGTGCGAAATTTGAGGTTATACGTCGTGTATCGTGTGAAAATTTCGATTGAACGAGAAATTTCGTAGAAATTAAGATTATACAAGGAAATTTCGTGGTATTTAGATACTGTGCGAGAAGTTTCGATAGAACAATAAAATTTCGTGAACAATTAAAAATATTTGAACAGTGGAAAGTAAATTATTAGACAATTTGAGAAAATCAGGACTATCCACAGTTCTGAGTGTGTGGGATTTACCTTCCAAGGGAGGTAAAACAGATAAAAAGAAAAGAGTAATCGCTGAATGTGTAGCAAGAGAACTAGAGAGTAGCACATTCGACTTTAGTGAAATTCTGAAAGAGGGAAAACAAGAGGAAATCAACAACGAAGAGGGAAACCAAGAAGAAATTACCAATGAAGACGCGGCTAAGAAAAGAGCAAGTGTTCAAGATGATTTAAAGACGCTTATGGCCATGATGATCGGTCTTCAGACTAAAATGGATTCAAATGCTTCCAGTCTGCAAGGAGAATTAAAATCAACTGCTTCCAATTTCCAACGAGAATTAAAATCAACTGCTTCGAGTTTACAAAGTAAAATAGATTCGACTTCTGCAAGTCTTGAAAATAAAATTAAATGAAGTCTAGTCTTGAAAGCGAAATTAAGTCAAGCGTTTCTGGACTAGAAACCAAAATGGAGTCCAGTATGGGCGAGTTAAAAACCCAGGTGGAATCCAGTATTGCGAGCCTAGAAGATAAAATGAAAAGCAATACTACAGACCTAGAGAAAAAAATTACCATGGAAGTAAACAAAGTTGAGCAGAAATTGGAAGGCAAAATAACTACAGAAGTCAGCTACGCCGAACAAAAATTGAACCAGAAATTGGAACAAAAAGTAGCAGAAATAGAAGCAAAAATGGCTGACATCAAAGACAACCACATGAAGGATGTATACAGGATAGAGCTTATCAACCGAATGCAGAAATCCGAGGAAACGTTTCAGGAATTAGCAGCGGAGATTGAATGTTTAGTGTATATGTCCTATCCTGATTACCCTGTGGAGATGCGGTGCGAGATGGCGGGAGAAAGATTTGTTAGCGCCATACGGGATACGGGCATACAGAATAGCGTCAGGGTTTGCGGAAAGCGAACGCTACAAGAAGTATTGGCGTTGGCTTTAACATTGGAAGGTGCGAAGAAAGCTACGAGATCGGTCCCACGGATCAGTTACCGACGGGTCACCGCAACTGGATATCAAAGACCTCAGGGAGCAGATAAAGGAACTACTGCGGTCAATCCAGAAAGAAGGGGACAGAAACACACGCAGGAAAATCACATGCTGGGGCTGCGGAAAAGAGGGGCATGTACAATATAAGTGCCCGAACCCAACAACAAAACAAATAGGTTCGGGAAACGAAAAGGAGCTAACTTAAAGGGGGACAAGTTAGCTCAAAAGAATAATGCCCCCAGCATCGTTGTATCTGTCTCGCTTATGCAACACAACAACAACAGTCTAACGGTACAGGGTGTAATTGCTGGTCATTAGTGCAGAATTATCATAGATACAGGCGCAAATAAATCCATCATTAACAAGAATCTCATCAATCAAACACACATCAGTGAAAGCAGTAACATGGTGCTTCAAACCGTTACGGTTGAATCATCTCCGATTCTTGGGGAAGTCGATCCAGCATTGGAGCTAGATGGGTATGTGTTTCGGCATACATTTTTGGTGGCTGATATAATGGACGATTGTATCATGGGCCTGGACTTCATGAAAAAGAATGGAGTGAGTGTGAATGCTGAAGAGGAAGTTCTGCGATGTGGAAATATTGATTTCTCGCTAACGTTGGAGGAAGCAGGTTCCAGTGCCAAAGTAGAAATTCTACAAGACCAAACAATTGCGGCAAATACTGAAGCTGTTGTAGAGGCGAAACTGATCGATGGTACTGGGAGGCCAGCAATACAAATTATAGAACCTGACACTCAAAACTTAAAGGACGGACTAATGATAGCGCGAACAATAGTGAAAGTGAACGAGAAAGGGACAATTCCAGTCAGAGTGGCGAACTTTTCAAAAATTAACAAGAAATTGAAAAATGGAACCATTGTCGGCAGTGCTGAAGGGGTTTCGTCAATAACAGATGAGGACTGCAGAGACAAAGAAACTCAACGGGAGGAACGGGTTCTTCCGGAAGCCTTGAAACCACTTGTCTCTGATATCACTAAAAGAGTATCAGAGTCGGAAGCAGTTAAGGCTACAGGTTTATTGAAGGAGTTTGAAGATGTCTTTGTACGCAGTAAAGGGGACTTTGGACGAACGGACCAAGTGAAACATAGAATCAATACCGACAATGCCGATCCTATTCGTCAAGCACCAAGGAGACTACCATTAGCCAAACAAACAGAGGTTGCTGACATGATCGAGGAAATGCATAAGGAGGGAGGAATTGAACCATCAAACAGTCCATGGGCATCTCCGGTAGTCCTAGTACGGAAAAAGGATGGGACTACAAGATTTTGTGTAGATTTCCGAAGACTGAATGACGTAACTAAGAAGGACAGTTACCCTCTTCCTCGCATAGACGACACGTTAGATACACTCTCAGGAGCAACTTGGTTTTCAACACTTGATCTAAAAAGTGGCTATTGGCAAGTTGGAATTGAACCGGAAGACAGAGAAAAGACAGCGTTCACAGTAGGAACAGGCTTATGGCAATTCACAGTGATGCCATTTGGATTATGTAATGCACCGGCAACATTCGAACAACTGATGGAACATGTCCTACGGGGCTTAACATGGAAGACGTGCCTTGTATACTTGGACGATATCATCGTAATAGGAAAAAGTTTGATGAACATCTCCAGCGATTACAAGAAGTATTTGGACGTCTTCGTGCATATAATTTAAAGTTAAGTCCGAAGAAGTGCGAACTATTTCAACATGAGGTGAAATACTTAGGACATGTTGTGTCTGCAGAAGGAATTTCCACCGATGAAGACAAGATAAAGGCAGTTCAACAATGGCTAGTACCAAAAGATAAGCATGAAATCCGGTCATACTTACGCTTGTGTACTTACTACCGACGTTTCATAAAGAACTTTGCTAATATAGCCGGTTGTCTGCACAAGCTAACGGATAAGGGAAAACCATACGAGTGGACCGAAGAATGCCAGTCAGCTTTCTAGGAGTTGAAACATCGACTATGTTCTGCTCCGATATTGGCGTATCCAAAATTTGGAAAAAGATTTATAGTGGATACGGATGCCAGCAATATTGGAATTGGAGGGGTACTCTCTCAACAGATCAAAGGTGAAGAAAAAGTCATCGCATACTTCAGTAGGAAACTTTCAAAACAAGAGGTAAACTACTGCGTCACCCGGAAAGATCTTTTGGCAGTAGTTGAAACTGTCAGGCATTTCAACAAATACCTCCACGGGCAGGAGTTCCTACTTCGAACCGGCCATGCGGCACTTAAATGGTTGCTACAATTTAAGAATCCAGAAGGTCAAGTGGCAAGATGGATTGAGCGACTACAAGGGTATCACTTCAAGACAGAACATAGGAAGGGGACATCGCATGGTTATGCTGACGCCTTATCTAGAAGACCATGCGGTGAGAATTGTAAGCACTGTGGTAGGCTAGATGAAAAGGAAATAATCATGGTCAAGACAACAAGAATAGGTAAGGAAGAGGTAAATGAAGAGCTAAAAGACAAAGATATTGGACCAATCCTTGAAAGAACAAGATCAGCGTCCGGGACGGAGCGATATTGCAGCTTATAGTAGTACAACAAAGAGTTATTGGGCTCAGTGGGACTCGCTGGAAATAAAAAATGGCGTTCTCAGAGGAAGGGAGTCTTCTGATGGTAGAGATACAGTAATGCAGTTGATTGTGCCCAAGTCCAAAGTACATGAGGTACTTGGTGAAGTACATGGTGGGACTTCAGGGGGACATCTGGGAGTCAACAAAACATTAGAAAAAGTACGAGAACGATTCTATTGGATAAATTGCCGAGCTGATGTTGAAAGTTGGTGTCGAAAATGTGACACATGTGCAGCGAGCAAAGGGCCACAGAGATGAACTAGGGCAGCAATGAAGCAATATAACGTTGGCGCTCCATTTGAACGAATCGCAATTGATGTAGCTGGACCATTTCCTCAGTCTAAACAAGGGAACCGATGCGTGTTGGTTGTCATCGACTATTTCAGCAAATGGCCGGAAGTGTACGCCATTCCGAATCAAGAAGCTACCACAGTGGCAGGAGTGATAATTGAAAACTGGATAAGTCGATACTGGGTTCCACTAGAACTACACTCGGACCAAGGGCGAAACTTCGAGTCAGCGGTATTCCAGGAAGTATGCCAATTGCTGGGAATACATAAAACCAGAACAACACCCCTGCACCCGCATTCTGATGGTATGGTGGAACGTTTCAACCGAACCCTGGAGGAACATTTATCAAAGGTGGTAACATCAGACCAAAGTGAATCACACAAGCATATACCATTGCTCCTTTTGGCATATAGAACTACAGACAACGACAGCACAAAACATACTCCATCGGAAATATTGTTTGGACGCAATATACGGCTTCCTGTGGATATAATGTTTGGTAAACCCGAATGTGAGAAAATGGAAGTTAGTGACTACCCCGATAAACTGAGGGATCGTCTAGACGAGATACATCACCTGACAAGGGACCAGATAAAAATTCCTAGCGACCGAATGAAAATGAGGTACGACATGACTACGAACAGCTGTGGATTCCAGGATGGTGACTTGGTATGGCTCTACAATCCACAACGGAAAAAAGGAATGTCACCTAAATTCATGCCGAAATGGGAGGTTCCATATACCGTCATAAAAAGGATAAATGACGTCGTATATCGTATACAAAGATCTCCAAGGGCTAAAATGAAAGTGCTTCATTTAAATGGGCTAGCAAAGTATCACGGTACGGCTTCAGAAGATTCTGTTCGGGACGAAGAGATTTAAAGAGGGGATAGTGCACTATAAAAAAAATAACGTGAACAAAGCATTGTCTCAAACAAAACAATAATTCTCAGGAATATTCATAATACAAGAGCTTTCGAGAAATATTGCCATCTAGTTTTTAGAAAGCCAAACGACCAGACTGTTCGAGAAATTTCCCGAGACACACCAATTTGGTATAAAAGCAGCCGTAGGGTCGAGTCTTAAATCATTTCAAATCAAAAGTCCAAGCTGTGTATTTCAAACATTCGGAGTAAAACAGAAACTTTAAATTTAAAAATAAAAATAGTGAATTTTTGAAACTGTGATAAATTAATTCTAATAATTAATTATTGATGAACAAATATTTTTAAAACAATTGTTAACGCAGAAATAATTATATATAAAGCTTATACACTAAACTGACATAAATAAAAAGTGTTATCATTTAATAACATCGAACCGAACGGGTAGCACGTCACAATATAAAAATATTGTTTGTTTAATTAAATTTTGGTGAACCAACTCAGTAAAGCATTTTTTTTTTTAAATAATATAGTTTAGTTTTAAAATCATAAATAAAGAAAAAAAAACAAAGGAAAGAGAAAATTTTTAATGCTAATTGAAGAACAAAAAAGAAAGGAAAATATAAATACAATAATCTAAATATTAATAAGAAAACCAACAAAAGTGCCAAGAAAGAAATTAGAATTTAGTATTAACTACTGAAATAATATCAATTTATTGTTCGTTAAAATATTTGGTTGAACTTAATATATATGGAAAAAAAGAGGAGGAAACTAAGACAGGAAAATGAATTTTTTCGTTGAAATTAGTTTTCGGTAGGAAAAGAAAACCATTGTATTAATTTTAGGTTAGAATTTGTATTTCCACACTATACAGAAGATTCATAAAAAAAAGAAAACAGATATAAATAAATAGAAAGAAAAAACAAACAAAACAAAAAGATGGAGTCTCGTATTATTTGAATTACAGCAGGACGTTTTCGGTCTATGTAAGCCGTAACGTGATTGAGGAGAGAGAGAGAGGGAGGATGTAAGTAGGGCGGTGCGGGAAAACTTGTTAAGGGACCATACCCATTTATAGGGGCGAATATGGTCATTGAGACCAAGATTCTGCTCTTGGTCCAATAACGGTGGAACGTGCCCCAATTAAGACCGGTTGGCAATATCATCTTTTGCCAATCGGCCTCGACATGCCTTACGAAGGCTTTCGCGGAGATTCGGTCAGTTTCGGTGACCAAAACCAAACGAACCCTCCATTTATTCGGTTGCCTTCGCCACAACCGAATATTCCTTGCTTGATATCGTATGCCATCGTTATAAAGTCTTAACGACATTAAAAATCATATGCACGCATAAAACAATTTATCTGTAATGTATGATGATAGATGGTGGTGAGCAACCCCTTCCGCGAACTAGCAAGCGCAACTCAGCTTGGCGTGCAGCCTTTCAGTTGCTCAGATTTGCTGCACCATCTCATATCTTCTCTTCACGAGGAAGAAGATATGCTGTAAAGACTATCAGGGGATTTACCGCTTCGTTTTAAACCCCATTGCAGTCAATCAAATAAGTATACTGGATAGAATAATTCAAAAATGAAGCAGCCATGCCAATCGGTTAATGAAAAATTATTATGACGAAATTGTGGAAGACTCAGTAGTAAGTCATAGATATTTGACATCAGTAGAACTATCGTTAAATAAGTACGACCACGGATTCGAAATCGTCAACAATCGTAGTCCCGTTCCAAATTTCTATACATTGTACGCTGTAAATACTTAAAAAATAAGGAAGGAAAAAAAATACTATTGACTCTTTAAGGAATGAATAACAACAAAAATTTTGTAGATAAGTATGGGCATTATTATTCTGATTTCTGAACGCCGGATACATAGAATAGAAAAATACAGTTCCTATTATCTTCGTCTCCTCTTTGTTCGTTGCTTCGTAAAAATATTTTGATCAAATGTACACCAAGCATTCATTTCATAAGCTTCATAGCTAGCGTCGTTTATTGTTCACGTGTGTCGTTTTGTGAATATTTTATCATTTTAATAAAACATTTTGCAAGTATGCCGAAAACTAATGCCACAAAAACTTTACGAGGTCATATACAGGATCTTCAATTAGACAGAATAGCATGGTCGTCGAATTTTCTAATTCTTACCGAGACGTGGATGAATAGTGAAATTATTGTAGACATTCCAAATTTTGATATTGTTGTTCAATATAAAAGAAAACACACGAGGGCAGGCGGAGGTGACAGCCCTTCTTGTTATTCCACAAATAGATCTCAATGTACAATCATTGTTTGTTCAGCTTTCTAAAGTAGGAGAAATATCTGCTTGTGAAAGCAGATTGGACCATAATAAATCAGTTATAATTGTGGCAATTTACATTTCTCCCAACCAATCAATAAATACAATTATTGAATTCATCCACGAGAATTTGCTAAAGTACACACCAGAAATATCGCGGATTCTTAAAGAAGATTACCATCACATTCCGATGATTTTAAGTGGGGATTTTAATGTTAGCTTTGAATTGAATACAGCACTCCCTTTGATTGAGTTCCTCATCACCAAATTAAATTTAAAAATGTGCAGTAGTCGCACTGAATCGACAACAAAATCGAAAACAGTAATTGACGCAGTATTGCAAAGATATATTGATCAAATCCACACCAAAGCATTCATTTCACACTTTAGTTATCATAAGCCACTCGTATCATTTATTGAAATTAAAAACAAAGAGTGAATAATAAAATGTAAAATAACTTTTAAAGTTGGTACCAATATTTGAATACATAAACCCTCTAACTATCCCACCCCTGATACTGCATTCGTCTCATTCACTCGCTGTTTAGTTTTCCGAAGGTTTCACTTCTACCGCGTGTGCACAGCACACATGATTTCTTTTTTTATTCTTGAATGCCAATAAGGCAAAGAAATTGTCTAATTAACGTAACGCAATTAATTGTGGTAAATTATCTAATTAAGAATTTAATTTAATATAACATAACTGACATAGAATTAATGAATTTAAAATCTCAATCCCATAGATATTTAGACAAAGCTCTTAGTCTGAAATTTACAAACTGTTAGTTATAAGCTAGTCGTAAGACAACTTTATAAAAATGTATGTACTATAGAGTCGTATAAAAAAATTTTGAATTTGAATTTGAATGTTAATTGATAAATAACTGCTGTTTCGTGGCTATACTATGTTCACTGTGTAAAAGCTAATACTAAAGGCACACATAGGGTATTCAAACCTTAGTATCGATACTACAGTATAGCCTTGTATCATGGTATAAAAAGGAGTTGGCGCACATCAAACATAGTATTTGTCTGACATTTGAAATTCTGCCATTTCAGCGAGAATATGGGAATTTCTTTTCGCTCCTCTTAAATCCTCTATATGATTCCTCCAAATATCTATAAATTTTGAGGTTTCTACAGATAAAATTTTGCGTTTTTTCTTCACTTTTTCCATTTTTTTTAAATAAAATTTTCAAAAAAAAAAGTGTAAAACATATGTCAATTGCTCAGCTTTCCTACAAAATTCCATTCGCTATTTTCCGCTTCAATAAAAATGGCGCGACAATCACTAAAGAATAGATTACGGTGGCCTAAAAAATTAAGTAAAAAAGAGGATACCACGTACTTTTTCGAATTTAAATACCAGATTTATGCTACGTAGTTGAAATGATATTCAGCTAGTATTCGACGACACACATATGGTATACCACATGGTATCCTTAAACTATGGTATGAATACCCTATGTGCGCCTCTAGTATAAGCCCACAGTTATAGTATTTAAAAATACTAAAAACTTGAGTGTAGAGCTACAACGAACATACTAGTGTTCATTGTAACTATTTTCTCTCGGTCTTTAACACATTTGAGCCTGAGTAGTATGACAGATTCTGTCACCATTTCTGGTGGATTCATTGTACATACTGATCATTATGTCCTTCTTCTTTATTTCATAATGGTTAGTGATTCTAGTCAAATTTTTTCTGTTATAGGCAGCAAACAAGATTGTACATTTCTTTCGTCTTAACCGAAAGAGAAAAACATTAAATTTTATGAAATTTATTATTTTTAGACAAATCAGAAATATCTTGCGTAGTAGCAGTGAATGTCAATTTCTGAGTTGGCTTTACTTTTAAATTGCAATTTTAAATCAAAAACAAAATCCAAAAATATTATCTGTTTTTCTTATATTTATTGTTATATTTTCTTCGTCTTTATTTATTAGTAATTACATTTAACAGCAATTAACACAAAGCTAAGCATTTATTTCAATTATTTTCTTATATATATATATATATATATATATATACATATATCCAGCTTTTTAGTTACATTTGAAATTTTTGTATTCTCATTAAAATTTCCTAAGAAATTAAAATTTTAGATAGAAAAAAAAATTTTAAGCAATAGAAATTAGAATAAAAAATAAACATATTTTTTTCAAATTAATTAAAGTACTATTTATTATTAATTTAAGATCTGTTTTATTTGAAAAAAATTTCTTTTGGGGTACTTAATTTTGAATTGGAATTTTTTATTGGTTATGGCTTATTAAAAAATCTTCTTTGAAAATTAATTTTAAAAGTAAATTTTATTTACTCATTCGTTCTCTTTTAAGGAAATTTTTCCGTTTAATAATAACATATACTACAGTGAAGGCGCAACGTAAATACAATCAATGATTATAGAACAAACAGATCAGAATGTCGCGAGCGAATTCTGTGGACATGTTATATCAGAAGGGATGTAATGAAAAGAATATCATCTAAGATAGAATTATCCGTGTATTCTTTTTGGTGTTATTTTCTTTGCGACAACCATTCTGCTTTCATAAGAGTATTATAAAAAGGAGTGTAAATTCGTGTATTTTTAGATCGTACAGAATTTTCACAAATATTGTCATAATAAAGAATTCAAAATGTTGCCAGACAGAAAATGGTGCCGTAACAGAATGCAAGAAAAATTGTTACTTATTTTGTATAGCTGTTGGCATATATAGGAGGTCTCATAAGTTCTTTCTGGATTTCATACTGGAAAATGTATCAATTCAATGAAATCCTTCAAATGCACCTCAACATACTTGTATTACGATTTTTCACGAATAAACGGTACCTTCTATAGCCGCAATTTGTTTCTTCTAAATGCAATATCTTTATGTTACTTGTACCTCATTTTTTATACAATGCTTTAAACTTTTTTGCTATATTGTAGGTACTACCAAAAAAGATGGAAGTCATAGAAGATCCAAATCCGATATCAGTATGGGAACAGTTTGCCCCGGGAGTTTCATTAGTATTGAACGGTCAAAATTGAGAGTGTGTGTGTGATTTATCGCATTACCACCTCTTCAAAATAATTTGAATAAAATGATTGAATGGGACGCCATTTTTATTCTGATATTCTCCCAAAAAATTTCTAAATAATTATGAAGGACGAATCAAAACAGAGATTAAAAAAAAATATTTTACTTATTCAGAAAAGGGCATGGCTGGTTTTCAAAAGGAAAAAAAAATTTATTTATAAAATATGGTCTTATACAGGGTAAAACAAAATGAACGTGGTGTATTATTTAGGAGCCATTAAGTCCATTGCAGTATGCGCTGTGGCTCCATCTTGTTGGAACCAAAAGGTGGTTTTCCACAGCTGGCCTAAAAATTTTCCAACATCTTCCGATATTGAGCACTATTAATGGAAATTGCAACACCGTCTTCATTTTCGAAGAAATTTGAACCAGTGATCCTCCCAGGCGATACACCGCACCAAACAGTACACATAAGTGGGTGTAACTGTCGTTGATGAATTGCTCTTGGATTCTCTGTAGCCCATATCCTGCAGTTCTGCTTGTTTATGAAACCGTTTAATTGGAAATTGGCTTCAATGCTCATTATCAAATTGTTAAAAGAATGGACCGTTCATGTTCAAAAAAAAGTTGGATGATTTTGGTTCGTTGCTCGATTATGTATTGTTCCATTTCACATTCCCCATTACAAAATCCTGTAATAACATTTTTAAAAAAATTGAACAAAAAATTATCAATAATTCACTCTACAACATTTTGCGCCACCCTGTCTTTCCTCTAATATGTACATATAATTATCGAGAAAAAAATATAAGTTCTATGATTGATTCTAAGCTACATAGTTTCTACGAAAAGAAAACACGGGGTAAGGTTCAAACACAAATGATTTTTTTCCTTTTATTTGATCTATATTTCTATTAAATCCAATCTCAAAGACGAGGGGGACAACGTCTAGGGAAACAAAGGGATTTGATTTTTTGGCAATATGAAAATTTTTCTTCTAAAGGCACTCACTTTCAATTTTTTGTGATTTGATTCCATAAAAAATATATTTCAATATAATTTCTGGTAGTTTTTGGACAAGCGATATCTTAAGGCAGAGGGGTTAGGAAGAATACATTTTTGGCAAAATTTTTTGAAATGTTTTGAAATTAATTATTTTTCTAAAACCTTTTAAACTATTTTAACTTCTATACGAAGTGTATGATTATTATTTAGAAATTTTTTTTTGCAAATCTTATTGTAAAGAGTTCTAGTTTGGTATGAGGACTTTTTCAACACAAGAATGGTTTCATCAGAATTATAACATTCGACGCCCTTCAAATTCATATGTTGCCAAATTTATCAAATAATCTTGAAAATATTTTAAATCAGTCAAACCACTTGTTTATCTGAACAACTGGATTTCATAAACATGACCAATCAAAAAAAAACTCCTCATACCAAAAAAAAAAAAAATTTCTAAATAATAATCATACACTTCGTATACAAATTAAAATAGTTTAAAAGGTTTTAGAAAAATAATTAATTTCAAAACATTTCAAAAAATTTTGCCAAAAATGTATTCTTCCTAACCCCTCTGCCTTAAGATATCGCTTGTCCAAAAACTACCAGAAATTATATTGAAATATATTTTTTATGGAATCAAATCACAAAAAATTGAAAGTGAGTGCCTTTAGAAGAAAAATTTTCATATTGCCAAAAAATCAAATCCCTTTGTTTCCCCAGACGTTGTCCCCCTCGTCTTTGAGATTGGATTTAATAGAAATATAGATCAAATAAAAGGAAAAAAATCATTTGTGTTTGAACCTTACCCCGCGCCTTTTCGTAGAAACTATGTAGCTTAGAATCAATCATAGAACTTATATTTTTTCTCGATAATTATATGTACATATTAGAGGAAAGACAGGGTGGCGCAAGATGTTGTAGAGTGAATTATTGATAATTTTTTGTTCAATTTTTTTAAAAATGTTATTACAGGATTTTGTAATGGGGAATGTGAAATGGAACAATACATAATCGAGCAACGAACCAAAATCATCCAACTTTTTTTTGAACATGAACGGTCCATTGTTTTAACAATTTGATAATGAGCATTGAAGCCCATTTCCAATTAAACGGTTTCATAAACAAGCAGAACTGCAGGATATGGGCTACAGAGAATCCAAGAGCAATTCATCAACGACAGTTACACCCACTTATGTGTACTGTTTGGTGCGGTGTATCGTCTGGGAGGATCACTGGTCCAAATTCCTTCGAAAATATAGACGGTGTTGCAGTTTCCATTAATAGTGCTCAATATCGGAAGATGTTGGGAAATTTTTAGGCCAGCTGTGGAAAACCACGATTTGGTTCCAACAAGATGAAACAACAGCGCATACTGCAAGGGACTTAATGGCTCCTATATAATACAAAACGTTCATTTTGTGTCACCCTGTATAAGACCATATTTTTTTTGCTTTTGAAAACCAGCCATGCTCTTTTGTAGTTAATTGGTGCTTCAAAATGTTTCAGAAATTTTTTGGGGGAATAAATCACAATGAAGATCGCGTCCCATTCCTCCAATAAAAATCACGCGTTCTACTATGTTAACTTTAGGGATTTTTTTTACACACGGATAGGAAAACACAGCGTACACAAATTTTATATATAAAATTTCCTCTGTTTATATACTCTGATGGTTTTTGTGTTTCCTAGAATTGTTTTTCATTTTGTTCTTGACATATGTTTTTGTGGACAACCCCTTTTTATGCTTTCCTGATAAGTACATAACTAATTGGATTTGGGATGACTAAAATTTAATTTAAAATTAAAAGCCTATATTAGATTTACATCTTTCTGCTTGGTTAACAACATTTTCTATTTTAAAACAGATATGTTTTATAAAGAACTAAAAGACGAAAACTAATTTATTGAAAATAACGACATGTAAATGAAATTTGGTTATGTTATGTATAATACAGATTTTTAAATTGTGGAAAACTAAATTTCTTTTGAAGACATTTAAAATTTTTCTAATATTTTTGTATAAAAAACGGCAGGAATATTTCTTTTTACCCCAAAGAAAATGGCTTCTTCTCATATTTTAAGTGTTTTTAAATTGTTTTTTTTTTTATATTATCTTATAAATTTTAATATTTCCAGTTTTATTCTTACTTTAAAATTATATGTCTAAACTTTAATTTTTTAGAAGTTTTTTGTAATATGAAATTGTTTTGTACGGCTTTTTTAAGTTTAGTTTTTGACTATAGTACAATAGTCTTAATTTTCATCAATTTCAAGAACTAATAAAAAGAAATAGTATTCATCTTTAAAAATGTAACACTCCATTTGCTGAACGTACGGGTACGATTGTTGCAATAGATCTCAGTTCTATTAAAAATATTTGACAATATTTGATATGTAACCTCATTCTAATTTTAGGCTTTTTACCATCGCATATCTGGAGCCAAAGAATAAGAAAAATAGCGATTGGAATGAGTATGGTTTTGGAAAATTTTGTTACATTTTCTAATCATTTATTTATGCAGATGGTAATGCATGAATGAAAAACAATTCGCTTATATTATCGTATTATAATATCTATTTATTTTTATTTAAAATAATTAAACTAATAGTTATCAATTGTATAACAAAATTGCATTTTTCATACCCATTTTTAAAATTTAAATTATAACTATTTTACGTTTAGGGTCCACCGATGATTACTTTTTGGTTACAAATGTGTGAAAGTAGTCGAGACTGGCTTTGAAAACTATCAGTACGTTTTCAAAGATGGGCATTTATGTATATTATAAAAGAGTCTTGACTAGTTTCCAAAAAATGATATTAAGTAGTTTGTATACTTAAAATAATTATAAAAGAAATTTAATTGGTTGGAAAAAATTGTATTTGGTTGGAAAAAATTTAATTTAAAGTTAAAAATCTATATTTGGAAAGTTGTATTCAATTCAAAACAAGCAAACAAATGCCGCCAAAAGAATGTACTACTTATACCCACGCGCTGATTCATCATGCAGAATATGAAAAGGTTCTCCGTGTTGAACGTGTTAAAAATATGGCTTCAGAATTGCAAACCAGCTAAAATGTCAGAAGTCTCAGCCCACCCTATTTAAAAAGAAAATCTAATCTGTTACGGACACCCGTGAAGTTCTGAATGACAATTTATTAGGATTTATCGCAGATCTTTATTAATTTCAATTAAGGGTTAAAGGTTCACAAAAATTACACCATCAATATTTTCTTACCATTTGACTTTTCGTTGCCACTCCCTTTGTCATCAAATCCAAGCCCATTTTTTCCCAACAATTCCTTCTCTTTGCCAGAAAAGTATCGAGTGATACTGTCTCGTAAACGATTGTGATGCACATGACAAAGTTGCATCAACTACGACTTTGGCAAAGTCGTGAACAATTTCAGAGATTATTTTTCTCACCGACCATATAGTTAAATCTCTCACCGCTTTGGCGTTGGAGTCAATAAAAATGTTTGAAGTCCGTACTTAGAAGTCCCGGACGATTACAATTTACATCTAAGTTGTGGAGGTTTTCACAGAGATTATTTCTTTCGAAGATCTTAAAAATGCACCTCTTATCTCTTTGGCTACGGACATTTCTAGGTGGCTTTGGCCTCTGCCCCATTGAGGTTTTTCGCCTTTACCTAATATATGTATTGAAGAGAGCTATTTTACCAATTGCGGAAATGGCACCAATTAATTGCCTTCGCTCGGGGTGTTGCGTGGTAAATACTGTGTATTCTGAATAGCTCCACGATCAAATCTAGCATCCGTGTTTGGAATAACAAGCCATCGTTAACATATTATCCAGTATAATGGAAAAAAGAAAAAAAACCTATTGGTTGCAAGTAATGTGTCAGTCAAAACGTATCGTGTGTATACAAAAATGTCGTCAAATCTACCTTTTACCAACAAAATCATTGAAATTTTAATATTAATATTTGAATATATATTCGAATTTCTTTAGTATTTTTTATGCTGTTTCTTTGAATAATAAGTTTTGTGATGGCTTTTTTCACATAAACAATTTGCATATACTATACACATAGTGATAAAAAGACGGACGAAAAGTTTGGTCGTGAGTTCGCAGAAATCAAAATAAACTTTTCATGCAATCTAATTTATCATTTCAAATACGGTTGCTAGATTTAAAAGTGTGTATGTGCTTTACGGCCGAATTAACACAAAAAGGAAAATGATAATAATTATTTTTAGGTTCTTTTGAAGTGTTATATTTGTTTTGTTTTGTAAATCCCAAAACATTCAAATTTAAATTTGTGCAAAATGATATTATGTTTTCCGATGTATTTGTTCTAAATGAAGATTTCTTATAGGAATTGTTGTTTTTGTTTTAATAGGAGATTTACTTCAATTATGAGGAATATTTTAATTTCCACTATACAATATAATTCAGTAAAAAAATCATTTTCTTACTTCCTAACACATTTAAACCCAATTCATTTATCATTTCATGTTTTTCAGACTTATCAAATTTCATTGTTTTCACCCGTGACATTTACCATAGCATGTATTTATATTGGACCATAAATTCGGTAATACTTTCCATAAGGTCATAAGGTCCATGAGGTCAATTATTTGGAAATGTAGCAAAACGGTATGTGGCGAAAATCATGGCATATATAATTCTGGAAATTATTTTAAATCAGCAAAACCGCTGTGGGAACTTCTATACATATAAATCGGATTTTTCCCTGAACGCATTCCATAAACATGACCTAATATTGATAATGATCGTATTATATGGAAACCATATCGGTCCGCATCAAAATTATAAAGTTTTGTTGAACAGCTACCAGAAGCTGTAATCGGATTTCATTGATTTTCGGAGATAATCTTTCTTTCATTAAAAAAAATTCCTTGTAACAAATTTTATTAAAATGGAGTCTTAAATAGCTCTCATTTGAAATTTTAAAAACTGAAATTTTGTTCGGCAGCTCCCTGAAGTTTTAGGCCGATCGAAGCCATCTTCTCATAAAACCGTTCTTGGGGTTGAAAACTCCTCTTACCAAACTGGAACCAGCATAAAAGCAGCAGCAGCATTGGTTGTACCTACTCAAATTCCTGCATATACTGATAGTAGAGTTCTTACCCCAAGCCTCAAGATAGGTATGTCCAACCCGTGGCTCAATTGAGGTTTTTCTAGAAATTTTCAGACAAATATGCTCCCTTAATGAATTATTGTATTATTGTCAAAGTGTAACTATGATAAAGTGAGGAAAGCTAGCGAAGTAGCTAGAAAAAGCACGTGGCAGACGGGGAAAAGAATACGCAAGAGTACATATGCTTTTCATAGGCAAAATCCATCAGCAAGAGAGAGAATGAAATGTTCTTAAAAATTAGATGGAATCTTATGATTTGATCCCGGAATCTTAAGTTTGGGCACAAATTTTACATACATACCAGAAAAAAATATGCGCCAAATTTTTTTTTTCTGGTGTGTGTGCATTTGTATATTAATTTCTGCCTGTGTTTCATTGTTTACATTTAAAAATTACCCATTAGTGGTGTTGCCAATATTGCAAATTGTTATTCTTTCAAAAAAAATCGTTGGAGTTAGACGCGGTTTAAAATATGGAAAATTTTAAATGTTCGAAACAAAATAAATTTAAGTGTTTTGTGCCTGGCTGCTTTTCAACATTTGAAAACAGTCAAGTAAGGTTTTTTAAAATGCCGACAAATCCGGAACGCACACATATTTATCAGTTACGCCTTTGTAAAAAAAAATAATAGTTAGTAGTAGTAGTTTTTCTTATGCCTCTATTTACAAATTCTATTAATCTTTAGTTAGTTGTCATGTTTTTTAATGTATTTATTTTATTAAAGATTTTCATCATTTTTTAAAAAAGTTAAACAATCAGTTTAAAAAAATACATTAATGGCAACACCATCATGGGATCAATTTTTCGAACAAAAAAATTAGGGATGTTTTTCAAAATCATATGACATCATGTTTCTCTTTCACCCGTATGTACAATTTTTAATGCTATCTATGTCAGCAGTGGATAGAAAATTTTTTGAAAAAGAGCAGGCAAAATTTGAAAAACGGCGGTACGGTAAGGATAGGAACTTTCGCGACTTTATTATTAATTACACTTTGTTATTGTTTTGCTTTTTTTGTAATTTTCTTAAGTTTCCTTGTTAAGATTCTTAAATACTAAAGTTTGCTTCAAGATGGCAAATAATAAATATGTGGGCATTCTGAATCGTGCAGCTATATATATATATATATATATATATAAATTTTATGAGTAAGAACAAATATATATCATAAATGCTACTTTTTTGAAAATTCTCATCATCTTGCCAACCCGCGACTCCTTGCAAGGTATATTGCAGCTTATAGAACAATTTAATAAATTTACGTAATTTCACTCTAGTGATCACACAAAATTTATTTAAAGTTTTAATTTAAAGAAGGGTGTGTTTTATTTTTTGGACCTATATTTTCCGTAGAACACGGACAATTTGCAGAATTGAATAATAATAGTTCCTCTGTACAAACTAATTTCCATAAATTCAATAATTATTTGAGTAAATCTAATGTTATGATAAAAATTCTTAAATATTTCGCGTTTAATTCCTTCGTTATTATTTTTCTACTTGGTTTTGCCACTCAGATATTGGAGCAATGTCCATATTGGCGGGCTATAATAACAGCTGGTCCAGCGGGTTTTCTCACTATATGCTGCGATTTGTATAGCTTGCTAATATAAAAAACGCTTTAATTAAAACTCCCAACTTCAAACTTGACTCGAAATTTTTTTCTTTAAAGGAAGTACGGATCCTCGAAATTTCTTTAAGCAGGATTCCAATATTTTTTTTAGAAATTTTTTTCGAAAAAATTATTATTTTTGTTTTTCTTTTATTTTGTTTTGACATTGCTTAATGCAAGCAACAGTCATTGTATAGGAGGTCTTTCAAATGTATTTTGCTCAAGAAGAAATTAAACACCTTAACTCTATCATTAGCTGACCTCAGCATTGGGGAAACTGGTATCTTTCTATCATACTAAGTTTTATGGTGACAAATTTTGAATATTTCCACGCACCTTAAAGACCGTGTATTAATGTTAAGATGCATTTTGTCCAACAGAAAGGTGAAGTCAATAGCACCATTCACGGTTTGGCTCATGAAAACCATATCCGCTACTAGGCGTCCCTTTTCTAAGGACTGTAAACCAATTGAATTTAATCTATCAAGGTATGGCGGTAGTAGAAAGGGGTCATTCCACGGAACGTTATGTAATTCCAATCGCATGAACCTACGTTGAACACACACCAATCGGTTAAATTGGAATTTTTGGTAGGGAGACCATACCTGACTGGCATATTTAACTATTGGTCTAAAGGGTGATAAGGGGTTCCGAAAATTCCTTGAACCAAAGTTTAATGAAGCCTAGTGTAGAATCGGCTCTATGAACCAATGAATCAATATGTAATTTGAAATCAAGTTGATTATCGCAAATTACACCCAAATTAGTTATATTATTCCCTCTTCGGAGGAGCACGTCATTTATAGAATATGTGCAAAGAGAATTATCACGTTTCCTTGAAAATGTGATAGTCTCACATTTATCACAGTTTAGTATAAGATTATTATTGAGACACCATGTAGCAAAATCTTTATTTTGCTAATTAAGAATAAAGCTTGATAATCATTTATATAAATTAGTTTCAAAATAGTTTTACAATAATCACACATACATATTTCGCATTGTTCTGTTCGATCAAACTTGTATCACAAGAACGATTTTAATGATTTTGATAAATTTTCATTAATTATTTTTTTTAAGCATTGTATGCTTTGTGCAAGAAAATTATAATTAATTGATTAAGAAACAAAAGTATAAAATTTAACTATTTTGGAAATGAAGGAGTTTTTCCTTTTAAATTACTTATTAATTAAGTCTTTTTTTTAATTAACTTTTTTTGTCTTACTAGTAATTAGTATTGTCGCAAACTTTTTTTTAATTAATTATACTTACTTAATTTGTTGTTTAAAAATTTTCTTTTTATTATTTATGTAATTAGAAATTTTTCACTTTTCTTTGTTTTACTTTTGTGTGTTGATTTTGCGTATGTTAATTTGTTTTTCTTTTATTATTAACATATGAACTTTGTATTTATTTTTAATTTATTCTCCTTTAAATCTAAGTTTAAAGATGTTCCAATTTGCAAATCGAATTATATGTCTTTATGGTGTGATCTTTTTAGTTTTATTGCTAATTAAAAAAATGTATCAATTCCTATGATCTCTTTTTGTCCTAATCTTTTATTTTTAGTTTTAGTTATAATTAATTAGTTTCCATATCATGATTTTGTATTTTAAAATTTTTAGAATTATAGTCGAAGTAATTCAATTAATTATTTCCTTTTTCGATATCAAACTTAATTAACACAATTTAATGGTGTTAATTCATAATTTAGAAAATGGGTATTGAATCAAGTGTGAATCTAAATTCAGTCGGGGGTTCCCCAGTTGGATTTAAATTCAAACTTTTTTATTTGATTGAAAAAAATAAACTACCACGGCAACCATTTTTTGTTCAAAATGGGTTCTTAAAATTCGTGTAAGATTTTGTAAAATTCAGCACTTTTAGTTTTAATTGTCTTTTTTAATTTTAAGGTTTCCAAAAAATGAGGGTCTTCGTATAAAATGGCTTTCGACTATTGGTTTACGCTGGTAAAATATGTAGGGACATACATATTTATACATTTTAGTTTGTAATTTAATTTTGTATCTGTTTAAAAGATATTTAAGTTTTAAAATAAATAACCCGAACAATTTTTTTTTTTCGAATGTTCCACAATACATGAGCATTCAGCCCATTTATAGTGCTGTCCCTCCGAATTCATATGTTTAACGCCGCCATTACGCGAAATACATAAGCAATACGAATGCAAGTGAATTTCAAAATTACTTCAGTTTTTCCTACTCGTGTCCTATCCTGTTCTCTGCCAGTCAAGTATAAGATGTTCCATTCCATTTCACAAACAATTGATAGATGATATTGATAGCATCCAAATAACAACTAATGCCCAATTTATTTGCAATAAAGCAGCGATGTGGGTGAGATAAACAATCGCTTACGCACAATTCGATTAGTATGAGTAGTACGGTAAACACTGCAAGCAAAATTATGCACGAGATATTTTGTGAGTGCGTGCGAAATGTTCTACAATTTTACTAACGATTCTTAGAATGAGTGTTACTATAAATGTTACACTATAAAAATATATTCTGTCCAAAACCTGTCCAAAGAATTTTATGAAAATATTATGTGTTATGCCAATGCCTTCTAGATCTCTCATCAACCCAGCATATAGAAGATAATGACGTCCTAAATTCAACTGCGTGGAAAAGAGAAACAATAATTAAGCACGAGGATTAAAAGAGAGAAGAAACAAGCTTCTAATACAAATTACATTACGAACGCATTTCTTTATTTTAACCTTCTTTATAATTTTGTTTTATTATTTTTTTTCTTTTTCACACACTTGAAATTAAGACATCATTTGAGTCTCTGTGCTGGCCTGATGAGATATCTAGAAGGCATTGGCTATGCGCAAGTTAGTTGTTAATATAATCATAGATAAAAGAATACAGAAGATATAGCAAATACATGTTAATTTATTGGTCAATGCGTTTTCCTATCCGTGTGTAAAAGAAACCGCCAAGTTTATCACAGTGAAATCCGTGAGTTTTATTGGAGGAGATGATTAAATGGGACCCCATTTACATTCTTATATAATCCCTCAAAAAAAACTAATAATTATTAGAACTCACCAATGAACACATTCCTGAAATAATAAAATATCTTATATAAGTGTAACTGAAATGGCACGTTGTTTCAAAACCAAATATACCAGGAAGAAAGAGAAAAAAAATTTCTCAATAGTTATGAAGCAAAAAAAAAAAAAAATTCTTAGAATCGCTCCCAAATTTCAAGGGCGAAAGTTGTCTGAAAGGAGAATGAAATTTTGTTTAAAAAAAAAATTGTATACAGGGTGGCGCAAAATGAACGTTGTCTTATTTGTTAAAAGAGCCATGAGCCCTTGCAGTATCTTCTTGGAAACAAAGGGTTAGATGGTTTTTCACAGCTGGCCGTAAAAAAATTCACCAAACATCGCCCGATCCCAGACGATACACTGCACCAAACAATACATTTAAATGCGTGAAATTGTCTTTGATGATTTGCTCTTGGATTCTCTGTAGCCCATATTCTGGAGTTCTGCTTGTTGACGAACCCATTTAATTGGAAATGGGCTTCAACGCTCATTATCAAATGGTTAAAACACCGTTGACCGTTGATGTTCAAAATAAAGTTCAATGATTTTGGTTCGTTGTTCGATTGTGTATTGTTCCATTTGACACTCCCCATTACAAAATCCTGAAAAGAAATTTAAAAAAAAATTGAACAAAAAATTATAAATAATTCACTCCACAACATTTTTCGCCACCCTGTCTTTCTTCAAATGTGCACAAATAATTATCCAGAGAAAAAAATAGCAAAACATATTAGTCGTATGCTTTTAGGTGAAGGGCAGAAAGAGATGTGCAAACACTAGTTTTAAAGCATTTTTTTACTTGTGATTTGACAAATATATTCTTTTAAATACACTTGGATGGATGAGACGGGCAAATTTTGTGAGGTAAGGGAATTGGTTTGATTTTGTGGCAAAATTTTTTGAAATGTTTTCAAATGAATTATTTTTCTAAAACCTTTTAAACTATTTTAACTTCTATACGAAGTGTATGGTTATTAATTAGAACATTTTTTTTTTTTGCAAATCTCCTTATTGTGAAGAGTTCTAGTTTGGTATGAGGAGTTTTTCACCCAAGAACGGGTTTCATCAGAATTATAACATTCCCTTCAAATTCATATGTTGCCGAATTTACCAAATAATCAAATATTTAAATCAGCCAATCGAATTTTTTATCCGAACAACTGGATTTCATAAATATGATCAATCGAACTGATCGAACCCATCTTCTGATAAACACGTTCTTGGGTGAAAAACTCCTCATACCAAACTAGAACTCTTCACAATAAGCAGATTTGCAAAAAATAAAATGTTCTATTGTAATTAATAACCATACACTTCGTATAGAAGTTAAAATAGTTTAAAAGGTTTTAGAAAAATAATTCATTTCAATAAAAAAAGTCTCAAATAATAAAATCTAAAATCTAATCTATTCATTTCAAAACATTTCAAAAAATTTTGCCACAAAATCAAACCAATTCCTTTACCTCACAAAATATGACCCCTCTCATCTATCCAAGTGTATTTCAAAGAAATATTTGGATCAAATCAGAAGGAAACAAATGATTTAAAAATGGTTGTTCTAAATCCTCTCTTTTTCTCCTTCATCTAGACATACCCCTAATATGTTTCTCAATTTTTTTCTGGATAATTATTTGTTCAAATTTGGAAGAAAGACAGGGTGGCGCAAAATGTTGTGGAGTGATCTATTTATAATTTTTTGTTCAATTTTTTAAAAATTCTTTTCAGGATTTTGTAATGAGGAATGTCAAATGGAACAATACACAATCGAACAACGAACCAAAATCATTGAACTTTATTTTGAACATCAACGGTCCATTGTTTGAAAATTTGATAATGAGCGTTGAAGCCCATTTCAAATTAAATGGCTTCGTAAACAAGCAGAACTGCAGGATATGGGCTACGGAGAATCTAAGAGCAGTTCATCAACGACAATTACACGCATTTAAATGAATTGTTTGGTGCAGTGTATCATTTTGGAGGATCATTGGACGGTGTTGCAGTTTCCATCAATAGTGCTCAATATCGGACGATGTTGGAGAATTTTTTACGGCCAGCCGTGAAAAACCATCTAACCCTTTGGATCCAAGAAGATACTGCAAGCGACTCAATGGCTCTTTTAATAAATAAAAAAACCTTCATTTTGCGCCACCCTGTATAAAGTTTTTCGTTTAAACGTGATGCATTACGCCATTGAAAACTAGCCGCGATTCTAAGAATTTTTTTTTTTGTATGCTTCATAACTATTTAGAAATTGTTTGTTAAAATCCAAAAAATATTCCTTATGGAAGATAGATAGCTACACATACACATTTACGTAAATAAACTACGAAACAAAGTAAATGTAAATCGGTCTATAGCCGAATTTTTAAATGTTAAACAAGAGATCGTAGTCAACAAACCTATATTTCAATAAATTAACTCTGAGAAAAACCTACCAAAGTAATAATTTTTCAAAGCTTTTGTCTATAACTTTGTTTGTCTTCTTCAAATTCGCTCTAATTCATAGGAAGGGGGTTTAATAGCATCGACATCTTATACAAATTTTATTCAAATCGGTGTATTATTTTTTTTTAATACATAGGAAAAACTTAATAAATAGGCTTTTTTTTTCCTACAACTATTTCTTTCTCCAATATCCTTGGACCGATTTGCTGAAGCTTAACATAGTATCGTGTATTTATGCAGTCTATCCATGTAAATAATTTAAACAAAATTGTTCCACAAATTATGAAATGACATCCGAAAAACTATAAAAAAACGACAAACTTTCTGGTCTTTATAACTTTGCTCCCTGATAGATAACGCGTTTTTAAGTTATCTTGTATACGGACGGACGGACATGCAGAAATCGATATAACTTTTGATTCTCTACACAACCGTATCCTTGAAACCTTTCTATGATGTGTAGTAATAAAACTAATATACCCTCCGGTAGTATCTACCATAGGGCATAAATATTTATTATCCAGGAATTTGTTGGATGAAGGTTTTTAAAATATTTCATTCTCTTTCTTCCTGTTACATTCTGCTTTGAAAACAACTGGCCGTCTTTTTTACACTTATTGTAACATATTTTGTTATTCAAGATTTGTGTTGATTGGTGAGTTTTAATAATTATTAGTTTTTTTTGAGGGAATATATTAGAATGAAAATGGGGTCCCATTTAATCGTTTCCTAGGCTACTATATGGGAATTATTTTTAAGAGGTGGAAATGCAATAATTCACACCCACAGCCTCAATTTAGCCCGATGAATACTAATGCAACATTGGCGGCGAACTCGCCCCATACTGATATCGGATTTGACTATTCTATGACTTCCATCTTTTTTGATATAATATATGTAGAAATATTTCAAAATCATTTTTAAGAGGATTGGATTATGTTCTACTCAATTAAATATGCGATTCTACTAACATTAAAGTCTATCCACACTTATGGCATATAAATATAAATTAATAACGAATTATTTAATTTTTTATATACATAAATTACTTTCTCGTGAATAAAGGAGACAAAAAAACATATTGCTTAAAAGCCATTTTTTTACAATGATTGTTTTCGTCGCACCAACTATAGTTAGTAGTTCAGGAACGGCATCATTTTAACGTTTTAAGCATACACTAGAAGGATAAATTATTTCTCATTATATTCAGACCGAAATCAAACTAAGATCTACAAATTTTATTATAATGAAAATTTTTTGGTCAATAATTTATTTTTCCTCCCGCTTTTATGGATGCTATTGGCATTACGAGTTATTCTTTTGTCTGAAAATTTATCAGCACAGGTTTAGTGCCACAAATTTTTGTTAGTCAATGCTAGATGGAAGCTAATTTTCTAGTTTTTTTCTTTTTTTTGAAGTGAATCTTCTTTTGGCGCGTTACAGTGATTTTTCAAGGCTGTCCCGATTTTATGCAACGTTTTCTGACGTTTGCATTGCAAAATTCTAATATATGGACATCATAGACTATTATAATCGTCAGCAATATTGTGGAGGTTTTAATGAGGACACGTCGAAGACCATATAGTTCTACCAAAGACATAAATAATGATAAGATGTGTAAAATTGGGTTCGCCCACAAATTTCGACTTAAAAAACTAAATGAAATATAAGGAAAAATATACGAGGAGAATTCTTTCTTATTTTTACATTTCGTTCTTAAGCTTTGGTTTTTGTACTGTATAAGGAAATTAAGCTTTGAATTCATTCACCTTACACAGGGTCTACATTAGCCAATATTTATGGTATACCAATTGGCTTAACAGAAATAAAATACTACCAGTTTTTTTTACGTGGGGCAATACTGGTATACCATTTCAGTATCTGACATGTCGTTGAACCGAGAACCGAAAATAAAAATAGCCAAAATATTGGCTTTAAAGTGTCGAATTCAATTCTGTGGCAATAGGTCATATTCATAAAAATCAGACTTTACTCTACTCTAAATTTTGACATTTTGAAGTAAAGTTTCGCATTCGTATGCTAAAAAGTCTGTGAGTAAAGTCAGTGAGTATTGAGTATTCGGACTACCAATTCCGTATGCATAAAAGTTAAAAAAGTCGAAGATACTCGCAAAATTTTGAGTTTGGTCTATACCATGCTCAAACAGCTTTACCCATGCTAGAATTCAGTTTTTTCAATTTATTTTCAATTAGTTGTCGACAAAAGTGAACGGATTTCTGTGCGTTAAACAATTAAAATGCATTAGATTGCGTTTTCTTTAACCGTAATTGCTCGAATGAATGTGGAAAATGAATCCAGTAGTAGCTTGATGTTGGCATACATTTCAAAAAATTTCGATATGCAAGGGTCGCAAATTATATGTTTTTATACCGTACTAGCATGGGAAACGTTACATAAAAACATTGCAAATTTGAACTAAACTTCTTGTATTGTAGAGAATATAATGTAAAATGTCTTAATTCCAAATATTTATCGAAATCGGATCAGTTATTACTTGGAAGATTATTTTATACTGACACAGTGGAGGAGGAAAAGTGTTTTATTGTATTAGATATAAATTTATCTCGTAATAAAATTTTAATTCCCTTTTAGTAGAGATGCTAGTAGATTTGTAAATCGATCGGCCCAGTGTTATGATATGAAAACTTTGTCGAGAAAACAAGGCCGAATCATAACTTTTTCTAATTTATAATTATTAAAATCTAATTTGTTTATTGGATTTTTGAAAATAAATTTTCTTTGTAATCATTTTTATTATGAAATTATTAATTTTAATTTTTAATCCATTTTAATTGGCACGTCTAGATCGTAATTAACCGTAATGAATAATAACTGAAATTTCAAATCAAATGAAATCACAACTAAATGACAGAATGCTACTCACTCCGAATTTCGGACTAAAGGGAGAAAAGTACAGTTTTTAGAATACTATATTGAACAAATACTCAATTACTTTACTCTAGTCAAAATTTAGCAAAGTAGAGTAAAGTCTGATTTTTATGCATATGACCTAATATCTTCCAATGCCCCTTTTTTTAAAATAAAATTTCTTCTTTTTCTCGAACATATTTATGAATTTGATAATTTTACTCAGCAAACCAACTGTGGTAAAATTCATTAGTTCTTTGAATGCATTCCTCGATAATTTTTGTTCTTAAGTTGGTAAAATGCAAATAATTATAAAAAAAAGTTTGAAAATGCAAGTTGCAAATTTCGGAAAAAAGATCGAAAGGATTTTGTAGAAAAGTCCTTTCAATAGTTTTGTCGAAATTTTTGTATTTAATAAGTTTTTCCGACGGTAAAAGAAAATCGCATTCGTCTTTATTCATTATCATGGCACAATTTGGACAGTTTATTTTTTCCAAAATAATTTTTAAAATTCCATAGCCGACAATATATATTTTTGCTGGGTCTGCGACGTCGGAATTACTCTTGGAGTTTAAGGTTTCATTTATTTTCGCATCTTTTTCTAAATCATCCAAAACAATTTCAGAGCTTTGTGCCAATAATCTAGATGTAATTTCATTAGAATTATCAATATAACTATGTTCTAATGGATTATACCAATTAAGTAAAATGTCTTCATCAGTTTCACAATTCTTATTTGCATATGAGAACGTTATAATTCCTATTGACATTAGGCGCGCAACTGGGATTTCTGTTATTACGGCCTTTTGCCCGAATTTGCGCAAACATATTCTCTAATGGATCCTGATTTAGTCGAGATGTTAATATAAAGTTAATTTTTAAATATTTGTCCCAAAATATACCTGTACTTAAATTTAAAATACCTTTAATTGTAAGATATAATCGGTCAAAACAAAAGTTTTTTTTTTTGCATGGAGACCCAATTTTGTAAGATATTCTTTGAATTCATTTAAATAATTAAATTTAGTACAATTTTTTGTTAATGGCTTCCGATATGGATTTGTTTCCGCGCAATTGCGACTATTTAGGCAGTCAAAAACTTTATCAAAACTACGAGCGAATTTACTCGTCGCTGCTGCATATAATTTCATCGTTTGAAAGGAGTTATTTTCTAATAATGCATCTATTGCGTCTGCTACACTATTGCTCAGGACTTACACTGCAAGTCTGACATTCATTTTATCAAAAACCCCTGGTTCAATATGTTTTTTGTTATCTTTGGACACAACCTATATTTTTTGGATTTTTCGTCTATGCTATAAACACTTTTTATAACTTCCCAACTCGCAGGTCCGTCAGGAGTCTCAATAGTGCAATCTTTGAGTGTATTTCTTACATTTTTAATAAATGAGGAGGATCATATAATGCAATTGTTTTCTTCTGATTATAATAGAAATATGGGTTCTCTTTATTTATATCTAACAGCCTATAGAATTTTTGATTATTCATACCCTGATGGCACACTACAGCACTAACCGTAAGCCCTACTTCGCAGCATACTTCCATAGTAGCCTCTAATTTTTGTTTTAAAAGGCATAATCAATGCTGTTCTCAGAAACAAAATAACTAGTTATATATTTTCGGTTAGAAAACAAGCCCCTGATCATGAAAACGCGTATTTGTTTTTCTAGTAATAATTATTTTCATCTACTGATTGATATTTCATCAAATAATAACACTGCTTGTAGATTTTGTTAACTAATTGTGCCAAATTTTTTGTTATAAAGTCAATAAAACCTGGTTGAAGTCATTTCACAGGACTCGACTTTTATATAGCTGACTGACTAGGTACCATAAATGAAGACCTAAATTATTACGAAAGAAATTATAACAAGGTGCAGACTTATAATTGACATTTTGGGACAAATATTTTTGGATATCATTATAGCTATTCTTTTCATCTAAAATCACTCGATGAAATTCTTTGCTAAACTAGACAATATAATTTATTAAAAAAAATCATTTTCCTATTTCCTAGAAGATTTAAATTCAATTCAGTTATTGTTTATGATTTCAGACTTTTCAAATATTCTTTAATTTATTGATATATTGTATATTTGATCATGGTTTCGGAATTATTTGTCATACTGAAATCAATTATTTGGTTATTCAAAGCATTTCTGAAACAAATTATGTCAACATTCGATGTTAAAATTGTAGGAAATGTATGTTGCCAAATATCATCACATATTAACTGTTGAAAACACTTAAAATGAGCTAGACAAAATCCTTCCAAATATATATTATATAATAATCTTTATATCTTTATATATATGTATATTCAAATTAACGGAAATCCAATAATCCTTAGTAGATCATAAATTATCAATATATCTATAATTTTTGAAAAAGAAATCAGAGATACATGCATATGTCCATTACTTAAAACAAACTTCAATTCAATTCTTGGCCAAGTTCTAAAGATTTCAAATTGTTAAGTTAGCGTCATCTAAAGTACACGAGAAACTTACAAAAAAAATATAATACCTTCAATATTATCAAATTATGCACACAATCGAACATGCAAAATATTTCCAAAAATGCAATTTAATTTTAAAATCAGAATAGCAAACAACCAACACCAAAATAAATCAATTGATGCCATGCATATTTCTCCATAAGATATATTCAAAGCCACAAATTCCACATGCTTTGAAGATAAGTTTCTAAGTTTCCCATCTAATATTTTAATTCTAAAATTAGAAAAGAAAACTAACCACAAAATACACTCATCCACGGCGTTCATAAGATCAATGAATTCAAAGCTTAATTTCCTTATCGAGTACAAAAACCAAAGCTTAAGAACGAAATGTAAAAATAAGAAAGAATTCTCCTCCTATATTTCTTCCTCATATTTCATTTAGTTTTTTAAGTCGAAATTTGTGGGCAAACCCAATTTTACACATCTTATAATTATTTATGGCTTTGGTTCTACCTCCCACCGCACTGGCTCTGTCGACGATTCAAATTTTTCATATTTTTATATAGAGGTCATAAACGATTGGAATGTTCGGCAAAGTTGTGGAGGTTCCCATGGGGATCATAACTGTCGAAGGCCAAATGGTACCATCTATCACGACGCTGCAAATTTTTCAAATTTTATATAGAAGTCATACACGATTGCAATTTTCGCCATAGTTTTGGATGCGTTTATGAGAATTATTTCCATCAAAGACAAAGTAGTTTTGTCTCCCACCGCTTTGGCACTGTATTCGTTAACAATTTTTAAACATTTTATATAGAAGTCATACAGGATTACAATGTTCAGCAAAGTTGTCTCATGACTTGCTCGCCTTATACTTTTGCAGCATCATGTTTTCATATCTTCTAAGTATGAAACTGAATAGATCGGTTTACATTATACAATTCCTACACTTTCCGTTCCGATTTCATTTACACTGTAGGGGGTTCTAAGACTGCCTCTGAAGAACTTCAGTTTGAACCAACAAAATTAATTCCAGCGTTGCATAGCAACATTATGGATCTTAAACCCTCATCGTAAAAATAAGCACACTCATAGCACTTACTTTGGTCACCCTTTTGGTTATTTTGGTATACTTAATCCATCACATCACTGGGTGATCGTAAAATAGGTCTCGTCAAACATATGTCCGGTAAAGGCAAAAAACCTCGATAGGGTAGAGGCCAAAATAACCTAGAAATGAGCGAAGCGCCAAAGCGGTGAGAGATAAAACTATATGATTTTCGAAAGAGGTAGTCCCCATGCAAACATACACAACTTTACGGAACATTGTAATCGCGTGTAACCTCTGTATAAAAAGTTTAAAATTGGTATGGACTCCAGCTCTTGGCAAGGAAGAAGACGAAGTATCATTAATTCTTTGTGGTAATGTTAACTTTAATTTCCGTAAATTTATGCGCGAAAATTTCAATCTACACTTGAATAACGGTTCAGATTTAACAACGACTAGATCTGGAACTAGTATATGGTATTTTTTGTATGTATTTAGAATACATGGAATCAAGAACATATGTCTCATATTTTAGTTATCGTAAGGCGAGAGTGTCTATTTTATTCATAGTAGAAGAATAACTCGAAGGAATTTTAAATATCGATGAAATAAGTTGAATACTGAATTTAAATTCGAAATTTTTTTTTTTTTTATTTTTTTCCTCGTTTTTTATATTGTTGGTTTACTGAATTCTCAAGATTCCTTCTAATTGATGAATCATTGATGATCATGAAAAGATTATATTTCAAGCATATAATTATTTACAATTTTTTATTTTGTTTGTTTATGCCCTACTATAGGTACTACCAAATCGGCCGAGGGGAACGAAGTTATAAAGCAAAAACCAGGGTGAGCAGAAAGTTCTGTGGTTTTTTTCTTTACGGTTTTTCGGATTTAATTGGAAAGTTTGTACACCAATTTTGATAATGGGGAAAGAAATAGTCGAAGCAGAAACTAATCCTGTTTATAAAGCTTTTTGGAGTTTTGGAAAAAAACAATGCGGTATGAAATTATTGAAATGAAATGAAGAAATATTAAAGTAAAATAATCCTCCAGAAAAAACAGAAAAATGTTTGCATCGACGGTCTAATAGCAACTATAAATGCCATTTTGATGCTAGCTGCCAAAATATTTCAGGAAGATGCTGTTATAGTACATTCTTATACTAAAGACATATTAGCAAGGATAATCTCGATTATCTCACGATTCTCAGTTAAAATTCGATAACGGACCAGATTTTCTCAATGTCAAAGAATAATTGAGAATGAATTTTAATCCAGAAAAACAGAATGTGTCGCATGATCTGGATTAAAAATAATCGACTTGGTTAAATCGTGTAGTATGTCTAGGTCATTATATTTCTTAATCACGACCCAATTGAAAATTTATTTTCACAAATTCGAGCTAAAAGTGGAAGTAATCGAAATCCTTCTGTTTTCAAATTTAGTCATTCGATTGCCCGAATAATGTGTATGAAAATTATTTCCAGCTCTTTTTCAAAATATTATGAAGATGATTGCGATCTTCAATTAGAATGAAATGAGAAAAAGCCAGCCGATAATTTTATTCAAAATGGCGAACAAGTCAGAATAACAAATAAGTATAGATATAATGATGCAAGAAACTGAAAACCATTCTTTCGAACCTAAAAGGAATATTGACAATTCAATAAATCACCAATTTAAAATACAAACTAATTTAAAACAATATTTTATCAAATATGTCATTTTAAAAATTATTTTAAATAACATAAGATAGATGATGTATCTAAAATCGATATGGAGAAATTGTTCCTTTTCCTTCAGAATTTTTAATTTTATATATACAAGTATAGTAAATTATTTAGCTGAAAGTGATATACTAAATTATTTGCAAGCACCTGCAAATATCTCTTTTGGCGTTTGTGAAATTTAGTTTGATATTTTCGAGGAATTCTTTGAGAATTTTTTATACCTACCGAATATAAAATAAACAAGATATAGTCCAAAACTACTATTCTATACATATGTCCGAATTATTTTACTTTATAAAAAAACTATAAGATATGGATATTCAGCGATAATGTTGGTTAATCCTGATATGGGAAAACCAAAAATTCCTTCAAAACCGAGCTATCACCTGGATATCCCATTTAATGCTTTTCATCGCCTTTTAAAAAATCCTGGACCCATTTCTTCAAAACATCGTTTTACTCAATGTCCTGAACTTCCTGATTATTTGAAGCAATTATTATGTCTCGTTCTTTATTCGGTCCATATCAAGTCAATCCAGACACTGAATTTTTTGACAATTATTTAAAAACAAAGTTTTCAACTCAATATCCTCTTCCATCCCCTTCGTCCTTTTTTAGAATACCTTTAGTTCGGTTCCTATAAAATTACTTGAAAACAGAGTTTTTACTTGATGTCCTATTTTTTCCTTCTGTCCTTACTGATGCTTTTCGGTAATGTGTCTTAATCTCTTGAATTCTGATGCGAGGTTTTATAAATATTCCTTGAAAATTTGCTTCTTTCCTTAGATCTTGACAAGAATCAATGGACATCATGCCCTACGTCCAGCCAATAAACTTGCCAAATTTCAATAAAATCGTTTATCACGTTTGTTAGTTATCCTAACCAAAATGTATGAAGATAATATGGAGAGAAACTTAGGAAATTGCTTCATTTCATACAAAACATTCGAATTTCGTTCTGCAGCTACCCGGAGTTGTGTTCGGATTCAATTGATCAGCATTCGATTTAATCCGATCATATAAGTGATTTAAGACAAAAAAATAACGTTCGATTGATTGAGGCCGTCATTAATTACTTATAATCTCAACTTTTAACAATGACGGCCTCGATCGAACGTTATTTTTTATCTGCTTGCTTTATGCATATATATAAGATATTTTGATCAAGCCTGCTATATTTAAGTATTATCCACAAGCAGTAGCCATTTATACTGTATTAAATATGAAGCCAAAAACCAAAAATTCTGAAGTGGCATTCTATAAGGCGACGGGCGATTATCGGTTGTGACGTACATATTTGAAAGTGATCACTGCATATTTCGGCATTATGTAAGGCAATCACTTTGATTCTCACCTCAAATTAATTTTTTCATCCACTGTAGCTGCAGTTTTGAAAATATTCTGTTCAAAATAAAAAAAGTTTTATTCGTCAAAAAAAATATTGTGTTGTATGGAAATGTATTTATTAATAGTGTACTATACTGCATGTTTTTATTTTGATTATACAAGCACATACTCAGATTGAAATTTTGGCATGCGAAATCTAATCTAATTCGTTTGTTAATTTGCTGCAAGCTTTGAAAAAGGTTTGGCCCAGACTAAAATATTAAAGGCAACGTTAGTCAGGGCCATATCTGGGTCAAAATTTAGGCACCAAGGATTGGCAAATAATTGACAAATACTATACAACCAGCTGAAACTCAGATCAAAGAGGGTATATCTAAGATTGGTAGCCCATAAGTGGTCCAAGATAAACCCCATTGCCAACTTTGGCGCTTCCTACCAGGGTAGTATACGAAAAGAGGCAAATGAAAATAAATTTAGCGAAGTATTGGTAATAATAATAATACTGTAATTAAAAGTTAATAAATGTTTAAAATCTGACCATTTTTCTATTTACTCTGTCAGCTGAAGATCAGGTATATGTTAAGCTGAGTATATGACACGAGGTAAAGAAAATGATTCTGGTGAAAATAGCCAAAACAAAAGGAAATATGGATCTATCATGGAAATTATGGTGTCAATTAACAATGAAACTTGAAGTTCTAGGTTGTACAGGATCCGTATGAATAGAATTCTTCATTACTCTCTCAATGGAGTCATATATTAGGAAAATTTCAGACTTTTGGTTTGAGCATGTGACAACCTTTCTCTGGATATAAATGGCCGGTTTTACACTGGTCTTACATGCGCCTAAGTAACTCGGGTATATTCATGCTGATAATGCTACACTGGTCTTCCATGCGCCTTTCTTCACTGTGAATTTGTATACGTCAGATCAATGTGTGTGTGTCACGTGGGGGAATTTTTCTAGTTGATTTGAGCAGAAAATCAATGGGAAGTGTTTATGTGCGCGTTTCTTCAATTTTGCACTCAAGCTAAAGCTGGCGCATTTCCCCGGCATTCGCGCACCCTTCTGGCGTATCAATTTTTGAAGAATGCGCCCGTTTGAAGACCAGTGTAAAACCGGCCAATGTAGGACTTCTCGTTAAAACATTTTGTTATAACAAACTTAATTGAACAAATATTAAAAATTTGTACGATTTTAGATTTACATAAAAAGTATGATTCACGTTTTCTTTTTAAAGTAATTTTGTTACACTGATTTTAATTATTTTAAACCTATTTAATTTTAGATACTTTTTTATATTACATTTTCTTGAATTTAAATTACTTAAATACATTTTTATTTTATGTTTAGTAAATTTTGAATCTATTTTATAGACATTATTTCTTAGTATTAATTCTTTGCCTTTTTGATATCAATTTATTAATTTTTTTAGATTTTGTGTAAAAAATATACTTTTTAAAATTTCATGTATTTCTCTTTTAAAATATGAAGATTATGATTATTTGTTTGTGTAATATTGTGTAATTTTGTGTAATCTTGCTTTTGTATTATTACAGTTAACAAATTGGAATCGGTGATTTTAGGTAATTTTATTTTTAAAATATTGTCGTTATTTTCTTGCACATTGTTTTGGTTTTTATATGTATTTTTATAAAAAAGTTTATTTCACTCTTTTGGATAAAAGAAATTTTCCTTTTTGAATTTCAAACAAAATTAATGTAAAAAACCATAAAATTTGCCAAAAAATTATCAGAAGAAAAATTTCATTTTCAAAGGATATGCATTTTTTCGCAATATTTTTTTGTATATGGTATGTCTTTCCAGTTTTCAAATTTTTAAATGTTATTTTTGTTATATGTAAATATTTTCAAAATACTGAAAATATGTTTTGAAAGTGTTTTTAAATTGTTTTGGTTTTTAGAAAATTGTTCTTCTTCTCGAATTCCATAACAAAAATTATTTAGAAATTTTGGTTTGTTTTAGAAAAGATGTCACAACTTTTAAATTCAACTAAATTAACTTTATTTATAGTATATTTTAGAAAGTTTTATTTGAAATACAAAATAAAAATTGTTTTCATTTTATTTAATTTTGTTATGTATATTGAATATATATAAATTCAATATTTAAATTATTTTCTATTTAATAATTGTCTGTGTTTTTTTTAATTGAAATAATATTGTTTTAGTTTCTTTTAATTAAATTTTTAATAAAAATTATTTTTATTTATTTGTCTACATAATTTCTAGTAATTGTTTTATTTTTTAATAAGATAATTTTAATTAATTGTTTTTATAATTTATATTTAGATATTTTACTTTCATTTTATTTTTTTTATATTACACAAATTTGGTTTTTAATTGCAATTTGGTCGAATATGTTTTATTGTTTTTTTCGTATTGTATGTTATTTCTTTTATTTTTTATTTTTTTTTTTCGTTTTATTTAATTGATTTTTTTATATATAGTATATACTTTTTTTCGGTAAATATTTTTGAATAATTCGTTTTTTCTTTTCTGCAATTTTAATTTTACTGCTTACAATAGTTTCTAATTGAATTTTTTCATATATAATTCTTTACAGAATTAAATTTTTATTACACAATTTTTTTTCATCGTTTTCATCGTGTATAGGTAAAATTTCTAGTAGCTTCTTTTTAATTTTTATTTCCTTGTCTTCTTAATGTTTGTTACTATTTATTTATAGTTTTTATATATAAAAAACAGTTTTATGTTTTCTTTTAAGATTATTATTTATTTATTTAAATACAATTAAATTTGTTTTCATTTTATTAACACGATGGTTATCCGAAATTTACCATCATCTGAAAGATTTGGGTACACAAAATCTCTCAATTTAATACACCCTGCGCGGAGATGTCCACTTCTGCAGTCCTGAAATGTAGATTTTTTAAATATATTTCTTTAATATTAAAAAGATATACATAAATAACTAAAAGCTTTCAACATCTTTCAATGCTAAATACTTTAATGCACTCAAAACTAGAAGATAAGTTTTTTACATCTAGTGTACAAATAAAAAATGTAAATGGTTATCCAAAAGACATGATACTGGTAGGATGGGACTGATAGGGAGCTGGTTCTTACATACTTTTCATGTACCTATGTCACACCTGAGCCAGGTAATAATTGATTTAAATAAATAAATCACTAACACAAAGCCACAAGCATCTAATAATTCATTGCTTTCCAACGAAAATACGTGATTACCCTTACTCACACGCGCATACATCAATAAAGTACATATAATACAGAATTTTAGCATAGATTCTAGAAAATAAAGATGGGCGTAGTGGCGGCGTTAAAAATATCAATTCGGAGGGGCAACACTGTAAATGGGCTTGATATTTATGCATTCTGGAACATCAGAATTGCGAAAAATGTTTGGGTTATTTATTACAAAAAACAACTTTCTCTTAAGCGTACAAAATTAAATTATTCGCTTTAGATCCTCTATACTGAAATGTAACGAGCAAATTATTACTTATATAATACGAGGAATGTTTGCACAACGATCTCGAAAACCCGTCTAACGATTTCCACGATTATTACTAGGGGAGCTAAGGGCTTTCGACTTTGCCACTACAAACCAAACTTTTCTCCTCCCCTCGATCGCCTCGCTTGGTATTTTCGAATTGGGTGGTCCGATCTTAACGAAACTTTACAGTATTACTAGGGGAGCTAAGGGCTTTCGACTCTACCACTATAAAACTCACTTTTCTTCTCCCCCGATACCCCGCGCCTGGTGACCCTGAATTCGGTGGTTCGATCTTAATGAAACTTTACAGTATTACTAAAGGAGCTAAGGGCTTTCGATTTGCCCACTACAAAACTCACTTTTCTCCTCCCTGATACCCCTCGCCTGGTGACTTTGAATTCGGTGGTTCGATCTTAATGAAACTTTACAGTATTACTAGGGATGCTAAGGGCTTTCGACTTTACAACTACAAAGCTCACTTTTCCTCTCCCCCGATACCCTTCGCCTGGTGGCTTCGAATTAGGTGATCTGATCTTAATGAAACTTTACAGTGTTACTAAGGGAGCTAAGGGCTTTCGACTTTACCACTACAAAACTCACTTTTCCTCTCTCCCGATACCCTTCGCCTGGTGGCTTCGAATTGGGTGATCCGATCTTAATAAAACTTTACAGTATTGCTAAGGGGCCTAAGGGCTTTTGACTTTTCCACTACAAAACTCACTCCCCCTCGATACCCCTCGCTGGGTATTTTCAACGATTTTACAATTCATGGGCAATTGTAATTACAAGAGTAAAAAAGGTTTTTCGGCATACTTCAACTTTGCCTTACCGGCGTAAAATTGTGTAAACCCATAGCCGAAAGCCATTTCATACGTATTTTATGGAAACCTTAAAACAAAAAAAAAAAATTTAAACTGAAAATGCTGAATTTTCAAAAACATCGACGAATTTTAACAGTGGTCCCCATTTTAAGCAAAAAATGACTATCACTGGTAGTTTTCGATTTTTTTAAATAAAAAGAAAGTGAAATTTGGCGCTAGGATTTATGATTCAAACTTGATTCAAAAAAACGAATTTTTTACTAATTTATGAATTAATATCATTTCTGTTTGATTAATTATAATTAAATAATGCCTATAAAAACATTTTTTTTGTACAGCAATAATGAAAATTCGCCCATTTCAATACAAAATATATCAAACTTATGTGTGAAAGGAGAATTTTTTCCCCCCGAAAATTATAATACGAGCTAAAAAAGATATCGTAAAAAAGGGTTTATGCCAAAAATTAAGTTTGTTTAAAACATTCAAAATTAAATTTTAAAATTATAATGTACTCTCTATTTTTTTGCATGAAGTTGTGATGAAAAATATGATACATGGACCTTGCGGTACGCTGAATCCAAATTCACCATGCATGATAGTATCCAACACAGTTACAGGAAACGATGGATATCCTTTATACAGAAGAAGATCAGCAGAAGATGGCGGTAAATTAGCAACCCCTAGCATAATCGACGAAACTATGATAGGTAAACTCTACACCGTGCACCCCAATCAAGATGAATGCTTCTTTTTTCGCACGCTGTTGATAAATGTGGCCGGTCCAACTTCTTTCCACCAATTGAGAATTGTGAATGGTGTTACACACGCCACTTTCCGGAGCGCATGCCAAGCTCTGAATTTATTGCAAAACAACCGACACTGGGATGTATGCATTAATGACGAGTGCAACACGTCACATCCACATCAAATTTGTGCTTTGTTTGCAATTATATTGACCACCTGCTCTTCTTTATCTGCAACAGAGTTATAGGTAAAATTTAAAAATTTAAAACCCCCATGGCTGAAGGTATTTTCCATCGAATATGTATTCAAATATGACCATGGATTTCACAGCAGAAATCTACAACGAAGTGTGGGTAATGATTGAAGATTTGTGCTTAGAAATCGAGAACAAAGTTCTCGATTAATTGGGAATGCCATCACTGAATCGATCTGCTGCTGCTTTGTTTGATGTAGAATTAGGTCGTGAACAAAATTACAACACGGGTGATCTTTTGTCCCATGTGCAATCAAATATTCCGAAGCTAACGTTTGAGCAAAAGAGCATTTACGATCAAATAATGCAAACTGTCAATAACGGAGTTGGAGAAATATTCTTTTTAGATGCGCCAGGAGGAACTGGTAAAACGTTCCTAATTAGATTGATTCTGGCCAAAATTTGATCCCAAAATAACATATCCTTAGCTCTTGCATCGTCCGGAATAGCTGCGACATTGCTACCAGGTGGAAGAACAGCTCATTCCGCTTTGAAATTGCCATTAAATATTCAATTCATTGAAAATTCCACATGCAACATTTGCAAAGCATCCGGCATGGGAAAGGTATTGCAGAATTGCAAACTTATTGTTTGGCATGAATGCACAGTGGCGCACAAAAAATCGCTCGAGGCCCTTGATCGATCATTGGAAGACTTACGTGCAAATATCAGACTATTTGGGAACGAATTCATATTGCTTGCAGCAGATTTCAGGCAAACATTACCTGTAATTCTTCGATCGACACCAGCGGACGAAATGAATGCTTGCCTGAAATACTCTACTTTGCGGCGACGCGTAAAGACGTTAAAATTAACTACAAATATGCGACTACAGCTGCAAAACAATGGGTCACCAGAGATATTCTCACATCAATTGCTGGAAATTAGGAATGAAGAGGTGCCGGTTGATCTGACGTCAGGACGAATTTCATTGACTCATAACTTCTGCAATTTAGTGACGTCAGAAGAAGAAGAATTGGTTGAAAAAGTATTTCCCAATATTCAAACCAATTACAGGAATCACGATTGGCTAAGTGAACGAACTATTCTTGCGGCCAAGAACAAAGACGTCTACGAACTTAACAATATTATTCAGTCTAACATTCAAAGCGAGGTAGTCACATACAAGTCTGTTGACACTGTTGTGGAAGCAGATGAAGCGGTTAATTATCCAACAGAATTTTTGAATTCACTCGATCTGCCAGGAATGCCAATTATCATGTTGCGAAATATCAATCAGCCAAAGCTTTGCAACGCACGCTGCTTGCAGTAAAAAAACTAGTGAGCAACATCGTAGAAGCAGCAATCTTGACAGGCCCTTTTAAAGGTGAAGATGTCCTCATTTCTCAAATTCCTATGATTCCAACGGATATGCCATTTCAATTTAAGAGATTGCAATTCCCGATTCGATTGGCGTTTGCAATCACCAACAACAAGGCTCAGGGCCAATCTTTAAAATTGTGCGGTTTAGATCTAGACACGGATTGCTTCTCACACGGACAATTATATGTTGCGTGTTCTCGAGTCGGCAAAGCAGAAAATCTCTATATCTGGACAGAAAATAGAACAACAAAAAATGTTGTATAACCACAAGCATTGTGAAACTAAATACACGAGAAACGTGCGCTTTTTCTTTTCTTTGCCATTTAAGCAGACTGAGCCACAGCAACGCGTGGCCGGGTACAGCTAGTTCAGTATATATACATATACCTGCTATTAGGAAAACTTTAAAGCTTTTCTTATACTGTAGATATGTTAGCACAAATTAAATTCATTTCCTCTCGGTTCTTGGTTAAAAGTTGAAGAGATTTTCTTAATAATTGAGAATAGTTAAAGGCCGAAATACTTTGAATGCAGTAAGGCAGCAAAAAATGCGTGCAGTAGCAGTAATTGCTCCGCAGTAAAATTTACCGAACGCATTCAGTAAATAGCCCCAGTAAAATTAATTAATTTCAAAAAAGTTAATTACTATAATTAAATAATTTAATTGAAATTAAATTAATTATTTTACAAGGATGGTTAAAGAAGTAAAAATTGGAGTTTCCTGTTATTACTGCACCAGGTATGGTTAAATTTAATTCACAATTCATGTGTTGGTTGATTTTATGTAATGGGAGTAAAATTGAAAATTTTTCAGTGCTGCAGTCAATGTATTTGCAGCTATAAGAAAACAAGTGTTCAAATATATGCAGTACTGGTACTGCATTCAACGTGAACTCATTTCCAACACAATTATTGAATAAATGAGAATTTTAGCTTTTTCATCATTTATAAACAAAAAACTACAAAGAACAAAAACGAGTACAGAAATTAACAGATTTGAATTTTGCGGCTTTTAAATGTTTGCGTAGTCATAAGCAATTTTCATTTCTATACAAAGTATATAAGTTACCGGAATCAGGACCGATGCATGTCTTCACGTTTTAGAAGACTCTAAATCGTTTGCAATCATTTTTATCCAATGTCTGTCCCTCTACCTTTCTGTTCTTCTGTCCATCTGTCGTCTGTCCGTCTGCCCGTCTGTCTGTATGTCCGCCTGTCCATGTGTCCATCTGTCCGTCTGTCTATCTGTCCGTCTATATGCCTGTCTGTCCGTCGGTGATAGGCAAGATTGCAGCCGTATTTTTAAAGCGGTTTGAACAAAGATTGGTAGGAGCAGCTTCCTTCATATGAGAACCATTCGGTCTGAAATTGGGTTCGGTCGGACTAAAACTTCGGGCAGCTGCCGAATAAAAGTTCGCTTTTTTATGTTTTTAAATTTGGGGTTATTGCAATGTTATTTATTCACCGATTTCTATGAAATTTGGTACAGAATATTCTTCTAATGAAAGAATAATTGTGTCCAAAAATCAATTGAAGTCGAATACAACTTCGGGTAGCTGCCGAACAAAATTCGTATGTTTTGTATGAAATGAGGCAGTTTGCTAGGTTTCCTTCCATATTATCTTCATAAATTTTGGTTAGGTTAACTAACAAACGTGCACACGGTTTTAACGAAATTTGGTGAGTTCATTGGCTGTACGTAGGATAGGATATCAGTTGTGTCTCGCCAAGATCTAAAGGTCTTCGCACATGAGACGCGAACTGCGAATAACGAATTGCAAACAAATCAAATATTCAATGTTTAATGAATTCTATTGGATTAATTTTCCCACATACAATGTTTGAAATTAATTAATACACCTAATGTCATCATAAATACTTACATTATTTTGTTAATTTATTAAAATTAGCAATTTAAATTTTATTACTGTGAATTGGAACAGATGTTTGTAAACTCTCAAGTCATTATTCGCATTCCACTGTGGAGCCGTGGTTTTATACTTTAATTTTTTAATTTTGATTTAAGTAGGTTTTTGTTCATTTTCGTTTATTAATTTCTTTAACCAAATTAAGCAAAAAAGTAAAGAAATGGAAAAAAGTTAAGAAATATTTTAAAATTATCATTTTTAAAATTCTAAACATTTTATTCGCAATCATGTGAAAGAAATATCAAAATTTGCGTATATTCGCCATTCGCAGTTCACGCCTCATGTGCAAAGGCCTTTAGAAAAGATACGGGTCCTGCAAAACGAATCCCTTTTGGCAGAAGCAAATTTTCAAGGAACATTTATGAAATCTGGCATCAGCATTCAAATGATGAGGACCCATTGTCCAACAGTATAAAAAGGACGAAAAAGATAAAACAGGAGAACAAGCTAAAATAATTTTCAAATAAATTTTTTTATTAAGGTTAACTTGAGACGGACCGAATAAATGTCCACATTTTATAGTTGTTTTAAACATTTTTTTCAAAAGTAAAATTATTTGGATATATATATAGAAGTTTAAATAGTGGTTTTTGCACTACAGCTTATTTTTGGAATCAAAAACAATTTTGGAGAATCGTTAAAAAACAACTGAGGCTGAAAAAATTAATTAATAATAACAAATATGTCCGAGTTTTTTCAAATCTTGAATAACTGAAGTTGATTAAAACGTGTAGTAAGTTACGTCAACAGTATTATATCCTAGATAGATTTCCGATTTTAATGATCGTTATTAAAAGTCGATGGTGACCTTTAACAATTATCAATTTGAAGTATCTACAATATTTCAAGCACCATTATTTTTTAAATTATTAAATGAAATTGTGAAGAGGTCCTAAATTTCTGCCTCACATTGTTTACCAGGCCATCTACTTTTGATCATTTTAAAAATTTCATCTGGTTTTGACATGTTTTCTTCTTTCACATAACCTTAAAACGAGAGAAAATTCCTTTTATTCCAAATGTTTCATTAAATTTTGTTAAAAAAATAAAAAAAATTCACCTCATTTAATAATAATTAATAAACATTGTGTAATGAAAATTAAAAAATGTAAGAAAATTTTGGAGTGACAAGAATAATGATTATTGTGACAAAAAGAAGATGTGTCATTGGTCATCCAGAGGTATCATTAAATAATAATTATTTTAATTAAAATCGGAGATCTGTTCAGAGCCATTATATTGCTTTTGAAATATTGAATAATTTAAAATAAGCTTGCCGGGAAAATTGATATGAAATCGGAAAATTTAACATATATAAAAATATGAGCAAAGCAAACCACGGCGGTGAGTTCACACTTTCCATATCTCGACCTGACCTTTATAGAACTTTATCGACAATGTCACTGATTGCTTCACTGTAGTCTCATTTCAAAACTAAAAAGATTTGCCAATCATTTGAAACCTGTCTGCTTCCTGCTTGGGTGCAGCGCTTAATGACGACAATTTTGAGGTGGAAAAGGAATATTTTACATATCTCAACGATTGTATTATATTATTATATTACTGTAAGGGACTAAGATCTTACCCAGAATGCCCTTTTAAAATAAACAGATTGAAAATGGAATCTAGACGTCGATTGATTAAAACAATGTAATTATTAAATTAACAAAGTTTACTAAACAAAATTATCGTGAACAAAAAGATGTCTGCCTCTTACAAAATCAAAGTTCAAGTCTTCGAAATTATATAATTTTTCACCCGGGTTCCTTTTTTATAAATAATTAAAAACAATAAAAATTTAAGTTACAGTGAAAAATGAACAATTTAAACAAAAGTTTAAGTTACAGTGAAAAATGAACAATTTAAGCACAGTGGTTCTGAACATTATCCCACCTTGAGATGCAAAGCAACTCAAACCTTGAACATTATTACAAAATTTATCTAATCGGTCTTCTGATATTTCTACCACTACGGGTATAAGCAACTGGAATTTCTTCATTACTATATTCAACATGCCGCAAATCTGAATGTTGATCCGGGTCAACCTTTTCCAAGTTTTCATGCTTGCAGTCTGGATTATTATCATCAATATTTCTTGTACATTTGTTGGCATTACTCAGCTTTTCTAAAATATCCTTCTCTTCAATTGAAACTTCTAAGGGATATACACGTTGAACTGGTCTTGGAATCTCTGCAATTGCGGTCTTTAGTCGAACTAAACGTACTTCACCATCAGAACCAGGAATTCACCCTTTTACTACAGCTAACTTCCAGTCAATTCTTTTACAATTGTCACTTCCAATAAGAACTACTTCTCCAATTTTTATCGATCTGGATTCTTTGATGCTAGATTTCTGGACAAGTTGTCCCAAATACTCATTTCGAAATCTTAGACGCAAATTATCTCGCAATTTCTGTTGGTACCGCAACCTCTTATTAATGTCTATGGTATCAATCTTGTCACAATCAGGAACTCCTGTTTCTCCTACTTCTTTTAAAAACATATCTGGTGTCAATGGCGTCAAATCTGATGAATTATCTGTAACATAAGTTAAAGGCCGATCATTGATAACCGATTCACAATCACAGAGAATACTTGCGAATTCTTCAAAGGATAGACAAGCTCTTCCAAGCACTTTGCGCAAAATCTGCTTTTCCATTCGCACCATACGCTCCCACCAACCACCCCACCAGGGTGCTGTTGGCGGATTAAATTTCCAATCAATGCGGCAAGTGGTTCCATATTCTGCAATTTTGTTCCAATCAAGTCTAGAGAAGGAATTTTCAGCACCTAGAAAATTGGTACCATTGTCACTATACACAATTCTCGGATGACCACGCCTTGCAACAAAACGTCTAAAAGCTTGTAGAAAACTACTAGTGGATAATGTTGACACCAACTCAAGATGAATCGTTCGAAACACGGCACAAGTAAATAGACATATCCACGCCTTTCCAAAAGTTCGAAGGTGAACAGGCCCTGCAAAATCAACTCCTATTATTTCAAAAATTGCGGCATCTCGAACACGATTTTCTGGTAACGCTATTGGCAATGTCTGAAAATGTTTTGATTCTTGCTTTCTACATATAGTACATTTCGATACGACTGAACGAATAGTTCTTCGTCCACCTAGTATCCAGAATCTTTCCCTAACAATACATAGCAAAGTTTGTCCACTAACATGACAATTATTTTCATGTATTTCTTTTATCATAAGTTTCACAACGACATGATGCGCTGGGAGAACAATTGGGTAACGAAAATCTCTACAGTCTTGACGACGAACAATTTTCGTTTTTAGTCGAATAATACCAAAATCGTCTTGACAGGGGTATAAAGACTTAATTCTCTTGTCTTCTATTCTATAGGTGATATTGAGAATTACACACCAATTTCTCTCTTGCATCCGTTAAAACTTTCTTCCTGGATGTATTTCACGATCTCTAGTTCAGCTTCAATCATTTCTTGAAGTTTCAGTGGTCCAAGAACTCGTTTGGTCTGCCTGCAATTACTGACGAAACGACGTACCCATCCGACTAAACAAACAATACTACGAAATTTGGAGAAACGTTTATAATACCAGTCGCTTTCAAGAACTTGATTGTCACTGCAAAACATTGAGGCATTCGTCTTCCTTTTTTTACTATTGATGGTATTTTCATCACAGGAAACTTTCGACTTAGGCCAATCAATAATTGGCACCTTCATTCAATCTGGAACCTCCCACCATCTTGACTTCAGCAACTGCTTTCCTGAACAACCTCTAGATGGGAGATGAATTTCTTGTACACGATTCCAAACGAAAACTGCGCACTGATCTTCTCTACGTATCCAAGACAAAACCGTTGACGAATCACTCCAAAAATAAATTGGAACTTCATGATTAGTTAACCTCTTTATTATAGATAAATACAACCTCACAGCAATCGTAGCAGATAATAATTCAAAACGAGGAATAGTCAGTTTTCGGACAGGTGCCACTCTTGACTTGGCTTGAATTAATTGAACTTCCACACCTGAATTATTCTCGATTCGCAAAAATATTACTGCAGAATAAGCAACCTGACTAGCATCACAAAAAACCTGCACACTCAAATTGTTGTCTTCGGTAATTTTGGTACCAAACCATCTCGGAATTTTGATGTTAACTAAATATGGTAACTCCTTCAACCAGCTTAAAAATTTAGTTTTAACATCACTATTAACCTCAGTATCCCATCCAATATTTTCTTCCCATAATTGTTGCAATAAAATTTTCGGACACACTGCAACTGGACAGGAAAACCCAATAGGGTCGAACACACGGTGAACAATTGAGAGAATTGTTCTTTTTGTAACAACTGTTCCATCAATATTTTTAAAAATCTCTGAACTGATTTCCAAAGTGTCATTTACACGATTCCACGTCAAACCTAAGACGGGAGATTTGATATCGTTATTTAATTCACTTGAATTTAAAACTGTATGCTCCCACCCTCTAAGATCAAATTTCGCATTCTTCATAATATTACGCCCTTCCCGAATAAATTTATAAAGTTCGTTCTCATTATCCACACTCGTTACAGAATTATCAACATAAGAACTGTTCTGTAATTTCTCAATAGTATGCCTAGAAAATTGCACATCACACTTTTCCATGCTGCTTTGCAAATGATGTTCAATTACTGCGCCCAACAGAAAAGGACTACAGGAAATACCGAAAACTACTCTCTTGTGTCGAAATACGACGATTTTATTGTTATCGTCTAACCACAGGAAACGTAAAAAATTTCTGTTCTTTTCACATATACCGATTTGTAGAAAAGCCTTTTTGATATCTGAAATTACACTGATTCTTCCCAATCTAAAACGCAACAAAATTGTCGGTATACACTCAATCAGATTAACATCCTTCTCTACACAATCATTCACTGATGGAGAATTCTTTTCTCGAGCTGACGCATCAAACACTGGACGAATTGTTGTTGTACCTATTTCTTTTACAACATGTCGATGAGGTAAATAATGACCTTGCAGGGAAAGTTCTTCATCTGGAACTACTTCAATAATATTTTCTGCCTACCACTCTTTGAAAGCATTATTATAAGACTCATGATGTCCGTCTCGTTTTAATTTATTGAGAGTTGACTGCAGTCTTTTAAACGCCATATTATAATTAGTTGGTAATGGAGGATGACCTTTTATCCAAGGCAATTGTACTTCAAAACGACCTTCAAAATCAGTTGCAACTGTTTTCATGAAATGTTCTTTCACAGCCAATTCTAAATCTTCTTTTGCTCTTTTGTCATCCGTATCACCAATTCCAATTGTGTCCAAACGCCATAAATCAGAAATACTGGCATCCTTCGCCAGCAATGATGTTACATTCATTGTCGTATTACAAATCGATTTTTGCACAGGAACTTTACCCATTACAGTCCATCTTAACAGAGTTTCAACAGCTACCAAACCACAATGCAAGATATGCCGACATCCCGTCAATAATTTTCCAGCTACATCAGCACCGAAAAGAACTTCAATAGGAGTTTCACTCAAATTCATATCTGTAATGTTGACGTTTTTATTTCTTAAATCTTGCATCCATGGACCTTCATACATTGACATTACATTTCCGCAAATTTCTTCTTGATCCAAGGCTTGCAAATTACACGCATACCGCCCATCTAAACCCATTAACCTAATCTTATAAACTGCATGTTCATAAACCTCTGATTGTACTCCTCCGAACAACGAATGTATAACATTTATATTGTCAATAACATCATACTTCATTTCAAGAGCCGATTTCTCCAGTATATAAGATCGTTGAGAACCAGTGTTTATCAGCGCTCGTACGTTTCGTTCTTTATTTCCGTAGCTTTTTAAAATAACAACAATTGTCTGCAAGAAAACTTGAAAAGTAGTATGATTCGCAAGAGTATTTTCAATTGACGGATAAAAAGAGGCTTCTACTACCTTATTTTTGGCCACTTCATTTTGAGAAACTTTATTATTTTTATTAGAATCGAAACACATGATAGAAAAATGTTTCCTATCACAAAAATAACACTTCACTTGTAATTTGCATTGTCTAGCAACATGTCCAAGCTTCATACATACAAAACAATAATGCTTGTCTGATAAAATTTTTCGTTTTTCCGTAAAACTCATTTTTTTCGCCTTGAAACATTTAGTACTATTATGTTGTCCTTCACAAAAAACGCAATTATTAGATCTAATATTAAATAAACTAGCTGCGGATGGTATTTTGTCGTTGTTATCAAATTCTGACATTAGAGAATGCTTCTTAGATCTTTGACTTTTATTTTCATCATCTCTCAAACCGAAACCAGACACAGCCATCATAATTCGTCCTTCGTTCTCGACTTCACCTTTCAAAAACGCCATAAGTAAATCAAATTTACTTTTAGAAACATCGCCTTCTTGATTCGTTACAACAGTACCGGATTGCCTTTGCCAAACACGTAATAAATCTTCTGGCATACAAGATTCGACCAAGGGAAATAACATAGCCGCACATTTTTCCGACGTTACTCCGAGTGTCTCCAAAGCACGTAAATAAGATTCAATTTTGTCATATAATGTGTATATTTGAATCTTTACTGATGATTGCACTACATTGTTCAATACCAATTTCAATAATTCTCGCACATACACTTCGACTAACAATTCGTCTCTACCAAAACGTGACTTCAAACTTTGAATAACTTTTTCATAATTTTCACGAGTCGCAGGAAAACTGTCGACTAACTCTCTAGCTTTGGTATTGGGCATTGTACACTGTATTAAATATTGAAATTTGTCCTCTGCAACAATGTCATCATCATCGTGAATCTTTTTAAATTGACTCCAAAACGGAAGCCATTCTTTAATATCACCACTGAATTTCATTAGATCAATAACAGGAAGTCTGAATTTCCTTTTATTTTCTGATACCCAGTTTCCAACGCTCAAAAACTCTTCATGCCGTTTGATTACGAAAAACTTCTTTTTCACAATCATTCCCATTTCGGTATAAATTTCTTCATACACTTCACATACAAGTATATCAAGTTCAATTTGCAAATCGTTGGTTTCGCAATCATTTTCTAACATTAAATTGCTGATGTCATTGTTGAGTTTCTTGATTTCTTCATATTTATTCTCAAGTAATTGAAAGGTTACCTGAATTTCCAATATTTCCTGTTGTTCAGCATGACATAACAGCTTCAATTTATTTACGAGTTTTGTAAATGAGGTCCTTAAAACTCCACGCAATTTGTTCATTTTTTCCATTTTCAAATCTGTCCTGTCATAGTCGCCATAAAATGTGAGGGACTAAGATCTTACCCAGAATGCCCTTTTAAAATAAACAGATTGAAAATGGAATCTAGAGGTCGATTGATTAAAACAATGTAATTATTAAATTAACAAAGGTTATTAAAAAATCAAAATTCAAGTCTTCGAAATTATATAATTTTTCACCCGGGTTCCTTTTTTATAAATAATTAAAAACAATAAAACTTTAAGTTACAGTGAAAAATGAACAATTTAAACAAAAGTTTAAGTTACGGTGAAAAATGAACAATTTAAACACAGTGGTTCTGAACAATTACCTCCTTTAGTACGATAATATAAATACTGACGAATGTTAGCTGATCACATCAATGAGTTAACAACTGATTACTCAACTGGACCGGATGGTATTCCGGCAGTACTTTTGAAAAAGTATGGTATTCCTTGCTCGCTTTTTGTTTGTTATTTTTCAGAGATATTTCAAAACTTAAAACACGAAAATTTGCAAAGTTGTGGAACGAGTCTATTATTATTCCCACCCACAAAAAAGGTAGTAGAGGTGATATTGAGAATTACACACCAATTTCTCTCTTGCATCCCCAAACTTTTTGAATGCCTTTTTCATACATTTTTGTACTTCAGTTGTAAATCTTTTATTTTTAATTCCCAACATATATTTTTGAAAGGTAGATCTACCACCGACAGCATAGTTCAACTTATCCCATTCGCAACTAGCGCCGTGGAAACAGGTAGTAGTGTGGATTGTATTACTATTGACTGTATTAGAACTTTTGATAAATGATCACACCGTGTAGTCGTACTTAAGCTTAGTACTTTGGTTTGCCTAATATCATAAGTGAATGGTTTCGATGTAATCTTGATGCTAGAAGTTCTCTAGTATTATACCGATCCGCCAAATCTGAGCCTTACATAGCCGCTTTAGGTATCTCATAAGGTAGCTATTTGGTACCAATCTTATTTATTCTATCCGTTAATGATATTTGTCGATTATATAACGACTCACAAGAACTAACTAACTCAAATAACTGTTGACAACTTCATGAAGATTTAAGCAATTGGTGTGTCAACAATAACCTATTGTCAAAAATGTGAGGTTATCATTTTTTCAAGAAAACCTGATAATTTGCATATATTCTTTCACCGATGTGCCTCTCTGCTGGGTTAGTAGCATAACTAATTTGGGTGTAATTGGTTACAATAAATTTGATTTAAACTTACATATTGCCAGATATTGATATTGGCCTATAGTGCCAATTCTATATTAGGCTTTATTAAATGTTGGTCTAAAGTATTTTGGGACCCCAATATTACCAAAGCCTTTTTTGTACATATTCTATAAATGACGTGCTCCTCCGAAGAGTGAATAATATAAGTAATTTGGGTGTAATTTGCGATAATCAATTTGATTTCAAATTACATATTGATTCATTAGTCCATAGAGCCAATTCTACACTAGGCTTCACTAAGGTCCAAGGAATTTTCGGACCCCCTTATCACGAAAGCCCTTTTTATCACCCTGGTTAGACTGATAATTGAATATGCCAGTCAGGTATGGTCTGCCTACAAAATTAAAAAATTGGAGTCTATTCTATTTAGATCAATGCGATTTGCCTTAGAAAACCTTCCATGGAATATCTTTTTTCCATTGCCCCCATACCAACACAGATTAAAGTTGTTAGGCTTACATTTGCTAGAAAAGAAGCGCCTAGTGGCGAATTTGGGTTTCGTTAGCTAAATTTTGACTTCCTCTTCCGACTAGACAAAATGCGTCTTAACATAAATACACGGTCCTTGAGTTCTAAGGAATTATTCAAAATTAGGCGACACACAATTAAGTATGTTACAAACGAACCAGTTTCCCGAATTAATCCTAATGCCCAGGTCTTCGAATTTTGCTTGAGCAAAAGCCATTTAAAGAGCCTCATATACAAAAACGAATTTTGACCGCTGTTTGCATTGAAACTATTAAAAAAAAACGGTCAGCTCTTGTGCCGCTCCGCTCCGGCTGTGCTTCTAACTTCGCCACTTGCTCAGTTCACTCCTCTCATCTCGGATCCGTCCCGACTCCATCAGAATTGTCTGCCTTAAGTCCGATTATTTCAAGTGTGTGAATTTCAACAAATTCGAATTCTAGTAATTTGGCTTCCATTAAGCATAGAAAAAAGGTTCCATAGTCAAATTCTGACGGAAAATCTAATCGGGTTTAGATGAGTTGAAATACCTAAACTGTCAGAATTTCATGGAATTCGCACCACAAGTTTTGCATACACAAATCTTTTCACAAACAGTTTTCTAAATTAGTGTTATCATAAGTGAATTTCGTTAAAGGTTATAAAATATCATCTCCGTTGGTCCTTAATGCACAAACTGTGGAAATTCAATTAAACTTGGAAGCGGAGTCTTGGCTGTACAACGAGTGCAAAAATAGGATATATTTATACAAAAAGTGTTCTCGTATTTCTAGACGGTGTTGCCATACTCGAATGTGACCCAAGAATCCGTTCTAAATTAGGGTTAAATACAAAAACTGCATGACTTTTGTCAAAATTCGCAAAGCGGTTTGTTCTGCCCCACTTCCAAAATTTGATCACTTTTTGACAAAACAAAGGTAACAAAATAAGGTTGACATATATGAACTTCACCGATTTAAAGAGGCGGATGTTTGGACGGGTGGACAGTTGGATGGGCCAGCAGTTGGAGCGGCGGCAGAACGATAGGCGGACAGGGGGACAGACGGACAAACGGACAGGCAGAGAGACAGACAGATGGACAGACGGATAGACAGACAGACAGGCATACGGACAGGCGGACAGACGAATGGGCATGAAGCAAATTATTTTTAGTGAAACTGATTTTGCACTTATTTTCATTTTTATACCCCTTCTAGAAAAAAGTTACGTTTTGTGCGAATACAATACTTTATCTAGAGCAAAAAAAAATACTTTGTGTACAGAAAAGAGGTTTGGGGCATATTCACTTTCTTTAAGTAGCCAAGATTGCAATAAAACACATCAAACTGGCCTCATGACAATCTACGTCTTTTTAGTTTCTAGAGTAACCAAAACTGTAAGAGAAAATGTGTTGGTACTACATAAATTTTTGGCAGCATTGCAGTGCTGCAAAGTATGCCTCCTCGTTAATAGTGTTTGTAAAAAATGTTGTAAAGCATGCATTTTTATATCACATGAAGGTTTTTTTAACAAATGCTATTATGGTAATTGAGATGGCAGTCTATATATTGTATGCTTTTTGTTAGAATTTAAGCATTGTATCAAATTTTGAATACTACACCTTATGAATAAAGATAGTTTTTGATCGTAATAACGAGTGTTTTGGATAACAGTAATACAAAAGCTATACTAAATCAAGTAATTTTTGAATAGTTCAGCAAGTTCTGAAAATTGAAATTTTCTTACACAAAAAAAAAATAAATAAATAAAAACTATTATGAAACAATAATTTTTAATTAATTGAATCCCTTTTTACTTACTTCATAATGTGCCTAGCAAATATCCTTATTTAACAGTACAAACTAATTAATTTAATTAATTTCTTTGTTTTATATTATTTTGTTATTATTTTCGAGCAAAAATTATTAAAAATTTTCAAGTTTTTTTCAATATTACTAATATTTTTTTGTTATTATAAATTCAACTTTCCCCAATAAAATCCATTTTCCCATTTTAAAAGGGCTTGAAAACGGAAAACGAATTTTCTTTTGCAATCAAAAAGTATTTTATTAATATTTCGTCTCGATTTTAAGTTTATATTAAAATTGAATTTCTAATCTTTCTTTTTGCGAATGAAATGCATTTTGTATTATATAATTTATTCGATGCTCCTCTTCTGTTTTTAATTGATTTATTTCTTTTTTCTATGTTTAAGAAATTCATAGGAAAATCGAGAAATATTGAGTTGAGTTTGGGTTTTGTAAAATTTTGTTGATTTTGCTTTCCTTTGTGGTTTTTCTTTTGGTTTTCCATTTTGAAAATTTCTATTCTTTTGTTTTTAAAATCACAATTTACGGGGAGATCTTTTTAATAACCCTAATAATTTGCATTCTAATATAAAACCAGAAAAAAATTTAATTTCTAAATTTTTTTTGTTTTTCTCCTAGAAGAATCCTAGACGAACCACTCATCTTTTTGAGCATTTGAATTAGTTGTTGCCGATGTTGTGGTTGTCTGTGATAAATCTGGATCTAATTGTCTGAATTTGCCAGGCACCAAATGGGACGGACTTTGGTGGCCATCTTCAATTTGTGTTGAATGCGGTGGTACCCTGATGGTCCCGCAGGGTGATGCCAGTTTCCCGACAACGGCAGTGATGTATGCTCACGTGGCAGTGTACCATGTAAATGTTTTGATGAACCATTCGATTCAGCTGATGTTTGCCGTACTAAAAAATATTTTAAAAATTTACTTAAAACCTATTGATTTACAAATTATATTATATTTACATTGAAATGATGAATTTTGGTTCGCATTCCTTGTGCTTCTACGACATATGCATATTGACAAACCAACTATACACGCGCATATCACCAATAAAGTACTTACTGTAACTAAAACGAACCAAGTCAGTTCAAGACCTAATAATGTATTTGGATCTTGATCTACGGGGAAAAAACATATTAACAAAGAAATAAGATATAAATATTTTGTCCTAGAATTATTCGGTTTTACTTTGGCATAGGGTATTTATAGACTCATCAGAGCCATCTCCACAATGATTAACACCATCACATATAAGGTCTGGATGGATGCAAAATTCCCGTAATGTACATCGAAAATCTTTACAAGCATGTTCTAAAATAAAAATAACATTTATTTAAAAACAATAATGAAGAAATTGTATATTTTATACTGACTTGGATCTTTAACTGCTGTTATAACTAGTTTGAAACCATTTGTGTCAGTACCCCAGCCGTCCGTAACATATTTCAATGTTACAAAATTAGTTCTGGTGAAAATTGATCCAACTGATTGTTTTGTATTACGGCAAGAAAGATCAGCCTACAAGAAAAGAAAAAAGGGATAAATTTATACAAGGTGAGTCTCAAAATTTATGTTATAGTAAATATTGTATATTGTTAAATAAAGGGATTTTCAGTAAGAACATTTTTTCAATAGGGTTGTATTTGTTTATAATGATAGCTGTAGTTTTCACTTTCTTAACATAAGTGAAGTTCCTTAATTAAACTTCTTATTTAGTTTAAAATGTTTAAAATAATTTTTATTTGTAATCACAAAATTCTGCTCTTTTAATAAAATATTATAATAATTCTTCAAGTTCCGAAAAAAACACTAATTGAAATCCATAAACATGAAAACTTGATTAAAGTAAAAACAGCGCGTGCAACTCTGTGCGCGTGATAGATAAATATCTTCAAAAAATAGCATTTATCGTAGTTCCAGATCCAGATCTAGTATATACGAATAAAGCTAACTAGTGGTAATGAATCATTTGATAGTCGTAAGATATTTTCAAAGTCCAAAATTTTATTGACTCCAGCGCCAAAGCTGTCAGAAATAGAACCACTTTCTTCTCGATGGAAATAATTCGCATAAAATCGTCCACAACTTGGCTGAACATTCTAATCGTGTATGAAAAATTGTTGATGAATACAGCGCCAAAGTAGTACGAGCTAGAACTATTTGGTCTTCGACGGAAATAAATCCCATGAAAACGTCCATAACTTAGCTGAACATTGTAATCGTGTATGATCTCTACATAAAAAGTTCACAAATTGTCGACGAATACAGCACCAAAGCGGCAGAAAAATCCCCATGAAAACCTCCACAGCTTTACCGAACATTCTAATTATGTTAACCTCTATAAAAAAAAAAAGTTAAAAGAGTACAAAAACCGGTATTTATTACAGCGCCAACTCGGTGGGGGATAGAATTATTTGCTCTTCGACGAAAATAATCTCTATAGAAACCTCAACAACTTTACCGAACATTGCAATCGTGTATGAGATCTACATAAAAAATCCAAACTATTTTATCGACTACAGCGCCAATCTGGGGGGCGAAAAACTTATTTGGTCGTCGACGAAAATAATGGCCATGAAATAAATCCTCCACAACTTTGCTGAACATTGCAATCGTGTATGAGCTCTATATAAAAAGTTCAAACAATTTTATCGACTACAGCGCTAATCTGGGGAGCGGGGTAGAACTATTTGGTCATTGACGAAAATAATGGCCATGAAATCCTCCACAATATTGGCGAACATTGTGACGGAAAACCGTCATGAAACGTTGGATAAAAATCGACTACAGCTTCAATGCCGTGCGAGGTGGAACTATTTAATCTGGGATAAAAATATTCCTGACGAAAACGTGCACAATATTGCCGAACATTGTAATCATCTATTACGTCCAAATAAGGTTTTTTGTAATACAATGCCTTAATGAGGGAAAACCGTCATGTTGCATAAAAACGTCACAGACTTGAAAACTAACTCTAATGCGGCAAAAAAAGTTTCACTTCAAGAATAATAAAATATTGAAATTAAAACTAGACTTAAAAGTATAGTGAATAATATTCAACTAAGTGGTTTGGTACGCCAAAATACTCGCCCGCCAGGATAAAATGTGTTGATACCAAATGAATCTTTTTGCAGTGAATCTTTTGGCGCATTAGAGCGATTTTTGAAGGCCGTCACGTTTTTATGCAACGTTTGATGACGGTTTTCCGTCATGAAAAGTTGTATTACAAAAATCTTATTATATGGAGGTCATAAAAGATTACAATGTGTAACAATATTGTAGAGGTTTCCATGGGGATTATTTCCGTCAAAACCAATTAGCTCTAAGTCCCACCGGATGGCGCTGTAGTCAAGACAAATTTTTATGCAACGTTTCATGGTGGTTTTCCGTCATGAGAGGTTGCTTTATAAAAATATCATTATATGGACGTCATAGACGATTATAAGGTTCAGCAATATTGTGGAGGTTTTCATGGGGATTATTTCCGTCGAAAACCAAATAGTTCGATCTCTCACCGCTTTGGCGCTGTATTCAATAACAATTTTTAAACTCTTTGAATTTTTTATATAGAGGTCATACAAGATAGCAATGTTCGGAAAAGTTGTGGAGGTTTTTATGGGGAATATTTTCGTCGAAGATAAAATAGTGCCATCCCTCATCGCTTTGGCACTGTAATCAATAATAATTTTTAACTCTTTGAACTTTTTATATAGAGGTCATACACGATTGCAATATTCGGAAAAGTTGTGGAGGTTTTTATGGGGAATGTCTCCGTCGAACATAAAATAGTTCCATCCCTCACCGCTTTTGCACTGTATTCGATAACAATTTCTTAACTTTTTATATAGAAGTCATACAGAATTACAATGTTCACGTGTGACCTCTATATACGAAGTTCAAAAGCTTGCATTAACTCTAGCACCATCTATATCAAGTGGATGACATCATATGCCTTCTACACTGTTCGTTGCTAATATACAGTCATGCAGGCAAATTAACAGTAACCCTTGGTGGCGATTTTAACGTAAATTTCGCATCAAATGATTCATTAGCTTGAATAACGATTCAAATTTCGCAACGACTATTTCTGGAACTACAATGGATGGTATTTGTTGTAGATATTTAGAAAATATGGAATCAAGAACATAGCTAGCTCTCATACTTTAGTTATCCATAGTTAAAGAATAATTCGACGGAATTGTAAAATTCGAAGAAATTAATTGCATATTCCATTTACATTCGAAATCTTATTATTATCGCACTACACGACACTAGAAATTGCTGGAAGCATTCTATTTTTCTTTATTCATGAAAAAGAAATTCGAATGCTTCCAGAAAAACACAACACTATTTTTAAACACCACACGACCAAAACAATAATGACGTTTCTCGAATGTCACAAAAAAAAACAATTCGTGGAAATATTTTAAATTTGTAGAGCTTTCGAGAAGTTGCCATCTAGTACGCAAAAGCCAGCAAAAGTCTAGACTTTTCCAGCACTCTCCAGATACACACACCAATTGCTATAAAAGCCGCCGAAGATTGAGTCTGAAAATCTATCTTAATCAGACAGTTGAAATCTAAACTTCATCCGAGATTAAAAACAGAGATTTGAAACATGATTATTTGTGGAAAGCGATTACAAGGGCGATTTGTGATCAATTATTAAAATAGTGATTGTGTGTTTTTATAAACTGTGATAAATAATTTGTAATAATTATATTATTGAAAAACAAATTGTAACGCAGAAATAATTATAAATAAACTTTATACACTAAATTCACATAAATAAAAAGTGTTACCATTTTAATAACATCGTACCGAACGGCTAGCACGTCACATTGGTGTCAGAAGTGAAATTATTTTTTGTGAATCAGTGAGGAAAAGACAATTGTGCTAAAAATTTCTGCAAGAAAATTCGAAATTAAACTAGAAACTTCTGTGGGAAACATTTCGAAGAAATTCGTTATTAAGAAATTTGAGTGTATAATAATTTCAACGGCGTGAGAAATTTCAGGGGCGTACAAGAAATTTTATGTACTTTTGTATGAGTTGTATAAAAATTTCGATTGTGCGAAATTTGAGGTTATACGTCGTGTATCGTGTGAAAATTTCGATTGTACGAGAAATTCCGTGGAAATTAAGATTATACTAGGAAATTTCGTGGTATTTAAATACTGTGCGAGAAGTTTCGATAGAACATAAGAATTTCGTCAACAATTAAAAATATTTGAACAATGGAAAGTAAATTATTAGACAATTTAACTACATCAGAACTATCCACAGTTCTGTGTGTGTGGAAATTAGCTTCCACGGGAAGTAAAAGTGAGAAAAAGAAGAAAATAATCGCTGAATGTGTAGCAAGAGAACTAGACAGTAGCATATTCGACTTTAGTGAAATTCTGAAAGAGGGGAACCAAGAAGAAATTACCAACGAAGACGCGACTAAAACAACAGCAAGCGTTCAAGATGATTTCAAGACGCTTATGGCCATGATGATCGGTCTTCAGACTGAAATGAAATCGAATGCTTCCAGTCTGCAAGAAGAATTGAAATCAACTGCTTCTAGTCTGCAATGTGAGATGCAATCCAATACAGCAAGTCTCGAGAATAAAATGGTATCAAGTGTTTCCGGTCTCGAAAATAAAATTGCAACTGTGGCTGATATGCAGAACAAAATGGAATCCAGCATTGGTGACTTAAAAACTCAGGTGGAATCCAGTATTGCAAGCTTGGAAGATAAAATGAAAAGAAATACTACAAACCTAGAGAACAAAATAACTACCAAAGTCAGCAACGTTGAGCAGAAATTGGACCAGAAATTGGAACAAAAAGTGGCAGAAATAGAAGCAAAAATGGCTGACATCAAGGAATCCAAACGAAATATTGAGTCCTCACGTAGAAGGATGAAGCCACCAATATTTGACGGCAAAACAAACAACAGTTTGAAGCGGCTGCTGGTGCGAACGGCTGGTCCGATAACGAAAAAGCCACAGCATTAATTCTGGGTCTACGGGGTAACTCAGCCGATTTATTGCGGACAATCTCACCGGAAAATGAGAAAAATTACAATTACATTGTAATGCAATTGGACATTCGATATGGGGATAACCACATGAAGGACGTATACCGAATGGAGCTCGTCAACAGAATGCAAGACCCTGGAGAGACACTTCAGGAGTTGTCAGCAGATATTGAGTGGTTGGTATACTTGTCATACCCCGATTATCCCCTGGAGCTGCAGAATAACTTGGCTGTAGAAAGATTCACTAATACCATTCGGGATGCAGACATTCAGTTCAAGGTCCGGATTAGTGGAAAGCACATGTTGCACGATGTGTTGGCTGTAGCGTTGACATTGGAAGCTGCAAAGAGAGCAGCAAGGGCGGTTCCAATGGTACGAGCTGCTATGGTTGATGAAGACTCAACAGAACTAACGATAGACCAACTAACCGAAAAGATGAAGGCGGATGTGCAACAAGCTATCCAGGAATTGGAATTGAACGATATAAAAAGAAGACTGAAATGCTGGGGCTGCGGTAAAGAGGGACATTTAGAGCGGCAGTGCCCCCACTAGACAAAAGCACCGATTATGGTATCAGTCTCTCTCCTACAACAGAAGAATGACAGATTGACGACGCAAGGAGTAATTGCTGGTCATCGATGCAGGATCATCGTAGATACGGATCCAAGTAGATCCATCGTGAACAGGAAGCTCATTAGTAGGAAACACATGACGAGAAGCAGTAACAGTGTTCTTCAAACGGTTACAGGGGAATCATCTCCGATTCTGGGTGAAGTGATTCTAGCATTGGGGCTAGATGAGTATGTGTTTCGACACATGTTTTTGGTGGCTGATATAATGGACGATTGTATCATGGGCCTGGACTTCATGAAGCAGAATGGAGTGAGTGTAAACATTGAAGATAGGTTATTGCGATGTGGAAATATTGAGTTCCCGCTAACGTTGAAGGAAGCAGATCCCAGTGGCAGCAAATCAAATCTACGACACCAACAAGTTACGTCAGATGCGAATGCTGTTGTAGAAGTGAAACGGACGAACGACATTGGAGTGACAACTAGAGTTACGGACTTGTCAAAAAGTAAGGATAAAACGAAAAGGAGCAAATCCAGTGTCATTGGTACTGAAGGGGCTTTTGGAAAAACAAATGAGAACTGCAGGAATGTGAACAAGATAGTAGTTTTCCGTACATTAAGGATTGGAGGCGATGACATGTCGAGCATCCGAAACGAGCAGCTAAAGGATGAAGATGTTGGACCAATCCTTAAATGGAAGAAAAGGGGTCAGCGTCCAAAATGGAGCGATATTGTAATACGCAGTGATACGACAAAAAGTTATTGGGCTCAGTGGGACTCGTTACAGATAGAAAATGTCGTTCTGAGGAGAAAATGGGATTCTCCTGATGGAAAAGTCAAACTAATGCAGTTGATCGTGCCCAAGTCCAAAGTACATGAGGTACTTGGTGAAGTACATGTGGGAACTTCAGGGGGACATTTGGGAGTCAACAGAACCTTAGCGAAGGTGCGAGAACGATTCTATTGGGTACACTGTGGAGCTGATGTCAAAAGCTGGTGCAGGAATTGTGACACCTGCACAAAAATTGTAGGACATCAAAAGGAAACTGAAACTGCAGTGGGGCAATATGTTGACGCTGAACTGGAGTGGACAGGATAGCACCGGGCAGACTGTACCGGAAAGATCATCTGGACAGCATATACGGGTTCCGGTGGACAAAGTATTTGAGGAACCTGCAAACAACGAATTAAAAGATAGTGACTGCACCAACGAGATAAACTCTTTGGACGTGGTATGGCGAAAGCGAAAATCATCAAAAGTAAAAATGAAGGTGATTCATTCAAATCAGTTAGCGAAGAATCGCGGCACGAGTCCAAAAGGTTCTGTACTACACGACACTAGAAATTGCTGGAAGCATTCTATTTTTTTTTATTTATGAAAAAGAAATTCGAATGCAATAGTTGGTGACGAGGCTTTAGGTGAATGTGTAGGTGATATAGGTGGTGAACCCACCAAGTCGTTGAAGGTGAGATTGGTGGCGAACCAACCAAGACGTTGGAGAACCCACGTTACCAGAATATGACCCAGAGGACGATAGTGATTCTGATGAAGAACTTGAAGATGCAACAATTGAAACTGGCGAATGTTTTACTGCCAGAGATGGTAATATTTGGTCTTCGATACAACCACAACCTTTAAGATTCCATAGGCACAACATTCTAAGAAGTGCACACTCTGGACCAGTACGGGCAACGCAAGGTTTGACCATTACAGAAACGTTCCAATTGATAATGTCAGACGAAATATGCGACATAATTATCCGTGAATCAAATCGAAAGGCAAGGCAATGCTATGATAATGTCAATGCAAAACATCCAAGAAGAGAACCGAGATCATGGATTCCCATAACAAAAAGTAAATTTGATGCATATTTGGGCTTACTTTTGCTAAGTGGCATTACACATTCTGGTTATGTGCATACGAAAGATTTGTGGAAAACTACATCACATCCATTAAATCGTGCTGCAATGAGTGTACGACGATTTTGGGAAACAAGCCGCTTCATACGTCTTAATAATGGAAACACACGCCAGCAACGCAAACAAACTGACAAAGCAGCAGCAATGTCGGACGTTTATTTGATGCTAAACAGCTGTCTTCGTAGATATTACGTGGCAGCAGCCAATGTCACCGTAGATGAAGAATTGTATGCTTATCGTGGTGGAACTGGCTTCACGCAATACATACCATCAAAACCTGCAAAATATGGGATAAAAGTGTGGTGGGTGTGCGACTCCATTTCGTCCTATCCATTCCAGGTACAATCAATATTGTTGAAAATTGTTGAAAATCTAAATAACTACATTGAATTTAATTTTTCAATGCAGGGACAAATCTATACAGGAATGGCACCGTCTGGTGAACGTGAAAGAGACGTTGGCGAAAGAGTAGTAAAGGATTTATGTGTCAACCTTTTTGGTGGAAGTGGAAGAAATATTGTATGTGACAACTTTTTCACTAGCTACAACTTGTCAAAATCCTTGATGATAGACAACAATTTATCTATATTGGGTACTTGCAACAAAAGGCGTACATTCGTGCCAGCAGAATTTGCCAACCCGAAACGACGTGAGGCTAAATCATCAATGTATGGGTTCTATAATAACGTTACGATGTGCTCGTACGTGACCAAGAAAAACAAGGCAGTTGTAATGTTTTCCACTACTCAGAAACAGCCGGTCCTAAGAAGAAGCCATTGCTTATATTGGACTACAACAAAACCAAAGGTGGCGTTGATAACATGGACAAGTGCTTGTCCGAATTTAGTACCAAGCGGCGCACAAATAGATGGCCTTTGGCTTTCTTTTATAATATTGTGGACGTTGCTGCGTTTGCTGCATACGTAATATACGTTGACAACAACATTCACCTGAAGGCATCTACAAGCCGCCGTAGGATGTTTCTCCATCAGCTAAGCGAGCAACTATGCAAGCCAGAAACGGAGACAAGGGCGAATAACAGCAGAATATCCAGAGTTTTTTCAACGCGCAACGCCATCGAAGCCGTGAAAGGTGGGCCCATCGGAGTTGTGGATGCTGGAGCACATGAAGTGCAGGAACGTGATAGTACGATCCGCCTAAAAGTAAAGGGGAATTGCTACATCTGCTCGAAACGACGCCATACTCGTAAAGCATGCACATTATGCAACAAACCAGTGTGCGCAGAGCATTCCAAAGACTTGCCGCAATGCGATAGATGTATTTGAATTTCAATAATTTTAAATTTTTTCGCAGTTTTTTTAATATTTTGTTCATAAATATTTTATAATTTATAATAATTTTTATACCATAAGTATTTTTTTCATATATTTTCATTTCGTTTTACTATAGATAGGGTATGTATGTAGGGTGCAACTTTGTAAATGGGCTTTATCCCCCAAACAGATAATCCAATCCTAACCAAACTTGGCATTATTACGTAAAACAGTTTTGGGTAGGATATTACGAAATTTCAAGGTGATCCGATTATCCAGTTCAGAGCTACAACGCAAAACATATCCAGGTGACATGCCGTTGACATAAAGGATAAACCTTTTACATACTATATACAGTGGTATATATAATGAAATCCGGACACTTTGAATTCCTGGAAACAATGTATGGTGCAAGTAAAAATTTAATCCGCTCCCATTTTTACAAGATTAAGTCAATTGATTTATGAAACAAATGTATATTTCACAAAACAGTTTATTAACAATCGATAAGCCAAGTAATAAGCATAAATATTAAATAAATAAAAAAAAATGTCGAAATTAAGTGATTCTGAAAAAAGTGTTATTATCGCGTTATGGCATGAAGGATTGTCAGTATGGGAAATTAGTGATAGCGTATGACGCGGCAATTCCTTTGTTGCTGATTTAATAAAAAAGTTTTAAAATACCGGGACCACAGAACGCTTCAAAGAATCTGAAAGGAAACGCAAGACAACCATAGTAGAAGACAAACTTCTGGTCCTTCGTTGCAAACGAGACCACTTTAGAACTTCTACAAAATTGAAAGCAGAGCTTGCTTTAGTCAGGGGAACTGAAATTTCTGCGATAACAGTGCGGAGGAGATTACTGGAGGCAAATCTAAGGTCACGTTGCTCGCTTCAAAAGCCATTTTTAAAGGTTCCATCAAAGGTCACTCGGCTTCGCTGGGCCCAGAAACATTCCAGTTGGACCCAAGAGATGTGGAATAGAGTAGTATTCTCTGACGAAAGCATATTTAAGCTGCATATCGGGGATGGGCGGCTACACGTCCGAAGAAAGCCAGGAGAACGCCTCAGTGATAATTGCATTCAGGAAATTCGTAACAAAGTCGAAGGATTAATGGTTTGGGGTAGTTTCAGTAGAAGTGATTTAGGTCATCTAGCCTTTATAGATGGAAGAGTAACCGCAGATGTGTATTTAAATGTCCTAGTGAATCATTTGAAACGGTCAGTTCTAGAGCTGTTTGCTGAAAGTGAAAGGTTCATCTTTCTGCAGGATAATGCGCGAGGGCACACTTCAGAAAAGGTATTTATTTATTTTTTTAGAACTATTGGACAATCCTCGAGAAAGTCCAGTTTTAATATTTTTTGAAATTCTATTAATTCTCGATTTTTTTTCACTTTCAGTTAAAAGACTACCTAAACAAAACTGTATTCAGACCTTGGAATGGCCTCCGTACAGCCCAGATCTTAATCTCGTCGAAAATATCTAGGCTATTATGAAGAAAAAAGTCCGTCAAGGTAATCCCCAAACACAACATGACTTAAAGCGACAAATTCAAAGTGCTTGGGATGAGATTAATCATGACGTTACTGGAAATTTGGTGGATTCTATGAAGCACAGGTGCACAGCGGTTATTACGGCAAATGGCAGTCATACTAAATATTAAATTTCAGGTCCCAGGTAGTGTGTACAAATTAAATTTACCTTAATAAACGTAATATTTACAAAAAAAATCATTTGAATTCCTATTAATTTCTTTAATTTTCCAATAAAACCAAAAATACTGATTAAACAACATAATATTTTTAGTGAATATTACGTAAGGTAAAAAAAAATTATTTTGCCGAATGAGCATCACTACTTTGCTGGAAAAAATCGTTTCAAATCGAAAAATGATAGGTGTCCGGATTTCATTGAACGCCACTGTATATGTTTCGGGCAATGTAGACAGTTCCCAATATGTTAGGTAAATGTGAGTTTAAATCTAAGATTAGCTCCATGTATCTACTTTTATCAGTAAATGTACACATTTTCCAACGTATATAGGTAAAAGTTAGAAATAATAAAAATGTATGTCATATATTTTTGACCATCCATTATTAAGTGGGGAGAGCGAGCGGAGCGTAGAGCAGCGAGCTTTGGCGCTTTGGCACTAGAGTCAATAAATACTTTTTAACTTTTTATGTAGATGTCGCAAGTGATTACAATATTCAGCAAGGTTGTGGAGGTTCTCCAGGCGAATATTTCTTTCTCAGACCATATAACTCCATCTCTCACCTCTTTGGCGCTGCAGTAAATAAACACTTTTTAACTTTTTATATACTGGTCGCATGCGATTACAATGTTCAGCAAAGTTGTTGAGGTTTCAAAGGGGAATATTTCTTGCTCATCCTAGATAGTTCTGGCTCTCACCACTTCGACGCAGGAGTAAATAAATTCTTTTGAACTTTGAACTTGAATCTGCGATCTCTATCGCACGCGATTATAATGTTCAGGAAAGTTGTGGAAGTTTTCATGGGGATTATTTCTTTCTCAGACCATATAGTTCCTTCTAAAAATATATATATATGTAGTATGAAGCATCAAGAATAAAGATTCAAGCATCAAGCAGCAAGCAGCAAGCTGCTTGTCTGTTAATAAGTTAATAGTAGTTAAGATTCAGATTCCGATAAGCGAAGTAAAGAGTAGTTAGTTTTTTTTCTAAAGTTGCAAAGTATTATTTTTAAGTGAAAGAATTAGTTGTTATTTTATTTTAGTTTTTTTTATTATTACCTTTTTTTATTTTAACGAATAAAGTGAATTTAAATGTGGACCTATTTTTATTAATTAACCCTTTCCGGATAATTTTCCTACAAAACTGGGGGCTCAACTAAAGCTTAGAAAAGCGCGTGAATTTTATCAACTAAAGCTTACGAAAAGCGCGTGAATTTTACCTTAAGAAAAGTGCGCGAGTTTTGTTCAACCGAACCTATGAAAAGTGCGCGTATTTTACTTAACCAAAACTTTCGAAAAGTGCGAGAGTTTTAATAGTGTGAAAAATGAACATAATTTTAAAATTCGCAGAGACAAGATAAGTACATTATTAAGTATATAACAATATATTGTAAAAATTTTAATTTTAATAAATATCTGGGACAAAGAAAGGCTAACGCAATATAAATTTCCATTTATATAAAATTAACGGCCTTGAACTTTCAGAAGTACAAACAATTTTTTGTTGTTCGAACCGTAAAGTAATAAAACAATTAAAACAGAATAAAAAGTAAATTAGTTTTAAAAATTGTTAAACAAAAAGAAAGTACAATAAAAATTTTAATTTTTTTAAAAAAAAAAACAAAGGGAAAAGTGCACAAAAGTAATCGATAATAAATTTTTTTTTAATATTGTATAGTTTTGTATGGACAAATTTTTCTCCAGTAAATTAAAATAAAATCGCGGTAATTTCTTTGATGGAAAACGAATTAAGTAAGCTAAAAACGCGTGAATTGCAACAATTATTACGAAATCGCGAATTGTCATATAGATACCGATTTAAAACTGATTTGGTGGTACGATTAGCAGCGGCTATAAGTACGGAAAATAAACAGAATCAAAAATTACCGGAAGAACAAAATAGTGATAGTGAAAAATCGGAAGATAACGAACAACAAGAAAAAGCGAACTCTAATAGTGCAAAGTCGGTGGGAAAAATTAATATAAAAATGACGGAAACGGAAAAAGTGCAAAATAATTGTGTCTTCAAAGACGTTGAAGAATCTTTAGAAAAATTTAATGGTGCAGCCGGTAAAGACGTTTTATCGTGGGTAAAAGAATTTGAAGACATTGCGGGAGTTTGTGAGTGGAACGATATCCAAAAATATTTATATGCAAGACGTCTTTTAAATGGTGCCGCAAAACTTGCAATCGAAGTCGAAACAGACATTAATAGTTGGGCAAAACTTAAAGGTCTATTAATGAAAGAGTTCTGCAGCAAACCTTCAAGTTTATCAATTCATAAAATGTTGGAAAACCGAAAGAAAAGTGATAAAGAAAGTTTATTAGAATACCTGTACGCAATGAAAAAAATTGGAAATACTGGTAATATCGACGATGAATCGCTAATTACCTATATCGTAAATGGTATACCAGATAGTATGTCTAATAAAATTCTTTTGTACAATGCAAAAACTTTAGATGAATTGAAAGAACAATTTAAAATTTATCGGTCAATGAAAGAAACTCAAAGTCCTAAAATAAATTTAAACGACACGAGTAAGCATCAAGAGCATAATTCGAATCGTTCCAGGTGTAAAAACTGTGGTAGTTTTTCACATGCTGCAGCAGATTGTCCGGATAAGGCAAAAGGAACACGCTGTTTTCGCTGCAACCAATACGGTCATATAGCGACAGTTTGTCCACAAAACACTGAAAGGAAAGACCAACCAACTCTAAATACTCTAACAGTTAACTAAGTGGCTACAGTTACGAATATGCTCGTAGAAGTTGATTTAAAATCGCAAAAACTTATAGGAATTATCGATACCGGAAGTGACGTAACACTGCTAAGAAAATCAGTAAGTGATAAATTGAAACTTTGTCTGGAAAATAAATCAGAGATCAATTTGACTGGTTTTGGTAAAACTGTAAAGACTACTATAGGATCATTCTTTAGTGACATGAGTATAAATGGAGACTGCTACCATTTGAAAAGCCATGTAGTTCCTGATAGTTGGCTTCCAGAAGATATGTTGCTTGGCAAAGATTTGCTAAGACATGCATTGCTAATAGCCCAAGGAGGAAAAGTGACATTAAACAAAATGTTTTCTGAAGACTTGGATAACACATTAGACAAATTAAATGTAGAAGAAATGAATTCTGCCAAATTTTTGGGCATAAAAAATAAAATTTGTCGGAAAGAAGTTACAGAAATGGTTAAGACACATACACCCATTATATGTTTAGAGGAAGCTGATAAGAAGCCAACAGAAAAGAAGCCAGCTGAGAAGAAATCAACGGACAAAAAGCACGCTGATAAAAAACCTGGAGACACGAAACCTGCTGCCAAAGCAGCTCCTGATAAGAAACCAGTTGCGGTTAAAAAAACAAATAAACCTGTCGAAAAGAAAGCTAATGGTAAGAGAAAAGTGGCTGCAAAGAAAAAAACATACAACTTACGTAAAAAACCAGCTAAGAAACAGAAAGTAGTACATGATCTAGTCGCAATTGAGGGACCAATATCAACAAACTCTGTAGCGGACCATGGGAATATATCGAAGACGAAGAATCATCTGGGTCAGATGATACACAGGATGGCCGATTGTAGTATGAAGCATCAAGAATAAAGATTCAAGCATCAAGCAGCAAGCAGCAAGCAGCAAGCTGCTTGTCTGTTAATAAGTTAATAGTAATTAAGATTCAGATTCCGATAAGCGAAGTAAAGAGTAGTTAGTTTTTTTTCTAAAGTTGCAAAGTATTATTTTTAAGTGAAAGAATTAGTTGTTATTTTATTTTAGTTTTTTTTATTATTACCATTTTTTTATTTTAACGAATAAAGTGAATTTAAATGTGGACCTATTTTTATTAATTAACCCTTTTCCGGATAATTTTCCTACATATATATATATTGTATATATATTTATGACCACCTAGAATTAGTTTTAAGTGCATTTACCGTAACATATATATGTATATATATGTATATTCTCTTTCTCTCCCATTTTCTCTCTCCTTTGTATCTTCGCCAAAGAAGTTTCACTTCTATCACGCGCACAGAGTTGCACGAGCTCTTTTTTATTTGTAATAGTGTCATTTGTAAAGTCGTGTTAGTTGTGTTATGCATATTTGGGAAAGTCGATTTACTGCGAGAAAAAATCCATTTGTGTATAACATCATTTGAAAATATTGTCAATTTATTTCATATGTTTTACAATTTAAGTCAATAATGAGTCCTACTTTATAATTTTAATATAACTGATTATTTATTATTATTTTACTTATTTTATAAGTTTTAAAGTATTAATTATTATTATTCTAGATTTAATTACTCTTATTAAGAACACCATGCCAAAAACAAATGGCTTGGTCCAGTTCAAAATAAGATATAATAATCTAGTTTGCGTATTTTGTGTCGACCCGCTTCTGAAAACAAATCTGACTTCTATTCAATATTCAAGTCGACTCGCGAGACGACTGATTCCTTGCGACTAACTAACAATTTTTGTGATGGTTCAATTAGTCATAAGCTGCTACCAAAAATTCCTTAGACCAGAGAGACATTACTTTCCAATCGTCCTTACAACTCAAGGATAATTGTCTACTTTAGTTTTATTAGCTAATCCTTTTTTTGGAATAGTATCGAGTAAAAGAACACTTGCGTAAATAGAAAAATGGATATCCTTTTGATAGTGATAGGGAAACCATGTTTTTCGCGAGGGCAGGAAGAAGGTTGTAATATTTAATATTGCTTTATGATAAGAAAGGATATTTGGTTAGGACCCCCAAAGATATTTCTTTCGGCATTAACAAGTGCAATAGCGCTGATGGTGTAAAAACATGTTCACCCCCTTTCGTCGCTAATAAAAATCAGTTAGGATATGATATAAGTAATATTGCCGACAGGAAAATATGTAATAAAAACATATTGGAATAGGTCGTGATAATAAGTTGGATTCATTGGCTTCATGTGTAGATATATATATACATATATACTTGATGTTCAATCCATTACAACAATTGTAAAAGCCGGCTTGACCTAGCCTGTGTGCACAGCTATTATCCTGTTATGCTTCTCTATATAAGCATGTTCAGCACCTCTTTTTTTAACCTTAAATGGACCAGGTCGTATTCCTTCAACACGAAAAAACATAACCGAAGGTTTTTAAATCCATAGGTATACAAATTTTTCTGGAACCATGTTGACAGATCTTTCTAGGCGTGAAGCTTTCAAATTTGTTAAGATTGAGGTTCTAAAAACTAATCCGGGTAAGCGCAGATTTTGACCATATACGAAAAACGCGTAAGAACTTTTAATATTTTCTTTGATCGTAGTCCTAAATCTTAACAAAATGATTGGAAACTCATCTGACCAATGGATTGAATTATTTCTCGCCATTAGAGCATTTTTGAAAAATCTATGCAACCTTTTTACCATTCCATTGCTATGGGGATGATATGTAGTAGTGCAAATTTTGTGTGCTCCTGGAAATTTAATGAATTAGAAAATAATGTCGATTCGAATTGTCGGCTTTGATCGGTGGTTATTGTGTGGGGAATACCGAAGCGGGGAATATAGTTGAAAAATAAAATTTTAGCGGCTGTATAAGCTGAAATATCTTTGAGCGGATATGCTTCTGGCCAACGAGTAAAACGATCTACTGTTGATCCAATATATAGAAAATCGCTTGGGTACTAATCCCGAATTCAAAGAATCGCTTGGCTGTTGATCCCATATTACTATTTTAAAAAGCGACAACAAAATAATCAAGAAAATTTTGAACAAAAGAGAAAATACAAAAGAGAAAAGAATAAAAAATAGAAATATAGAATAAAGAAAACCAGAAAACAGACAAGGAAAGAAAAATAGCAAATCATTAAACACAAATAAGATTTTCATTCCGATTCGGTTTTTGTAAAAAATATAAAAAACTAAATAAGTATGTCAACAAAATTAATATGATTTTATGATTTTTTATTAGTTACTAAGTGTTTTCAAATAAAATAAAATAAAATAACACAATTTATTGTAGTACACAACACCACAATATATCTCTTTCTAAAGCTAAGATCACACACAGCAACTTTTGTTGCAACGCAGCATAAAAGATGCGAAACTCGAGTGCTGCGTAGTGCGAACAGGATTGCAACACAAAAAGTTGCGATTCTCTTTTGCTGGATGACTAGATTTTTATATTGCGCGCAACCTGGAAAGTTTCAACGTGTGAATAGTAAAAAACAAAGTTGCATATGCAACAAAAAATATTAAATTGGTTGAAACTTTTGCTACATGGTTCATGCAAGTTTTTTGACAACTTAGTATTATTGTTTATGAAAAGTTTTTGAAATGTAATGAAATTGACATGAGAATATCCTTTTTTTTATTATGGGTCTCAGTTTTTCCAAAAGATAATCAAAATCAGATGCTGATAATTATAAAAATGTTTAAAAAATAACACGTAATTCACGTAATAAATTATGAACAAACCCATACTGTTCACGTTATTTTATAAATTTTTTGTATCCAGCATTTTCCTTTACTTTTTTACGCCGTCATCTTTCTCATCTTAATAAAATAAGTGTTAAAGATGCAACAGGTTATTTTTTCTCGCCATAAAACATATTTTATTGCATTAATTAAATGTTAAAATTAAAACAAGACGTACAATTTTTTACACATACATACACGAAAAAACTGCGAGGAAGTTGAAAGCAATAAAAGCTGCATGCTATGTGTGAACACCTTTGCAACTTTTTTTTTTAATATGCAACGTTTTAGGTTGCAGCAGCATAAAAACTTCAGATTGCGCGCCACTTTTACCTACATGTATGAACAAGACTCGCAACTTTTGCAGCTGCAACCAAAAAAACCCTGATGTAAAAGTTGCTGTGTGTGATCTTAGCTTAAGTGAACATATCGCCCAAAAATTTATAGTTCAGGAAATAAAGTAAAGTTTAAAAAATGACGGAACCCGCGGTTAATTTTGATAATAATGTATATAATCATCATCAAAATATTGGAGCTACTTCCATACAAATTCCTCAATTCTGGACAAACTGTCCAGAAGCTTAGTTTTACCAAATTGAGGCACAATTTAATTAACAAAAAAGATATTATGATCGAGAAAGATGTCAAAAAATATCAACATAGCGCTTATTAGTTCGAGTAAATAAAATATTTCAGAATTTTTAGAAATTGCTGACAAAATTAGTGAATTTTCGTAAGGCAGTTACATATGCTTCTGCAATTCAGAGCAAATTAACAAATCTCAATAACTCTTTTAGTTCAACAAATGTAAATCAAGAAAATGTTACATTTCTTGTAAATAAAATCTCAAATTTAGAAAACGAAATAATTGAAATTAAAAATTTATTAAAAAATTTTACATCCCAAAATAGAAGCAGCAGAAACTCTAGTCCGTCTTCAAATAGAGGTAATAGCCAAAATAGAGTTCAAGAAACTGGAAAATTCTATTGGGATCACTTTAAATTGAGTACGAAACCAACAAAATTACAGAGGGGCTCAGTGTCAATTCTGGTCAATAATACTAGGAATAACGAAAATAATTTCAAATTTCTAATTGATACTGGGGCTGATCTCTCAGTCATTCCAAACGTACTCTTTAAAGCAAACAAAAGGAATCCAAATTTAATTTTATCTGCCGCAAATGGAATAACAATTAACACTTTCGGCTCTAAGATTTTAAAAATCGATTTAGAAATTTCACTTTTCCCTTCATTTTAGCATCAGTAAATAGACCAATTATCGGAGCAGATTTTCTCACTAAAGTTAATTTAATGGTAGACTTAAAGCAAAGGCGTCTTATTGACAACACAGCATTATCTGTTATGGTATTATCAACCATTAATAATACAGCGGCTCCCAAACATTTGATAATAGAAAATGATTATCGAAAAATTTTGCAAAAATTTCCAGAATTACCAGCAGCCCCAAATTACAATAATACATAATACATAATACGGTACATCACATTACAAACTCAAGGACAACTTCCTTTTTCAAGACCAAGAAGATTAGATAACAAAAAGTTAAAAATTGCAAACTACAAGTAGAATTTGATGAAATTTTCAAATTACACCTTTGCAGACCATCCGATTCTTCAGTTTCTTCTCCGCTAAATATGGTCACAAAAAAGAACTGTTCTGATTGGCGACCATGTGGTGATTATCGTCGTTTAAACGCTTTCACAATTCCGGAACGTTATCGAATACCACACATCTAGAATTTATCAACACATGTATCTGGATGTAATTTCTTTTCTAAAATTGACCTTGTACGAGCGTACCATCATATCCCAGTTACCGTTGATGATATTTGCAAAACTGCAATTACTACTCATTTCGGATTATTCAAATTTATGCGGATGCCCTTTGGTTTAAGAAATGCTGCTCAAACTTTTCAGCGGTTTATGGAGAAAATTGTTTATGGATTAGATTATGTATTTGTTTATATCGATCACATACTAATTTTCTGTAAAACTGATACTAAACATAGAAATCATTTCAAAGAACTTTATGCTAAACTAAGCAATTTTGGTATAAACTTTAACGTGTCAAAATGTGTTTTTGGGGTGAACTCATTTGATTTCCTGAGTCATAAAATAACAAGAAACGGTATCTTGCCGTCAGATGATCGCATTTCAGCAATAAGAAGTTTTCTTACACCTACTTCTATAAAGCATATTGAGCGATTTATTGCAATGGTTAATTACTACCATCGATTCATTCCAAATTTGGCAGAAATTCTTTGTGCCATTTATTACATTTACCAACATTACGCTCTAAAATAAAATGGAACAAAAAGTTTTATTGACCAAATTATTGTGATGACGCTTTTACAAAAACTAAAAACAGTTTAGCATCAGCAGCTCTTTTTATTCCCCCCCTAACTGTCGACGCTTCTAATACAGCTATTGGTGTAGTTCTTCAACAGTTAGTAAATAACATTTGGCAACCAATCGCTTTTTATTCCAAGAAATTAAAAACATCCGAAATTAAATACTCCGCTTTTGATAGAGAACTCCTAGCAATTGTTTTTTTATCAATTAAGCACTTTCGGCATTTCATTGACGGCAGAGATTTTTGTGCATTCACAGACCATAAACCACTTACTACAGCAATTTTTACCAAGGCTGAACGTAGCTCAAGGTAAGAGCGACAACTAGATTTCATAACACAATTCACAACGGATATCGGGCATTTAAAAGGTAAATTCAATGTGGTACTTTATTGCGCATTTCGCAAGACGAATGTTTTTCGAATGATTCTGTTAAGATAGATTTAGGAACAATTCTATTGCACCAAAATTGCGATGAAGAACTAAAGGAACTAATTTCAAATAACGATCGTAAAATAAATTCAAATTCAAACTTTGAACTATTCAATTACCTGCTTCAGAATTATTACTTTGGTGTGAAATTTCAACCAACAAAAATAGACCTTACGTACCTAAAAACTTAAGAAAAATCATTTTCGATGGTCTACATAATATATCGCACCCAGGTATGCGAGCAACAAAGAAACTAATAACAAATAAATACTTTTGCCCCAAAATGAACACTGACGTTAATTCATGGTCAAAAACATGCATTAATTGTCAGAAAAATAAAATTAACAAATACACAAAATCTCCAATTGGTAAATTTAAAATTCCAGAGGATAGATTTCAACATATCCACATGGATATCGTTGGTGGTTTTCCTCACTCAAACGATGATACTTACACCCTGACCATTGTTGACCGTTTAACACGCTGGCCGGAAACATACCTCATAAAAGATACCACCGCAATAACTATCGCAAGAATCTTTTTCAACGAATATATTTCCTGCTTTGGAATTCCATTACGGCTCACAACTGACCAAGGACCTCAATTCGAATCAAAATTATTTAACGAATTAACAACACTTTTAGGTATACACGAAATTCGTACTACAGCATATTATCCGCAATCAAATGGATTGGTTGAAAGATTCCACCGCACTTTATAATCGGCAACAAGAGCTTCAGGGAATTTCTTACACTGGACTGATCAAATTCCAATTATTCTTCTCGGTTTACGAACAACAATTAAAGAAAATATACAGTGCACTCCAGCAGAATTAGTATACGGACAATATTTAAGAATTCCAGGAGAATGCTTAGTAACTACAAATAGAAACGATTTTAGAGACTTTCCGAATTTTGTTAGCATTCTAAGGGATAATTTTAAAAACATTACTCCTGCCCAAACTAGTAATCACGCAACAACAAAATTTCATATACCAAGTGATCTTTTCGACTGCGAACTTGTTTTCTTTTGTTTTTATAATATTGCACTATAAAATTCTAGAAATGTTCTATTTTTTTATAAAGAAAAAGAAATCGGAAGATTTCTAGAAAAACACTACACAAATTCGCTATTATTAAACACCACACGAAATACGGCAGAATAACAATTTCAGGATATTTTCCGCATTTGAAACGTCAAAGACAATGTTTACATTATGTAGACCATTCGAGAGTATTGCCACATAGTATAAACCAGCGAGAATCGAACAATAAGATATTTTCTAGTAGAATCCCGAAACACTTTGACTGATATAAATAGCCGCCGGGATACAAGTAGAGAACAGTTGAAGTCTAAACTTCGTCCGAGATTGTATCAAAACAGAGATTTGAAACGTCATTATTTTGTGGTTGGTTTACAAAGAGCTTGTAAAAGTAATTTGTTTAAAAAGTGATTAATAGCGATTTCCATTGCGAATAAACTGTGATACAATAATTTTGTAATAATTAAATTATTGATAGCCAAATATTTTTAAGACTAATTATTAACGCATAAATAATTATAAATAAAGATTATACACTAAATTCACATAAATAAAAAGTGCTATCATTTTCATAGCATCGAACCAAAGGGGTAGCACGCAAAAATATAAAAATAAATTAAAATTAATGGTTTTATTTAAACAATAAAACAAGTTCAAACTTTAATATATATATAGATTGTAAGGTTACGGTTGTCTCGCCCTAATAAAATAAAATTGTTTTCCTCAAGGAAATGAAGCTGGTGAGTCAGGTTTTGTGAGCAAGTAAGAAGTCTTTGTGACACCGTCATTCAAAGAAGAGTCTTTGTGATATTGTAAAGAATGGACGCTATGTCTTTTATGTAAACTTTGTGTTTCAATAAATTAAGTAATTATCTAATTGTGTTTTTAACTAAATAAATATATTTGTGATTTCCCCACACCCCCTACAACTATCAGAAGTGGGATAACTTAAAGTGCTATCTTGAAAGTGGTGAAAAAAAAGTATTGTTCGAGAAAAAGTTAATTAAAATAAAAAGACGCAAAATGACTGACGAAGAATATACAGTCAGTGAAGCAAAAAAGAAATTGAAGGAGTTAGGACTGAAAACTTCGGGAAATAAAAATATTTTAAATAAACGTTTGAAATCATTTTTCAAAAATGGCGATGATGACTCATCAAAAAAGAATGATGATGAAAATTGCGAAATCATTAATGCGGGAAATGACCAAATAACTGCGGAAAGTGATCAAATAACTGCATTATCATCTTCACATCAACGACAACAGGATGATAATATGGCAGTAAGAGAGATCACACTATTGAAAAAAGAAATAGAGATATTGAATCGAGAAAAAAAATTAATTGAAATGGAAAATATATCGAAAAGTACAGTGTGTCCAGAACGAAAATTTACAAAAATAAATATTGTAGAACTATTGTGCGAATTTAGTGGGGAAAGAGACAATTTCCTAAATTGGTAACAACAAATTTTAAACATTCAAAAATTATATTCGATTCCTGACGAACAAATGAAAATAATAGCCATTAGCAAATTAAAGGGTAAAGCAATTCGTTGGTTCCATTCGAAAGCGGAACACATTCAAATACCGCTAAGTGATTTGCTCATTCAATTAAAATCCATTTTTGACAATCGACCAAATCGCTTATATTTACGAAAACAATTTGAGTCACATATGTGGAAAGTAAATGAACCATTTGCAAAATACTTCCAAGAAAAATTGTGTTTAGCAAATAATCTGCGATTAGATGAAGAAGAACTAATCGATTCCATTATTGATGGGATGGGAGATAAGAACTTACAAAATCAAGCCCGTAGTCATAATTTTCAAAATAAGGAAAAACTACTTCACGCATTCTCATCAATATTAAAACAAAGGAATGATCAACAATCTCAAAATTCAGCAGTCGTAACAACGGAAAAATTCAGAAGATGTTATAATTGTGGGCGTAAAGGGCATTTAGCAACCGAATGAGTAGGTATCCCGACACTTGGCCAAGTTACGTGTATTTCGATGCTTGGCCAGGTGGGCGTGCCAGCCAATGGGAGCGAAGCATTTGTCTCTTTCTATGGCAGGGGTGAATTGGGGTGGGGAGAGGGGCGTGGCAGTCTCTCTAGGCGATGGCGGGGATGGCGGGGAAAAATGGTTGTTGCCATACCCCTAAAATGGGCTGTTGGGTTTTTAAACATGACGACCAATTGTTTTAAACATGGCTGTCGACCAAATATTTTTAAACATGGCTGTCGACCAATTATTTTTAGAACTGGCTGTCGACACATGTCAGGGCGTGGTATTTAGGGCGTATTTCTTTGTCATCAGGGCGTGGTATTTAGGACCTATTTTTGTGTCAGCTGTTAACAATTAATTTTAAATTTATGGACGTCGTCAAAAAAAAAATCGTCGTGAAATATGAGTCGAAGCAGATGTTTTAAAAAGACAATATGCTTTAAACATTACACATGTGGTACGTCGCGTGGGGGTGGAAAAAGGTTTATGTATATTTTTTCCAGCTGTATTAGTACAAAATTTAACCAGAATGCAATTAATTGTTCGTGGAAAATGCATGTAAGTTTATGGAAATAATATGCGATCATTCGCCAAAACGCAGGTGTGAGAAAGGGATAAATGTATAAGAAATTTTGGTATAAAAGTTGGGGTGGGGAGAGAGGCGTGGTAAATTCGATCTATGCGGCATTTGTAGGCGGTGGCGGCGCTGTGATTTATTATTGCCTCCGCGGGTGGTTGGTGGGGAAAAAAATGGCCACACCCCTAAAAAAACTGTCGGGTTTTTAAATATGGCTGTCGACCAGTTGTTTTTTTTCGTCGCGTGGGGGTGGGAAGATGTTTATGATCGACAGGACGTATTTTTTTTTACAGGGCATTTTTTCAAGCTGTATTACAAAATGAATTTCCCATTCAATTAATTTTTCGTGGTAAATGCATGTAAGAAATAAAACGCAGGCGTGTGAAAGTGGATAAGAAATTTTGGTATAAAAGGGCCGGATTATCTGAAGATCCGTGATTTATTAAAATAAATTTCAATAGTACGGACGAAAGTAAAATGTTTAAAATAATTAGTGAACGGGAAGTTTTTGTGCGGAGGTTTAATTTGACCGGGTATAAAATTAATTTCCAAATTATTTCGATACCCGACAATGAAGATCCAACTCGTTGGATTAAATCAGCGATAGAAGGTGTTGTTGTTAAAGCCACAGAAGGTTTGGAACCAAGTGATTTTATTGGATTCACATTCTGTTGGAAGAGTTTTAATGAAAGAGGGCCTGGATGGGTTAATTATAAACCTGTTAGTGAAGTCAAATTTGAGGACATTTGGGGAATGATTTCCAAAATTTTTTAGAGCAATTCTGAAGGAATGAGTACCGATAGATTTTGCTTAACTGCAACTTCGGTAAAAATGCCTGTGGGAAGAGGCCGGGAACGGCCATGTGTCATGTGAGGTACGACCATAAAAAAAATGAGCATCGATGTGTTGGAACCTGCCCATGTTGTCAACAGACACCGGCCTGTGAAAAAGGTGTTGTAAATAAATATTGTGCAGCGTGCAATCGGTATTTTAGAGGAACTACATGTTACGAAAATCATGTAAAAAGTGTTTGTGATAAACTAAAACGGTGTATGGAATGCCTGAAACTGTGTAAAAGAGACAGAATTCAGGTGTGCGGGGAAATATTTTGTAAAAACTGTCAAAAACATGTCGCGAGTAATCACCTGTGCTTTATAAGTCCAAATTCGAGTAAAATGGATCAAAGTGACAATTTTTACGTATTTTACGACCTAGAAACGCGTCAAGAAAAAGTTTTAGGTGACGGGGAAGCAATAAAATTGCATGAACCGAATTTGTGCATTTTTTCTAAAAGATGTAATGTATGCATTAATGTGGAAGGACAATATTGTTGTGAAAAGTGCGGATATAGAGTGGAAATTTTACAACAAAACGTTATCGGAAGTTTCTTAAAATATTTATTAAATGTGCGAAAATTCCATAAACGTGTTATAGTGCTTGCACATAATGGGCAGGCATTTGATCACCAATTTATTTTGAATTATGTGCTGCAGAAAACAGATATCACACCGGAATTGATCATGCGAGGTACAAAAATCATATTGATGATGATTGGGAATATAAAGTTCATAGATTCGTTGAACTACTTCCCGATGCTACTGTCAAAAATACCACAAGCCTTTGGTCTGGCAGATAAATTTAAAAAAGGATACTTTGCCCACTTATTTAATACAATAAGTAATGAGAAATATATCGGAAAATTGCCAGCAGTTGAATTCTACAGTCCAAATACTATGAATGTTGATGATCGGAAATGCTTTCTACAATGGTATGAGGAACACAAAAACGACGAATTCAACATGCAGCGTGATCTAATAGATTACTGCAAGAGCGATGTGGAGATTCTAGCAGAAGGGTGTCTCAAATTTCGAAGTTTGATGCTGAGGGAATGTAATGTATGCCCATTCGCGGAAGCAGTAACGATAGCGTCTGCGTGTAACCTGGTATTCAGACGTAATTTTCTTCGCCCGTATACAATCGGCCTAATACCAAAAACTGGCTATCGTGAAGATAAAATTGCATAGAAGGTTGCTATACAGTGGTTGCTTTGGGAGGAGAAACAATGTAATATAAAAATCCGGCACGCGTACAACCAGAAAGAAGCTGTTATAAAGGGGGTAAAAGTTGATGGCTACTGCGAGGAGACGGGACAAATTTTTGAATTTCACGGCTGTTATTAGCACGGTCATCCCGCGTGTCTCACAAAAAATAGAGATGGTTCTCTGTATGGAGGCGGAGGCGATACATTAATTTCTCGATATGATTCAACAGTATTTAAAACTGAAAGGCTTCGATCGTCTGGATATGAGGTTATAGAAAAGTGGGAATGTGAATTCCGAAAAGAAATGTATGCTAACACGGAAAAGAAAAGGTACGTGAGTAACCATTCTGTACTAGTTAGTGCTCCACTTAATCCTCGCGATGCATTTTTCGGTGGTCGGACAGGTAACGCCAGAACTTATTATAAATGTAAGTCAGGAGAAAAAATTAAATACATTGATGTATGTTCTCTCTACCCGTGGGTATGTAAAAACAGAAAATTCCCAATCGCTCACCCGAAATTATATGTTGGTAACTTGGAGTGCTCCAAGCTAAATTTAACAAAAATTGATGGCCTGATTAAATGCAAAATTTTACCACCACAAAATCTGTATCATCCTGTCCTACCGATGAAACAAAACCAGAAGTTAATGTTCTCATTATGCTTCACATGTAGTTTGGAAAAAAGTCAAGAGGATTGTACTCATGAAGAAAATGAAAGGGCATTAACTGGAACATGGGTATTGGATGAGGTAAATAAGGCCATTGAAAAGGGTTACCAACTGCTGGATATTTATGAAATATGGTCTTATGAGGTGCGGCAAAAAAGAGATGGACTCATCACAGAAATGATGAACAAATTCCTAAAAATGAAACAGGAAGCTTCTGGATGGCCTAGTACATGTGTTACAGAGGAGGAAAGACATGAATATGTAAAAGAATTCTTTGAGAATGAGGACATAGTATTAGAACCGGAAAAAATAGAAAAAAACCCTGGTTTAAGATCCACTGCTAAGCTGATATTAAATTCATTTTGGGGTAAATTTGGTCAGAGGGAAAACCAATCGAAAACCTCTATAATAACACAGCCAGCTGAATTATATACACTTTTATTGGATCCATCTAAAGCAGTTAACCATATTTTACCAGTTAATGATGAAACCCTTATTCTGAACTGGGAGTACAAAGAAGAGGCTGCAGATACTCTGACTACAATCAATGTATGTATAGCAACCTACACTACTACACAAGCACGGTTGAAACTGTATTCATATCTGGAGAAATTGGGAGAAAGAGTATTATATTACGATACCGACTCTGTTATATACATAAGCAGAGATGGTGAATATGACCCCCCTGTTGGAAATTTTGTTGGAGATATGACTGATGAATTGGACTGTTACGGCACTGGCAGTTATATTGAAGAATTTGTGAGCGGAGGGCCAAAGAACTATGCATACCAGGTATTTTCAACAAAGGACAACAGTCGAAAAATGGTTTGTAAAGTAAAAGGCATTTGTTTAAACTATGAGGCGTCGAAATTGGTAAATTTTGAAAGTATGCGGTACATAATTTTAAACAGCGATGGAGAAGCGAGGCCGATCAAGAATATTTCTTCTAGTATACGGCGCACCGAAGATCATCGAATTATAACGACACCGGTGGTAAAACAATACAACGCCAGATCAGAAAAAAGGTAATTTTTGGAAAATTTTGATTCCATCCACTATGGGTTCAAACACACCAGGCATTATTAAATAAAAATACTATTTTTAATAAAAATATATATTTAAGTGTAAATATAATTGCAAATATATATCGATTGTAAGAAAGATTATTTTTAAGTGTAAATATAATTGTAAAATAAAATGAATATTATTTCACATCGCGTCTATTTTATTTCTATCATTATTACATTGTATTACATACTGTTTTAGCAAATGAACATTTTGTAGGGCACAACATCCTCTATGAGCTAAACACCTCGGAGTTAGAGAATATCGCATCCTCAAAGTGTTTAAATTCGGACATCCACAGTAGTCTAAATCAAATACCGTTGCTCTATTTCCGAGAATTTCACTGAGATATTTTTTCTTCTCCGATCCTTTAACATAAATTATTTTATTTTTCAAATTCGTCTGTAAAAATTGTATCACGTGATTAATTGACGTGTATCCGCCCTCCCACGATAACCCATGATGATTTATGGAAAGCCAGGTAGCTTGAGTCTGCAGTGCTGATGGTAGTCTGTTAAATTCAAATGGCGGTTTTAGGTGAAAATGACGTACTTCATTCTCGTTGAACAGGATCGCAATTTCCTTAGGAATGAAACTATTACTTTCTCCTTTAAAACCTTGTAAATCGACGAAAATAACCATGTTTACTGCTTCAAGTACCAGCCTCAACTGATCTTGGCAGGGTTTCAAATGACCCCACGTGTTGTCGCATGGGATCTTGTGGCCAAAAAAAAGAAATATTCTTGAGGGGAAAAACATGTTTGATCATGTCCTGATTTAGCATGGGGTTCAAGTGGCCACACGTGTTGTCCCACGGGATCTTGTGGCCGAAAAAGAAATATTCTCGAGGGAAAAAAAACATGTTTGATCATGTCCTGATTTAGCATGGGGTTCAAGTGGAAACACGTGTTGTTCCATATCGTGGGAAAAAATTTCAGTGCCCACAGATGTTGAAGTGAAACAAGAAAATTCATGTTCTAACGTGTCCAAGTGACGTCTCCCCTCCAGACTATAAATAGGGACCGCATGGCTAACAGAAGTTAGTCTTAATCAGGTACTTTACGGAAGACAGTCTAACAAAAAAAATGTCTTATTTTTTCAACGAATTTCTGGAAGCTGATACACCAGCAGCAGCAGCAGCAGCAGCAGCAGCAGCAGCAGCAGAAGGCGCAGTAGATGTTTTAAGCGAACTCAACAATAATCACGTACAATACAAGCCGACGAAGAAAATGGCGGATATGGAAATAAATACTCCATTTAAAATAAATTCGGCTCGGCGATGCATCACCAAATATGGAGAGAGATTAATTCTGGACCTTGGCGATTATCAGATATTTCTTCCTCCTCGATATGGGAAAACAACAGATCAGACTTTAAATCAACTAAACGAGCAGCGATTTAGTATCATTAACAAGGGAGCAGTGGGAAAAAGTTTCCATCTCACTTTTGTGCAGAATTAAAGAAATAAAATAATAATATTTGAAATTTAACTTTTGTGCAAAATTAAAAGAAATAAAATAATAATAATTGAAATTTTAAAATCTTTTATTTACAATATTTCAGTACTCGCGATCCATGAATTATGACTGGTCGAAAATCCCAACCATTTTACAAATACTTTGGACCCTTTCTTCTTTAATATTTTTTCAACAAGATACAAGTCTGGGTATCTGGTTTTTGTTAACTCCTTCTCGTAAAAGCAGCCTTTTATTGGCTGGCGCAGATAATCTTCAAGAATGTATGTCACGGGATTTGTATGCTGAACTGCCCGAATTTTGAAAATTTCAGTTGTCCAATTTGGTGTGTAGCCCTTCTCAAACACATGTTTCTACTTGCTGATATGTACAAAATCACCAGTTTTATATTTCGGATTCTGCTTTATTTTGATGTAACTATATACAGTGGAAAGTAAACGTTTTTCATTAGAAGGATTGACATCACACGGCCGCATTCGAGTTGTTCTGTGACGTGTTCTATTGTATCGATCCGTTAACTCTTTTACAAAATTAATCCACTGATAATTTCCACGCATGCTAAATTCCTTCCACATCATCATTTTAGAGTTCTATTAAATCTCTCTACAATCTGTGCCTTAAGAGTGGTATACGTAGAATAATGATTAATATGATACTTTAACATTAAATTTTGAAAATTTTTATTGAAGAATTCTTTTCCATCATCAGTTTGTAGGTTTTTAGGAATACGTCCCTGGTTAAATATTGTTGCCATTGCTTTGGTTATTTCAAGTCCTGTTTTATTTTTTACAGGTACAGCCCACGCATATTTCGAAAAACAATCAATGACTGTAAGAAGGAAATGATAGCCATTATTTTCTGCGGCATACGGTCCCATTTCCACCAAATCTGCTTGCCACAAATCGTTAAAACCTTTTATGATAACATGTCTTCGTTTAAAATTTCTTCGAGCCGGTTTATGTAGCTCATCGACTAACTGCTTTTTACCAGACGTGACTGCTCGCTTTACTATCATAAGATAAAATGGTGCATTATGCACTTTTGTCCAAAATAAAAAGTTGGTGATCGGCGTCGTCAACTTCTGTAGCTTTATCAGCAGGTTTATATTCAGTATAAGACATATCGACGCGATGTTTAGGGTCGGCGATGATTCCTTTTAAAAATTTAATTTCTCTATCGACATAGTCTTTTCTAACAGCATCACTATCACTAATAGGATAGTCCAAATTTACTATGCGCCTTGAATTTACATCATAATCTCCATCTTCAGTTAAATTAAAACCTATCCCCGGGGCTCCGCGATCACCTTGTACTCCAGGGGCCCCATGAGGGCCTTGTGGGTCACGATGGTTAGAAGACCCAGTTTTCTGTAGGTAACGTCCGAACTTATCAACGGACATATTTAAACTATAATATTCGCTTCTCTCAGCTCCTCGATAATCGATATAAATTCATTATTGTGATTATTATGCCCAGCCTGATGTGATACTACGAGTAAACGCAGTCTATCAACCAATTCATTCGGATCGTCCCAGTAAATATGTTCAATTTTGTTTTTAGACACTCGCATTAAACTGCCACCTTTCTTGACAAGCTTACTTATAACCGCCGTGTACTTATGATTTTTACTTCCTTTTACCTGTTTATTCACATCATATTCACGCCTATGAGCATTACTCTGCAGTAGAATAGGTTTATAGTTTTCTAAATCATTTTCATTATACGTAGAAGAATCAGGGTTTTTCATGAAAAGCAATTCATATAACCCTACGGTTCCTTTGTACGGGATATCATCAACATATATTTTATCATTTTGGATTTGAAAAATTGAATCCCCGATTTTATACTGCTGTCTATTTGGGCTCAGATAAACCCCATATACAGTATCCACCGCACTGTTCCCCGACGGTATTATTAATTTCTTCAAATAGTCGCTAGCTAGCGTATCAAACTCTTTTTCGGCTATAAGCTTATCGACAGCCTTCTGCCCGGCTGGTGTATCAAGCCATTTACCACGGTCAAATTTTTTGTAGGGTGTGGCCGGTGTGTCCCTGGACTCGACAAATGTATCTTCGTCATCATCCTCGAAATACAAAGCTTTCGCAGCTGGGTTAGGTGTTACAAATTCAGCCTTTATTTCCTGTTTTGGTTTGATTTCGTCTTTCAACTTTGGGTGTTTGGTGAGCTCTTTAAGAGGTTCAGTGATCGACTTAAAAGTATCTCGAAACCTGCTCTCTTTCTCTATCCGTCCTGATTTTACAGCCCGGTATTTCTTACGAATTGAATTCGTGGTTTTTATGATGGCTCGTAGTTGTTTTTCTTTCATGTTTGTGAACTGCTTTCAAATCTGCTCTGATCAGTTTATACATCTGGTTTATACAGCTACGGTACAGGTTTCGAACGGCTTTCAACTGCTTTTTAACAGCTCGGAGTACTGTTTTCATCAGATCTGTTACCTGTTACAGCTTTCGACCCGGTCAGCACTGTTTCACAGCTGTACTGGTATTGATCTGTTTCAGTTGCCAGCAGTTACTTTTATGTAGGTATCAAAACCCTTTCGGTAGCGGCCTTCATTTAAATAACTATCTTTATCTACCACAATGAAACCGTATTTTTCCTTCCACCATTCTGAACACATACTTCGAAAGGCGTTGAAAGACATTTCTGTATTTACATGATCATTATAAACATGTTTCAAGTTCATTTCATCCTGTTTGAATATAACCAGGAAATTCGTATTGTCTCGAATCAAATGTTTGGGTATATGCGTATATGTTTGACAGAGATAAAAACTGTCAATATCTTTATGCCGACCCATACAAAAATATGCCCGAATATTGTTCTGTTTATCACAAGCAACATCATCGAAGATAAAAATCGAATTGGGCATGGCCTCTTCAGGTGGTATAACATCGTTGTTATTTGAAAATGTGTAATAGCCCAGTTCGGATATTGGTGAAACAAGCCTCTTCAGATACTCATATTTCGGTTGCAGTAATGATTTAGAGTACACGTAAATATTTTCAAATTTTAATCCGTTCGGGTCTTCTATTAAACTGATCGTAACATTGGTTTTCCCACAATTTGACGGCCCCACAATAACTCCCCTTACACTATCAGGCAGTAATAAACTGTGCTTTCTCTCTTTACGGATAGCGGTTGCAATGTCAATATTTTTCACAGGAAGTGATACGTGCTGCTTGATGAAACGCATTGTAGTGAATAAAGAGTACTGTCTATAAACACCACCACTTATTCGATTACGGTATTATGAACAAGAAGGTTACGTTCAATCTTAAACCCCAAGTTTACAATATGTATACTTGGGACTTTGCCTATCGTGCTAGTCGTAAAGGGCCGTGGCAAATGTACGCCGTCGATAGATTTCGATTCGGTCGAAGAATCCAGCAGTTGAGTGAAATTATATCGCCTATTTTATTAGAAGATCATAGACAACGCATTTTAGTCAGTTTGATCAGTGCAGCATGATTGATCACACGCGCGACATTCGTTCTAAAACCGTTCAAGGGAGAGGTTTATTAAATTCTTTAATTAGTAATTTACCAATAGAATTACATTTGCCAGGATACCAATATTGTGGGCCTGGTACTAAACTACAAGAAAGGTTGGCCAGAGGCAAAGAGCACGATATCGCATATTCAAAATTTAAAACTTTAAACGACCGACATATTGCTGATCGCATATTAGCTGGTAAGGCGTGGCAGAGATTAAAATCTTCTGATTCAAACTTAAGTGAACGCCTGAATGCGTGGTTAATAACAAACACTATGAAAACTAAAACTAAATTAGGGATGGGAGTGAAACGTCAGCCATCTTTTCAACAGATTATTCGAAATGCTCGAGTAGTATTGAAGGCTCGGAAACCAAAAACTACAAAGGAAGCAGTAAAACTAGCTCTCGCTGCAACAAAGAATGTGATTAATCGTAAGACAAAACGCCCCCGTGTGATTAGAGTACCAAAAGTTGGTGGTATTCTCCCTCTACTACCCATTTTTGCAGGACTATCGGCATTAGGTGCATTATCAGGTGGTGCCGCTGATATAGCTAAAGCTGTTAACGATGCTAGTGCTGCTAAAAGAGAATTGGAGGAAAAAACTCGTCATAATCGAAGAATGGAATCTATTGTTGTCGTCAAAGGGCTGTATTTGAAGCCATATAAAAAGGGGTTTGGTCTATATTTGAATCCAAAAAACTATTAAAAATGCTGCCCAATAAACCCTTAGATGAACTAGATTTATATAGATATGGTAAATCTTTACCCCATTTCCGAGGTGTGTTTATGCGAAATAATTTGCCGAAGACACCATGGCGAAACGAGTGTGGAATTGTGAATCTTGATTTGACAACCGGGGAAGGAACACATTGGGTAGCGTACTGCAAACGAGGCCGAAATATTGAATATTTTGATAGTTTCGGGAATCTACAACCGCCTCTTGAAATTATTCGTTATTTGGGCGATAATATCAAATATAACTACAACAGTTATCAGAACTATGACTCTGTAATTTGTGGACATTTATGTTTATATTTTCTGTACAATAAATATATTGATTTTTAATAAAATTGTTTAGTTTCATTACAACCGTCTCACCATGTCGTTGACCCTTACATTAAGTGGTAACGAATCACAGTTATCCGCAGAGTATTTTCCTCCACTGGAATTGCCCGAGGGATGCGTATGCGGGCTCGTTGATTTTCAAACATATAATTCAATACCGAATATTGATGTGGACAATAACAAATTTCATGTAGGTAATAAAATTATAGAGATAGATGTTGGATCGTACGAAATTGACGATATTTCTAAATATATAGAAAGGAAGCTTGAAGAAAATAAAATTGGATTTTTATTGAGAGCTAATAATAACACATTGAAGAGTGAAATAAAATCTTCTGAAAATATAGATTTCACCCACAAAGACTCGGTTGGGTCATTATTGGGTTTCAGTAAGCGTATACTCACGAAAAATATAATGCACGTTTCCGATATGCCAGTCAACATTATTAAGACGAATACTGTCCGAGTAGAATGCAACATTATTTCGGGGTCTTACATTAACAGTAAGCAGGTACATACATTGCACGAGTTTGCTCCTAAGGTAGGCCCAGGGTATAAAATTATCGAGGTGCCCACGAATGTCATCTATTTACCTTTGAACGTCAAACGATTAAGTTCTCTCACGTTGAAGCTTGTCGATCAAGACGGTAATTTAGTGAATTTTCGTGGAGAAACGATTACTATTCGACTACATTTAAAATGCTGATATACAATACCCCGCAGCGTAATAGTACTCTCATTCAGAGTATAACCTCAGAACCTACAACAACTAAGCCGCAGCTGTCGCTAATAAATAAAGCATACTTGAGATCTCTGGGGCTTACATTAAAATAATGAATGATTTATTAAAAATCTCGAGTGGTGTTAGCTATGATAACAGCATTGTGAAAAAGGAATTTCACAGCTACTCACCATTTCTAAACTCATACGGTAACAGTGATGAAATACGAATTTCAATACAACATCAGGATTTAATTCTTCTACCGTGTGAAAGTTTTATTTACATCGAGGGGGCAGTATATAAAAGTGATGATGGGACAGTCTCTGCTACAGCGAAACTAGGCAATAATGCTATGGCGTATCTGTTTGATGAAATTCGTTATGAATTAAATGGTGTAGAAATTGATCGTAATAGAAATGCAGGGTTTACTTCTACCATCAAAAATTATATTTCCCTACATGCCGACGAAAGTAAAATGTTACTCAATGCGGGTTGGTCACCATCAGCTCCAATTACATTGCAATCGGGACAATTCAATTTTTGTATTCCATTGAACATGCTCCTGGGATTCGCCGAGGATTATCAGAAAATTATACCAAATGCAAAGCATGAGCTTATTTTAGTACTGATGATAATGCACTTATATCATCCACAGATACTGTGACGGTAAAAATTCTGAAATTAAAATGGAAGATACCGCATATAACTCTCGCTGATGAAGAAAAACTCACTTTATATAAATTAATTGAAAACAATCAGCCAATTAAAATGAGTTTTCGCAGTTGGGATATGTATGAATATCCAGTACTACCAGAAACTAGTCAACATACTTGGACAGTTAAAACTTCGAACCAGTTAGAGAAGCCTCGATACGTTATATTGGCTCTACAAACCGACCGCAGAAATCAGAAAGGCAAAGATGCGAGTAATTTTGACCACTGTAAACTAACAGATATCAAAGTTCATTTAAATTCTATATCATTTCCGTATGATGACTTAGATCTTAAATTTGATCAAGATCGATTCGCTCTATTATACGATATGTATTGTAAATTTCAATCGGCATATTATACTCCTAAAGAACAACCGCTGCTTTCTCCAAATGAATTTAAAAACAATGCCCCGATCATAGTTATCGATTGTGCGCATCAGAACGAGTCGATCAAATCGGGCCCCGTAGATGTTAGATTGGAATTCAAATTGTCGGGGAATATACCGGCTAATACTTCGGCATTTTGTTTACTTCTACACGATCAGATTGTTGAACACAGACCACTAACTAATGAAGTGCGAAAGGTACCTCAGTAGCCCGGCGAGAGTCAACATGGATGTACAGAAAACTTTGAACGATATTGAATGGTTTTTACAAGATTACGGCGACTTTATACTTGAAGAACATAGAGAGAAACTTAATGCACACTATGCCTTCTTGAAACCGTACCTCAAAGTTCAAAAGAAAATTGGAAAGCATGGCGAGCACTATGAGAGCTGTTCATGGGCAAATGATAATACATCTTGTGGACCGGATACCAGTGGATGCGGTTATGTCTGTATGAACATCGCAGCTGTTAAAAAACTTATATTATTCTATTTAAAATTAAAAAAGAAACCATGTATATTATTTTAATAAAGTATTGTTTGAATAAATTATTTTGTTTTTCGGCTTTAATGTCACAATTGATCCAAATGTTTTTTCCGAAAAATTAATCGAAACCAACTGGTTAAATTTTGTATTCTACTAAACAAATCCTGTCGAAAAATATCACACGTCCTGTCGATCATAAACATCTTCCCACCCCCACGAGACGTTTTCGGATCGTTTTTAAAGGATGATCCAAATGTTATAAATTAACCCCGAAATTGTAACCATATGTATTTTGTAATCTGTGGGAAATTCATTTTGTAATACAGCTTGAAAAAATGCCCTGTAAAAAAAATACGTCCTGTCGATCATAAACATCTTCCCACCCCCACGCGACGTTTTCGGATCGTTTTTTTAAAGGATGATCCAAATGTTTTTAAATTAACCCCGAAATTGTAACCATATGTATTTTGTAATCTGGAAAAAATTTCACATTTTCCCACGTTTTTCAGGATCGCAGTTGATCCAAATGTGTTTTCCATAAATTTAGATGTACTTATCATTGCAACCAGACGTTAAATTTTGTAATCTAATACAGCTATAACCGTGTCAAATAAATACTTGATCCAAATGTGTTTTCCATAAATTTACTTGAATTCTGGTTAAATTTTGTAATCTAATACAGCTATAACCGTGACAAAGAAATACGCCCTAAATACCACGCCCTGACATGTGTCGACAGCCATTTCTAAAAATAATTGGTCGACAGCCATGTTTAAAAATAATTGGTCGACAGCCATGTTTAAAAACTCGACAGCCCATTTTTAGGGGTGTGGCCATTTTTTCCCCCACCAACCAACCGCTGGGGCCATCACGGTGCCAGAAAGAGACAAATGCCGCATTTACCACGCTCCTCTACAACGTGCCCTACTACACCTTTCCATCTCCCACTCCCTCATACTGTCTTCCCATTGGTCCGCCACGCCCCTCAAACCCACGACAATTTACCCCAAGAACGCACCCCATACAAATCATATGGAAATCAGTCCCGGAACTTTATTGGCCACGCCTACGGATTGATCGAATTTACCACGCCCCTCTCCCCACCCCAACTTTTATACCAAAATTTCTTATACATTTATCCCTTTCTCACACCTGCGTTTTGGCGAATGATCGCATATTATTTCCATAAACTTACATGCATTTTCCACGAACAATTAATTGCATTCTGGTTAAATTTTGTACTAATACAGCTGGAAAAAATTTACATAAACCTTTTTCCACCCCCACGCGACGTACCACATGTGTAATGTTTAAAGCATATTGTTTTTTTAAAACATCTGCTTCGACTCATATTTCACGACGATTTTTTTTTTTGACGACGTCCATAAATTTAAAATTAATTGTTAACAGCTGACACAAAAATAGGTCCTAAATACCACGCCCTGATGACAAAGAAATACGCCCTAAATTCCACGCCCTGACATGTGTCGACAACCATTTCTAAAAATAGTTGGTCGACAGCCATGTTTAAAAATATTTGGTCGACAGCCATGTTTAAAACAATTGGTCGACAGCCATGTTTAAAAACCCAACAGCCCATTTTAGGGGTGTGGCCATTTTTCCCCACCATCCCCGCCATCGCCTAGAGAGACTGCCACGCCACTCTCCCCACCCCAATTCACCCCTGCCATAGAAAGAGACAAATGCTTCGCTCCCATTGGCTGGCCACGCCCACCTGGCCAAGCAGCGAAATACACGTAACCTGGCCAAGTGTCGGGATACCTACTCGAGTGTCAAAAACCTAAAAGAGTACCGGGTTCCTATTTTTCATGCGGATCGTTGGATCACACCATCAGTAACTGTCCATCCAAACAACTAAAACAAAATGGAAATTTTCCCAGCACATCGTCTAGACCTAGAGTAACACTCATTGAAGAAGTCAACACATCCGATTTTATCACAGACGTGGGTATATTTGCAAAAAATATAAATGGTAATGTAGACGAGTTAAAATTAAAAGCTCTTTTGGATACAGGTAGTGCAGTATCAATTATAAAAGAAAAACATATTCAATATTATGATTCTCAAAATAAGCTACAACATTATGTTGGAATCAATAATTCTCAATTACAAGTTCTAGGTACGTTTAGTGGTTTGATCAAAATCTTCGATGAAACTCATAGTCTAATATTATTGGTAGTTCATGATTGTACAATGGAAACTGATGTAATAATTGGAAGGGATTATTTGAAGAAATTTGGCCTTAAGCTCAACTATGAAAAAGTAGAAAATTTTGAAAACGAAATTCTAAATATTAGTATTGGAAATGAAAACAGGTTTGAATTAAATTTTGGAGATAATATATCACATGAGACTAAAACTAAAGTATATGATCTATTTAATAAGTATAAAACAAATTTTTGCAGGTTTGACGAACCCAGAGAGAAATATGAGATGAGTATCATCCTGAATAGTGGCGAGCATTTTAACACGAAACCTCGAAGGTTAGCTTACAATGAAAGAGACATTTTATCTAACATTCTAGAGGATCTACTCAGAAGTAACATAATACGTAAAAGTCATTCTCCATACTGCTCACCGATTGTTTTATTAAACAAAAAGAATAAAAATGAATATCGATTATGCATCGATTACCGTACATTAAACAAAATGACAGTACGAGACAACTATCCGTTACCTATTGTTGAAGACCTTATTGATAGATTATGTCACAAAAATTACTTCACATTATTGGATCTTAAAAGTGGTTTTCATCACATTTTTATGGCAAAAGATTCAATTAAGTACACAAGTTTTATTACGCCTATGGGACAATTTGAATATTTGAAAATGCCGTTTGGGTTAAAAAATGCCCCATCAGTCTTTCAACGGTACATAGAACAAGTTTTTCAAGAATTAATTAATGCTAAGAAAATAATCATATAAATTGACGATTTGTTGATAGCAACTAATACGATTGATGAACACTTAGAGATTCTTGAACTTGTATTTCAAGCATTATCAGAAAATTTACTGGAACTAAATGCAGCAAAGTGTAAATTTGTTTGCACATTGATTAATTATTTGGGGTATACTCTTGATAAAGATGGCATTAGGCCTAATTTAAGTAATATTAAGACAATTAATGAATACCCTCCACCAAGAAACATTCGTGATGTTCAAAGATTTTTAGGAATGTGTTCCTACTTCCGTAAATTCATTTTTAATTTCAGCCAAATTGCAAACCCATTACAAGACATGATAAAAAAGAATGCTACTTTCACTTTTGAAATTGAACAATTGAATGCATTTGATGAACTCAAGTCAAAATTGTTAGAAAGACCATTACTGTCGCTATTCTGTCCTTCCGATGAAACCGAATTACACTGTGATGGTAGTTCAATTTGATATGCTGCAATACTGATGCAAAGGAAATTAGATGGAAAATTGCATCCAATATTTTATTTTTCCAAGCGTACGACAGACCAAGAAGCTAAGTATCATTCTTATGAGTTAGAAACTCTTGCCATTATTTACGCGCTGCGTCGCTTTCGAATTTATCTATTGGGTAGAACGTTTAAGATTGTAACCGATTGTAATGCACTGACTTTGACTTTAAAAAAACAAATCATTAATCCTAGGATAAGTCGATAGGCATTAGAGATGCAAAATTTCGATTATGTCATAGAACATAGAGAAGGTCGACGAATGCAACATGTTGACGCGCTAAGTCGCTGTTATTGTATTCTAGTGCTCGAAGAAAATACCTTCGAACAATCAATGGATATATGTCAGAGCCAAGACCCTGAGTTAGAAGTGTTACGAAAAGAACTGGAGTCACAAGAACATTCTCTGTATGAATTAAGAAATGGACTCATATATAGAAAAATTGACAAGTCGAGAATTCGATTTTACGTGCCCAATGCAATGCAATTGCACATCTTGAAAACTTCTCATGATTTGATGGGACATATGAGTGCCGAAAAAACTATTGAAGTTATTAAAAGGACATATTGGTTTCCACACCTGACTAGTAAGGTTAAAGAGAATATAGCAAACTGTCCTAAGTGTATATCTTTTAACGGTCCGACCGGGAAGATTACTGGGTACCTTCATCCAATTCCAAAAGGGGATAAACCTTTTGATACATTACACATAGATTATTATGGACCACTTCAGTCAATTCGAAATAGAAAAAAGTATATTTTGGTAATTATAGATGGTTTTACCAAATTTGTCAGACTATACACTACTAACACTCAAACAACAGACGAAACTATCAAGTACCTTAATCAATATTTCAATCAATATTCTCGTCCGATTAGACTTATTAGTGACCGTGGGACATGCTTTACATCTGCAAAGTTTAAAGAATATCTGCCAGATCTCAACATTCAACAAATTCTCGTGGCAAGTGGCTGCCCGAAAGCGAATGGTCAGGTTGAACGTGTTAACAGAACCATGGGACCTATGATTGCCAAACTTGTGGACCAAGAACGGAAAATTTACTGGTATGATGTGTTACAACAAGTAGAATTAGCACTAAATAATATTTGTTCCAAAAGTACGAAAACTTCACCAAGTAAATTATTATTCGGAGTAAACCAAAGAGGAGATGTGAAGGTAAAGGAATACCTTGAGAATTTCGTATTAGAAAAAAATGAAGAGACATTGTCTGAAATAAGGGCTGATGCAGCAGAAAACATTGTGAGTTCCCAAGTATATAATGAAAATAAAATTAATGAAAGGAGAAAGCAACCTAGAAGATACTCTGAAGGAGATTTAGTTATGCTAACAAACGTTGATACTACTATTGGGGTAAATAAGAAACTAATACCCAAATATCGAGGTCCATATGTCTTGTTCAAAGTGTTAAATAATGATCGTTACTATAAAAGGGATGTAGATGGATTTCAAATCACTCAAAAGCCACTTGAGGGAGTGTTTGATGTCTCAAGAATTAAACCCTGGATTCGACAATCCTAATATGGTAATTTGAAACCTGAATTTTATATTATAAAAGAGAAAGTATGAAATAATTATTAAGATATTTTATTAATTGAACTAAGAAACATTTTGAAGTAGTAATTAAGTTATTGTAAGATTGTACTATCTGAATTTTATGATTATAATGAAAAGTATCTTGTTAAAGTAATAATTGAACTGAGAAAATTTTAAGTAGTCTTTAAGTTACGATTGTATTACCGAACTAATTCGAGGACGAATTAGGCAGGATGGCCGAACTGTAAGGTTACGGTTGTCTCGCTCTAATAAAATAAAATTGTTTTCCTCAAGGAAATGAAGCTGGTGAGTCAGTCTTTGTGACGCCTTCGAGCAAGTAAGAAGTCTTTGTGACACCGTCATTCATAGAAGAGTCTTTGTGATATTGTAAAGAATGGACGCTATGTCTTTTATGTAAACTTTGTGTTTCAATAAATTAAGTAATTATCTAATTGTGTTTTTAACTAAATAAATATATTTGTGATTTCCCCACACCCCCTACAAGATATTGTTTAACTAAAATGTAATTGTTATATATATATAGATATTGGTTGATTCTCAATTGAGCGATCAAGAGAGAAGGTTTTTTGAAAACAAATCTATTTAAATACATTTTTTTCCTTTTCAAGGGTGTTAAGAGTGAGTGATTTTACAAAAAACTGTGTAATTTAAAAAAAAAACATTGATTATACTTAAAATTTATATTTAAAAAGTTCGGTGCAAATTTATATATAAGAAAAAGTGGATGTGAAAAGAATATTGATAATTTGCAATATTTTAAATAAACCAAAAATTGAAAAAAATAATTTGTTTTTTTTGTATAGTGAAAAACAAAAAAAGTAGGCTGTGTGTGAAGTGGAGATAAAAAAACCATTAAATAAAAACCATAGAAACATAAAATCTAAAAACAGTGAAACGATAAAAAAGATTAAATAAAAGAAAAAAAGAAAATAGAAACTGTGTGCTGAAAAGTACACATACGGATAATGAAGTTGTAGGAAAAATTGAGTTTAGTAAGAATATGCCGAGAAGACAACGTATCCAAAAGATACAAAACACGAGATCGCGTTCCGTAGGTGGCGCAACAGGGACATTAACCCAAATTTTAAAACATGCAAAAGATGATTGTCTAACCACGGCAATACAAAACGTTGCTGATGCTAAATTGGCGCCTGCTCAGGCACATCTAAACAACGGTAATAGTAATATAAGTCAAAATTTTCTGTTTACAGGTAAAATGTCTTCCAATAATGAAAGTGTTGAGATGAAAAAGCTCATAGAAGAAAACGTCCGGCTCAAAAAAAATAGTGAGGGACTGCACCAGAGACTGGAAAAGTTTGGACTAGAAGTTCAAACTCTTCGCCAACAACTAACGCAACAAGGGAATACACAACAGCATGAAAGTACATCACCATCACCAATGAAAAAAAACAAAAACAATAATAATAGTAATAATAAAACTAATAATAATAATAAAAATAAGAACCATAAAAAATTAGCAAACAAAAAAAATGAGACAGAGTATACAAACAGATATCAAGCAATTGCCCCAGAAGACGAAGACGATGACGAAGCCGAAATGGCAGTAGATGGACAAAAACCCGAAAACATGAATGAATTTCCACCCATTGAATCGTTGAAACAACTAAAACATCACAACAAATTAAAAAAATTAAAGCAAATAATGATAATAATAATAATAACAATACTAATATGGAAATAAATAATACCAACGAAAATGAAATAAATAACAAAAAAGTTAAATGCATGGAAAGACTTCCACCAATTAACGTCTTTAATCAAAACATAAATTTGATACAAAAAGCGATCATAGAAAAACTAAAAACTAAAAATTTTATGATCAAACGAATTAGTGCAAGCAAGGCATCAATTCTGACATCTGACATAAAAACATATGAAGATATAAAGAAATTGTTAGAAGAATGTTGTGCACCGTTCTTTACCTATACTCCAAAATGCATCAAACCTCATACAGTTCTTCTTAAAAGTATTGATCCCAATACGAAAACTGAAGATTTTCTTGTAGAATTACAAGAAAGAGAAAATGAAATTAGTAATTTAAAATTTATAAAAGTTTCACAGTTCGAGACTACCAAATGCAAAACCGCTGGCAAGAAATTACCTATGTATATTGTACAAATTACGGCTGATTCTGATATCAACGGATTGAAACACATCCGACATATTATGAATCCAATGATTCATTTCGAAAAATTGCAGAATGCCAACGTATTACAATGCCGCAAATGTAAGCTTTTCGGACATTCTGCCAGTAACTGCGGTATAGTCCCGGGGAATGCAAAATTCTTGAAATAACGGAAAAAATAAAATCTATTGCGTAAATTGTCAAAGTAATGGGCACCCTACTTCATACAGAGGATGCCCCAAGTATGTAGCAATGAAAAAGTTGATTCGCCAAAAACTGCTAGATAAACAAACCAAAAATGAACAGAAATTTGTGAATAACTTCGTACAACCAAACGTAAGTTTTGCAAACATAATAAAAAGCTCTGTAACGAAAAATGGTACACCAAGCCAAATTACTAATATAACAAATAATAATATGCAAATTACAATACCACAAGAAAATTTGCAAAGTCAGAGTAATAACTTTCACGAAATCCTTAAACTATTATACTAAAGACATATTAGCAGCGATAATCTCAATTATCTCACGATTCTCAGTTAAAATTCGATATCGGACCAGATTTTCTCAATTATTGAGGATATTTAACGTAGAATTTCCATCTCAGTTATTGAATAATTGAGAACCTTTCGTTCTCTGAGTGTGAAAAGCTTTAAAGCTTTCGCTTTTAAATCTGGTAATACCGCTCATATTTATAGATATAAAACCGGGAAAAAGCGCAAATAAGAAGAAGACACATTATAAAATCACAGATTTGAATTTGGCGGTTCTAGTTTTTTGTATTTTGCAGGAAATGGTTCTTTTTTTAAAAAAATATCATATTTTTAAATTTTTTCTTTAAGATTTTAAATGTTTGCATATTCATAAATAATTTTTTTTTACTTCCAAAATTTCCTAACCAAAAAAGATTTTATAGAAAGCTTTGAGAAATGTCAAAGAATAATTGAGAATGAATTTTAATCCAGAAAAACAGAATGTGTCGAATGATCTGGATTAAAAATAATCGACTGCGTTAAATCGTTTAGTATGTCTAGGGCATTAAAGTCACTGGAAAATCGTTTATCTGGTATTGAAAATCAACTTCGTGTACATTCCGAAAAAATTTCGGTAGTGTACGATATTTTTGAAAATCATGTCTAAATGGCGAATCATCAAAGATATAAAGCTCATACAATACTGCCCGACAGAATTTCAGCCACAATTGCTTTCAACATTTATACAATAAATGTTAATTCCATAATCTCTCATGTTAGACGGGCAAATCTGACAAACTTTCTGACAATTCACAACGCGGATATGGTTCTCTTGAGCGAAACCAACCTCAGGAAAATCCATAAAGTCTCACTGAAAGACTATAACATAATAAGAACGGATAGACCAAGATCGAAGCAAGCAGGCGGAACAGCGATTGTTATCCGGAAAAATATGGCGTACGAAAATATCGAAAATGACATAATTCTTAACTTTAAAACGTTAGAGACAGCAATCGTTCGAATAAAATTAACACGAAATCAAAACTTATTTATCGTGGCCGCATATGCAAAACATGAAACTGGTAATGGGTTTTCTGCGGAACTGAGCATCTTATTTGAAACACTCCAATTAAATAATCCGAACAACTTTTATATAATTGGTGGCGATATAAATGCCAAACATACAAATTGGAAAAACGGAGTCAATAACACACGAGGAACACATCTTGTTCGTTGGCTCAATGATAACACAATTATTTACAGATCGAAGTTACTAACGGGTATATTACCAAGTTTTACTCATGGAAACTCGTATCTGGATATTTTTCTAATGGATAACCGTCTATGTTATGAAGATTTTTCTAATCTACATGACGAAACAACAACGAATTCTTTACAAACGATCATCTACGATAGTGACCATAATGCAGTACACTTAAAAGTACAGCATTCAAGAGAGTCACGATTCAATATTTTAAATATTAATTCAAATAGTCCTTCAGACACGCTGAATTTCAAAGTGTTGAATTGGAGAAAGTTTCAAAAGAAAATGACGAGGATTTATGAAGATAAAAATATTCAGATACTAACGAATTGGAATCTAAAACATAGGAAAATTAAACATTTGCTAGATAAAATCAATTCTGTTATTATTGAGACAATTGAAAAAACAGTACCAAAAATGCCAAACAATATCGACTTCGTTAAACCTTATTTGTCGAGGATAATAAGAAATCTAATTGCGTATAAGAACAATATTGTCAGTAAAATGAAAAGTCATATGCGTGCTAATTATTCATATTTAAAGGATGGCTCCCATGATCCAGTTGTCAAACGATACAAATCAGTTATTAATAACGTCAGGATATTGCTGAAGCAGAATATGACAAACAATATTAATGACTACTGGAAAAAAAAAATTGAGAATATATCACCAAGCGATCCAGTCAATATGTATCCAAATATTAATAGAATTTTCCACTCAAAAGGAAAATCAGAAATTGAAAACCTTTCGATAGAGGACAATCAATTAAATAGAGACATCATACTTGATGCTCAAATCTCTGTCACTCAATTTCCGATTCAGGAAGGAAAAATTCTAATAAATTCTAAACTAAATAAATTAAATGTTCTAGGTTGCTTTCTTCAAGATGTTCATAAGGAAATTCCTTTCAATTCAAAAATCTTACGCACGGTTTGGTCGGAAATATCTTCAAAAATTTTATAACTGTACACAAAAGCGCAATAAATTCCAGCCAAACAATTCTTCAGTTCTCTTCTTCGCTTCGAGCGAACGATATTCCGGATGAATTCTTGAATAATTATTTCACATCTACAGACATATTGACTGAAATTTTTCGAACACTTAATAAAAAAATCTTCGGGTAATGATCACATCCCAAATATCGTACTAAAACACTTACCTGTCTCAATTATAAAAGATTACTGTAGTACGCTTTTTAATAACTTATTAAACACCAGTGCGTTTCCAAAAATGTGGAAAACTGCAAAGGTTTTTGCAATTCCAAAAAAGGGCAAAGATTTAAGTTCAGTAAGTAACTATCGTCCGATCACTTTACTGCCGAATTTCAGTAAAGTATATGAGAAAGTAATAAACAAATCAATCGTTCATTTCACAAAAGCTGGAGATAATATACCTAATAACCAGTACAGTTTCAAGCACAGACACCAAACGACACATGCAGTGACAAAACTTGTATCATACGTAATCCGGTACAAAAACAAGCAAGAAGCAACTGGGGCATGTCTGATTGACTTTGAAAAGGCGTTCAATACCGTCTGGTTGAAAGGTTTAATATACAAACTAGGTAACTACTCAGTCTATCCACAACACCTGATTTATGAATTGATAATAGAAAAGGAATTTTACCTAACTGATGGCGATAAACGATCGGAACAAAATTACAGAATTAAAAATGAGCAAAGCAAACCATAGTAGTGAATTTACATTTTCTCTATATCGGCCGGACCACTATGGAACTTTCCCGATAATGTCATAAAATATTCATTTCAGTTCTCCTATTCCAAATGTACATTCCAAGTTTCATGAAAATGTGACTAGTATTGGCCGAATTATTAAGGTTTTTTTATTTTGCATTCCCGTAACCCCCAGAGAGGGGAGTCGCATTCTATCTTTTCAGTTGGCCTATCGAAAATGTCTACACTAAGTTTAAACAAAATCTGCCTATTATTGAGTGAATTATTGAAGTTTTTCTTTTTCAGCCCTCCACAACCCCCCACCACGGGGAGACACATTTTACTTTTTCAACTGATCCATTCCAAACGTACGTTCGAAGTTTCATTAAAATCCGACTTTTATCGGCCAAATTAAGAAAGTTTCTATATAGCGTTTTTTTATTTCACCCTCCCGGAACCACCACCGAGGGGAGACGCATTCTATCTTCTCACTTGCCCTATCCAGAATGTACGCACCAAGTATAAAGAAAATCTGCCTATTATTGAGTGAATTATTCAAGTTTTCCTTTTTTAGCCGTCCACAACCCTCCACCGCGGGGAGACATATTTTATTTTTTTACTTCGTCCATCCCAAACGTACGTTCGAAGTTTCATTAAAATCATTAAAATTGGAAAGTGCTAACAAGGCTTACCACAAAATTAGAAAACTTTTTTACACCAAATATCAAAACACCCGCGTAAAAATAATTTGCTATCAATCGCTGATTCGTCCTATACTTACTTACGGATGCCCGGTGTGGTATAACATCTCTCCATCCTATATGGAGAATGTCCGCGTATTCGAGCGTAAGTGCTTGCGCACTGCGCTAAGTATGTTCAGGAATTTACAAACCCTACACTATTATCCTAATAAAACCCTGTACAACACAGCAAATGTACATCGTTTTGATAGTTTCACATTCAAGCTGATACGTGATCACATATGCAAAGCCGTGCAAGTACACGAAAATGATAATATATATTTGCCTTATCATGTGGATCACGCATACTTTGAGAGTGCAAGGATAACTGGATACTTCCCACGGGAAGGATTTATTTATCTCGATAAGGAAGGCTATATCCAAGACAGAAATATGATTCCGTCGATATATCATGTTTATCGTCATTCGAACGATAATAAGATGTTTTATAACCCAAGAAATATAAAGGATATATCGAACCAGATCAGATTTTCTACGGATATTTCTTATCGAGATAAAAGACTTAATCCATGCCATAGCAAATACTGGTGGAAATGAAATCAATGTATCACCCGCTCTAGAACCGATCTCAATAGAGGTCCAACTTGCGATTTAAAATAGATCAATTCCTAATTTCCAACCCCTCCCTTATCCCTACTTCCCGTCGGAGTATCGCACGACTTACAGTGATGTTAATTCCTGAAAATGTCATCGAGACGTGTGATACTCAGTGTGCTCGTGTAAATGTTGTCTTGTCTTGTTTGTTATATAAATAATTTAAGTGACAAAAAAAGAGTTAAATGGTGGAAGATTTTTCCTCCATAAAAAGAAAAATTGTTTAAAAAAAAATTTTATTATTAATAATATTTAAAAAAAAAAAAAACAGTTAAAAATAAGAAAAAATGAATTTAATTTTAGACCCAGTAGCTTTAGTTAGCCTTTAGTCTAGTTTTTAATTTAGAATTTTAAGAAAAACTTTTTATACTTTTTAGTTCTAAGAATAAAAAATGAATTATAGTATATAGGGTAAAAAAAATAGTTATAAAAAAAAAATAGATATTGGTTAACTAAAAAGTAATAAGAGTATTGTTTGAGAGATAACTGTTTAATGGGCAGTTATCAACTATACACGGCAGTCAGTAGTTAACCGCCTAAGTAACAACTCGTGATCTCTCCTTTGGAGACAACTCAGAAAAAGTTAGAGCAAGCATTAGTTCTTTCAAATGATGAGACAAATAGGTTTTCTAATATTGCATCTTTTCAACGGTTTGTCATAGGTAAGGTTATGTGGGAAACATATCTTTCGCAATTAGAGCAGCATTGTCAAGAATAGAATGTAACTGTGCCTGTGTTATAATGAGTTGAGCGTCATGTATAAATATATATATATATATATGTATATATGTGGGTTCATTTAAAGAAATCATCTTTTTTTATATACTGAAAACTCAATTTTATTATAATAAGTTTTGGTATAATTGTTGTTTGGATATTTTCCAGTAATTTATATTAAAAATGAACGATATTTAATTTGATTAACAAAAGTTTGGTCTGGTTTAAATTGTTTTCTAAAATGATTATTGCGATCTTTGAATATTTTACGGCTGACTTCTGCTTATGTCCAATTGCTGCTGACGACTGCCTCTTTCTCGTTTTTTTGATCGTTCGTGTTTTTTCTTGTAACTGCATTAAAGTTTGGTTGTGGTTAGTTTAACTGTCCTACATCCGGCCATCCTGCAATTCGTTTGTCTCAAATGAATGATTAGTTTCATCTTCGCTTCATGTTTCGCATCCACATGGCTTCATATGGTCAGCGCAGCTGGTTGTTCTTAGAGGTCCTTCGCTGTTCATGATCTTTTTTTCTACTGTATTTCGACCGGCTGGTCCGACTTTAATAACTTCATAGGGTCCTAAAAATTCAGATAATGTCTTGCCGCCTGTTGTAAATTGCGTTATTTTGACTGCCACTAATTCCTTTAGTTTGTAGGTATTTTCTGGTTTCCTTTTTTTATTTAAAAGTTTTCCTGTTTTCGGCTTGTAGTTTTTCACTTTGCTCTCGAACATCAAGTCTAATTCTGTTTCTTTCCTCATCAAAGTCATTCAGTCTTTCTTGTTCTATTAATTGTATGATTTCTGTGTCGGTTTTATTTTTCATTCGTACTCCAAACATTACTTCAAATGGTGTTCTCTGAATTGAACGTTAGAATGTGTTGTTTATATAGGTTTGTACTTTAGGTACAAACTTGTACCACTTTTCAGGTTCGTTTTCTGCCAGTTTTTTTAGAACTTCGATTATAATCCGGTTAATTCGTTCGGCTTGTCCGTTTCCTCTTGGAACACCTGTTGTTATCAGCACCTGATCTATATTTTCGTCTTGGCAGAAAGTTTTAAAATTATCTGATACAAAACTATCACCTCTGTCTGAAATGATACGTCCAGGATTTCCAAAAAATTGTTGTAATTCCTTTAGTTTTTTAATAGTTTCATCAGCAGATAGTGTTTTTGTTGGGTGGATCCACAGATATTTGGAGAATGCGTCTACCACGGTTAATATATATTTGTATTGCTTAGTTGTGGTATCCATTGGTCCAATATGATCGATATGGAAGGTTTGTAGTAATTTATCTTCTTTATCTATTGGGTGTAGGAAACCTTCTTGTTTACCTTGCTTTCTACATGCTAACATGCATTTGATACAGTTGTCAATGCATTTTCGTATTTTATCTTTAATTCGTGGAATAAGAAATTCTTCGAGCATCTGGTATGCTGTTTTATAAATACCGAAATGCCCTTCTTCGTGCTTCATTTTGATTATTTCTTTCTCCATGCTATGCGGTACTACTATCAATTCTTTTCCGTCTATTTCCTTTAACAAAAGATCCCTTTTCAGTTTAAAACTGTCATATTCTCTTTCATTAAGCATGGCTTTTATTGTTTAGATACACTCGTCCGTTTTTTGAGCTTTTTTGATTGTGGTTAATATTTCATTTTCTATAATATTGATGTTTGGGTAACGACTTAATGAATCAACATGTATCATCTTTTTACCCGGTCTGCGTTCCACTTCGAATGTGTATTCCTGAAAATACATAATCCATCTTTTGATAGCATTTGGTAATTCTTTTTTCTTCATTGTTTGTTGGAAAGCCATGCAATCCATTATAATTTTGAACTGAGTTCCTGGAATGTATATACGGAATTTTTCTAGTGCTCGGAAAATAGCATATACTTCTAGTATATAGCTGTGGATTTTCTGTTCGGCTGGATTGTTTTCCCGACTGTAATAAAAAACTGGGTGAAATTTATTGTCTTCACGTTGTTGAAGCAATATAGCGGCAATTCCGTGTTTACTTGGGTCGGTATGTACTTCTGTTGGTGTATCTTGTCTGAAAATTGCTACAACTGGTTTGTTGCTTAATCGTTCTTTTAAAGTTTTTATTGCATGCCTTTCTTCTGTGTTAATTATAAATTTAATATTCTTTTTAGTAGGTCCGTCAGCGGTTTCGCTAAAATGGAGTATGACGGGATGAATTTTCTAAAAAATCCGGTTAGTCCAAGAAAACTTTGTAATTCTTTTATGTTTCTTGGTTCTTGGAAGTTCCTTACTGCTTTTATTGTTTTTATTTTCTGACGGGCTTACTGTGCCGTTCTCTATTATATGACCGAGGAATTCGATTTTTCTTTTGGGAAAAATACATTTAGACCACTTGATTTGTAATCCATTTTCGGCTGCCACTTTAAGAACAAGCTTAAGTTTTTGTAAATTTCCTTCTTCGTGCTCTAGCTGGAATTATTAAATCATCTACATAAACGTCTAAATTTTTTTTATTAATTAGTTCCCGGTAAACTATTTGAATAAATCGTAAAAAATTTGCTAATGCGTTTGATAGTTCGAACGGAACATAGTTGAATTCGAATTGTCCTTCCTTTATGACGAATGCCGTGTATTTCTTACTTCCTTCTTCTACATGCACATGGAAGAATCCGTTTCTTAGGCCTAGTGTGATAAATACCTTAGCATTTTGAAGTCCATCTAGTACACCTTCGATCAGTGGAGTTGGAAAAGGATCCTTAATAGTGCGGTTGTTCAGTTTTCGGTAATTTATGCATATTCTTGGCGTTCCATCCTTCTTTGTTACCAATACTACTGGACTGGCGAATGAAGAAGATGACGGACGTTTTATTTTTTCTGTTAACCATTCGTCTACTTGTTTTTTGACAGTCTCTTTTTCTTTTATAGGAAGTCTTCTTGGCGGCATGTAAATTGGTGTCCCGTCTTCTAAAAAAATAGACATTTTAATTGGACATTCTTTAATTTTTTTAGGCTTGTAATTTGTAATCAGTTCTCTTATTTCTGCTTCGTATTTATTGGGTACATCGATTTCATTGGTTTCATCGACTTTTATGTCCATAATTGTATTTTGTTCTTTTTCAGGCTTATAAAATTTAACTCCGTTCTTGTCGATAGTTACTTTGGCATTGCAAATAACATCATTACCGATAATACATGGAATTCGAATTGCGTTGTCTGGAACCACATGAACTGTCGTCTTAAATGGGATGTCGTCTATTGTGATTATTCCTTCGAAGCAACCAATTGACGTTATTTTGCCATCGGATAACTCTGCTAAATTTAAATGGTTTTTTGGAGTTTTAAATTTTTAATTTGTTTTGCAGCAATGTTTTTTAAAATAGTTAAATCGCTTCCTGCATCTATCAATGTCTGAAATTGAACGTTATTAATGTTTATATTTTTAATGTTTTGACAAAAAATTATGTTAGTTGCTTTAGAAACTTTTGTTCGTTTTTCTGGACAATTGTGCGACATACGTCCTCTTCCGTTACACAAAAATCATTTTGTTTCGGCTGTAAACTCATTTCTGTTGTGGTTTAGGGATCCACAATTGAAGCAATGACTTTGTTGGTTTGAATTTTCGCGTTTATGATTATTATTTACGGATTTTTGCGCGTTGTTACTGTTTTTATTTAGTTTCATTTTAAATTTTTCATACGAATCCCACTTTTGCTTTAATCCTTCGGTAGATGTGGCCCAGTATAAAATAATTTAATTTTCTTCTTTGTCTATTGTCCCGTTCATTATGAACGGTATTATCGACGTTTCATCGACATCAGCTAACTGTGCTATGTCTTTCATTTTATACACATATTCTCGAAAACTTTCCGATTGTTTTTTTACGGTTTTTTGTAATTTCAAAGAAATATCTGCTTTGCACGATTTTTTTTCGAATTCTTGGATTTAACCCGCTTAGAGTTCTTTATAATTCTTACACCCGCACGAGCGCGCGAAAACTTTTGCCGTACCGGTTAACTGTTTTTTGACATTAAAGAATTTGTGGAATTCGGTGCATTGCAGCATGTTTGCAATTTCTTCGAATTCTTTGAACCAATATTTCACACACCCACTCTCATCATTTCCACTGAATTCGGTTAAAAAATTTTCCACATCTCTTACCGATATTTGTGGAGTCGGCCTTATACTACCTGATTGAGTTTTTTCACTATTGATGGTTTTCTTTTCTGTAGCATCAGTTTCTTCTTCATCCTCATCTTCATCTTCTGCTTCGCGGCGTGCACGTTGCAATCTTTCAATTAAAACACCTTTTACACCTGTTGTGTCCATATTTCATTTGGCTACTTCAGCTTTTAATTGATCCACTCTAAGTGCGTTAGCCATATTGTTCAGCTTTGCATGATTTAACAAAAAACACGTGGAACACTTTTTCCAATCACTGCTTTAAACAACTTTTGTATTTCGTTAAATTGAGCGCCCTTAGGTTGAGCCCCCAAAATTGTGGGTTCATTTAAATAAATCACCTTCTTTTATATATTAAAAACTCAATTTTATTATAATAAGTTTTGGTATAATTGTTGTTTGGATATTTTCCAGTAATTTATATTAAAAATGAACGATATTTAATTTGATAAACACAAGTTTAGTTTGGTTTAAATTCTTTTCTAAAATGATTATTGCGATCTTTGAATATTTTACGGCTGACTTCTGCTTATGTCGAAATGCTGCTGATGACTGCTTCTTTCTCGTTTTTTTGATCGTTCGTGTTTTTTCTTGTAACTGCATTAAAGTTTGGTTGTGGTTAGTTTAACTGTCCTACATATATATCTACACATGAACCCAATAAATGCAACTCATTATCACGGCCTATTCTAATATTCTTTTACTACATATTCTCTGTCGGCGGAATTTCTTATATCATATCCTGACTGATTTTTATTACCGACGAAGGCGGATGAACATGTTTTTACACCATCAACGCAATTACGGTTGTAATTGCCGAAAGGAATTTCTTTGGTCGGTTCTTAATACTTGTTACAATCCTTTTCTTGACCTCGTCTAAGACATTTTCTTCTTAAGTGTTTTCATATCGTTAAAGGATTTAGATAAGTGTTCTCTGAGTCATCGCTATGCACTTTCGTCTAAAAAAATGCATTAGGTAATTAAATTAAAGTAGGCAATTATCATTCAGTTCTAAGAACGATGGAGAAGGCATTGGTGGGAACTAGCGCCCGAATTTAAACACTAAAAATTTGCTACAAAAACGACGAACCGAAGATAGAGTCAGAGAATCGATAATTTACACGCGAGCTGATCTTACCTTAGCTTCTAAAACTGGACCAAGCCATACATTTCCTAACGTGAGACTGCGATGGAAGCTCTAGAACTAAGATAAAGGTCCAGCAAGCAAAATAAAACAACATAACTAAACCTAATATTAATATAATATTATAAGCAAATATATTTAATGTAATATTACAGTTAAACAAAAGTTAAATAAACATTTATGTACAAATAAAGGATCGTTTCCTTGATTCCCGTTTAAGTTGTAACACCTGAGAAAAAGCAAGAATTTTTTCTTACCGTGGAGTGGTATCGAATTGTTTGAATTATTGAAAAAAACTTTTCGGTAGTGAAGACATTACTCGAAAATCATTCGATGAACTAACGGTAAAACTCAGTGAAAATTTTAAAGCAAAAATTCATATTTTAGCATAGCGATATAAATTTAATGAAACAAAAATGGTATCCTTAAACTATGGTATGAATACCCTATGTGTGCCTCTAATATTATGCAGACTGGATTGCCGATTTAAGTGGTATAGCACGGAATTGTAATTTTGTTTGTGACAATAGCGACTGCAATACAGAATTTGGAGATAAACTCATTCGGGATATGATTATTTTGCATACCCCACATGATGCACTTCGTACAGCCTCTCTTCATAAACGAAGTCCAACATTAGTGGAGTTGTTAAATATAGCAGAGGCGTTCGAAGCAACAGAAAAAACTGTGGCAACTATAAAAGAAAATAGTGTAGAAAGTCCATCGGTAGTTAACCAGGTGGAGAAATCCAAAAGGAATTTCGATGGTAAGTCTAAAAGAAAAAATTTTAAAGCAGTGTAAGATCTCTAGTCTTACTCAATAAAAAGAAATATTTTCTATTTAATTTTTATTGTTGCAGTCCTGAATTGTAACTGAACTGGGAAACAATTTGTTCGTCCATTTATACAAATTTATATACATCATGACTTGCTTGGTCAATTAAATTATATCACAAATATCAGTAAGAAAAACTTAAATTAAAATTTACAGTGAATAAAGTGTTGCCACATTACCCCCTTTCCAGTATTAACGAAATCTGTCTGGAATTTGTACTCTTCGGCCGCCTGTCTGGAATTTTTACTCTTCTGCCGCTTCTTGTTGTTATGTTAGAAGTTGTTTTGATACATGGTTTCAAAGCTGGTTGTTGAGATGAAGGGCTTGAATTTGGTTGTAGTAATGTTGGTATCGCTTCTGCTTGTTGAGGTATTGATAGGTCTTCTTTTGGCATAAAAGCTGGCTTGAGTCTATCAATAGAAATAACTTTGTTTTTTCCTTTTACTTTGAGTGTAAAAGCTTTTTTATTTCTTTCCATAACAAGGTAAGGACCATCATATGGTGCTTGAAGGGGTTTCTTGACAGCGTCGTTCCGAATAAATACATGAGAACATTGGCTGAGCTCTTTATGAATACATATAGTTTGATTTCCATGATGTGATGTTTGAACAGGCTTCAATTTGTGCATGAAGGTTTGTAGTTGATTCACGAAAGTTATCGGGTTTTGTTGAGAATTCGATTCTTTAAAAAATTCTCCTGGTAGCGTCAGTGTTGTACTGACATTAGACCTAGAAGAATAAGTGGAAGTATATCTACCCATTTTTCTGTCTGATAACTTTTGATAGCAGCCTTTAAAGTCCGATGCCAGCGTTCTATCATTCCGTTTGCTTGGGGATGATATGGTGTGGTTCGTATCCGCTTGATTCCAAGAAGTTTAGATAGTTCTTGAAATAGGTTTGACTCAAATTGGCGTCCTTAATCCGCGATTATTTCTTTTGGTACACCAAACCGTGAAATCTATCCGGTGAGAAAAGCTCGAGCTATTGTTTCTGCTGTAATATCGACAATTGGTATAATCTCGGGCCATCTTGCAAAGCGGTCTATGCATGTTAGAGCATATGTGAATCCTTGCGAATATGGCAGAGGTCCAATGATGTCAATATTTACGTGAAGAAATCTACCATCTGGAATGTAAAATTTTGAAATTGCGCTTTTCGCATTTCTTTGTACCTTTGCCTTTTGACAAGGAATGCAACTTCGTGACCAATAATGACTATCTTTATTTATTTTTGGCCAGACATATCTAGCTCTAAGAAGTTTTGTTGTAGTTCTAGCGCCTGAGTGAGCTAAATTGTGTATATTGCCAAATATCTTTCGTCGAAATGTTGCTGGGATGAATGGTCTTACTATTCCAGTTGATACATCGCAAAATATTTTTGTTGTAGAATTGGGAATCATCATTTGTTTAATGCAAAGAGAAGTGGTGGAATGAGAAGATAGTAATGCTTTGAGTTCTTCATCTTCTGATTGATCTTTTGCTAATTCCTCATAGTCGATAGTTGTTGGTGATGAAATTGTACTAATTCTTGATAATGTATCTGCGACAACATTGTGTTTATCAGATACGTACTGTATGTCAGTAGTAAATTGAGAAATCAGATCCAGGTGTCTCAATTGACGAGGCGAAGCTTTTTCAGGCTTACGTTGAAATGCAAAAATTAGTGGTTTATGATTTGTAAAAAGTGTGAATTGACGACCGTCAAGCATATAACGGAAATGTTTAATTACTGAGTATGCGCTAAATAACTCCCTATCATATGCACTATATTTAGTTTGGGCTGAATTGAGTTTTCTTGAGAAAAAACCTAAAGGTTGCCATCCCTGGTCTGACATCTACTGAACTACTGCTCCGATTGCATAATCAGATGCCATTAGCGATAATGCGGCAGATGCAATTGGATGCCTCAATAATGCTGCATTAGCTAGTGCTTGTTCGCATTCTTCAAATGCGATGCTGATGTCATTGGTCCAATCAATCTTTGTTTGATCATTTTTTCTTATTCGCATTTTGAGAAGCGTGAAGGAGCATCTGAACTCTTGCTGCATTAGGAATGAATCTTCTGTAAAAGTTCACCATTCCTAAAAACCTCTTAAAATCTCGTACAGTAACAGGTAACAGGCTTGTATTCCAAAATAGATGTTACCTTTTCTGGTAGTGGTTGAATACCCTCTTTTGATATTAGATATCCTAAATATTTCACTTCAGTGACTTCAAAGACACATTTTGAAGCGTTGATGGTGGTATTGCCTAAAACGATTAAATAATTGTGTTAAGTGTTGACGATGCTCCTCTCGATTCTTGGAGGCGATGAGAAAGTCATCTATATAAGAAAATCAAAAGTCCAGATCTCTCGTAACTTCATGTACAAATCTTTGAAATGTTTGTGCAGCGTTACACAAACCGAAAGTCATAAATGGGAATTCAAAACACCCAAATGGAGTTATAATAGCTGTTCTTGAGATGTCGTCAGGTTCCACCGGAATTTGATGGTATGCCCGGGTTAGATCGATTACGCTAAAAATTACCTTTCCTTCTAATAGTTGTGTACAATCTTGAATATGCGGAATTGGGTAACGGTCAGGTATAGTGACAGCATTTACACGTCTGTAATCACCACATGGACGACAATCAGCATTACTCTTTGCGACCATACGCAAAGGGCTTGCCCGGCTGCTTTTTGATGGACGACATATACCTTGATCCACCATGTATTGAAATTCTTTTTTGGCTATTTTCAATTTATCGGAAGACAAACGTCTTGGTTTTGCAAAAACTGGTGGTCACTTACTTTGAATATGGTGTGTGATTTTATGATTACCTCTTTTTAAAGATCCAGATTGTGTAATATCAATGAATTCGTTCAATAGTTTATACATTTTTGAACTTGGTGAAATTGTCTTTAGGCTTAGTGAAAATGTTGAGATAGTCCTCCCTTTTGAGTGGAGCTTAGTTAAATTGTCAATTAGCTGATGATTATGAACATCGACAAGTAAATTGAAGTGATTCAAGAAGTCTGAACCAATTATGGGCTTCGTTACTTCAGCTACCACAAATGGCCAGTGAAAAGTGCGATGCAGTCCGAGGTCTGCAGTAACAAGTCGTGTACCAAATGTTCTAATTTTTGTACCATTGGCTGCGTAAAGTTCGAGCGAGCTAGGTTGTTTACGCTTTTCGTATATATTTTGAGAAACCACTGAAATATCAGCTCCAGTATCAATGAGGAACTGCATTCCTTTCAATCGAAAAACTTAAATTAAAATTTACAGTGAATAAAGTGTTGCCACCGCAGCATTTACGGAATGGAAATCATGTTCGCGTTGTGGCGTTAATCACGAGGGGAATAAATGTAAATTTCTCAAAGCAACGTGCTATAAATGTAAAAAATTTGTCAGATAGCACATGTCTGCAAAACTATTAAAAGCATAGAATAGAATAATGCACACAAATCGGAGACTTAAAATGCCGTTGAGCGGGTTTTAGAAAAGGTCAATACTTTTCGAAAATTGATTTGTCAGATGTATATCTACAAATGCAACGGGACAATAAATCCAAAGAGTTTCTGGTAGTAAACACTCCTTTAGGACTATTCCAATATCAGCGCTTGCCATTTAGTATAACTAGTGCATCAGCAATATTTCGGAGATATTTGGAACAAGTCATTAGGGGAATTAGGGAACTGCTAATTATATTGATGATATTGTCATTACAGGTGAAACTATGGAAGAACATTTAGGAATTTTAGAAGAGACATTCAGCAGAACGGATTGCAGTGTAAGCTAGATCTGCTTCCAGAAGTACAGTATTTAGGACACATTATTAGTGCTAGTGGAATATGACCGACAAATACTGGAATCTTACCTGTTAAAGAACTGCCTCGACCTAAAAATATCAAAGAGTTGGAAGCTTTTATTGGTAAAATAAATTATTACCGTAAATTTATAAAAAAAATGTTCGCAATTAGCCGCCTCTCTTAATGGGTTACGTCGGAAAAATGCCCATTTTGTTTGGAAAATTGATCAAAAAAATGCTTTTGAAAAATTAAAACATCAAATTGTGGAAGCAACACAGTCGCACTTTCATGACGACTTTCGACAAATATTAGCACCTGATGCATCTTCACATGACATCGCAGCAATTATTTCACATATTTATCCAGATGGATCGGAGCGACTTATTGCTCATGCATCTAAAACCTTAGATCTACATCAATGTAAATATAGCCAGATTGAAAAACAAGCGCTTTCAATCGTGTACGCTGTGAAAAAATTTCATCAATATTTATATGGCCGTCAATTTACGTTAATAATGGATCATCAACCTTTAGTTTCATTGTTTAATCCGAGTAAACAACTGCCAACAATGACTGCTAATCGTATTCAGAGGTGGGCAATAATTCTAATAATTCAATATAAGCCAACAAAACAACATTGTAATGTTGATGCTTTACCTCGATTGCCTAAAGGGCCAGATGACCAGTTCGACAAAGAAGATTCTTGTTTGCATTTAAAGTTAAAAATTCAAAATGATCTAGATTCTTTTCCGGTTGATAGCAACAAAATTGCAAAACATAGTGCTGAGGACAAAATTCTTCAGAAAGTTGTAAATTATGTTCAGAATAGTTGGCCTACATATTTATCTGAATCTGAAAAGGTGTTACAACCATATTTTAGTAAGAGATGTTCGCTTAATATAATGTAATATATTTTACAAAGCAATAATAACCGAGTCATAATTCCTACAGATTTACGAAATAAAATGTTAAACTAGTGGGATCCCGTTGAAACTCGACGGTCCGGTAATATCGCATTTTTTATGCCGAATGATACAAAAGATATATATATTATTATTTCATCAAATATTCGCTATAAAATTTTTTGATATATCATTTCATTAGAAATGTAAAATTCCGGGAATTTGGACTATTTACTGTTTCAACTGAACTGAAGCTCTACTGGTGCGTACTTGGTCTTAAGACTTTAGAGCACCTCCTTGAACACTGCATTCAGAGTTCTGCAACTTTTTGCCACTATTTGGGCTTTTAAATTGTCGAACGATCGCACTCCTGACATAGCTACATATAATTGACCATGGCTGAAAACAGGCTGAGGTGAATAAATACCGACACGATGTAAAGTTTATCCTTGCGATTTGCTAATACACCCATACCTCGCTATAGGGCCGCTCTTTATACGGCATTCCGCTATAACGGCCTTTTTTAATTCTGACAGTTTTTTGATTTACGGTCCCCAATTTTTCGTTATATGGCCAAAAATTGCTGTACATACTGTTAGCGACCTTTTGTTAAGTTTCAGCTTCTCGCTTTAGGCAGCACTACTACAAAAAATAATTGTTTCGTTATACGGCTCTTCGCTTTACGGCCAACTTTTCCGGAACGTATCTAGGCCGTAAAGCGAGGTATGGGTGTAGTCATACAATACGCCAGGCGAGTTGTGTCTGATGGTGATAGGCCGATTCTCCGAATCAAAATCCTTTGACTCATTCTTTCGCCAGTAATAAATTCCAAATCTGAACAATTGTCATACATAGTTCGTAAAATTAATCTTGTTCCATTCAAAAGACCTTGTGAAACGTTTAGTATCTTAACAGCACTACAATAGCACAAGTTTTTATCGTGAGAGTATGTGGAGGCAAACCGCTTAATTCTAAGCTATTTAGAAATTCTATTGGAAACTGAAGAATTTCATTTTCTTCCTCCGTTAGTAAATTATTTACGTTAATACATGTCCTTTGCGTTGCAGGTATAAGGGCTATAAGTTTAGAATTTATTTCATCACAATGATCATTTTTGGGACAAGAATAGGAAACTTTGAAAAATTCATAAACTCATCTGCCAACGCAAATTCTTTCCCGAAAATTTCAGAAACAATATCTTCTTTCGCAGTTGTTGCGAATGGTAAATCAATAACAGCTGACGGTTCATCATTCACAGAAGAAGAATCTCCATTACCAATTTTAAGGAGAAAATTTGCAAATTCTAATTCTTCTTATCTCGCTCGCATATTCTTAAGCAATTTAAATATCTTGAATTGTGACCAAAGAGGAGAACACTTCATGCAGTTTTGATTTATTGTTTGTCTTGACGCATGACGATTATTTTCCCCCAAAAAAGAATATCATTGCCCATTATATCTTTGAAAAGTCTATTAACGCACATTAGTGCGTGTAAACTTGACATAGGTGCTTTATCCCAAACTATCAGACTTGCTGACTTGATGTCATTTGTGGCTCTGCTATTTATTTTTAAAGATGATAATGAAGTTTCATGCAGATTGAAGGGCATCTTAAATCTACTATGTATCGTGCGACCATTTGGAAAGAGCATAGCAGCAATGCCAGTCCAAGCCGCGGATGTAACTTCCAGACCTATATTAAAACATTTTTGTATAAGGCACTAGTATACAAATGTCTTTCCAGTACCGCCCAGATCTATAAAATATGCATTGCTTTTATTTGAATTATTCTGTTGTACTACTTGAATAATTTCATTAATTATCAAAAGTTGCTCATCATTAGCTTGTTGAGTCATCAAGTCATAATCAAGATTTCGTAGTAGCTAGGAAATCTTTAAGAACTGGCAAGTTAAATGTTGAAAGGGAAAAACGATGTAATTTAAGTGTTTCATTTATATCTCTCAGACTAAAGTGCTAAGCTATATCCTGCTTGTGAATTCGAAGGTAGTCTTCACCGAGAGAATGTTTAAAAGTATCCCATAATTGAACAGTGTTGGATGCTTGTTGAAATATGCAAATAAAAGGGAATAACTGTCCTAATTGAAGCGGCATTTGAATGATAGATGCTTCGCATTAACAACGATGCCACTTGGTATCATTCTGAAGTAATCCACGTTGCATGGCAGCTTCCTTGAAAGTAGAAGAAGTTGCATTATGATATGTCCTTAAATCTTGAAAGCTGGTGGCACCCACTTCGTAAACGAAGATGATACCTTTCAGATTCCTCGGGAGAAACATTATACATTCTGCTGATAATTTTGCAAAATTTGACGGGCTTTTTCCAAACACATTTAGTTTTGTCCCAAACATAGTAATTCAGTGTTTCTGGATAAATCTAGGCGCTTTTTTTTCTGGATCTTTATTTAAGTTAAACCATGCAATCAGTTTTGTGTTCCTCAATTCTGCTCAAAGTAAGGCTTCAGCGGCATTATCGTCATGAAAATGCACTCGTTGTTCCTATAGTAAATGTACACGCAACCGAATTACCGTATAAGATTGTCCATGCATTGGATAAGAAAAAATTCTATATGCAGATTCACACGGACTTATATATCGAGTATTCAGGAAAGCAGAAACTTCGTCAGGAGTAAGTAAACAACCCTCCGCAGTTATTTACACATTAGCGCACTTATGCCCTTTGTACACATACTTATGGATGTATTTTATGCTGTGAACACTTCCACAAATTTCTACATTTATGTGTGCTTTAAAATAAAGTAAGAAGAAGGGATTATAAGGAAGTATGTAACGGTTATCGACTTCCACAACATTACCTTGAATATGCTTGGTAATAGTCCTACCGTCATTTCTCCTTCGATAAAGGGGATACCCACGTATATTTTCTTTTGTTTCATGGATAAATTCTTTTGGGAATGCATGTTTATACTTGCTATCGACCATACAAATTGAGTTTCGATTGAGATTGCCGCAAGGTCCATTCTCCATGTGGGATTTAACCAAATGATATAAGATTGTATCATTGGGGTCTGAAATTTCCGCGAAAACAACTTTGTCTATATCTCAGCTTTCTCTAAACTTGCAATTATCGCGAAGACACAGTAATAGATGAACATGAGGTAAGCCCTTTTTGGAACTCAACAGTATACAAAAACGTTTGTACTTCGTCAAATATTGGCTTTTGGTTTATAAAACGTAAAAGTTCTTTAACTTTTGCATGGAAGGCACGAACAATAACGTCTGGTCTGTTATTAGCAGTTTCATGAGAATGTATGCAATTAGTAATTTCCGTCATAAGGGGTTGCATGTGAACGTCAAAAAAATGTCTGGCTTTCCAAATTTTCTTACCATTGCCATGGCGTCCTGATAATTTTGCATCATGTTCCAAAGACTACCAGTGAAGGCAGAAGGTAAAATAACAATACGCTCAGCCCTTAAATTCTCTTGATCAGCCCTAGTAATTAAAGCATCCGCAAGGCCAGCGTATGTATCTACTCGCAATTTTGCCTGTCGGTTACGGATGAATTTTAATCTGTCACCTTCAATGCGAGAGTAATAATCAGAAATCAATTGCTGAGTTAATTTCCTAGCATTAATTATTGGGCTGAAATCTCCCTTAGGAGGGTACCCTCGAACCATAAGTCTATACGAAATATATTCTCACATGGAAATATTTTGGCGAATTTTAGTTTTCCGCTCTCCTCCATTTGGTATTGAAATATACCATCCTGATTTCCCGCATGGCCAAATCAATACATAGGACATTGGATCGCAGTGCATACTGTCAAAATCTGTATTTTTTAATCCACCGTCTTTCGCATAAATGGTAATATTTCTATGAGATGGTGGAGAACCATCGGCAGATTCAAAAACGGCTGCAACTTCAGAATATGATGGATCATTGTAACGCCGAGGGTCTGCTTGAGGTTCATGATAAAAGCGCATTACCAAATTGATAGGTACACGATTTTCTTTTAAAGCCAACTCGTTTTCTTCACATATCTTTTGGTGCATCATTTTGTATGACCTCACATAAGGGTTGCATTGATATAAAACACGATTTATTATTTCAAGAATGTCATTTCTTAAGAAATTGTTTTCAGCATTTTCCAATCTAATTTGGTTGGCTTTCCAGAAGTCCAAAATATATAATTGGGCGTAAGAACAACGGCCTGCTTCTGCTGGGTATAGCGGAAAAATTTTGTGATATACCATACCAAGAATTTTGAAACAACAGGGACCATGTCCCGGACGTAATTTTATATCAGATCCGAATTGCACGAAAGACAAAGCATTATTATATTGACAAAAATATATTGCATAAAATTTTTTGATTTGTCACTGTTTCCTGTGAATAATTCTTTTATTTCATCGGGAATGCAAAATTCATCCAATTTGAATTTTTTATTGCAACAACATAGACCAAAATAGCCAGCTGAATTAGTTTCACATGAAAAGTACAACGCAGAGTAGTAACTACATTTATTGTCTAAATTACCTATGTTGAATTCTGTTATATTTGAAATGGTATCGGAAACAGCACACCTATATTGAAATTTAGAAGGTTCGACTGAAATCTTTGCGTTCCTTTTTTTAGACTTGCCCTTTTTTAATAAAACGCTATAATGACCATTAAAGCCATCGCCGTCGTAAAGTAAATTAACTTCTTTTTTTCCTCTAGAATTGAAACCTAACTGCGTAACTCTTCCATCATTGCAATTGTAAATATTGATAAATAGGTTAAAAATGTTGGTCGCAACAGTTAATTCTAAATGGCCAACATATGTCCCACTTTTCGACATCAGACAAATGTAATCAGTTACTTAATTTATCGGAAAACTATAAGACGTATCGCCTATAATAAAAGAACTATAATAATGCCAATTTTGAAGAATGTGATTTACAATTCGAATGAGCGAGTTATGTTCTTTATTGCCATAAATGCATACAGACAGTGCTCTAAAAATGCAATTGCCGTCTCCTACAATTTCACGAATTGACCATCTTGTAAAAAGATTTTGCCCTGAAAAGGGCAGTTTGTTATTGCAATCCACCAGTGTTTGCATATTGAATCGTAAGAAAATATAATGGGCAATTAAAGATATTCAAAATCACCTTTTTTTGTTAAAAGAGTTGTGAGCAACTACTTCAAAAGTCAAATACAGACTGAATAAGAATTCAAATTAAATAACCATTACCCCTGAATCAGATTGAAGCATCGTAAATGCTGCTTTTTGAAACACATTAAATGACAGCAACAGCGAGGTTTTTAAATTTTTTGATTTCTTTTACTCTTACGTTTTACGAGGAACTAAACTATTTGACATTTGATTATGCGTTGCAAATGTGAGATAAACTTCGGATTTAAGAATAGCGATTGTATGGCAAATCGAATCGAACGCGTTTGGTTTTAGCATGAAACGTCGGATCACAGAATAGGGATGACAATCAGATGCGCGGATTCTCTCATTTTCCCCCTTCCACGTATGCGCAGAACGGGTAAAATTGATCACCCAAATTTTCCTTTGCGCTTTAATATATAAGGTATGCTTCACAAAGGGCATTGGGGCATAGTACAAACAAAGCAACAGCAAGGAAATATTGTTGGTGGCCAAAAATGCATGATCTTCCTATCCACATATCTACCATACCACCCAACTGAAATGCTTCCAACGGATGTGTTAAGAAATTTGGTCGAATATTCCAGAAAAAACGAACTACCCTTAAATGTCGCTGCGGATGTAAATTCACGCAACGAAGTATGGGGTAGTACAAACACGAACCCTCGGTGTGAAGCTCTACTGGAATATGCTATAACCTCAGAACTGGACATTCTGAATAATGGGGATGAACTAACTTTTGTAACTTCTAACAGAAGAGAGGTGACAGACATTACTCTAGCATCAGCCACGTCAAGCGGACTTGTGAACGATTTTAAAGTTCTGAGAAAAGAAACTGCCTCTGGCCACAGATAAATAACCTTTAACATGGTGATGGGCTCTATGAGAATAGAAAGTTTAGATATCTCAAGAAAACTGATTCCAAGCAATATGAGATGATCCAGTTAGAGCCCCTGTCAAGTGCGGCTAGGAAAGTAAAGAGCAGCAGGGTAATCCAAGTAGCCGCAATAGAGCTTCAGGAAGCAATGACTATCTTACCCGGGAAAGGAATGGATAGGAGTGAAACCAGGAAAATGGTGGTACTGTAATCTTTCACAGCTCCGGCGAAAGACAAGGCGACTCTTTAATAGAGCTATGAACAACCGCACTGAAAATGACTGGGCCGGTCACCAAATGGTACAAAAGGAGTTCAAAAAGTCTTGAATGGCGTAAGTATTGCGAGAGTCTCTAAAATGTACCTGCTGGATCAAGGCTGCAAAGAGACCTTGCAGGCGATAGGCACGCCAAGATCCTGGTATATGCGTATTTAAAGGGATCCTTTCTGGTGAACTTTCCGCTCAGCCAATGTGCCTACCAAAGGTGAAAATCCACTAAGACAGCCTTGCTACAGCTAACGGAGAAGGCACAAGATGCGCCGAGCCATAGGTTTTTCGCTTTTACTGTCTTTCTGGATATCGATGGGGCTTTTGACAACCCCACTTGTCAATCGATTGAGGCTTAGAGCTAGGAATATTGATCAAGTAATAGCAAGGTGGATTACGAATATGCGGAAGTGCAGACTGACCTGTGCCAAACTGGCAACTGAGGAAGTGACAGTGAAAGCAGTAAAAGGCCTTCCGCAGAGAGGGGTCATGTCCACGACGCTGGAATCTTTTGGTAAATTCCCTACTACGCAGCTTAAACGACAATAGGCCGAGGAATTGATTTAGCCACGGTTGCTTATCTAATGCAGACAGCACTAAAAATTATAGAAGTTTGGTGTGGGGAACAAAACCTCTCGGTTAACCCAAGAAAAACTGAGATGGTGCCTTTCAAGCAACGTTCTTGCAGTCAGGGAGCCATGTTTTTATGGCACCGAGCTAGAGTGTCTTCAGGAAGTGAAGTATTTGGGGGTCATACTTGATTCCAAGCTGACCTTTCAACAGCATGTGGACTTAAGGATTCAGAAAGCCAGAACCGTGCTGTGGCAATGGCGTAGAGCTTTTGGGAGTACCTGGGGACTGGGTCCCAAAATGGTGATCATGATCTTTACTGGGATTGTCAGACCATACTTAACGTATGGGGCACTTGTGTGGTGGCAAAGCGTCAAAGTTCAAAGCGTTAAACTACACCTGTCCAAGCTGCATATGCTTGTTGGATGGTATGTCACAGGCGCTATTAGGACTACTCCTATGGCAGCCTTCAAAATTATCCGAAATCTACCTCCCCTAGACCTGTTCATCGAACAGGAAGCGGCGAGAGCGATTCGTAGAATTGGATTAGTGCTGGGGCGTAGAGTGGTATTTGGCCATGGTTAGGGTTGCCAACTTTTCAAAACCCAATAAAGCACGGATTTGGCGACCAAAAAAAAAAAGAAAAGTCCACAAAATCAACCAAACAAAAACAAAATTTCCCATTCAAACCATTCAGTGGGCATTAAATACATTACTTAACAAATTTTTGTTTAAATTGGAGTCCATTTGGTGCCCCTGTGAGCGGCGCCCGGGGCATGATAGACCCCCTTGCTACGCCACTGGAAAAATGTAATTAGTTAATTTCAAATTTTACTACTCTACATAATTATTTATGTACCATCATATATGACCCCTTTATTTTGAAAGTGAGGTAAGTCAAAAAAAAACATCTTAGAATTGTAATGTTATCTAAGATTTTAGAATGATGATTATCGATGAATTTTTTAAACTTTAGACTTTCAAAATGAACGGCTCATATATAAATGATAACTGCTTTTAGTGAATGTTTATATAAGTTTATATTTCTATATATACATACAATGGTAATAAAAGTTTTCCATTTTTTAAAATTATATTTGCTCTGGCTTTTTGCTGATTTTATTAGCTGAATATCGTCTTTTGTTTTTTCGACAAATTCTAGGCAACTATATTTCATGTTAAAATATATATAAAGTTCGTTTTTAATTAATTCTATAGAGCATTTATTTCTATCATTTCGCTATTTATCTGACATCACACTGAAAACTCTTTCACAAAATGCTGATGTTCCGGGGATAGAAAGGACGAATGAAACAATTTTGAAAATATTCATACAGCTGAAATCATTACTTTTGAAAATAAAATGCCATTTGCTGCTTGTCAAAGTTAATTTTTAATTCCAAATATTTAATTGCTGACTTATAAAACAATTTGGAGTCTTTAATAATTTGTTGCTTCTCAATATCTAAATTTGTCATTAATTGGTGAACCTGGAAGCCAAAAAATTTCTGCGATAATCGAGAAACTAACTGATTTTTCAAACTTCTCAGCAGAAATAACCCAGTAAAAACACGATATACATATGATATCATACTGACCAGTATTATGTCATATGATATCATATTGATGTCATACTACTGTCGTGTGTTTACTGAGAATAGTGTGTTTCAAAAATTAATGCAACACGTAGAAGCCAGTTTAAGAATAAAAACTTTCTGGATTAGAACTTTTTAATTTTACAGAAAATCGAATAAGGAGTAGATAAAGCAACTTTTGAGTTCCAGTCCAGACGGTTTTGTATCGTGCGTATTTTAAAATTGTATTTTCGAATTTTGTTTCATTTCCTTTCATATAATTAATGCCTATTTAACGGAACGATTTTAAAGATAAAGGACATTTGAGGCTCCGATAAAGAACAAGGACAAAAAAGCAAAATAAAGGACTGTCCTTTTCAATAAAGGACGGTTGGCAACCCTAGCCATGGTGCACCAAGGGCAGCAGAGGTATCAATTCAGCCAGTTATGGTAGAGGTTCTTTCGTGGACACGATATGCTCCAAGCTCATTTTTGAGAGGGAGTACTTGTGTCTCATCTCAGACAGAGCTAACTGGAAAGTGCGCCTGCGACCTACAGAAGATGGGGTGCACATCTACACAGATGGATTCCTAGTGGATGGAATGGCTGGTGCTGGCATCTACAATTTAGATCAAGGCGCTAATATAGCCATACCACTCGGTAGCAATACGACAGCTTTTCAAGACGAAGTATTTGACATTTTAACTGCTGTCTACGTATTGCAAGAGGTATAAATGTTATATCCATTTGCATCTACTCAGGCAGTCAGGCGACTATCAGAGCACTCAAATTATGTACCATATCATCACGGTTAGGGGAAGAAAGCGTCTGTGCGCTGAACAAGTTGGGTAGAGAAGACAGGGTAACAATTGCGTGGGTACCTGGTCACTCGGGTATCCCGGCTAATAACTAGCTGACTCACTCGTCAAGGGGGTCAGAGACGCCGTTTTACAGTCCTCAGCCTTCGGTAGGGTGGACCTATTCGGGCCTCAAAAAGGATCTCAGTAGGCAACTAAACCGCTGCCACCAACAAAAGTGGCAAGAGCCTAATCAGTGTAGGCAAGCTAAAATGATACTGATTGGGCCAGACTGCCAAAGGGCGAGAATGTTGATAGTACTTGAGCGTAAAACCCTCAGAACTATTGTGGGTATTATGACAAGACATTGCTCCTTAAACGAACACATGTGGCAAATAGGGGTGGCTGAGAGTTCAATATGCTGAGTCTGTCTGCAAAAAAAAATAAGTCAGGTGAACATCTTTTATGTGAATGCCCGGCCTTTTCTAGAACTAGACTTGCTACACTGGGTGCGTGCAGCGTCAGTAAGGAGGGGTTAGCTAACTTGGACCTAGCTATGGTGCTAACTTTCTTTAGAAGTACTAACCGATTCTGGGAAAAGACCTTACTTATAAGATGTCTATTTCAAAATAATTAGTACGCATAAGTTTATGTTTTTTTTTTAGTCAAGTTGGACTTGTATGTCATCGACAATTTTCAGAGAAACGAAGACGACACAGTCCACTAAAATGATCATACAACATTGGAAATTTTTCTGTAATTTTTAAAATTGACCAATAAAATATTTGTTAACTTATTCTTGAAAAAAAGTATTTCATTTTTTACACAAAATCGTAACATTATGTAACGGTGCTACATACATACCTCGCTAAATTTGAAATAAATCTGTGGTAATATAACCGTCCTAATAAATCGATGTAAACTTTTCAGTGTTGTGGGTTGGGGAAATTTCTTATGAATTGTTTGATATAGTGTGTTAAAGAAATTTCAGTTCAATGACAGCCACTTCACATTTAGAATGGTTGACGTTAATTCCATAAAGTGCTAACCTTTCAAAACGTGGTTTCAAATGGTTTAAATCTTCATTTTCATTTTTGCTAGCAATTAAGTTACCGTCCGCGTAGAAAAACACGAATTTTAACTCTGTTACAACCGTATCCATAACACTTTGGAAATTTTGGGCAGCATTCTGCAAACCAAAAGCCATTCAACAGAGTTTAAAAAGTGTGAAGGGAGAAGTGGGGATTGTCGGGAATTGTGATATTGTACTATAAGATTACACTTGAAATCTTCAACATGATAATATTCAATGATAAGTGCAAACAACAAAACAGTAACTTTATCAGTGTTCACACACCTATAACAGTGCCAATATCAACATTATCATATTTATCAAAAGTAAAACTTTTAACTGCTACTAATAAAAAATGTTTGCAAACATTAGGTTTCCCATTAAAACAATGAGTGATATATTAAATATTACACAGGCCGTAAGTATTGATAATAGTGTAATAAAATGCCATTTTCATACTTATTCACATTTTTTGAATTCATTTTAAAATAGCGATGAAACCAGAATTTCCGTACAGTATCAGGATTTATATGTTCCACAAAGTGAAAGTTTTATTTATATTGCACTGCTGCAATATCAAAACCAGAAGGAACTACCTCAGCTGAAACAACGCTAGTCAATAATGCTGTAGCATTTATGATTAATGAAATTCGTTATGAATTACATGGTGTAGTGATTGATCAAAATAGAAATGTAGGAATAACATCAACATTGAAGGATTTTATTTCTTTAAATGCCGACAAAAATAAAGCATTCTATAATGCATGCTGGTCGCCGGAAATATCTATCAAGGATACGTTTAATTTTTGTCTACCATTAAATACACTACTAGGATTCGCTGTAGATTAAAAGAAATATATTGATTCCAATATTATCCAAATCAACTCAACATACTTTTATAACATAGAATACTATTACTTATTTTACTAAGCAATAGTAGTGTGAAAATTATCCACAATAATTTTTCATGTTATTATTCATTTTAATACACTTTTATAAATTAAATTAATTTTTAACGTACAAATTATATTAATCCTCGTGAAAATGGAAAGAGAAGAAAATGCTTTGAAAGTTTTTATTATTTTAAAATGATCATTTTCGTCACACCAAATGTACTTAGGGACTCATCATTGTTTGTTCAGGAACGGTATTCATTTTAATTTGGAAGCATACTATTGCTGAGTAAAATAAGTAACTAGAATTCTTTACAATAACGAGATTTGCAAAAAAATGTTTGTCTTTTTTAATTATACATTTCGTATAGAAGTTAAAATAGTTTGAAAGAAATCATTTCAAACCATAAGAAATAAAAATATTGTCAAAAAATGTATTTATCCTAACCCCTCTACCTTAAAATATCAGTTGTCCAGAAACTGTACCAGAAATTGTATTGCAATATATTTTTCATGGAATCAGGAGTTTGTAAAACAGGCTTGGGGAATTTGAAATGGAACAATTCATAATCGAACAACGTAGTGAAATCATTGAACTTTATTTTGAACACAACAGTCCATTGTTTTGAAAATTTCATAATGACCGATTAAGCCCGTTTCCAATTAAATGGCTTGGTATGTTAAATAAGCAGAACTGCAGGATATGCGATACGCAGATTTCAAGTGCAGTTCATCAACGATAATTACACTCACTTAAGTGCACTGTTTGATGCAGTGTATCGTCTGGCCCATATTTCTTCGAAAATGAATACAGTCTTGCAATTCCATCAATATCGGACGAAGCTCGAAAATTTTTGAGGCCATCTGTGGAAAACTACCATTTGATTCCAACAAGATGAAGCCACAGTGCATACTGCAAGGGACTTAATGGCTCTTAAGGAATACCAATACGTTCATTTTGTTTCACCCTATATAAAACAATATTTTCCAAATAAAATTTCTTTTTCCTTTGAAATCTAGCCATGCCCTGTTTTTGTTCGCTTTTATTTGATTGGTCCTTCAAATTTTTTCAGAAATGGTTTGGGGGAATAAGTCAGATTGAATATGCCATCCCATTTAATCATCTCCTCCAATAAAAATCACGAATTCAACTGTGATAAATAAGGCGCTTTCTATTACACACGGATAGGAAAACAGATGAAACAAAACATTAACCATGGTTGGAAAGTCTATTAGTATTGTATTATTTTTGGTATTATATAACTTTTAATATCTTTAGCCTTTTTAATATCAGTACATCTATCAGTTTTGATACTATACATTCTTGAATTTAATCCAATAAAATCTGTCGTTATTTTACCATTAATTTCATCTTTCTTTGAACGAATCATTTACTTATTAACATTTCGTTAACCGAATTGGTTGTTTTCATTGTAATCACGGGTGTCACATATTAAAATTTTTGATATATCTAATATTGCCATGCCTAACATATGTACCATATAATGGTTTGTTAAATATCACTTCAGTTTTATTTAACTTGACGGCAACCAGTTTTCATCGAAAATTGACGCATTTTTAAAACTCGACCAAACCATTTTGTAACTAATTTAATACTGCTGTAATTTCGAACATTTTCCATAGTTTCCCTATACACAGCATTGTTTAACATTTTTAATAAATATTTTCAAAATCATTTTTTACAATTTTACGCAGGTTAGTGTTTAAATCTATATATGGTTTTAACCATGCTGATTGATTTAACTGAAGAGTTCTATGTATTTTTTTAGCCCTTCTGATAAACGTTGTTTAAGATTACGACAATGAAATTGCTAATAGTTCTTTGTGTTTAAATCCTGGTGGAATGCATTGCAAAGGACAGAAAAGCAAATCTTTATGTTTATTATGTAAAATCTTTGGTTATTCCAAATCCGCTTCCAGGTTATAACCTATACGCGAATCACCTTGAATTTCACCAACATCAATATTATTATTTATCCATTTAAATCTTGCAGTTGGTAAATACTCAGACATACCCCATTCATTGTTCACATTAAATTATATTAGCAGGATCCAAACCGTATGTTTTATGCATCAATTTCGAAAATTTTCAAAAACGTAAGCTAAAAGAAGCGTATATATTTTCAAGTAAAAATCAGAATATTGCCCTGTATTAATGTATTAATATGAAAAATTTCGCATATTTGCTCTGGATGTTCCTAATCACTATCAGATATATTTGAATCTGTTAATTGATTATAAAAATTTGTGTTTGATGGTAGTTCATTATAGTCTAGTTTTCCCCATCTATATAAATAAAATCGTAAATATCCGCTTGTTCAAAAGCGGTAATATCTGAAAGTTCTTCACCGATTGCTTTGAAATTTTTACGCAACGTTGCATTCGACGATGACAGGTAAAAAATTCTTTTATAAAATGTAATACTAGCACTATGACAAGCATCATTTAATTCATGCATTTGCATCGACAATATAACAAACATCATGTGTACACAATAGTATACAGGAAAACATCCTTAATCACGCATATACATCATTAAAGTATTAATGATATCATCCCAACACAGAATAATAACGAATCCTCTTCATAACTCAGTGTATATTTAGCTTTCAATGAGTAAACGTTGCAGTGCAGTGAATATGTAGTGCGAAAAAAATATTTTCTGTCTCCGACGTTTTTGTTTTTTCAGTGCAAATAAAGAAAAAAAACTTAATATTTGTGAAAAGTTTGTGAAAAAAACTTTTTTTTGTTTTTCATTTCGAAGAATTGTCGGTTTTTGTTTTTTCAGTGCAAAAAATAAAACGGTGATTTTTGTGAACGTGACGTGACGTGTTTTTCCATTTCGTTAACATTGTTGGAAAAAGACAATTTTTATTCCTTTACCGCTTTTTCTTCAATTTTTTGGCATCGTTGAATTGAAAACTCTCATTTCTTCGCCTTCATTATCATCATTGGAAATTTGGCGCGGAAAGAATTTTCTTTGACAGTGACAACGCTGGTGAGCTCTTATGATGTGAAAAATCATGAGACTCAGTGGCCCTAACACTTTTCATTTCTTTTCTTTGCCTTTGATACAAATTACATTAGTAAAGTACTTCGTTCTTTTAACCTTTGTGCTTCATAATTATTTTTCTTTTTCACACACTTAAAGTTAAGACGTCATTGTCGTCTATGTGCTGACCAGATGAAAATATCTAGAAGGCATTGGCCAGCCTTATAGATATCTCATTATAAGGCATTTGTGATGGTCACATTTTTATACATTTCTATTCTTTGCGAATATTAGAGGGTGTAGAATTTCATGACATTATATAATATATGATTTCTTTGGTGATGCTCACATTTTTATACATTTCTATTCTTTGCGAATATTAGTGGTTATAATATTTCATAATATTATGTAAAACATGAATCCTTTAGTGATGTCATCATCAATAATATGTAAATAATTCATGCAATTGTTATTCATACATTTTTTTATTCTGTTTGCGGATAAATTAAACATTTATATAATACTCTGCATGGGAATGGATATGTTCTGTCAATAAAATAACGGTTTGGAATTTACAACAGCATTGATTGTCTCTAGTCACTAAACAATTTTCAATATTTCTGTATTGCCTCTTTATAATTTTTAAATTTGGACAATCCAACTGAATTGAAAATGTTGCAGCACATTAATGAGCTATTTCATTTTCTCAAGAAATACTGATCTCTATTTTAAATTATTTATTAGAAACTACTTTAAACTATTCATTGAAATAGATCCATCTCCCCTACGTAACCCATGATAATTATTATATGTCCATCGCACTTCTGATTGCAGCTTTGCTGATAAATTCTTTATTCTAAACGGTGATCTTATGAGAAAGTATTGACACTTATTGCGGGCATGCAAAACTGCTAATTCCTTTACTATAAAATCTTTATTTCCCCTCGGAAACCTTGCATATTAATTGTAATGCTAGGTACAAGCATTTTTAGATACAAAAAATTATTGAATTAATGAAACGCAACCAAACCGGTTCCAAATATTGAGTTTGGCAAAGCTCAATACATTAGCAAAGATCCGAAACTCCACGTAAAGACACACACCAAGAACTAACAATTACTCAAAGATCCACCCGCGAACAAACAAACACACATATACACACGCGCGTGCACGCATGCAGACAACCACACCAGCATTTTCCCAGGTTCACCCAGCAACCGATCGGACTCGCTATTGCATCCGTACTAGAACTTAGCAAAACCACCAACCATATATAAGCAGACTGAAAACAAAGCAGCTACACTAACCCCGCATCAGCAAAGACTCAATCCAAAATAGGGTAACGGATCCAAGTATCGCATTAGCACAATTTATAATTGGGTAAAGGAGGGTGCTCAGACATTATTTCAGAACCCTGTAGTATAACTACACTAATAGGAATTTAAATATAAACAATTTGGCAAAAGAATATTTAAATTGACAAATTTCTAAAGTGCATAAACATACGCAAAGTAAAATAAATTCCTTTAGTTTACCGAGATGCAGATTTGAACATATTTTGACTTGGTGGGTCCATTACCTCCTTCGAATGGTTAAAATTACTTATTTACCGTAGTAGATCGATTCCCACGATCGAAGCGTATTCATTGAAAAATTAATTAGCAGCTACTGTAGAAAATATTTATTAACTACGTTCCTCACTTTGATGTTCCACATGCAATCACCACGGATCAAGAAACCCAGAATAATAAAATAAAAGAAATAAATACTGTTTCGATTAATTTATTACTCCTAAATTTTAAAATACATAACATTTTTACTGGCAAGGTGTACTTACAACTTAATTTAATTCTAATTTAATGTTTCATCTATGTTAGTTTTTACTTGTTAATATTTTATTATAATATAGTATGTAGAATTTGTTTTCTTGGTTAGAGACTTTCCAGTTTTTTGAGTGTCACATAAGACTTTGTATTCAATTATTTAAAAATTTAATGTGCAGTTGTTAAAAAGAAAAATATTATTTTCTGTAAAAGTATTTTTTGATCCTCTTCATGGTGACAGCGAAAATGGAGAAATCAATTACAACGGCATCTCCAAAATCAATATTGGCTTTTCATCGATTTGCTTTCAAAGAAAACGGTGACCGCTTTAAAAGAAAAATTGCGAAAATTTATTAGTGTTGCCATCGAAGGAAATCCAGATGATGTAACAAAAAACTTCAATATGTTCAAAATTTCCAGAATGTGATTTAATATCAATATGTAGTTTAGTATTATATATATATATGTATATATATTTAAATTATTCTGGTACCAAAGTTGAAATAATTCAGAGGTTGTATATACAGGTATATCTAAATAATATTAGTTTGCTACATTTATACAAATATTTGAAAGTTTTTCTGCATAACTTTCTCCAAATTTTCTCCAAATCACACATAGTCTAGATGCTCAAGATATAAATGCATTCTTTTTTTTTAATCCATTTATTGTACTATTTATCTCATATAATTTTTACTTAAATCTAATGTGTAATTCGCAGCGGGGTCATCATTTGATATAATTTCTCGAGAAAGTAGTGACTATTTTACTATCGGCAATCCAATAGGTTTGTGTATGAATTTTTGATTGATTCGTTCGCTGGGAGTGATTTTAAAATTAGTTCGTTTTCATGACTTTTTATTTTGTCGATATATTTGTCGTCTGAGTCATAATAATATCTTTTATTGGTTGCAAGTTCACCATTTTGTAGAGTTCATAGTTATTTACTGTGTTGGAATATTTTTCATGAGCATTAGGCCTTTTGTAAGTTACTTCAAAAAAGATGGAATTCATAGAAGATCCAAATCCGATATCAGTATGGGAACAGTTTGCCCCGGTAGTTTCATTAGTATTGAACGGTCAAAATTGAGAGTGTGTGTGTGATTTATCGCATTACCACCTCTTCAAAATAATTTGAATAAAATGATTAAATGGGACGCCATTTTTATTCTGATATTCTCCCAAAAAAATTCTAAATAATTATGAAGGACGAATCAAAACAGAGATTAAAAAAAAAAATATTTTACTTATTCAGAAAAGGGCATGGCTGGTTTTCAAAAGGAAAAAAAAATTTATTTATAAAATATGGTCTTATACAGGGTGACACAAAATGAACGTTTTGTATTATTTAGGAGCCATTAAGTCGCTTGCAGTATGCGCTGTTGTTTCATCTTGTTGGAACAAAATCGTGGTTTTCCACAGCTGGCCTAAAAATTTCCCAACATCTTCCGATATTGAGCACTATTAATGGAAACTGCAACACCGTCTTTATTTTCGAAGGAATTTGGACCAGTGATCCTCTCAGACGACACACCGCACCAAACAGTACATATAAGTGGGTGTAACTGTCGTTGATGAAATGCTCTTGGATTCTCTGTAGCCCATATCCTGCAGTTCTGCTTGTTTATGAAACCGTTTAATTGGAAATGGGCTTCAATGCTCATTATCAAATTGTTAAAACAATGGACCGTTCATGTTCAAACTAAAGTTGGATGATTTTAGTTCGTTGCTCGATTATGTATTGTTCCATTTCACATTCCCCATTACAAAATCCTGTAATAACATTTTTAAAAAAATTGAACAAAAAATTATCAATAATTCACTCTACAACATTTTGCGCCACCCTGTCTTTCCTTTTATTTGATCTATATTTCTTTTAAATGCGATCTCAAAGACGAGGGGGACAATGTTTGCGGAGACAGGTGTTTGATTTTTTGGCAATATGAAAATATTTTTGGTGATTTGATTCCATGAAAAATATATTTCAATATAATTTCTGGTCGAGTTTCTGGACAAGTGGTGTTTTAAGGCAGAGGGGAACACATTTTTTAGAAATACTCTTTTTGTGTTGTATTATCACAGATTGTGTGGTTTTTTTTAAAGAAATTTTAAAATCAATGTGCCGATCTGTGAATACATTTTCTATAAAACAAAATTATGAAAGGTCAGTTTTTTAAGCGATTTTATGATTTTTGTTTTTTTTGCTAGCTAAAAATTTTTTTAGGGAATGCATATAAATTGCAATATCGGGAAATATATAGTAAATATTTTTCTTAAGGCTTATGAGCAAAATCTCTCTCAAAAATGGATTGATTATGTTTTCAGTTTTTTTAATTTGTTTTGAGAAGATTTACTTGAAGACTTTTTTGAATTATTCATTTTAAAGGAACAGTGCTTTCTGAGGAGAACTAAGATCATGTAACTAAGCACTTTTTTTCTATGATCAAAACACGGGTTTTCTTCACAGAACCAATGCCCGTATAAAGAATGGCGCATGGAGGCAATAATACACACCCATCCTTATTTGAATTTAATTTCATTATTGCCAAAATAATGGCTATGAAATTGGTGTATTCGTCCAACGCTACCAATTGCGAACAGATGACGACGATTTTCTAAATTTGGATTGGAAGGCAATATTGAATTCAGAAGAATCTTATATTACCCAAGACACAACTGGATCAGATTTAACTTCTCGCACCTTTTCTCCGTTAGACGACCCGGAAATTGAACACGAAGATTTTAAAATTTTTGATAGCCCTAATGACACAGGTGCTCAACGCTTTTTTTCTGGTTTTATTTTATTTAAAGTTCTTGCGAAATTGAAATGTCTAGACTGTTGCGCATGCATGATTAAGTCAGAATCTTCAATGACAAAAGCTTCCGAAGCCTTAATTTTTTTCAAAAATTTTAGCCAAAATTCTGATTTTGGCAAATTAATTAATCCGACTGATATGTGTGCCGAGATTTTTAATCTACATTTCATTGTTTTTAATATCATTTTTGAAGAAAGCCCGGAGGTTAAAAACATTAAAAAAATTATAGAAGCTAAATGTTTTGAAGAAACCAATTCTTTATACGGGCATTGGTTCTGTGAAGAAAACCCGTGTTTTGATCATAGAAAAAAAGTGCTTAGTTACATGATCTTAGTTCTCCTCAGAAAGCACTGTTCCTTTAAAATGAATAATTCAAAAAAGTCTTCAAGTAAATCTTCTCAAAACAAATTAAAAAAACTGAAAACATAATCAATCCATTTTTGAGAGAGATTTTGCTCATAAGCCTTAAGAAAAATATTTACTATATATTTCCCGATATTGCAATTTATATGCATTCCCTAAAAAAATTTTTAGCTAGCAAAAAAAACAAAAATCATAAAATCGCTTAAAAAACTGACCTTTCATAATTTTGTTTTATAGAAAATGTATTCACAGATCGGCACATTGATTTTAAAATTTCTTTAAAAAAAACCACACAATCTGTGATAATACAACACAAAAAGAGTATTTCTAAAAAATGTGTTCCCCTCTGCCTTAAAACACCACTTGTCCAGAAACTCGACCAGAAATTAAATTGAAATATATTTTTCATGGAATCAAATCACCAAAAATATTTTCATATTGCCAAAAAATCAAACACCTGTCTCCGCAAACATTGTCCCCCTCGTCTTTGAGATCGCATTTAAAAGAAATATAGATCAAATAAAAGGAAAGACAGGGTGGCGCAAAATGTTGTAGAGTGAATTATTGATAATTTTTTGTTCAATTTTTTTAAAAATGTTATTACAGGATTTTGTAATGGGGAATGTGAAATGGAACAATACATAATCGAGCAACGAACCAAAATCATCCAACTTTATTTTGAACATGAACGGTCCATTGTTTTAACAATTTGATAATGAGCATTGAAGCCCATTTCCAATTAAACGGTTTCATAAACAAGCAGAACTGCAGGATATGGGCTACAGAGAATCCAAGAGCATTTCATCAACGACAGTTACACCCACTTATGTGTACTGTTTGGTGCGGTGTATCGTCTGAGAGGATCACTGGTCCAAATTCCTTCGAAAATAAAGACGGTGTTGCAGTTTCCATTAATAGTGCTCAATATCGGAAGATGTTGGGAAATTTTTAGGCCAGCTGTGGAAAACCACGATTTGGTTCCAACAAGATGAAACAACAGCGCATACTGCAAGGGACTTAATGGCTCCTAAATAATACAAAACGTTCATTTTGTGTCACCCTGTATAAGACCATATTTTTTTTGCTTTTGAAAACCAGCCATGCTCTTTTGTAGTTAATTGGTGCTTCAAAATGTTTCAGAAATTTTTTGGGGGAATAAATCACAATGAAGATCGCGTCCCATTCCTCCAATAAAAATCACGCGTTCTACTATGTTAACTTTAGGGATTTTTTTTACACACGGATAGGAAAACACAGCGTACACAAATTTTATATATAAAAATTCCTCTGTTTATATACTCTGTGGTTACTTCTAGGCAGTTCCTCAACCGTTTTCTCTCCTGAATTTCAATTTTCTTCCATTGGGTTACCGAGATTTTATATGCCCAGATATGCGCGGCATACGTGAGTGTAGGACGAACAATTGGTTTATAAAGCAGGGGCTTTATTTCATTTCATGTTTTGATTTAGAAATGGGAAAAGGATAGCATAAGCTGCTTTAGCTTTGTTTACAATCCGTGTAAGTTGTGTCATATTGTTTAAGTTTGCTTGTATGTGAAGACCTAAATACTTTATTGAATTAACGGTTTTTATTTTGTTGTTGTTCATAATGACATCAATATTGGTTTTCACCTTTTAAGTTTTCTTTTATATTTGCAGTTTGGTCCAGTGAAATGTATTGTCTCGCATTTTCCGGTGTTTATTTTTAATTTCCCTGTCGTTAAGTAGTCGTGTATGTTTTTTAGTTCATTCATCAGTCGTTTGGTTGCATCTTCGATTGACCATGAAGAGGTGAAACCAATTAAGTCGTCTGCGAAAGCAATTGTATTGCAAGAGTTAGTAAGGCTGTTGGTGTATATGGGGATATGTGTTGATGGGATGTCGGAAATGAAAATGTTAAAAAGGGTTGGAGATAATATTGCCCCTTGAAAGCGTGTTAAGGTTTAGTATGGAAAATTGTATATTTTGGAGGAAATACAAGATGAAAAGGATTAGATAAGTAGGAAAATTAAATAGTTTTAATTTCCAGATCAAACCGTTGAACCAAATGGATTCGAAGGCCTTTTCAAGGTCAATCAAAGACGCAAAAGTTATTTTGCGTTTGGTCATGTTATGTATTGTATTGTTATGTAGTATAGTTAGTGCGTCTAAAGTTGAGTCTCTTCTTTTGAATCCAAACTGTAGTTTCGGTATTATGTCATTGTCCTCTAAAAAGTTTGTCATTCCTGTGTGTATTATACGTTCTAAAGCTTTGCTAAAGCAGCTTAACAGAGAGATAGGACGGTAACTTGTTGGGAGAAGTGCATTTTTATTTGTTCTTTTAGCGGGATTATTTTGGAGGTCTTCCACGGTGTCGGAAAGTTGGCTATGTTTATGCAGTTGTTGAAGACAATCGCTAGTATGTTGATGATGTTGCCTGACAGTTTCTGGATGACCAAATTCCGAACACCATCAAAACCGGAGGATTTTTTGTTTTTCAGGGACCTTATGTTGTGGTTCAATTCTTTTGTGGTAACAAATATCTCTTTATGTTATGTACACTGGTCGGCAGGATTGTCTACGTCAAAATTTGTAATTTGGTAGTATTTGTGTTGGTCAAGCAATAGCTGTATCTCTTTGTTGATATTGTTGGTGTAGTTAATGGATCCTAAGTTTTGATTCTGACAGTGAGATTTTAAAAAGTTTGTTGCTAAAGCGTTATTTATTGTGGGAATGTCAAAAACTGTTTTATTGTTTAATTTTGTGATATTCATATTTGATTTGTTTTATTTCAATTTATTGATATTTTTAAAGAGGTTATGGTCTTTCTGAATATTTTGTAATTTTAATTTGAAATTGTCATTTACGTTCGTCTGAATCTGAGTCGCTATATCATCGTTTAGTTTCTTTAAGTCGGATTGTAGTTGGAAATAGTGATTGTTTTTGATGAATTCATTGATCATTAGCGTTCTGTATATTTTTCGTTTAAGTCGCTTTTTGGTCGCTAATAGGGTTGTGAGCTGTCGATTTGCGTACGTGTAGTGCGTGTTTTTGAGTATGATTGTAGGTATTCCTTGCTTCATGGCCTCGTTAATATGGTCTGTCAGTTTGGCTATTGTTTCGTCCAATTGTATCTTTGTCTTATTTACTTGAGGGCTAATATCAAGTGCACATGACTTTTTGTTGACTAGTTGATTGAATTTTTTCCAGTTAGCCTTAGTGTAGTCAAAAAGTTTTATTTGGGGCGTGCGTTTGAAAATTAATTGGCCAGTATTGTAACTTGTTTTTTGTCATGTTTTTTATTCCGTCAATGTTCAAGAAAACAATATCATGGTCCGAGTATGAGGATTTTATCAATAAAGCGTCTCGTGTCAGGCAGTTTTTGTTAATGATTAGGTCGTTGTGTACAAAAAAGAGATCAATATAGGATCCTGAAGAAGGGTATGAGGGGTAGAAGGTATGCCATAATTTGACATCAAGAGCGTCACGATTATTCATATAGCAGTCGTATAAACATCGCCCATTCGCATCCTTCGAAACATTGGGCCAAAAGGAATGTTTGGAGTTAAAGTCTCCGCCTAAAACAAATGGTGCCTTGAGGGAACGCAATGTATTGAAGAGACATATTAGATCATTTAATTGCAATTGTCTCCCTCCACAATTGTAAGAGTGATAAACACTCACACAGTTTATGCTTCTGCCAGATTTTAGTACTACAGAGAGTCCCACGCAGTCAATAGAAAAAAGTTTGGTAGTGATAGTTGTGTCGTTTTAATGGCGACCACCAGTATTGTTTGTACGGTCCTAGTGGTTGATTCTATAGCCAGGAAATTTGTTAGCTAAGTTACTGTTTGTGTTTTTAAATTTACTTTAAGTTATCAGAGGAATGTCAGGGTTATATTTATTTAAAAGAGAATTGAGTTCTATCTGATTTTGGGTGGAGTGAAGAGAATTAGTATTGAGAAGAAAAATTTTCAGAGTCAATTTTGGGGTTTAATAAATGTATGTATGGTGCGAGTTCGAATGCAAATTTGAACAATTTTTGTTTTTTCGTTTCGTCATTCGTGTTTGTTTTTAGAATTTCTATCAATACATTTATTTTATTGGAGAGTTCGAAAAGGGACATGTTGAAATGTTTCTGAAACTGTTGTTGAATGAAAATTAAATTGTCAAAGTCTGGTGCCGTGGTAAGTGGAAATGTTGTCGAATGATGTTTTTGGCTGAGAATCTGTGTGTTGCCGTTGCTTATTGCATCAGCGAATGAGATTTGAGGTTGAACGAAGTTCGAAAACATGCGCTGTTTGTTTGAGATTTATGTGTTTTATCTGAAAGCTATTGCTGCGGGGCAATTCCTGTAGTTAGCTGGGTGTCCGTATTTCGCACAATATATACAGTAGGGCTCTCCCTCCACTATATTTATACGAAGACATTTTCCGGGTCCATGTGCCGAAGCACATTTTATGCAGCGGTATGGCATGCTACAGTTTGCTGCGACATGGTCATATCGCTGACATTTCTTGCACTGCAAGTTCGGGCGCAGGTTCAATTTTTCCCAACTTCTTTCAGATGAAGAAGATAAGTTACATTCAGTAACTTTTTGATGTCGGAAGCTTTGTCACACTCTATGTTGTGGTACACCCTGTACCAAAAATTATTCCGACCAAAAACGCCTTTATTGTTCCCAATAATTTGATTGTTTTACACGGGTTCGTCGGTCGCGGTATAAAAAAAATTAGTAATTGTTTAAGTTTTTGGAACGAAGTTCCTTATCGCACGGTTCACGCTACACGCTTGGCGGGATGGAGGCTAGCCGAAAAAAAGTGTAAAGTGAAAATTGTCACGACCCGACCCCGGCCTTGAACGTGCTTTTTATTTAAAAAAAAAAAGTAAAAGCAAAACAAAAACAAATCCCTTCATATTCTTTCAAAATGAGAATAACGCTCTCTCAATTATCCCTATTCATAAACAACATTATATAAAAAAATCCAAATTCTCTCAATCAGTGTTGAGAAAAAAAAGAATTCGAAAGCCGAATAGAACAGACGTGTTTTGTTTTTGCTCTGTTCTTTAATTTATAATTTATTAATTTTTTTTTTTTTCTTTCTGTTTTTTGTTTTACTTTATTTGACTGTTACAGTAATTTTATTGCTACTGTAACTTTATTGCCGTATTCGTCTATATTATTCTAATTTTTAATTTTCATCTTTGTTATTTATTTCATTTTATTTATTTCTTTTGTTTCGTAAAAGTATAAATGAATTTACTTGTTCTCAATGTTCTGACATCAAACCCTGCCATGTCTTAAAATTTCTGACCCTGTCAGCTTCGCGAACTGCACAGATAAATGTAAACCATGACAAGCTTAGTATTGACTCTGAGTTTATTGCGAATAAAGGCCAAAATATTGATGACAAATTACTCCATCTAAGTGAACTTTTGTACGAATTACAAGATAAGGAGAATAAAATGGACAAGCTAGTATGTTCCTGTGTTATGATGCAACATGACTTGTCTAAAATAATTAAAAAGACGACACATTTTGAATTGAAGCTTAACACGCTTCAGACAGATCTTTCCGAATTCATGGGTTCGACAGCCACATCTTCAGGGATGCCTCTGATTGAAACTCGTTTAATGGACAAAACTATGCTGGATAAATTGGACATGTTGCATGTGGACTTTCGGTCTTGTTTATCCATAGTATCGGCTAATAAGGGCTGTATTGGTGAGCTTAAAACTTTAGCTTCTGTTCTTCTCCAGTCTTCTGTGAGTAGTAAGGAATTACTGGAGGCTCTAAATTCACTAAACAATGATTGTGCCATTGTTATAGAGTCTACTCCTGCTTTTAGCAGTATTGGAACCGCACCAAGTTCCAGCGTGAATGCAGTTTGCGATATATCAAGCCCTCCTGTGAGTGTTAGTCGTAAAAAGAAAAAGAATTGGCGTAGCGGGAAGGCTATCAAAAAAACAAACGCAATATCTCCTGTCACGTATGATATTCCAACTTCTCCAACTTTTCCTTCCGTCGTTAATACAGTGGTTTTAAAAGCCGTAGCCGCTCCAAAAAAAATTTTCCTTTCGCGTTTTGACTCTTTAACATCCGCTGACGATATGTTGCAATACATATCTTCCAAAGATATTGATATTTCTCGCATCAAATCTGAAAAAATTAGCAAGATCTCTAGTATGGTGTCATCCTTTAAAATCACGGTTCCCTTCCAGTTGTTCTTGCGCTTAGTATCTCGTGAATTTTAGCCTCCTTCTGCTTTCGTTAAGGAGTTTCTACAAAATGGTGGAAGAAAAAATAAATTAAGCTTGAGTCATAGTAATAGATGTTCTAATGCGTCCTCCGGTTCAAAAAACTAAAAAGATTATCCCTTTACTATCAAAATGTAAGGGGACTTCGTACCAAAACGCGTGAGTTGTTTCTTGTTAGTACTTCGGTTTCGTTTGATATTATTGCATTGACTGAAACCTGGTTAAATGGCAACTTTAATGATAATGAACTGTTCCCAGTAGAATACTCAGTTTTTCGCAAGGACCGTCACACTATGAACGTGAGTTCACTGGGTGGTGGGGTCTTGATTGCCGTCCGTAGTACTTACAGAAGTACACGGATATTTATCGATAATGTAGAAAACCTTGAATTAGTCTGCGTAAAAATATCTGTTCATCAAGGAAATTTATTTGTAGTGAATTGTTATATTCCACCTAATAGTACCTTGGAGGAATTCCAGCTGTTGGTGAATGCAATCAACTATTTGCATGATATTATTGAGCCAGAGGATGATATTTTGTTATTTGGTGACTTTAATTTACCTAGTCTAATCTGGTCTCAATGTGACGAAGGTAATTTTCTCTTACCAATTAGGGTGAGTTCTGATCGGGAAATGTTGTTTGTTGACAATTTGATGGCAGTTGGTTTGCAACATATTAGCGACGTTTTAAATTCTATTGATAAACAACTTGACTCAATTTTTACTACTGACTCAGCTAATTATGTTGTTGAACGTAGTTGTCAAATACTTTCTATTGACAAGTATCATCCGCCTTTACAGTTATTTTTCTATAAGGAAGCTATGATATTGAACGCAGGGAAAGATGATGTATTTTACTTCAATTTTCGTAAAATAAATTTTGAATCTCTTACTAATTCTTTAAATATGATTGACTTTGACAGAATTATGAGTATTGAGGATATTGAAGTTTGTACTAATGAATTTAATAAAGACTTACGCTGTTTGCGTAATAGGAGGAATAAGGCTTGGCGGTAATATCTGACTTCTCAAAATGAAGAAGATTACTCTGTTTACTTAGCTTTACTTAATGAGTTTAAAGTATTGCAAATCGTTGAGTATAATTCTTATATTGATGAATTGAAATTTAATATTTCTGGGGATCCGAAAAGATTTTGGAAATTTGTGAATAGCAAAAGGAAATCTGTCCTCTATCAATGAAATATCAGGGTAGTGTATTCACTGATCCGCTAGATATTTCAACCCTATTTGCGCCAGTCTTCTCTGCAACATTTAATGACGATGGTTTTGTACCGGATCCTAACTCCTTTGTATATCTTGATGATTATCCAAAAACCACATTTAGTAGGATAACTATTGATGAGTCTTCTGGTAATGATTACCTAAAAGAATTGACTGAGGATTTCTCTCCGGGTCCTGGTGGTATTCCTTTAGTTATCCTAAAAAGATTTAGTAGTGTTCTGGCCGGTCCGTTATCGGTGTTATTTCAAAAGTATCTTAATACTGGCATCTTTCCTGAATTATGGAAGAAATCATTTATTATTCCTACTCATAAAAAAGGTAATAAAGACATCATCGAAAACTATAGACATGTTGCGAAATTATCTTCTATCCCTAAGCTGTTTGAATGTATTGTACACAAATATTTATATTTTGGTTGTAAACCATTTATTACCAATTATCAACATGGGTTCATGAAGGGCAGGTCCACGACTACTTGTCTTGTTGAACTAACTGCTTTGGCAATTGAGGCCATGGAAATAGGGAATAAAGTGGATTGTGTTACTACGGACTTTAGCAAAGCTTTTGATAAATTATCTCACCAATTGATATTATTTAAGCTTAATGCGCTTGGTTTTCCAGACCTGTTCTTAAAATGGATTCGTTCCTATCTTCATGATAGGAGCTACCAGGTTTTATTTCGCTCAGCTAAGTCTAATGGGTATGTAGCATCTTCAGGAGTCCCTCAGGGTAGCCACTTAGGTCCTATTCTATTTGTTTTATCAATTAATGATATTGCTTCAATTATTAAATATTCTAAAATTTCCATTTTTGCTGATGACATGACGATCTGTAAAGTGATATCTAACTCCAATGACTCTAAGCTTCTTCAAGCCGATTTAAACAGTTTTGCTATATGGTGTGTTAAAAACAATCTTGACCTTAACTTGGGTAAGTGTGAGGTAATTTCCTTTTCAAGAAAACGTGACGATCTTCCTTGCCTTTATTCGTTTGTTGATATGCCTATTCAAAGAGTTAATAGTATTAAATATTTGGGCGTGGTTTGTGATAGTCAACTTGATTTTAGACTGCATTTTGATTCTTTGGTTCTTCATTCTAAGATGGCTTTGGGTTTTATTAGGCGTAGGTCTAAAGAATTTTCTGATCCCTTCATTACTAAAAGTCTCTTTTCTACTATAGTTAGACCAATCCTTGAATATGCTAGCCAAGTGTGGTCTCCTTGGTCCAAAGTGCAAATTAACAGAGTGGAGTCGGTCCAGCGTAGATTTGTACGTTTTGCCTTGAAGGGCCTTCCTTGGAACGATACCTACCGACTACCTCCATATAATCAAAGATTGAAGCTGATTGGGCTAAATTCTCTGGAACAGAGGCGGATGGTGGCAGGGGCTGTCTTTGTTCATCAACTCTTTAATGGGGAAATTGATGCTCCTTTCTTGTTAGATAGGATGCATTTAAATATCAATATGCGTTCTTTACGGGCGGTTGAATTTTTTAAAATTAAGTACCACAGGACGGAATATGGTAAAAATGAACCTGTGACCAGAATGATGCGGGCTGTTAATGACAATTATAAAGAGTTTGACTTTTGCTTGACCAAACATTCTTTAAAGAGAGTTCTATTACGTTGATTGTTATATTGATATATTTTGATTATTTGCTGCTTGGATTAAGCAAGTAAAAAAAAAAAAAAACTCATGCGGAATTAGTATATTTGTGGAAAATGTCAGCCTGAAAATAAGAATTGGGCAAAAAGCTAGACGAAAATTCAAACTATTTCTTATTTAATCAATTTCCTTTGCAAATAAGAAAAAAGAAAAAATATTTATTTTGAATTCCGAAGTCGAACAAAAACAAATATAAAAAAAAAGTGTAAATAAAGAATCGGCGCAATCGCGCAATCGCGACAGTGGAAAGAGTTGGAACGTCAAAACAGAGAATAGTGACGGAATTGGAACGAAGTTCCTTATCGCACGGTTTACGCTACACGCTAGGCGAGATGGAGGCTAGCCGAAAAAAAAGTGTAAAGTTGGATTAAAAAACTATTTTTTTTAAATATATTATATCCTATACATATTATATCCTTATAAATATATATACATATACATATTTTATTTCAATAGCGAATTATCTAAAGCATCGCCTACTGAGATACAACTTATAATATCAGAAAAAAGAACAAATGCGCAAAAATGTAAAGAATATCGTGAGAAAAAAAAGGAAGTGCGCTTTTGACCACACTGTAGAAGTGAAATAGAAGCTTTTCTTTATGGTTTGTCAGCGAGTTGCATTTGTTCCGTGTGTTTAGCAATTTGCCTAGCCCTGCATGCCCGCGTCCGTTCTGCACCAGTCATATCCGTAGTAGTCGAAGCTTTGTCAGTGAGTTGCTTGTGTTCGACTTGTTGAGCAAGTTGCCTAGCCCTACAGGCCCCCGTCTGTTCTGCACCAGTCATAGCCGTACTCGTCAAAGCCTTGTCAGCGAGTTGGTTTTGTTCCGCTTGTGGTGCAAGTTGTCTCACCCTACATGCCCGCATTCGTTCTGCACCAGTCATATCCGTAGTCGTCGAAGCCTTGTCAGTGAGTTACTTGTGTTCCACTAGTTGACCAAGTTGCCTAGCCCTACATGCCCGCGACCGTTCTGCACCAGTCATAGCCCTACTCGTCGAAGCCTTGTCAGTGAGTTGCTTTTGTTCCACTAGTTGAGCAAGTTGTCTCACCCTACATGCCCGCATTCGTTCTGCACCAGTCATATCCGTAGTCGTCGAAGCTTTGTCAGTGAGTTGCTTGTGTTCCACTTGTTGAGCAAGTTGCCTAGTTCTACATGCCCCCGTCTGTTCTGCACCACTCATCGCCGTACTCGTCAAAGCCTTGTCAGCGAGTTGGTTTTGTTCCGCTTGTGGTGCAAGTTGCCTAGCCCTACATGCTCGTATCCGTTCTTCACCAGTCATAGACGTACTCGTTGAAGCCTTGTCAGTGAGTTGCGTGTGTTCCACTACTTGACCAAGTTGCCTAGCCCTACATGCCCGCGTCCGTTCTGCACCAGTCATAGCCCTACCCGTCGAAGCCTTGTCAGTGAGTTGCTTTTGTTCCACTAGTTGAGCAAGTTGTCTCACCCTACATGCCCGCATTCGTTCTGCACCAGTCATATCCGTAGTCGTCGAAGCCTTGTCAGTGAGTTACTTGTGTTCCACTTGTTGACCAAGTTGCCTAGCCCTACATGCCCGCATCCGTTCTGCACTAGTCATAGCCGTACCCATCGAAGCCTTGTCAGCGAGTTGATTTTGCTCCGCTGGTTGAGCAAGTTGCCTAGCCCTACATGCCCGTATCCGTTCTTCACCACTCATATACGTGCTCGTTGATGCCTTGTCAGTGAGTTGCTTTTTTTCCGCTTGTTGCTGCCTAGCCCTACGTGCCCGCGTCCTTTCTGCAATAGTCATAGGCGTTCGCGTGAAATAATTGTCAGCGTGTTGTGATTGAGCAGAATTGTCGACTCGCAAACGTTTTTAGCCCGGAGTCATTGTAGGCGTAGCAAGAAGCAATGCCCGTTAATGTATGTAAGTTGCGCTGACCGCTTTCCGCGCCAGCCATATGCACATAAACGACGTGATTGTTAGTCAGCTTGCACTGATGTGACATGTGACGCTGCGTTACAAAGTTAGCGTTCCAAGATTTTTTCCAAATAAAAAGTTAAAAAATTTGTATCGACCACAGCGCCAATACGGTGGCAGATAGAACTATTTGGTCTTCGACGGAAATATTCCTCATTATAACTTACACAATATTGCCGAACATTGTAATCATCTAGGACATCGATATAACAAGTTATTTTGTAATGTAACGTTTCGTCAAAGTTCAAAAATTGTTATTGAATACAGCGCCGAAGTGGTGGGAGGTAGAACTATTGTGTCTTCGACGGAATTAATTGCCATAAAAACGTCTACAACTTTACTGAACATTTCAATCGTGTACGACCCCTGTATAAAAAGTTCAAAAAAAAGTTCAAAAATTTATATCGACTACAGCGCCAATATGGTGGCAGATAGAACTATTTGATCTGTGACGGAAATATTACTCATTATAACCTCCACAATAATGCCGAACATTATAATCGTCTAGGACGTCCATATAATAAGATATTTTGTAATGTAACGTTTCGTCAAATTGTTATTGAATACAGCGCCGAAGTGGTGGGAGATAGAACTATTGTGTCTTCGACGGAATTAATTGCCATAAAAACCTCTACAACTTTACTGAACATTTCAATCGTGTACGACCTCTATATAAAAAGTTCAGAAAAATTTTCAAAAATTTATATCGAGTACAGCGCCAATATGGTGGCAGATAGAACTATTTGGTCTGTGACGGAAATATTACTCTATAACCTCCACAATAATGTCGAACATTGTAATCGTCTAGGACGTCCATATAATGAGATATTTTGTAATGTAACGTTTCGTTACACAAAATCGTTACATAATTTTTGCTAAACGCCCCAATAGAAGTATTTCACTTCAAAAAGCATCGACTACTGAGATTCAACTTATAAGATCAGAAAAAAGAACAAAAAATGCGCAAAAATGTAGAGAATATCATGAGAAAAAGAAATACAGGATATAAGAGTACAAAGCATCAGTGGACAAATATCTGATGAATGTCGTGAGAGAGAAAAATTAGAAGAAATTAATAAATCTAAAACGGATAAGCAAAGATCTAAAGAATATCGTGACAGAAGAAAATAATAAACAAAAACAAACTAATTGAAATACAGCAGAAAAATACTGACCATCTTCGACAAACATCTAATGAAGAAATTTACAAACCTAGAACTGATGAACAACAAACATTACAGGATATAACAATAAAGAAACAAAAAATTGAATTACAGAAGCAAAATACAGACCATCTTCCGAGGTAACATATCACATTATAAATATTTACATTTGCCGCTTATTAATTTTATTTATTAAAAATTATCATCATTATTAGCTGATATATATTATTATTATATATATATAACTATTTTTTTAATTATTTTATTTTAATGTATTATTTTATTTTCATATTATAGCATCTCGACTACAAGTTGGACTGAATATATGAAGGAATATCGACGGAAAAGAAAATTAAAAATTCAAAGTATTCAATTAAGTACCTTGCTAGCAAAACATCATTCAGATGCGTAAGTACTTTATTTATTTTTCTACCGTATATTCTCTGTGAAATATGATTTATATTTGTTCGATATTGTTTTGTATGGTTATTTTTAGATCTCCCGAGAATTGCAATTCACAAATGCAAATATGTAACGATCGAGAACAAATAGAGCAAAATAATTCATTCCAAGCTCCATCACGGAAAGAAATAATTTGCTATAATCAAGCAAATCATTTACTAATTGTCATTTACTGCAATCAAGTAAAGTACAGAGGTTCAAACGAATAATGGAACACCTCATTAAAAATTTTTTAAGTAAGGAAAAATCATAGATATAATTGTTTGATTTCAACAAAATATGATTCATTTAATAGCTACATAATTCAACATTCTTAATTCAATAAAAAACAAAACAAATTTTTAACTTATAAGCCTAAAAATAATAAAAAAATAACACAAGGCAAGAATTCATTGTCAAACACATAATGGAACAGCAAAGTAGTTTGAACAAATTCCAGGAAATAACGGTACTAGATCCATTTTTTTTTGTTGCCTTCAAGTGTCGTTGTTAGTCTGCGATCAGTTTTTGTGGTGATCAAATCATTGAATTAAAAAATGGCCCCCAAAGGAAAGCAAACCCCTACTGAAGTGCCCCAATTAGTCATAAAGTTAAATTTGGATTGAAAATCCATTAGAGATATAGGAAAAATAGTGGATAGAAGCCCTGCTACCATACATGGGATTATAAGGCGATGCAGGGATGAATGCAGAGTGGAAAATAAAAGCCATCAAGGTCAAGGGCGCATTTTAAATTATCATGAAGAAGGCCGTTTCATAAAGGAAGTGAAAAAGAACCCATTACAAACCGCCAGGTAACTGCGCAACTTGGTCGAACAGGATATTGGTAACAAAGTCCGTGTTGAAACAGTACGTAAAAATAACTATAACGGTCGAATGATCAGAAAAAAGCCATTTATTAGCTCCAAAAATAGAATAATAACAAAGAGTTTTTGCAAAGAATATTTACTCAAAGATAGCGCATTCTGGAACACGGTAAAAGGCATTTTATTTCTTTTTTATTGTTGTTTTATGATGAAATTTAATTGTTTTAAGGTTTTATTTTCGGATGCAAGTAAATTTAATCTCCATGGGTCCGACGGAAGGACATATGTATGGAGAAAACCAAATACGGAATTTTACATTAATAATACAAGAGCTACGGTGAAACATCGAAGAGGTTCCATGATGGTTTGGGGGTGTATGTCAGCAGCTGGTGTGGGGCAATTGTATTTTATTGATGGTAAAATGGATCAGTTTATGTACCTCAGCATTTTGAAGGAAAATGTAGTTCAAAACGCCGCCAAATTGCGAATTGAAAGTAATTTTGCTTATTATCAAGACAATGATCCAAAACACGCAGCAGCTACTGTACGAATGAGGCTTATTTTAAATTGCCCAAAACTTATCAAAACACCTGCAGAGTCCCCAGATATGAATGTTATTGAGAATTTGTGGAGCGAACTGGCAAAACGGGTGTACAATAGAACCTTTTTTACAAAAGAAGCGTTAAAACGAGCATTATCTAAGGAATGGGAAAAGATCCCTCCAAATTATTGCCAAAATTTAGTAAATTCGATGTCGAACCGATTGAAAGCGGTACTAAACTCTAATGGGTGTACCCGGCTAAATATTAAAAATAGATTTTTTTTTGTTTTCCTTACTTATTTAAACGAAAACTGAAATGTTCCATTATTTGCTTGACAATGAATTCTTTACCTGTGCTATTTTTTTATTAATTTTATTCCCATAAATGAAAATTTTATTTTGTTTTTCATTGAATTAAGAATGTTGAATCATATAGCTATTAAATGAATTATGTTTTGTTGAAATCAAACAATTATATCTATGATTTTTCCTTACTTAAAATATTATTATTGAGGTGTTCCATTATTCGTTTGAACCACTGTATGTTAGAATTCATCATTCGTTTTATTGAATATAGGAATCTTTTCTGTAACTTAGTAAAATGTTCGAACTGATTTTCAGTAAAAAAAGATTAATCCCTAAAGTAATAATTCCATGCGTTTTTTACTTTATTCAAGAAACAATTACTAAATAACAGTAAATGTTCAAAAAATCTTTCCTCGAAATCAGTAAGCGATTTTCTTGACATACATTTTATAAAACTTCATACGAAATTTCTTGGATAAAATAAGCATTTGCTAATAATTAGTAAATGCTACTCACGGCAAGCAAATAATTTTTACTGAAAAATTGCAAATGTTTACTCGTTAAAGGAAAACTTATTTTCTTGTTTTATAATTTACTATAATCTTTCTTTAATTTGTTTGTTTTTAGTATATTTTTATTGTTTTTTAGTAAATATCGAATGTTATAATAAAACTGTTATAGAAATCAGTAGACTTTGCTGGAAATAGTAAAATTTCTTGATTTGAAAAGAGCAAATATCTATCCTAGTTTACTTCCTAATAGCAAATTACCCTGAAAGATTAATTCCTGAATATTGGCTAAAATGAATTTCATTGGTATATAATTCGCTGCTTCTTAATACTGCTTTTTATATAAATACGAAATCAAGTATTGGTAAAAGAAAATGTTCCGCATAATGTAAAATGTATTTTGTATTACAATACTTTTTTTCAGCAACTGCACTTATGGTGTTTTTTCACTGATTGTTCCAGAGAACAGCAAAATTTCAACATTGAAAATAACGAAAAAGTGGACTAAGTAGATCCGCTTTGTTGTTGTATTCAATATCAAAATTTTACTCTGCGGAACAATTAGTGAAAAAATACATCTTTACTTTCATAGATTTCAGTATTGGCTTAGTGGGTTGTCGAAGAGATTTCCTAGATATAGCCAAACTTTTCGTATTTTCAATCCAAAGTTTGTAGAATTCACTCTTTCGCTTATTGGGATTAAGAAAAGATTTCCTTGTTACAAACAAAATTTTACTGCTTTCATTCCAAATTTGCTAGAATTCAGTCTTTGATTTACTGGAATGTAGAACAGATTTCGTAGATAGAGACAAATATTTACCAATTTTAATCTTAAAATGTAATTAATAACAATAAACATTTATTTGTATCAAGTAAAAGGCATGTTTGAATGTAGTAAAGCATTGCTTAATAACAGAAAATAAAGTATCGGTTAGCTGTTCAAATTAAATAATCCAATTATGCTCAAATCAGGTAAATTCTGGACTGGCGCAAAATGATTCCTAAATTTACTTGATTCATGGCGTTATTGGATTGATTATAGTAAATTTTTCTTTCCGTGTGTAACAACATACTTTCACTTTGGTTTTAACGACCACTAGAATAGCGTTTTCTATTTTAGTTACCATTGCGCGATCTGATTTTCAACATTTTCCCCTTTTTTCCACAAATAATTCTCGGAAAATCATTCCAACGCATATATTCCGGTAACATTAAATAGAATATAGAAGAAAGAAGAAACGAAAAATTGAAAAGAAAACGGAAAAAACAAACGTTATATGGCGTGATGAAAAATTTTGGCTTGGTCCCCAAAAGAGAGGGGATGGAAAAAAAATTTGTCGATGATCGAGAGTCTTGTTTTGAGGTCTGAAGAAGGGAGTCAGTTTCTGGATGGTAAATAAGACAGTGGAATATGGGATAATCAACTTGATGATTTTTTTTGCCAATTAAAAAGAAAATAGTTTTTGTTAAAATTAGCGGGAAATTAAAGAAAAAAAAATAGTTTGGTTAAAAATTAGCGTGAAATCAAAAAAAAAAAAGAATTAAAAATTTTTTATTGCGGTTAGCGAAGTTTTGACTTTGAAAAAAAAGGTGGGCAAAAACAAAAAACTAAACGTGGCGAGGTTTTTTTTTTCCTTGAATTTTTGGTTTTTTTTTATATATACTTAGAAGAAAAATTAATATTAAAAAAAAAGAAAAGAAAGAAAAATGGTTTTTTATATAAAATAAACCCAAAAGGGTGTAAATATTTAATTAGTTTATTAAAGGTATGTTAAATGGTAAGGCACATGGCTCGTTGCTTTTCGTCTAAAAAGTTGCATCAAAGTTTTGTCAATTTTATACAAAAGGAAAAAAAAACTAAAATTGCATCGTGGGATATCCGCATCATCTCAACATTTCCACATTACGTTAAATTATGTTCGTCAGCCAAAAAACTAAATGTTGCATTGTGGGATATCCGCATCATCTCAACCTTTCCACATTACGTTAAATTTTGTTCGTCATCCAAAATAATAAATGTTGCATCGTGGGATATCCGCATCATCTCAACATTTCAACATTACGTCAAATTTTGTTCGTCAGCCAAAAAAAAAAGTAAATATTGCATCGTGGGATATCCGCATCATATCAACACTTCCACATTACGTCAACTTTTTTTTTTGTCATCCAAAAATCTTAAAAGTTGCATCGTGACAAATCAGAATTACAAATTTAAAGCCGCACGCTTCCTACATCTTTTAATTTCGGCGACTTCGAGACATCATTTTTATTGTTCATATGTAGAAAAAAAGAAAATTTGACAAATTTTCATACATAAAAAAAAAAGGAAAACGGAAATCACGCAACCTGTATGTATACATAATCCAACTTTTAGACTTAGAGCCTTTATGTAAAATTGAAATTTTTTGTTTTTGAAGAACAAAGAAATATTTAAAAAAAAAAAAAAAAAAAAAAAACATATATATATTAAATAGATTTTTAGGTGGTTTTCTCAATGGAATGTAAGAGATACAACAAGGTTAGATATTTTAGAAACCAGATTTAAATTGCTTAATTGTATAACATTTATAAAATTTTTTTTATTGAATAAATCATGTAAATACTTGTATACCGAAAAAAAAAACAATTCTAACAAAAATTCAAGCTCGTGGGAAAAGTGGGACCGAAATGCAAATGGCAGCTCTCGAACTTCTAACAGAGCTTAAACAAACATTGAATAGAAAATTTTTTTGGGTGTACGAGATCAGCGTCCTGCGGTTCAATTGTTTTTTTTTTGTTTTGCGTCAAATGTTGCCTCGTTTTATACAATGAAGTGACCTCCTGCACTTCATTTCCTACACATATTTTGAGGGTATGAAGAATATTATACGCTAATATAATATTGTTCAATTGAGGAAGGAAGAGGATAAGTTTTCTTTTAGAAAAAGAAGAAGAGAAAAGAGTATTAACATGAAACGAAACACGAATAGGTAGGAGTGATATTGAGGGAGCGAGGGAGAGAGTGAAGTGAGAGGGGGCCGAAGAAAGGCATGAAAAAGAAAAACAAAAAAGGGTCCATAACCATTTGCAGGGGCGGTTATGGACAAACGGGGGCCGGCATTCTGCTGTCGGTCCATTCGGATGGGAAGTGCCCCAAAGTTCGGTTGGCAATAACACCTCTGCCAATCGGCCCCGACATGCCTCGCAAGGCTTTCGCGTTGAGTTCGGTCAGTTTCGGTGACCAAGAATTAACGAACACCCCCCTTTATTCGGTTGTTTTCGCCACAACCGAATTCTCCTTGCTTGATAGCTTATGCTATCCTCATAAAGTCTGAACGACATTAAAACTTTTATGCACGCATAAATAACTATGTGTAACGCGATGACAGATGGTGGTGAGCAGCGACCCACCCCACCGGCGAGCTAGTTTGCGCAACTCAGCAAGGCGTGCAGCATTTCAGTTGCTCACATTTGCTGCACCATCTCATATCTTCTCCTCGCAAGGAAGAAGATATGCTGAAAAGGGTCATCTGGGGATTTGCTCTCTTCGATAATACCCCAAAATATGTAAACCCCCTTTGTTACAAATTACTCAGAGACAGACCGCATTAGGAATTACAAATCATGGTCAATTGTAATTATATTTCCAACTGTCTCCAGTATAACTTGCCAGTTTCATCGCGACCGGGGCTTTTGCACTCTGACGAATTGCTCGACCCATTACATATTGATGAGCACTTTTCCTCTCCCCCGATACCCTCGCCTGGTGGCTTCGAATTGAGTGATCCGATCTTAACGAAACTTTACAGTATTACTAAGGGGCCTAAGGGCTTTCGACTTTTCCACTACAAAACTCACTTTCCCCTCGATGCCCCTTCCTTGGTATTTGCGAATTGGATGGTCCGAACTTAATGAAACTTTACAATATTACTAAGGGGCTAAGAGCTTTCAATTTTCCGACTACAAAACTCACTTTTCTCCTTCCCGATACCCCTCGTCTGGTGGTTTTGAATTGGGTGGTTCGATCTTAACGAAACTTTACAGTATTACTAAGGGGCCTAAAAGCTTTCGACTTTTCCACTACAAAACTCACTTTCCCCTCGATACCCCTTCCTTGGTATTTCCGAATTGGATGGTTCGATCTTAATGAAAGTATACAGTATTACTAAAGGGGCTAAGGGCTTTCAATTTTCGAACTACAAAACTCACTTTTTCCCTCTCCTCGATACCCCTCGCCTGGTGGCTTTGAATTGGGTGGTCCAATCTTAATGAAATTTTACAGTATTACTAAAGGGGCTAAGGGCTCTCTATTTTCCCACTACAAACCTCACTTTTCCCCTCTCCTTGATACCCCTCGCCTGGTGGCTTCGAATTGGGTGATCCGATCTTAACGAAACTTTACAGTATTACTAAGGGGCCTAAGGGCTTTCGACTTTTCCACTACAAAACTCACTTTCCCCTCGATACCCCTTCCTTGGTATTTTCGAATTGGATGGTCCAAACTTAATGAAACTTTACAGTATTACTAAAGGGGCTAAGGGCTCTCTATTTTCCCACTACAAACCTCACTTTTCCCCTCTCCTTGATACCCCTCGCCTGGTGGCTTCGAATTGGGTGATCCGATCTAAACGAAACTTTACAGTATTACTAAGGGGCCTAAGGGCTTTCGACTTTTCCACTACAAAACTCACTTTCCCCTCGATACCCCTTCCTTGGTATTTTCGAATTGGATGGTCCAAACTTAATGAAACTTTACAGTATTACTAAAGGGGCTAAGCGCTTTCAATTTTCCGACTACAAAACTCACTTTTTCAATCTCCTCGATACCCCTCGCCTGGCGGCTTCGAATTGGGTGATCCGATCTTAACGAAACTTTACAGTATTACTAAGAGGCCTAAGGGCTTTCGACTTTTCCACTACAAAACTCACTTTCCCCTCGATACCCCTTCCTTGGTATTTTCGAATTGGATGGTCCGAACTTAATGAAACTTTACAGTATTACTAAAGGGGCTAAGGGCTTTCAATTTTCCGACTACAAAACTCACTTTTTCCCTCTCCTCGATACCCCTCGCCTGGTGGCTTTGAATTGGGTGGTCCGATCTTAATGAAATTTTACAGTATTACTAAAGGGGCTAAGGGCTCTCTATTTTCCCACTACAAACCTCACTTTTCCCCTCCCCTCGATACTCCTCGCTTGGTGTCTTCGAATTTCGTGAAGGGATCTTAATGACAATTTGCAATATTGCTAGGGAGAAAGGTTTTTAGATATGCATGAAAATATCGCTTTTTAGATATCTATCGGCAGCGATAAATAGTAACTACAAAACCATCAAGTTCCCTGAACCTCATTATACGAATCAGGTTGCAATTCAATCGTATTCAATTACTCAGAGACAGACTGCACTAGGAATTACAATTCATGGCCAATTGTAATTACTATTTCAAACTGTATCCAGTATAACGTGCCAGTTTCATCGCGACCGGGGCTTTTGCACCCTGACGTATTGCTCGACCCATTACATTTTGATGAGCAGTCGACTACTTCAACTAAACCTAGCCGTGCTGCTAAGACCAGAAGTAAAGAAAGAATATCCGAAATCAAGGTTACCGAAAATTTGGTGAAAAATTGGCGAAAATTTAAACATATGGGTATGTAGAAACTTTCACATTTCTATATTTTGAATTTCTCGCAATTTTTCGGCATACTTTAACTTTGCCTTATGAGCAAAGTTCGGTCCCCCGGTACTTTATTTACTTATTCTAAGCACAACGCAACCAAAGCCGCGGGTGCCTGCTAGTTCAAAATAGTTGCTTTTCAAAACCTGTTATGAAAAGTAGTTTCTGACAAAAAAGAAACAAATGAAGAACATTTTGAAAAAAAGCTGAAACAAAAAAAATCAAACGACGATTTACCTTTAAAGTTAATTTTTGTTATTTTGTTATTACTTTAATTTTTATTTGTTCTATAAAATCAAATTTTATATAAACTATGGTAAACTAATGATGCTAATAACACTTTCTACTACATTCGATACTTCCTTTATTCGTTGCCTTATTAATGATAATATGTGGAGCATGCTTTAAATATATATGTGAACTGGCTCACTGACTTTATCACCCTGTTCAAATGGCTTTTTTTTGGTCAGTGTTTTAGATCTGCATAAACTTTTAAATCACATGTATTGGCTATGCCTAGTTCTGCATGAGAAAATGGTTTCAAAAACCGGTTTGTGCATGTGCTCAACTGTGTAAATATTAAAAGACAATATTTGGAAACACAATAAACCTATTTCGTTGTATTTTCCTCCTTTCTCTTTTTGATATTTTCTCGAATATTTTGCACCAACCTACGAATTATGCGGAAAATCGGCAGTGTCAAATTCAGTTCATTTGAAATTGTTGTATGTCTATATAAAATGGCATATTCTCTCGAACAGAATATAAAACTACAAAAAAGGACGATAGAACACAAGATATGAAACAATGCCAACTAAAACAAAAACAAACCTTATCCTTGTGCGGATAGAATAACACATTTTTATTCTTCTTCTTTTTTTGTCGCAGAAATAAGTTTAAGCGATATGATACGAAAATGGGATGGATGTGATTAGGAGTTTATCATGAAAGGAAATATTATGCAGTAAAATGATGGCAACACAAAATAAAACAAAGGAAAGATATGACGAAAGAGAAGATATTGTGTCAAGAGAAAAAAAGAATAATGAATATTAGCAAGTTAAGGTGTGGTAGAATCTATATACTATCCATATTATGGTACAGTTCAACCAAAGTAAAATAATTTCCACCAACAAAGTGGAAGTGAAACATTTACATAATGTACGGCTTAGTAAGTTAAGTATATACGTTTCATTCTTTATATAGTATAATATGACAAGTCACCAACATAAACTACCATGAGGGTGGATGAAATATGTGACCAAAAAGGAAACACTTTTTGTTTTGTGATGTTATTGAATAATATGCATCACATTTGTTGGTGTCCTTGTTGTTTTCTTCTTCTAATATATTACATAGTTATGGATACACTTGGAATACTATTATAGTTTATATTGGATTATGAAATACTAGATCATACAAAAATGTTTCTCTTAGAATAAATGAGAAAGTATAAGAAAAATATTACCCTCACTATAAATGATGTGTGGATGATTCCTTACTTTCTGTTGAATCAAAAAAAATGGAAAAGTGATCTCCGAAGATTATTAATTTAATGAAAATGCTCTTATGTTATCCAAATATAATGAACTATTAAATGAAAATATTAAAATGTGTCTCAGTTCCTAATAAAATTTGCATTGTCCTCTACCGACTACATATACTATAAAGAACAACCAAAATACTAAAAATTACTAAAAACTAACAATTTTATCCAGGACTATAAATAAAAACAATTCAATTATTTTAAAAAAGTCGGTGTAAATAGAAATTTTTCCTTTATGCCTCGTTTTACAGTGAGCGTTTAAATTTAAGTTTACTTAACCCAAGTACCCCGATTAAATTGGTAGGTTAACCCGAATGCGTTTTACAGTCCATTTTTATTTTTCGTTTACCTAATCTGAAAATGGCAAGTTATTTAATTTCCCTTTATTTACTATTTTGATTGGAAATTTTGACATTTAAGAAAATAAAACAAACAAAAAAAAAACGAGACACCAAATAAAAATTGAATTTTTGAAGGAATTATGAATTAAAATCAAGGTTAAAAAGGAAAGCAATTTATAATCGGAAAAATGTAATGAGAATGTTTTCTTCTAATTCAATATAAATATTATATTATCGAAAAATTGATTATCGAAATATTTCGTAGTGATGTGTTTTCATCAACAGGTTGCCATAATTGTTCTACGTTCATTATAAAATATTAAATTTTTTCCCTTATTTGCTGAATATTGAATATTAGAAAAAATACGTTCTAAACAACAAATAAATATTAAAAACCAATGCATTTAAATTCGAAAAATTTTTTACATTTATTTTGTTTTATTTTGCTGCATTTTGATTGTATAACCGAGAAAACATTCGTTTAAACTGTGTAAATCGGCCGATTAAGTTAAACTGAATTCTACCCGGGCTACACGGGTTAAAGTCGAACTGTAAAACCCAAAATTTGTTAATCCGAAAGTTAAACGTCCGTTTTAGTTTAAACTTGCACTGTAAAATGGCCCATTAGTGTTTAATTCGCAGAAGTAAAAGTCTTGATGATATTGAAAACATAAAAATTAAAAATCTTTATTCTTAAGTAAGCTTAAAATATATAAAATCGTTCCTGGACAGGAATATATATTACAAGTCCAGCTAATGAAGTTTGAGTGGATTTGGTATATGTATATTGCGAAAGCCTCTGATTAGAAACGTACTCGCCTCAGTTGCTGGAATATTTTTCCTTTCAGATCCATTGTCTACAACACCTTCAATTAGGTCTTGTTTGGAATTATATTTCATACCACGACGAATGCGGACTTTGCCAAAATCAAGTACTGCTTGCCTTACTTTTGGATCACTATATTGGAAAACTTCTTTCAGCTGATGCAAAACATCGTAATAAATACCTGATGTTATTGCTTTTACCATTAAATATTTATTTAACGCATCAATTTCTTCTCCACCGACTTTTTCCGTCGAATATCAAAATATTTTTTTCTCAAATAGGGAACACATTTTTAGGTTTTTATGCTTGAAGTACAAAGAACTTCAGAAAAGGGATTAAAATAAATTTTGTGGTTCAAATAGTTTAGTGTTGTCTCAGGAGTTCTTGGCATATCTTGTAAATTAAGATCATTCTCATTTCCAAAACATTTGCTATTTTCTGAGTTTATATTTTTACAGATTCATTATATATTTTAGAGTAAGTCTTTTAACGAGTATACTTATTCAAATTTACTTCTCTTTCAAATGAATAAGAAAAACGATCATTAAGATTTAGTGATGGAACTGCAAATCTTGACAATCGTTAGTAGTCTTAAAATGTTTATGGCATATACTAAATTTTCCAGGTTCCACCTTTATTGGTTGACACCAAGTTTGAAATTGTTCTGTACCATATGACGGAAAAGTAAAAAATTTAATTAATTGGTGTTCAGAGGATGACTCACAATGACTTACAATGCACTTCATGATGAAGTGCAAGATATATCTAGATTCTTATTCTTCAGATTGTATAAAAAAAAAAAAAAAATAGCCAAACACTAATCGAAACTTGCAGTATTAAACATCGTGTACAAAAAAAATATCCAAAGTCGTTATTGAAAATTTCAATATCACAGCTCTTATCTGTCGCACAATTCAATCAAGAATAAAACAATTACTCAAAAAGTAAAGAATTCAGAAAGAAAGATTTTTATAATATCTATAATAGCTGGGTTTTTTTCATCGGTGTCAGGGTCTAGGTCTTCTTCATTTCATGTAAAAGCAACAACAGCGTAATCCAATTATATATCGGGCTTAGGGCCTGAGACCCCGATAGATTTTAGTTACGTGAAATTGCAAGAGATGGCGCAGCCATCGTTTTCCATATATATGTGGATATTGTAATAAAAATCTCAGAATCAATTTCATAAGTTCGTGAAAAAATTATTTTTTAATATCGTTCAATAAAGATTTTTGTGAATTTGGTAGAATTTATTTGATTTACGCATAATTTATTAAAAAACTGATCGAAAAAGTTGAATTTTTTCAAAGAAAAATTTTTTTCTTTTAGATTTTCAGATAGTTTTTTTCAAAATAGACCGTGACCCCGATGAAAAAAACACACCCATCATTGAAAAATATTACACACATACACATAATTCGGAATTTCTTAAAAACATTCTATATATACAAGGAGCTTTCCAAAGTAAACAGGACTTCTGAATCTAGCGCCCCTAGTGGCGCCATCTATATGTCGACTGGTGCGTTAGAATCTGCTATCCTTTATCGACTTCCTGTGAAAATTTCATGACATTTCATCTATTGAAAGTGAAGTTATTGCGTTTTAAGTGTCAGTATGTTTGTGTCATCGGTGCGAAAATGAGCTTCGAACAAAGAGCCAACATTAAATTTTGTTTTAAAATTGGTAAAACTTTTACCGAAACGTTTCAATTGATGAAACAAGTTTATGGCGATGATTGCCTATCCCGTAGCAGAGTGCACGAGTGGTTTCAACGTTTTCAAAGTGGTCGTGAGGACATAAATGACGATCAACATGTGGGCTAACCAAAATCCGTGATCATCGAAAATTCCATCGAAACTGTGCGTGAATTCATCAAAAATCAGCCGAAATCATCATTGAAATTCATGGAAATGGAATTGAACATCTCAAAAACATCGACTTATCGCATTTTGACCAAACATTTGGGTTTACAAAAGGTGTGTGCACGGTTTGTTCCGCACAAATTGACTGACGACCAAAAATTGCTCAGAATTCAACATTCGAAGGACATCATTAAAGAGGTCAAAAAGGACAAAAACTTCCTTTATAACATTGTGACTGGTGACGAAACGTGGTGTTTTCAATATGATCTCGAAACGAAACGCCAGAGTGCTGAATGGAAGGCGCCGGACGAGCCGAAACCCAAAAAATCGCGCCTGGAGAAGTCAAAAGTGAAGACAATGCTGATTTGTTTTTATGATTCCAAGGGTATTGTCCACAAAGAATTTGTTCCACCCGTTCAAAACGTTAATGCGGTATTCTACCTAGGAGTTTTTAAGCGTTTGGTGCGCCGTATTCGACGTGTTCGGCCCGAATATCGCGAAGATGGAAGTTGGCGTTTGTTGCACGATAATGCGCCGTCTCATCGATCGACGCTTGTGACCGATTATCTCACCAAAAATCACATTTTAACCATCAACCACTCCCCGTATTCACCGGATATGGCACCGTGCGACTTCTACCTTTTCGGAAAAATGCATTTGCCGATGAAAGGAAAGCGTTATGCAGACGTAGAGGCCATTCAAAAGGCTTGCACCGGCATACTGGCGGCCATACAGGCCAACGAGCTAAAACACTCGTTCGACATGCTTTTGGACCGTGCAAAAAGCTGTATTGAAGCAGAAGGAGACTATTTTGAATAAAATCAATTGATTTTGCCGAAAAAACCATTTGTTCTGTATTTTTTTTTAAAGTCCTGTTTATTTTGGAATCCACCTTGTATATATTCTATATATTCTATACGAAGTCGTTGTGTAAACAAATAATATAAGATTCTAAGTTGAAAATGCACACAATTTACGGTTGCTATAGCAACATGAATGAAAAAAATATTAAATACATTTTCGCAAGAAAAAGAGAAAAAATATCGAATTGATAAATGCCAGTACGAATAAGAAGATTCAAAAGATTTAAAGAATTTATCCGAATATAAACACCAAAAACTGGTGACTAATATTTTTGATAAGAGATGGCGTAGTTTTATCCACCTAGAAATCAGAGAAATCTTAAATAAATGTTGGCCTACTTCTCAAGTCTATATATATTATTTAGTCAATGACACAAGTCAATCCATCCAGCATAATAATTTCCGTATTCGACCTATGAGTTTTATTAAAAAGTCTAGAACATTTTTATCATAATATTTGGCTAAAATTCAATTGCCGTCCTTGTCCATGATACACATTCCCTTCACAAGCAAAAGTGTCGGCTCAAGTATAATTCCACTCATTTTCGCTATTTGACGTGTAACTGTGAATAACTGTGACTATATACGAAGTTCAAAATTTGTATTTACTCCAGCGCCAAAGCCGTGGGAGATAGAACTATTTGTTTTTCGACGGAAATAATCCCCATGTAAAGCTCCACAACCTTGCCGAACATTGGAATCGTGTGTGAGGTCTATATGCGGAGTTCAAAAATTTGTATTTACTCCAGCGTCAAACGATATATGACGGAAACAAGGAGAGAAAGAAACAAGCAAACGAACATTACCATTTTTTATGTTATCTAATTGTATTTTAAAAACACTAATTCTGTACTGACATATAATAAAAATTACATTGTCCTCAACCGGCTACATATAGCTAGTACCAACAACAACCAAAATACTAAAAACAATTATACATTTTATCAAGGATACTAAGGAAAAACAATAGAATTATTATTATTGTATAAAATAACCACACAACATCATTGTATGATTATCAATCCTATTTACCAATTCCTGCGAACTCTATTTCTGTAAGAACTTTGGCTTAACATAATGAACGTAAATGACTATGTGTTGAAGCTACCAAATTAACAAAGTGGTAATAACATTGTAGCTGTGTCCGTTGCAGTAGTTACTACAAAACTAATATTAATTGCATTCACTACCATTCAATCTTATCATAAAATAGCGGTGTAGGTACAAAAAAACTTCACTTTCCAAGTACCAACAATTTACATAGCGGAAAACATTTCAAAAAATGAGCAAAGCAAACCATAGTAGTGAATTTACATTTTCTCTATATCGGCCGGACCACTATGGAACTTTCCCGATAATGTCATAAAATAATCATTTCAGTTCTCCTATTCTAAATGTACATTCCAAGTTTCATGAAAATTTGACTACTATTGGCCGAATTATTAAGGATTATTTATTTTGCATTCCCGTAACCCCTACAGAGAGGAGTCGCATTCTATCTTTGCAGTTGACCTATCCAAAGTGTATACACCAAGTTTTAGGAAATTTGCCGATTATTGAATGAATTCTTGAAGTTTTTCTATTTCAGCCCCCTACAATCCCCCATCGAGGGGAGACATTTTATCTTTTCTGTTTGCTCGGCCCAAATGTACATTCCAAGTTTCATTAAAATCCGCCGGTTATTGACCGAATTATTAAGGTTTTTTTCATATCACCCTCTAGCTACCCCCACCGAGGGGAGACGCATTCTATCTTTTCACTTGGCCTATCAAGAATGTACACATCAAGTTTCAAGAAAATCCGACCTTTATTGAGTGAATTATTGACGTTTTTCTATTTTAGCCCTCCACAACCCCCCACCGGGGGGAGACATATTTAATCTTTTCAGTTGGTCCATCCCAAACGTACGTTCGAAGTTTTATTAAAATCCGACTATTATTGGCCTAATTAAGGAAGTTTCTATATTTCCCTATTACTAACCTTTTTTTATTTGACCCTCCCGCAACCCCCACCGAGGGGACTCGCATTCTATCTTTTCACTTGGCCTATCCAGAATCTATAAACCAAGTTTAAAGAAAATAAGCCCATTATTGAGTGAATTATAGAAGTTTTTCTTTTTCAGCCCTCCACAACCGCCCATCGCGGGGAGACATATTTTTTTTTTTCACTTGGTCCATCCCAAACGTACATTCGAAGTTTCATTAAAATCGGACTATTATTAACGGAATTAGGGATGTTTCTATATTTCCACCACAACATTTTTTAAAACAAGTTTTGCACATTAGTGTTTCCAGATGTAAATTCCGTTGAAAAGTTAGTATGTTCTGATTTCGAATATAGTACACAAACTGTGCAAATATCATCAAAATTGGACGAGAAGTTTCGGTTTTACAACAAGTGCAAAAATAGACTATATTTGGACAAAATGTATTTTTAGACAGTGTTACCATAGTCGAATATGGGCCAAAAACTAATCAGATCTAAGTCTGGGTCAAATACATGAACTGTGTAAATTTTATCGAAATTGGCCCAACAGTTTAGTCTGAACCGTGCGAACAAAATTTTGTCGTTTTTAGACAAAAAAGCGTTACCAAATAGTGTTGCCATATATTAATTTCGCCCAGAATCTAACACCATCTGGCATTCGATTCAACACCAAAATGGTGAAAGTTTTATGGAAATCCGACCATCCATTCAGATTTTATTAACGATTTAAAAAAGCGGACGGACGGACGGACGGACGGACGGACGGACGGACATGGGGCTAATTATATTTGATGAAACGGATTTTGCAATTATTTTCATCTTCCTAGCCCTTCTAGATCAAAAGTTAGATTTTCGCACGATTATAGTACTTTCCTATATACATTCGTTTATCGGGAAAGTAAAAATGGCAGACGCTCTAAATGTTTTTCCTATGCCAGAATGCATATTTTAGCCTTTTAATACAATCTGTTAAAAAATTAATGTAATGCTAAAAACGAAATTTTTGAGGGGTGACTAGTTATACACGCAATGTACCACACCATTCCTGTTTCCATTTATTTTGTACAACACGGTGTATAGCTTCCTAAATGTGCGTATTCACTGCAAGCAGAACGCAATTACGGCACGTGCTGTTAGATCACTCACATCAAAGTTTTTGAAAGTTTTGTGTGGACTGGTGAAGGTTTTACTGCATGCTAAAGCAGAAAGTGCCTGTGATCGTCGGTAATTTTCACAATTTAGAAATAGTTTCAAGAAATACTAATTCTGCCCTATGGTAGGTACTACCAGAGGGTAACCAGAAAATTTTGTCGTTTTTTTGGTTATGGTTTTTCGGGTGTAATTGGAAAATGGGTCAATCGATTTTGTTTAAATTAATTATACAAGTTAATTCCATAAATAGCCGATACCATATTAAATTTCAGTCACATCGGTAAAAGGATAGTGGAAAAAGAAATAGTTGTAGCCTAAAATAAGCCTGTTCATAAAGTTTTTCCGATGTATTTTAAAAAGTTATATACCGTTTTAATCAAATTTACGAAACGTGTTTATGCTTTTGAGGTACCAGCATACCTGTGAATTTGAGCCAATTTGAGAATGTAGAAACGAAGTTATGGAGAAAAAAACCTTGAAATATTGAGTTAAGTAGAAATTTCGTGGCGTTTTTTTTCCAATAGATGGCTTTAGAGTGGTATAACTTTAGTAGTTCTAATCCTATTATGTTATAGCGCGCTTAAAAGGTGAAATTTCAAAAAATATTTGTGAAATTTGTGAAATTCAGGCAGAACTAATTGGGGTAATTGGGTTTTGAAAATGAGCCAAAATTCTGAAAAAAATTCCCTATATTAAAGCTCCATGTTAGGTACTACCGTCCGCCCGTGGACAAAATAAATCAAAAACGCGTTATCCAATTTTGATGAAATTTAGAATGCTACGTGGGCATTGCCATAGTGGATTTGGAATTGCATTTCAGCAAAATCGACTGAGGGGCAGCGAAGTTATTAAGCAAAAACAAGAGTGACCATAAAGTTTTGTCGCTTTTTTATATAGTTTTTCGGATTTAATTGAAAAATTGGTAAAGCAATTTTGTTTAAATTAATAATATTAGTTGACTACATAAATAAACGATACCACTGTAAATTTCAGTGATATCGGTCTAAGGATAGTGGAGAAAGAAATAGTCGTAGGAGGAAATAAGCCTGTTCAAAAAGTTGTTTTGATGTATTTTCAGAACTATTACACCGATTTGAATAAAATTTGCGGATTAGACTTATGCTATCTACAAATATTACTTACAAATTAGAGAAAATTTTGAAAAGGACAAGCAAAGTTGTGAAGGAAAAACCTTGATATATTGTTAGTTTTCACAATTTTTCTCTCCCATTTCTACCATCGGGCATGAAAAAATCAGCTATAGGCCGATTTTAAATTTCTTTCTGTTTTTATTTGAAGGTTGGAATGAAAGTGGTCTAGGTCTTGTCCAGAAAATTTTTCTTGCGTTTTTTATTTTATTGTAATGCAACTAAAAAAAATGAGCAAAGCAAACCATAGTAGTGAATTCACATTTTCTCTATATCGGCCGGACCACTATGGAACTTTCCCGATAATGTCATCAAATATTCATTTCAGTTCTCCTATTATAAATGTACATTCCAAGTTTCATGAAAATGTGACTAGTATTGACCGAATTATTAGGGTTTTTTTATTTGGCATTCCCGTAATCCCCACAGAGGGGAGTCGCATTCTATCTTTTCAGTTGGCCTATCCAAAATGTATACACTAAGTCTTAAGAAAATTCGCCCATTATTGAGTGAATTCTTGAAGTCCTTCTATTTCAGGCCCCCACAACCCCCCATCGAGGGGAGGCATTTTATATTTTCAGTTTGCTCATACTAAATGTACATTCCAAGTTTTATTAAAATCCGCTGGTTATTGACCGAATTATTAAGGTTTCTTTATATCACCCTCCCGCAACCCCCACCTGGGGGAGACGCATTCTATCTTTTCTCTTGCCCTATCCAGAATGTACACACCAAGTTTAAAGAAAATCTGCCGATTATTGAGTGAATTATTGAAGTTTTTCTTTTTCAGCCCTCCACAACCCCCCAACGTGGGGAGACATATTTTCTTTTTTCAGTTCATCCATTCCAAACGTACGTTCGAAGTTTCATTAAAATCCGACTATTATTGGTCGAATTAAGGAAGCTTCTATATTCCATTATTATAAGGGTTTTTTATTTCACCCTCCCGCAATCCCCACCGAGGGGAGACGCATTCTATCTTCGCACTTGCCCTATCCAGAATGTACACAGCAAGTTTAAAGAAAATCTGCCTATTATTGAGTGAATTATATAAGTTTTTCTTTTTTAGACCCCACAACTCCCCACCGCGGGGGGACATATTTTATTTTTTCGGCTGGTCCATCCCAAACGTACATTCGAAGTTTCATTAAAATCCGACTATTATTAACCGAATTAGAGAAGTTTCTATATTTCCGCCAAAACATTTTTTAAAAAAAGTTTTGCGCATTAGTGTTTCCAGATGTAAATTCCGTTGAAAAGTTAGTATGTTCTGATTTCGAATATAGTACACAAACTGTGCAAATATCATCAAAATTGGACGAGAAGTTTCGGTTTTACAACAAGTGCAAAAATAGACTATATTTGGACAAAATGTATTTTTAGACAGTGTTACCATAGTCGAATATGGGCCAAAAACTAATCAGATCTAAGTCTGGGTCAAATACATGAACTGTGTAAATTTTATCGAAATTGGCCCACCAGTTTAGTCTGAACCGTGCGGACAAAATTTTGACGTTTTTAGGGAAAAAAAGCGTTACCAAATAGTGTTGCCATATATTAATTTCGCCCAAAATCTAACACCATCTGGCATTTGATTCAACACCAAAATGGTGAAAGTTTATTAACGATTTAAAAAGCGGACGGACGGACGGACATGGGGCTAATTATTTTTGACGAAACGGATTTTGCACTTATTTTCATCTTCCTAGCCCTTCTAGATCAAAAGTTAGGTTTTCGCACGATTACAGTACTTTCCTATAAACATTCGCTTATCGGGAAAGTAAAAATGAAATTGTAACCAAATTGCATACCAAAAAAATGTAGGAGTATGAAAATATTTGTATAAATATTTCGCAACTTTTAAGAAAAAACCGCAATAAAATTTGTCTGAATATTTTCCGAATTAAAAATAGAAAAATGATAGGTAATTTCCCTTCCTAAAATAGAAAAATTTGCCAGAAAGAAAAAAAGAATTAATTGTTATACTATATAGTAAATATGAACATTTTTTCAAATATGTTACATAGTTTCAAAAATACGCAAATTCCAATAAGAAATTAAGAATATTTTAAATCTAGAGTGTTTCGAAAAGAAATAAAATATATCTTTTAAAACAAAATTCAATTCAATTCTAGGTCCGAGTTCTAAGGATTGCTCTGTCCCAATGAAAATGCATTCCGCGATAACAACAAATTTAAGTAGTAGAGGGTGTGGATGCTTTACTATTAAATAAAACTCACATAAATTTATTATTTTATAAGATTTTATTGGGACTTGTTTTTAGCTCGTGAAGTTTATCGCTTGAAGATTATTTTTCTTCTCCCAATTTTATTTTAATGAAAATTTAATAAAAATTCCTTAAGTCTACTTAAATCAAAAATTAATTTTTAATTTTAATAATAAAGTTAAACACAATTTAAAACTAAAATTTAAACTAAATAGAAATTTAAAGTGGAAACCTTACTTTAATTTAACGCAAAAGTTAATACCCTCTTTTTAACTGTCGGTACCGTGTCTAGTATGTGAGCCAGTTTTGCCCTGTTAATGTGCACAGGAGTGATTTTTCCAGATTTTGCAATATATACGTGGTCACGGGTTCGTTTGATCACATTGAATGGTCCATCATATGATGGAGTTAATCCCGGTCGCAATCTATCACATCGAACAAAAACATGGCTGCGAATATCTTGAGGCTGATGAATGAAAACTTTGTTATTAGAATGAAAAGTAGCCTCAGTAGGTTTCCAATCTTTAAAAATATTTCTTAACTGTGTAACAATTTGAGGGGTATCTAAGTTTGAATTAGATGAAGTAAAAAATTTATCTGGAAGACAGATATTTTGCCCATAAACTAATTCTGCTGGTGAACAAGTTAACTCTTCTTTGAATGGGGTTTGTATTCCAAGTATAATAATAGGTAATTCTGTTTTCCGGTTGTCTCGAGCCATTAGTAAAACTTTAATCGTTTTATGGAGTCTTTCTACCACACCGTTGCTTTAAGGGTGATATGTGACAGTATGTATTTTGTATGCTCCAAGAAATCGAATTAATTCCGAAAATAGTCGAGATTCGAATTGAGATCCTTGGTGTGTAGTAATGGTATGTGGTACACCAAATATTGCCATGTATTGCTTAAAGAATGTGTTTTTTTTAACTTTATTTTTTACTTTATTTTCCCTATATACTATAATTCATTTTTTCTTTCCTTAGAACTAAAAAGTATAAAAAGTTTTTCTTAAAATTCTAAATTAAAAACTAGGATAAAGACTAACTAAAGCTCCTGGGTCTAAAATTAAATTCATTTTTCTTATTTTTTAACTATATGTATTTTTTTTAATATTTTTAATAATAATAAATTTTAAATTAATTTTGTTTTTATGGAGGAAAAGGGATGAAAAACCTCCCACCAATTAACGCTTTTTTGGTACTTAAATTATTTATAAATTACAAACAAGACAAGACAACAGTTACACGAAAACACTGAGTATCACACGTCTCGATGGCATCTTGAGGAATCAACATCCCTGTAAGTCGTGCGATACTTCATTAGGAAATAGGGATAAGGGGATGGTTGGAAATTAGAAATTGATCTATTTTAAATCACAGTTTGGACCTGTATTGAGATCGGTCCTAGAGCCGGTGATACATTGATTTCACTTAGCGCAGTGCGCAAGCACTTACGCTCGAATACGCGGATCTTTTCCATATAGGATGGAGAGATGTTATACCACACTACGATAGTGACCATAATGCGGTACATTTAAAAGTACAGCATTCAAGAGAGTCACGATTCGATATTTTAAATGTTAACTCAGATAGTGTTTGAGACACGCTGAATTTCAAAGTGTTGAATTGGAGAAAGTTTCAAAAGAAAATGACGAGGATTTATGAAGATAAAAATATTCAGATACTAACGAATTGGAATCTAGAACACAAAGAAATTGAACATTTCCTAGATAAAATCAATTCTGTTATTATTGAGACAATTGACAAGACAGTACCAAAAATGCCAAACAATATCGACTTCGTTAAACCTTATATGTCGAGGATAATAAGAAATCTAATTGCGTATAAGAACAATATTGTCGGTAAAATGAAAAGTCATATGCGTGCTAATTATTCATATTTAAACGATGGCTCCCAAGACCAAGTTGTCAAACGATACAAATCAGTTATCAATGACGTCAGAATATTGCTGAAGCAGAATATGAGAAACAATATTAATGAGTACTGGAAAAAAAATTGAGAGATCCAGTCAATATGTATAAAAATATTAACAGAATTTTCCGCTCAAAAGAAAAATCTGAAATTGAAAACCTTTCGATAGAGGATAATCAACTAAATAGGGACATCATACTTGATGTTCAAATCTCTGTCACTCAATTTCCGATTGAAGACGGAAAAATTCTAATAAATTCTAAACTAAATAAATTAAATGTTCTAGGTTGCTTTCTTCAAGATGTTCATAAGGAAATTCCTTTCAATTCAAAAAATCCTACGCACAGTTTGGTCGGAAATATCTTCAAAAATTTTATAACTCAACACAAAAGCGCAATAAATTCCAGCCAAACAATTCTTGAGTTCTCTTCTTTGCTTCGAGCGAACGATATTCCGGATGAATTCTTGAATAATTATTTCATATCTACCGACATATTGACTTAAAGAATGTGTTTGCGACGGTATATGCTGAAATATCTGGGATGGGAAATGCTTCAGGCCATCTGGTAAAACGATGAATTATCATTAAAACGTAAATACATGTACTTGAACACGGTAGAGGGCCTTCCATATCTAGATGAATGTGTTGGAAACCCCCTTTAGATACTTCGAAGTAATTTGGATTAATTTTGTGTACATTAGATTGTTGTCAAGTTGTTGACAGTTTTTGGGCGAAATTGCGATTTCTGTGCTCGTGTGTGCCAAAAATATTTTAAAATTATAATTTTTCGTGGGGTTCGATTACTACGATGAGATACGTTATGTAGTTTATCGAAAATTGATCTTCTATACATTTTTGGTATAAAAGGTCTTTGAATGGAAGTGGAAACTCCACACCATAATTTGAAATTTGTGAAAGGAATCTCTACTTCCGGAACTGATATGGTACTTTGTAGTGATTTCTCTGTTATTATGGTGTGCTGAATGATTTCACATATAAATTTTGTGTATCCACTGTTGAAATGTCATCCAAACGTGAAATTGTGTCGGCGACTACATTATATTTGCCATTTAGAAGGCGGATACCTTTAAAAAATTGTGCGATATATTCCATTTGATGCGTCTGCCGTAGACTTCTTTCAGTTTGTTCGACTAACGCCGTTGTTAAATGTTTATGCTCTGTGAAAATTATGCATGCTCGACCTTCGATGAATTGTCTCAAGTGCTTTATTCCTGCATAAATTGCGAGAAGTTCTTTGCCGAAGGCTGAATAACGGGGTTCTGTATTCGGAAGTTTTTTTAAGTAATGAGCTGAAGATTCCTAAGAGTCGTGTACATGTTGCTCCAGAGTAGCTTCTAAAGCTACCATTGAAGCATCTGCAGTAATTGTAAGGTAATCCCTATTGGTTAGATGTGCCAAAAGTGTGCATTTGCTAATTTGTTTTTAATAGTACCAAAACTTTGCTCGTACTTATCTGTCAAATTGGGAATTTCCTTCCTTTTGAACGAATTGAACTGAGCAACGAGAGTGTGGAAAAGAGTTAAGTTCACAGCTAAATTATGAATAAATGATAGTAAGTTATCATACCTATAAACCGTTGAAGCTGTTTGAGTGTTTTTGGTTGCGGAAAAACTGTAATAATTTGAATACGATCTTCAGAGGGAAAAAAACGTTTTTAGCGGAAATTGTATGGCATAAAAATGGCGACAGAATAATTTGACAAGATGCTCTAAATGCTTGGTTTCGTTTTCGTTGCCTATGTTTATGTATATTCTGATGATATAATAATATCATCAGGGTATACATAAACATAATCAAGACCATCAACTACAATATATGTGGACCGCTGAACTGCTGTGCGGTTTTAAATTTTACTGGGTCTAGCTTTTGGGGCCTGGAATTAGAAAAGTGTCCCTGTTTCAGTGGTGAAGAATAATTTGGTTCAGATGTTAGTGCTGGGTACTTAGCTAGTAAACTGTTGTAAATGTTCGAAATTTGAAAAATTTTGGGTGATATAATTTCATCGTTAACGGAAAGAGCACTGATGAATACAGTTGTGTTATTATTGACCAAACGTTTAAGATCGACTGACAACCCAAATTTTGTAAAAAAAATCTGAACCGCAATAACAAAAATAAATGGAAAATCTCGTAGTAATCCTAGGTCGAGAATCATAAACTTTTTTGCATATGGGGTGATATTTGAACATTTGACTGCTGAAAGCATGTTATTGTCATCTTTTTCACTAATTGTATGAATGTCTCGGGGTACAATACAAATATCAGCTCCGGTATCAATTAAAAATGAAAATCTTGACTTATAATCTCGTACGAAAAGACGACTTGTTGAATATAAACCATCATTAATGCGACTAATGATGGTTTCTTTTCAACAAATGATTTTTTTTTAGTTTTCCGGTTTCCCATATTTTTTTCCCCAGAAAGAATTTCAAGAACCAACGTATCTAAATGTTTTTTCGCCAAATTGATGATGGTAAAAATGAACTGGTTTTTCCGAGTAGGTCTGTCATCTGGGAGATTGAATCCTTATCCTATAAAAAAATTTTTGGCCAGTATTTTGTTTAAACTGAAAAGTGATAATTTGTTTTTGCAGTTTCTTAATATTTTTTTAATTTCTGAACTACTGCGTAGTCTTAAACACTTTTAGGTAAACACTTTATAGACTCACATTTAAATATTGTTTATTGAACGCGTTTCAACTCTATTTTTAGAGTCATCATAAGCGTAAACTAAAAAATAATAAAAGAAGATTTTAGAAATTTTATACATTATTTAAAAAATATTTTTAAAAGAAATATTACCAATAATTTTAACTTATTAAGGAACACGTAATTATTTTTAAAAAAAATTTTTAATTTGGATAACTATTACTTTTTTATTTACCAACTATTTTCCCAGACTGATTGTCGATATATAAAAGTTAAAATTCAAAATTAAACAGCAAAACTTGATTTGTGTCTGTGGTTAGGGAGCAAACATTTTTAATTTTATTTAGGTTTTTGTTGTTAAAACCGTTTTTTATAGCCGAAAAGATTTGACTGAATTGGGCCGTTATCAGCATTCAATAAGCTTCCACGATGTCTATGTATGTACAAGCTTTCGTATGCGTCAAGGTACATTCGCTTGTTAATTCCTTTTATTAATTCTAGGTTATCCCTGTCGAAATCATGATTGTTTTCTAACATATGTTTGGCTACAGAAGATTTTTCTGGTTCGTTTTTTCTGCAATGGTTCCTATGTTCTAAACACCTCTTCTGAATATTGTGACAAGTTTGTCCTATATATTTTTTGCGGCAGATTTTATGGCATAGATCTTATCTAGATCCCATCTTTAGGATTACCCAGTATTTCTTTTATTTTTCCGCTATTAGAGTATACTGGTCTAATCTTATATTCTTTCAGTACAGATCCAATCTTATAGGAGAACTTTCCCAAATATTTGAATTTAACCCACTTGTACTCGTCTTTCTTTCATTGCTTTAGTAGTGTTCTTTAATTTCTTCGAATGTTTGGTTACTAACTCATTCATTTTTGTGGATTTGAAATCATTCGAGATTGCAACTCTCTTTATGTTTTTAAATTTCTTCATGTAATTGTTTGTATTTAATGACAATTTGCATCGTCTATATACTTTACTATTAAACGCTTTTGCAAGCTGCTGATTTTGAGCTACCGAAAATACTTGTGGAAGCCGCCGTTTCCAAACTGACATAACTAATTCGTGACGAGCGTTCTCAGCAGTTTTCATCAACATCTCTCTCAAGAGGTCCGACAGGTTCCTATCTGCTAACCCCACGCCTAAAAGAATTTCCTCCAATTTTTTTTCAATGCTTTATGAAAATCTGGAGATAAGAGTGCTCCTTAAATCCGGGTATCTATTTTCAGCCGGAGGATGTTTGATAATATTAAAAACAGCGTTAAAAACTTCTTCTGGTAATGCTCCGGCTGCGCAAAATTTTTTTGAGTTTTCTGTAACTACGTGATTGAGGAATAACTGTATCTCAAGCTGCACAAACCACATTTCCGGGCGGTTGGACCAAAAAGGAGGCACTTTGATAGTTGTGAACATCTCGGGAAACCGTATTATTGTTAATTTTTTTTGAAGAACTTGTTGTTTTTCTTTATTCTCTTTGGAAAAATTTTATTGATGGCTCTGCTAGCCTCGTCTTTAGCTTCTTTTTCCTTCTTTCTTTCTTTTAGGTTCTTCTTAGGGTTCTTAAATATTCTGTAAAAAAAAATGCCTGATGCAGCCTCACACCGGAACAATGGATTTCAGTTTAGACTAACGAATTTTATATATATAGGTGTTTTATTTGGTTGTAAAATATGTGCTGTAAGTTCGTTATTACCATAAATATTGGATTAAAAAATTCAAGATAATGTAAACGATTTTGTATTACAATATATTTGTTGATTTCGTATCAAAATTAATTATGTTAAATATGTAAACAGACGATACCATGTTAAATTTAAGCAAAACTGGTCTAAGGATAGTGAAGAAAGAAATAATCTTAGGAGAAAATAAGTGTGTCCAGAACGTTTTTTTGACAACTACAATTCACTGATTTGGATAAAATTTGCAAATTAGATTTATGCTTGTAGCGTCTCAGTTACCTGCAAATTAGAGAAAATTTTGAAAAGAAGAAACAAAGTTATGAAGCAAAAACCTTGAAATATTGTTAGTTTTGACTGTTTTTCTTTTCCATTTCTACGATAGGGCATCAAAAAATCGGCTATAGGCCGCTTTATTATTAAATGAAACTCACATAAATTTACTAGGCTAGTCAAAAAGTTATCGGCCTCGATAACAGAATGCGCTGCTAGTAGCCCAAATTTTTTGTTAAGTTGATATATCCTTTATAAGAATGTGTGTGAAGTTTCATTTTAATCTGTCAAATCATTTTGTGTTTACAACCCATTTAATGTAGATATGTCACAGTATTTTTTAAAGTAGAAACAATTGAATATCATGCAGTGATTAAATTCTTTATTTTGTAAGGTTCAAAAGCAAAGAAAATTTATGAACAATTATTAAAAGTATATAAGCACTCTTAGCCTTCGGAACCCACCATTGAAAAATGGGCTGGCCTTTTTAATTTGGTCGTACAAGCCTTGAAGACGATCCAAGTCAAGGACGTCTAAAAAGTGTATCAACAACAGAAACTATACAAAAACTACAGGATGTGGTTTCGGAAGATAGACGGGTGACTGTGAATGAGATAGCTGAGGCCATAGGAATCTCGCACGCATCAACATATCAGATTTTACATGAAGTTTTAGTTTGCAAACAGCTTTGTACAAAGTAGGTGCCGCATTTCCTAACAATGGAACAAAACACATGCGAATGTGACTTTCTCAACAACATTTGGAGCGTTTTCGAAAGGATAAATTGAATTTTATGCGCCTCTTCATCACTATGGACTTGGTCTATGGCTGTGATCCTGAGTCAAAAGCAGAGAGTGGTATCAAACCGATAATTCGGCTCCAAAACGGGTTAAGTCTCAAAGATCATCGAAGAAGGTTATGGCATCAGTTTTTTGGGATGCCAAAGGAATTTTGTTAGTGGATCATCTTCAAACTGGCAAAACGATTAGCTGTGAATATTATTGTAACCTTTTAGATCAGCTGCATGTAAAAATTCGTGACAAAACCCCGGTTTGAAGAAGAAAAAAATCATTTTCCACCAGCTCACAAAAGTCAAAAAACCATTGCAAAAATCACGGAATTAAAGTACGAATCGTTAGAATATCCACCGTATTCGCCAGATTTGGCTCCTAGTGACTTTCATCGATTTCCAAACCTGAGAAAATTCATGCGTAGAAGACGTTTTTCATCAAACGAGATGGTGATAGCTGTCATAGAGGGGTATTTTGCATACCTTCCAGATTCTCACTTCAGGAATCAAATCAATCGATTAGAAAATCGTTGGAACAAGTGCATTGAGGTTCAGGGAGACCATATTGAATAAAAAAGTATATTTCGAGCCATAAAATTGTGTTTTTCTTATCGAGGGCCATAACTTTTTGAACTGAAATACTTCTATGGGGGCGTTTAGCAAAATTATGTCACGATTTTGTGTAACGAAACGTTACATTACATAATATCTCATTATATGGACGTCCTAGATGATTATAATGTTCAACAATATTGTGGAGGTTGTGATTAGAATTATTTTCGTTGAAGACGAAATAGTTCTATCTATCATCGTATTAGCGCTGTAGTCGATACAAATTTTTGAAATTTTTTAAAACTTTTTATGTAGAGGTCGTACACGATTGAAATGTTCGGCAAAGTTGTAGAGATTTTTATGGCGAGTAATTCCGTCGAAGACACAATAGTTCTATCTCCCACCACTTCGGCGCTGTATTCAATAACAATTTTTGAATTTTGACGAAACGTTACATTACAAAATATCTTATTATATGGACGTCCTAGACGATTACAATCTTCGGCATTATTGTGGAGGTTATAATGAGTAATATTTCCGTCACAGACCAAATAGTTCTATCTGCCACAATATTGTCGCTGTGGTCGATTAAAATTTTTGAAATTTTTTGTGAACTTTTTATACAGAGGTCGCACACGATTGAAATGTTCGGCAAAGTTGTAGAGATTTTTATGGCGAGTAATTCCGTCGAAGACACAATAGTTCTATCTCCCACCACTTCGGCGCTGTATTCAATAACAATTCTTGAACTTTGACGAAACGTTACATTATAAAATATCTTATTATATGGACATCCTAGACGATTACAATCTTCGGCATTATTGTGGAGGTTATAATGAGTAATATTTGCGTCACAGACCAAATAGTTCTATCTCCCACCACTTCGGCGCTGTATTCAATAACAATTTGACGAAGCGTTACATTGGAAAATATCTTATTATATGGACGTCCTAGAAGAGTACAATGTTCGGCAATATTGTGGAGGTTATAAAGAATAATATTTCCGTCACAGACCAAATAGTTCTATCTGCCACCATATTGTTGCTGTGGTCGATAAAAATTTTTGAAATTTTTTGTGAACTTTTTATACAGAGGTCGCACACGATTGAAATGTTCGGCAAAGTTGTAGAGATTTTTATGGCGAGTAATTCCGTCGAAGACACAATAGTTCTATCTCCCACCACTTCGGCGCTGTATTCAATAACAATTTTTGAACTTTGACGAAACGTTACATTACAAAATATCTTATTATATGGACATCCTAGACGATTACAATCTTCGGCATTATTGTGGAGGTTATAATGAGTAATATTTGCGTCACAGACCAAATAGTTCTATCTCCCACCACTTCGGCGCTGTATTCAATAAAAATTTGACGAAGCGTTACATTGGAAAATATCTTATTATATGGACGTCCTAGAAGAGTACAATGTTCGGCAATATTGTGGAGGTTATAATGAATAATATTTCCGTCACAGACCAAATAGTTCTACCTGCCACCATATTGGCGCTGTAGTCGATAACAGTTTCTGAAATTTTTTCTGAACTTTTTATATAGAGGTCGTACACGATTGAAATGTTCGACAAAGTTGTGGATGTTTGTATGAGGATTCTTTCCGTCGAAGACACAATAGTTCTTTCTCCCACCACTTCGGCGCTGTATTCAATAACAATTTGGCGAAACGTTACATTACAAAATATCTTATTATATGGACGTCCTAGATGATTACAATCTTCGGCAATATTGTGGAAGTTATAATGAGAAATATTTCCGTGGAAGACCAAAAAGTTCTATCTGTCACCGTATTGGCGCTGTGGTCGATAAAAAATTTCTGAAATTTTTTTTGAACTTTTTATACAGAGGTCGTACACGATTGAAATGTTCGGCAAAGTTGTAGAGGTTTTTATGGCAATTAATTCCGTCGAAGACACAATAGTTCTATCTCCTAGCACTTCGGCGCTGTGTTCAATAACAATTTTTGAACTTTGACGAAACGTTACATTACAAAATATCTCATTATATGGACGTCCTAGACGATTACAATGTTCGGCATTATTGCGGAGGTTATAATGAGGAATATTTCCGTCGAAGATTAAATAGTTCTATCTGCCACCGTATTGGCGCTGTGCTCGATACAAATTTTTTAACTTTTTATATGGAAAAAATCATGGAACGCTAACTTTGTAACGCAGCGTCACATGTCACATCAGTGTAAGCTAACAAACAATCGCGTCGTTTCTGTGCATAAGGCTGGCGCATACGAATATTGCATAGCGGAAAGCGGTCAGCGCATCTTACATACATTAACGGGCATTGCTTCTTACTACAGCTACATGACTCCGGGTGAGAAACGTTTGCGAGTCGACAATTCTGATCAATCACAACACGCTGACAATGCTTTCACGCGAACGCCTATGACTATTGCAGAACGGACGCGGGAACGTAGGGCTAGGCAACTTGCTTAACAAGCGGAACAAAAACAACTCGTTGACAAGGCTTCGACGAGTACGTCTATGACTGGTGCAGAACGGATGCGGGAACGTAGGGCTAGGCAACTTGATAAACAAACGGAACAAATGCAACTCGCTGACAAACCATAAAGAAAAGCTTCTATTTCACTTCTACAGTGTGGTCAAAAGCACACTTCCTTTTTTTTTATATTTATAAGATTTTATTAGGACTTCTTTTTAGTTCGAGAAGTTTATCGCTTGAAGATTATTTTTCTTTTGCAATTCTGTTTTAATGGAAATAAAGTAAAAATTCGTTAAGTCCACTTAAATCAAAAATTAATTTTATTTTAATGATAAAGTAAAAGTAAAATTAAAACTAAAATTTTAACTAAGTAGAAATTTAAAGTGGTTCATCACAAGGGTATTACTTAACCACGATAGAACTCCCGGTAGGGATAACTTCTAATGGGAGCTATCATTCTCACAGCTCTCTTTAATATGTATATTCAGCATTGTCTGACAAATAATCATGAATAATCTTGAAAAATCAGGAATTATCCAAATTTACCTTGAAAATCCGTTGTCGATTGGCCTGTCTTATTTCATCGCAAAATTATGTAGGCTTCTTTTGGCTCAATAAGCAAAATTGCCGCTTCCGGAGTGACACCAATCCAGATGACTCCAGAGATCTCAATACATCCAGAAAAGATGCGATTTACAAGTTGGTGGTATCAGTGCTCGTTATTTCTTTAAGAAAATTTGATATGAATGTTGCTTAACATAAATTCTGTCAGTAGTAAAAATTACTTGCTGGTGAAAACACGTGTACGGATTTTTGTACAATCAAAAGAATTTGGTATTTTGGGATGAGAAAACATTCTGCACTAAACAATTTCTCAATAAAGATTTGATTTGTGAATGGAACGGTTTAAGCCAAAAGAAGGAATTTAGAAAAATATCTCGAAATCAAGAAAAATTGTACGCCCACAAAAAAAAATCAATATTTCGTAAGAAAAGGACATTAAAACACGGGAAAACATTCTGCTTTCTTTCATTGATGGAAAGCAAAAAAGGCATAAGAAACAAAAGAGCGAATCCGAAACATAAATTACCAAAGCACACTAATGGCACTAGTGCCCATTTTGTTAGCGAGTATAGTATTGTTTCCATCTTATTTTCGTTTTTTGGATCTGATTGGCGATCATTTACACGTTAAAAATGTGCTTCAGCAAAATTATATCGTGAATTATATCGTGAATTATATCGCGTTTTCTTGGTGTGGATGGGCGCGCGTTTGGTCGATACGCACCTTAAGAAGAGCAAGTTGTAAGTTAATACGTTATTTGTTTTTTAAATTAATTCTAAACTTCTACTTTGGAAAAAATAATTTTTAATGTTTATTCTTTTGATAAACTCTTTCACGATCACGCAGAAAAGTTAAAAGAATCTCATTCTCATAACAACCCTCCCTTGGCAACGCCTTTGGCTGTTTTAGTATATTTACCCCGTAACACCACTGGAGATATATTTCATGTCTTAAAACGAGCTATTCGGAATGAACAGTGTTTACCCGGCAACACCCCGAGCGAAGGCAATAAATTGGTCCCATCCCCGATTAGTAAAATAGCTCTCATCATATATTAGGTAGAACCAAAAGACCTCGATAGGGTAGGCGCCAAAACAACCTAGAAAGAACCGCAGCACCAAAGCGATGAGCAGCGGATCTACATGATCTGCGAAAGAAATAATCTCCACGAAAACCTCCACAACTTTGCCAAACATTGTAATTCCTTGTAATTTCTATATAAGAAATTCCAAAGTTTCTATTGACTTCAGCGCCAAAAAATTCAGAATTTGCATTGGTCGCCGCGCACTTCGGGTTTGAAACTACGTCGCCTGGTCATGAGCGACACAAACACAGCTCGCGTAGTTCAGGTCTCAACTGCACGAACGAGTTTCGACCGAACTCAGATGTTGTTTAATTTTCAACGAAATTTACCTATTGCAACAATAATTCACAAAACTTTTTGAAAAAGCATTTGTGTATGTAAAATTTGTGCTTCGAATTCATTGAAATTCTGACAGTTTACGCGTTTCAATCTATCTAAAGCCGATTTTTTTGTATGAATCCTGGAAGCCAAGCTACTTGCTCAAACTCGACGATATTCACAGACTTGAAGTAATCAAACTTAGAGAAGGGCTGGTACATTTTGTACCGAATTCTGACGGAAACGGGATGGATGCGGGATGAAAGCAATAAGTGGGCCAGTATGGACGTACGGGCGAAGCGGCACGAGAGCTGAATTGGTTTTGAAATGAGAGCGGAGGGAGGTATTCAATGACATTGTCGGGAATGTTCTATAGCGGGCTGGCCGGAATAGAGAAAAATGTAAAAGCACTGCGATTGTTCGCTTCACTCATTTTTAGTATAATATTTATGATTTCCATTAATGTACATCAGAGAGATGTCAATGATATTTGTTAAGTCCAATACTTTACATTTATCGTGATGCTTGAATGTTAAACCTTTTCAACTTTGACGCAACCTAATCAGAAAATTATACGAATAGCTGGATGGTAAAAAGAAAAGATAGTTTGTTCGTAAAATGAAATAATATTAAGTTCTATTAATTCAAAATAATTAATATTTCATTGTATGTATTGGGTTTCTCAGGATTCTCCTCTCTTGTTGGTCTCAGGATCGATACCGTGGAGAAGTAACTTAGATAAAAAGTCGGTCATTTTACTAAATGAATCAGACAAGATTGTCCTCGATTTTACGTGTATGAAAATTAGATAAAATTGTCCGTGATTTTACGTGGATGAAAATACACAATACTTGATTGAAAATCGGGTAAAGTAGTTTGTAATTTTACGTGGATGAAAATCAGTCAATGTTGTCCGTGATCTTACGTGGATGAAAATCAAGACTAATTGTCCATGATTTTACATAGATGAAAATCAGGAAAATGGTTCGTGATTTGCCCAAATGAATCAAGCAAGCTTATCCATGATCGTAAGAGGATGCGACGATAAATGTCCGTGTAATACGTTAAAATGCTGTTTCTAGGTTGAAACTTTTTTGAGTGCAATTTGCACTTTACTCCACTTTACGTTAATTAGGCAGCGATTATCCAGACTTAACACCGATAGATATTAATAAGTCAAATTAGCGTTCAGTAATTCCAATGTTATATTGACAAAGCAACTAATATCCCTTATCAACGACTAATTGAAATTTACAATTATCCGTTGTAAATCCCAATTTATTTAACAAGCATTTTGATTTTAATAAATTTTGTGGCCTTTCCAAAATTGCTGAGTATTGTTGAATTTGTGATTATTGGTTTCTTTGAAATGTTTCTTCGATTATCCTTTATTATACAAAACTAATTACAGGATAATTGTCAACATTAATTATACCGACATATTTTAATTAATATACGAAGTAATCGTCTAAATTAATAAAAATGTGAACAAATTAATTTTTGTTGAGTGGATTACTAAACGGCAAAATGGGGTTGCACGAAAAAAAGTTTGAGAACTTCTGCTCTAGAGGAGACAAAAGTAGATGCAAATATTTTAATTTTCTATTTTTGAAATCTAAAACTGTTTTAGCTTTGACCTTTTCAAATTGAAGATAAAAAGATATAAAAACATATTTTGCGAAAGGTGGAAGTTTTTTGTTGTATATATTGTAGTTCAGGCAATAATCATAAATTTTTTTTATGGCCATGTTTACCTTATGAGTACCAACAGCATGGGCACCATCATAGACGTAAAGATGATCGTTGCAATCCAATTGCAGCATATCAAAACGAAGCATAAAGCGTTGTAATATCGAATGCGTTTGAAATGTTATAATGCAATCTAAATTTCGCTCATTTTGTGACCAAAGCACAGCACCGTCAATTTTTCGATAAAGTTGTTGTAGAAAATGATTTTTACATAATGATTGCATATAATCTGAAAAGGTTAAAAAAATTAAATAAATTTTGTGCATATTTTGTTAAAAAAATTATTTTGTTCTTAATTTTATATATTTTCAAAAAAGAAAATTTATTCATTTTCGTTTCAAACTGAAAGAATTTCCAAAAAAACTATAAATTTTCTGATCCTTTTGAAGAAAATAATCTTAAACTGAGTCACATCGAAAGTTAGTTACAGTAGAAAATTATATGAAGAAAACGATTTTTCGAAAAAAACAAAATATTTTTATCAATTCATTTAAAGCAGTATAATGCCCTAGACATGTTACACGATTTAATCCAGTTGATTATTATTAATCCAGATCATGCGACTAGGTTTGCCGTCTTTTTCAAACCCAATAAAGGACAGATTTGGCGACAAAAAAAAAGTCCACAAAACCAACCAAACAAAAACAAAATTTTCCTTTCAAACCATTCAGTGGGCATTAAATACATTACTTAACAAACTTTGTTTAAATTGGAGTCCATTTGGTGCCCCTATGAGCGGCGCCCGGGGCATGATAGACCCCCTCGCTACGCCACTGGAAAAATTTAATTAGTTAATTTTGAATTTTACTACTCCACATATTTATTTATGTACCATCATATACAATATGACCCCTTTATTTTGAAAGTGAGGTAAGTCAAAAAAAAACATCTTAGAATTGTAATATTATCTAAGATTTTAGAATGATGATTATCGATGATTATAGAAGTCTAGACTTTCAAAATGAACGGCTCATATATAAATGATAACTGCTTTTAGTGAATATTTACATAAGTTTATATTTCTATATATACATACAATGGTAATACAAATGGTTTTTATTTTTTAAAATTATATTTGCTCTGCCTTTTTGCTGATTTTATTAGCTGAATATCGTCTCTTGTTTTTTCGGCAAATTCTAGGCAACTATATATATAAAAAAATCAGCTTCTCTTTCAAACTTCTCAGCAGAAATAACCCAGTAAACACACCACATCAGTATGATATCATACTGACCAGTATTATGTCATATGATATCATATTGATGTCATACTGCTGTCGTGTGTTTACTGGGAATAGTTTGTTTCAGTAATAAATGAATGCAACACGTAGAAACCAGTTTAAGAATAAAAACTATCTGGATTATAACTTTCAAATTTTCCATAAAATCGAATAACGACTAGATAAAGCAACTTTCGAGTTTCAGTCCAGAAGGTTTTGTATCATGCTTATTTTAAAATTGTGTTTTTGAATTTTGTTTTATTTCCTTTTATATAATGAAAATTGATGCCTAATTAACGGAACGATTTTAAAAATAAAGGACATTTGAGGCTCCGATAAAGGACAAGGACAAAAAAGCAAAATAAAGGACTGTGCTTTCCAATAAAGGACGGTTGGCAACCCTACATGCGACACATTCTGTTTTCTGAATTAAAATGAATTCTCAATTATATTTTTACATTTCTCAAAACTTTCTATACATTTTTTGTGGTTAGAAAATTTTGGAAGAAAAACGAATTATTTATGAATACCCGAACATATAAATCTAAAAGAAAAAATTTAAAAATATTGTGACGTGCTACCCGTTCGTTCGATGTTATAAAAATGATAACACTTTTTATTTATGTGAATTTAGTGTATAAACTTTATTATAATTATTTCTGCGTTAACAATTGTCTTAAAAATATTTGTTTATCAATAATTAATTACTAAAATCAATTTATCACAGTTTTAAAAATTCACTATTTCAATAATTGATCACAATTATTACTTTTAAATTCAAAGTTTCTTTTCTGCTCTCGGCTTAATATTTGAAACACATGATCTGAATTTCTAATGTCAATTGATTGAGTGCACCATTCTTTTCGCCTATTTATAGTAAAAGTGGCCTATCCTGAATGTACTAGAAAAATCTTATTATGTTGTTATTATTTTTCGATTCTCGCCGGCTTATACTATGTGGCAACACTCTCGAATGATCTATAAATCGTAAATGTGGCTTTCGACATTTCGTGTAATGTTATTGCTTTATCGTATGGTGTTTTTGTGTGGTTTTTCCAGAAGGATTTTATGATTTAATTAATATAAGTAAATCATTAAATACTTCTGGAAATTTCTAGTGATTCTTTTCTTTTGTTTTCGGTTAGTGTTTACTGCACTACCCCCTCCTTAAATCTGTTCGTCTCGAACAGAATCTTCCGGATTCGTCCCGTGATATTTCGCTAATCGGTTTAAATGAACCACTTTCATTTTTACCCTTGGAAATCTTCGTATGCGATATACGACGTCATTTATCCTTTTTATATATATGTATATATAGGTATATGGACCCTCCCATTTCGGCATAAATTTAGGTGACATTCCCTTTTTCCGTTGTGGATTGTAAATCCATACCAAGTCACCATCCTCGAATCCACAGCTGTTCGTAGCAATGTCGTACCTTATTTTCATCCGATCGCTAGCAATTTTTGTCCGATTCCTTGTTATGTGATGTATCTCATCTAGACGATCCCTCAGTTTATAGGTGTAGTCACTAACTTCCATTTTGTCACATTCTGGTCTACCAAACATTATATCCACAGGAAGCCGTATATTGCGTCCAAACAATATTTCCGATGGAGTATGTTTTGTGCTGTCGTGATCTGCAGTCCTATATGCCATTAGGAACAGTGGAATGTGTTTGTCCCATTCACTTTGGTCTGATGTTACGACCTTTGATATATGTTCCTCCAGGGTTCGGTTGAAACGTTCCACCATACCATCAGATTGTGGGTGCAGGGGTGTTGTTCTGGTTTTATGTATTCCCAGCAATTGGCATACTTCCTGGAACACTGTTGATTCGAAGTTCCGCCCTTTGTCCGAGTGTAGTTCTAGTGGAACCCCGTATGGACTTATCCAGTTTTCAATTATCACTCCTGCCACTGTGGTAGCTTCTTGATTCGGAATGGCGTACACTTCCGGGCATTTGCTGAAATAGTCGACGACAACCAACACGTATCGGTTCCATTGTTTAGACTGAGGAAATGGTCCAGGTACATCAATTGCCATTCGTTCAAATGGAGCGCCAACGTTATATTGCTTCATTGCTGCCCTAGTTCGTCTCTGTGGTTCTTTGCTCGCTGCACATGTGTCACATTTTCGATACCAACTGTCAACATCAGCTCGGCAATTTATCCAATAGAATCGTTCTCGTACTTTTTCTAATGTTTTGTTGACTCCCAGATGTCCCCCTGAAGTCCCACCATGTACTTCACCAAGCACCTCATGTACTTTTGACTTCGGCACAATCAACTGCATTACTGTATCTCTACCATCAGAAGACTCCCATCTTCTACTGAGAACGCCATTTTTTATTTCCAGCGAGTCCCACTGAGGCCAATAACTCTTTGTTATACTACTATGAGCTGCAATATCGCTCCGTTCCGGACGATCTTGTTCTTTCCATTCAAGGATTGGTCCAATATCTTTGTCCTTTAGCTGTACATTTCTGATACTAGTCTCGTCATCATTACCTATTCTTGTTGTCTTGACCATGACTATTTCCTTCTCATCTAGCCTACCACAGGGCTTACAATTCTCACCGCATGGTCTTCTAGATAAGGCGTCAGCATTACCATGCGATGGCCCCTCTTCTATGTTCTGTTTTGAAGTGGTACCCTTGTAGTCGATCAATCCATCTTGCCACTTGACCTTCTGGATTCTTAAATTGCAGCAACCATTTAAGTGCCGCATGGTCGGTTTGAAGTAGGAACTCCTGCCCGTAGAGGTATTTGTTGAAATGCCTGACAGTTTCAACTACTGCCAAGAGTTCTTTCCGGATGACGCAGTAGTTTACCTCTTGTTTTGAAAGTTTCCTACTGAAGTATGCGACAACTTTTTCTTTACCTTCGATCCATTGAGAAAGTACCCCTCCAATTCCGATATTGCTAGCATCCGTATCCACTATAAATCTTTCTCCAAATTTTGGATACGCCAATATCGGAGCAGAACATAGTCGATATTTCAACTCCTCGAAAGCAGACTGGCATTCCTCGGTCCAATCGTATGGTTTCCCCTTATCCGTTAGCTTGTGTAGATAACCGGCTATATTAGCAAAATTCTTTATGAAGCGTCGGTAGTAAGTACACAAGCCTAAGTATGACCGGATTTCATGCTTATCTTTTGGTACTGGCCATTGTTGAACTGCTTTTATCTTGTCTTCATCGGTGGAAATTCCTTCTGCAGACACAACATGTCCTAATTATTTCACCTCATGTTGAAATAGCTCGCACTTCTTCAGACTTAACTTCAAATTAGCTGCACGAAGACGTCTAAACACTTCTCGTAATCGCTGGAGATGTTCATCAAAAGTTTTTCCGATTACGATGATATCGTCCAAGTACACAAGCCACGTTTTCCATGTTAAGCCCCGTAGGACATGTTCCATCCAAATGACATCACTGTGAATTGCCATAAGCCTGTTCCTACTGTGAACGCTGTCTTTTCTCTGTCTTCCGGTTCAATTCCAACTTGCCAATAGCCACTTTTTAGATCAAGTGTTGAAAACCAAGTTGCTCCTGAGAGTGTCTCTAACGTGTCTTCTATGCGAGGAAGAGGGTAACTGTCCTTCTTAGTTACGTCATTCAGTCTTCGGTAATCTACGCAAATCTTGTAGTCCCATCCTTTTTCCGTACTAGGACTACCGGAGATGCCCATGGACTGTTTGATGGTTCAATTACTCCCTCCTGATGCATTTCCTCGATCATGTTTATCAACCTCTGTTTGTTTGGCTAGTGGTAGTCTCCTTGGTGGTTGACGAATAGGATCTGCATTGCCTGTATTGATTCCATGTTTCACTTGGTCCGTTCGTCCAAAGTCCTTTTTACTGCTTACAAAGACATCTCAAACTCCTTGAATAAACCTGTAGCCTTAACTGCTTCCGACTCTGATACTCTTTTAGTGATATCAAAGACAAGTGGTTGCAAGGCTTCCGGAAGAACCCGTTCCTCCCGTTGAGTTTCTTTGTTTGTGCAGTCCTCGTTTGTTATTGACGAAACCCCTTCAGCACTGCCGACAATGGTTCCCTTTTTCAATTTCTTGTTAATTTTTGAAAAGTTCGCCACTCTGATTGGAATTGTCCCTTTTTCGTTCACTTTCAATATTGTTCCTGCTATCATTAGTCCATCCTTTAAGTTTTGTCTGTCCGGTTCTATTACTTGTATTGCTGGCCTCCCAGTACCATCGATCAGTCTCGCCTCTACAACAGCTTCAGTATTTGCCGCAATTGTTTGGTCTTGTAGAATTTCTACTTTGGCACTGGAACCTGCTTCCTCCAACGTTAGCGAGAAATCAATATTTCCACATCGCAGAACTTCCTCTTCAGCATTCACACTCACTCCATTCTTTTTCATGAAGTCCAGGCCCATGATACAATCGTCCATTATATCGGCCACCAAAAATGTATGCCGGAACACATACCGATCTAGCTCCAATGCTAGATCGACTTCCCCAAGAATCGGAGATGATTCACCCGTAACGGTTTGAAGCACCCTGTTACTGCTTTCACTGATGTGTTTATGATTGAAGAGTTTCTTGTTAATGATGGATTTACTTGCGCCTGTATCTATGATAATTCTGCACTGATGACCAGCAATTACACCCTGTACCGTTAGACTGTTGTTATTGTGTTGCATAAGTGAGACAGATACAACGATACTGGGGGCAATGTTCTTCGGAGCTAACTTGTCCGCCTTTAGGTTAGCTTCTTTTCATTTCCCAAACCTTTTTGTTTTGTTGGTTGGTTCGGGCACTTATGTTGTACATGGCCCTCTTTTCCGCAGCCTGAGCATGTGATTTTCTTGCGTATGTTTCTGTCCCCTCCTTTCTGGAGTGACCGCAGCACTTCTTTTCTTATCTGCTCCATCAGGTCCTTTATGTCTAGTTGCCGTGGGACTGATCTCGTAGCTTTCTTCGCACCTTCCAATGTTAAAGCGAACGCCAATAACTCTTGTAGCGCTCGCTTTCCGATAATCTGGACGCCATTTTGTTTGTCCGGATCTCTTATGGCGCTGACAAATCTTTCACCTGCCCCTTCGCACCGCATGTTCACAGGGTAATCAGGATAGGACATGTACACAAGCCTTTCAATCTGCGCTGCTAATACCTGGAGCGTTTCCCCAGATTTCTACGTCCTGTTGATGAGTTCAATCCTGTATACATCCTTAATGTGGTTCTCCCCAAACCGATTGTCTAATTGCATTACAATGTAAATGTAATCTTTCTCACTTTCCGGTGAGATTGTCCGCAACAAATCTGCTGAATTTCCACGTAAAGCCAGAATTAATGCTGTGGCTTTTTCTTTATCGGACCAGCCGTTCGCACCAGCAGCCGCTTCAAACTGTCGTTTGTATACTGGCCATGAAGTTTGTCTGTCAAATATTGGTGGCTTCATCCTTCTACTTGATGACTCAACATTTGGTTTGGACACCTACTTTTGCTTCTAGTTCTGCTACTTTCTGTTCAACGTTGCTGACTTCGGTAGTTATTCTTTTTTCCAATTTCTGCTCAACTTTGTTTACTTCCATACTAACTGCAGAGACTTCCGTACGAACTGTAGAGACTTCCGTGGTTATTTTAGTTTCCAGGTTCGTAATACTGGATTCCACCTGAGTTTTTAATTCACCCATGCTAAATTCCATCTTATTCTGCATATCCGACACGTTTGAAATTTTATTTTCGCGACATTGAGAAGTCGAATGTATTTTACCTTGTAAACTCGAAGCGGTTGATTTTAATTCGTCTTGTAAATTGGAAGCATTTGAATCCATTTTCTCTTGTAAACTAGAAGCAGTTGATTTTAATTCTCCTTGTAAACTGTGTAGGCTTGGAATTAGTTGAATCCATTTTGTTCTCCAGTCCGGCAGAATTTGTTTTCATTTCGCCTTCCAGGTTACTTTGAAGAGTCCGGATCATAGCCATAAGCTTCTCGAAGTTATCATTTTCTGTTGATTTTGCACCCTCTTCGTTGTTGATTTCTTCTTGTTTTCCCTCGTTTAGAATTTCACTAAAGTCGAATGTGCTACTGTCTAGTTCTCTTGCTACACATTCAGCGATTACTCTTTTCTTTTTTTCTGTTTTACCTTCCTTGGAAGGTAAATTCCACACACACAGAACTGTGGATAGTTCTGATGTACTCAAATTGTCTAATAGTTTACTTTCCATTGTTCAAATATTTTTAATTGTTCACTTAACACGAAATTCTTATGTTCTATCGAAACTTCTGGCACAGTATCTAAATACCGCGAAATTTCCTTGTATAATCTAAATTTCTACGAAATTTCTCGTACAATCGAAATTTTCACACGATACACCACGTATAACCCCAAATTTCGCACAATCGAAATTTTTATACAACACACAAAAGTACACAAAATTTCTTGTACGCCCCTGAAATTTCTCACACCGTTGAAATTATTATACACTCACTGAATTTTCTAAATAGCGAATTTCTTCGAAATTTTTCCCACAGAAGTTTCTAGTTTAATTTCGAATTTTCTTGCAGAAATTTTTAGCACAATTGTCTTTTCCGCACTGATTCACAATAAACAATTTCACTTCTGACACCAATGTGACGTTCTACCCGTTCGGTTCGATGTTATAAAAATGATAATACTTTTATTTATGTGAATTTAGTGTATTAACTTTATTATAATTATTTCTGCGTTAACAATTGTCTTAAAAATATTTGTTTATCAATAATTAATTACTAAAATCAATTTATCACAGTTTTAAAAATTCACTATTTCAATAATTGATCACAATTATTACTTTTAAATTCAAAGTTTCTTTTCTGCTCTCGGCTTAATATTTGGAACACATGATCTGAATTTCTAATGTCAATTGATTGAGTGCACCATTCTTTTCGCCTATTTATAGTAAAAGTGGCCTGTCCTGAATATGCTAGAAAAATCTTATTATTTTGCTATTATTTTTCGATTCTCGCCATCTTATACTATGTGGCAACACTCTCGAATGATCTATAAATCGAAAATATTGCTTTTGACATTTCGTGGAATGTTGTTGCTTTATCGTATGGTGTTTTTGTGTGGTTTTTCCAGAAGTATTTTATGATTTAATTAATATAAGTAAATCATTAAATACTTCTGGAAATTTCTAGTGATTCTTTTCTTTTCTTTTCGGTTAGTGTTTAGTGCAATATTATATTTAAAAAAAAAATCATTTCCTTCAAAATCCAAAAAACTTGGAGCCGCCAAATTCAAATCAGTTATTTTGTTCTACGTCTGCTTCTTACTTTTTCTTTTTGAAAGTTTATATCTATAAAAGCTTTTTACAATCAAAGAGCGTTGTTGAGAGCAAACTCACACTTACACTTCATATCTGTACGACCATTAAATTCTTCCGCGTCCTATGTAGCGACATTCGTGACACGTGATTTTCAAATACAAAAATAATATTTCTCAAAAATTTTCAAAGAAAATCAGTTCAGTGAGCTAAAATCAATGTGGAAAAAACAAATAGTTAAAGTTAAAACAAAATCTATTTATAGTCGATTTTGTTTTCGCCTGCAACAAATAAAGAGAACTAAGAAGAAATGCAATTCATCACCTGATTTCAGGGAGCGCCAGATACTAAAAAAATAGGTCGTGCGAAAGAGATAGAAAATGCATAGAAAATTTTTTTCTTGGAACGGGAGATGAGGAATCAAAGAAAAGTTTTTTTTTGTTGGGAAGTCTGGCTTCAAGAGGGTCTGGTTTTGAAGCTTAGAGTGTCCAGAAGAGGTGTTAAAAAAAAAAAGATTGAATAATTTTTTTAGTAAGAAAAAAGAAGAAATTGTTTTGTGATCGAAAAAAAAAATAAAAAAGGAGTTTGATTGAGAGGAAAATAAAACAAAAAAAAGGGGAATAGGGAATATGTGGAGCGAACAAGTCAACAAAAAATGATATGATCTGTCAAAGAAAACTAAATTTGTTCAAATTTGTTGTGCTAAATTTGATTTTCAACAGTGGAAACTAATCTTTTTCACAAATATTTGTACACCACGAGGAATTTGCAACAGATTTTCAACAGTGGAAACTAATCTTTTCACAAATATTTGTACACCACTAGGAATTTTCAACAATTCTCTACAGATTTTCAACAGTGAAAACTAATCCTTTTTCACGAATATTTGTACACCACGAGGAATTTTCAACAATTTTCAACAATTTTCTACAGGTTTTCAACAATTTTCAACAGTGGAAACTATCTTTTTTCACCAAATTTTCGTATGCACGAAGGTTAGTTTTATCTCATAATTTTCCGCAGGTTATTTTTCATCAAATTGTTGTACTGCACCAAAAATTGCCGTGTTCGGACTATCGGCATTGGACTCATCACTTCCATAAATTTATTCTACCCACCCTAATATGATTTCAAGATTTTCCAAGATAAAGCAATCGTAGTATATAACGATTCACAAAAAAAATAATAAAGGAAACAACGACAAGGGAAGTAAATCATGTGTTTATTTTGGAAGAAAAATTATTATTGCAAAACTGAATATAAGATAAAGATGTAAAGTTTATATATTGTAAAATTCTATATTTTAAGTTTAGTTAGTGGCAGAAAAAATTTTTTTTTCTTTTATATTGCACCTTCACACGACAATTAGAACGCCATAAAGTTGAGGAAATCCTTATCTATTAAAGATTATATTTTCGTAATCCAGAACAAAAAAAAAAGGAATTTTGGAAAAATGCCGCATTTTTTTTTTGCCTTAAACTTAATTTTAAAACGAAAAACAAAAAAAGAGAATGAAAGGAAAGATACAAAAAACGAAATTGAAATTTAGCTAAATTTCAGATGAGAAATCGACCGGAATTATAAATAAAGATAAGAATTTTATTCATTTTGGATAATAAAGAAGGAAAAATAAAGAAAAATATAGTGGTTTTCAAATGAAGTTTCATATCGTTCGATTCAACATAACAATTATCAGATGACCACCCGCTAGGTTCGATTTGTCGAGAGACAGAGATGTAGGTATGAGGGTGTAAGAAAGCAGTAAAGCCATTTATAGGGGCGCTTATGGTCAAAGTGGACCAGCATTCTACTATTGGTCCATTCGGGTGGGACGTGCCCCAACTAACTCCGGTTGGCAACAACATCTCTGCCAATCGGCCCCGATACTTATTCGTTTTTTCTCTCGCGAAACCGAATTTCCTTGCTTGATAGCTTATGCTATCACTATAAAGTCTTAACGACATTAACATTCATTTGCACGGATATAATAATTATATGTTAACGCGATGATAGATGGTGGTGAGCAACGACCCACCCCTCCGGCGAGCTAGTTTGCGCAACTCAGCTAGGCGTGCAGCCTTCAGTTGCTCACATTTGCTCCACCATCTCATATCTTCTCCTCGCAAGGAGGAAGATATGCTGAAAAGATCATCCGGAGATTTGCTTTCTTCGTAAAAACCTTTTTCGCAGTGTGACTTTTGGATCACACTGTAATTATATGTAAACCCCAATGTTACATATATGGCGCCCAACGATTCGTTGGTTCTGGCAGCGGATTTTAATTTTGCTTGCTATTTGTATTTTCAACTTCGGTTGAAATTACAAATGGAGCTCAAACAAAATTGTTCGACACATTTTCAGACGAGTTGATGTTTGAAAATGGTGTTTTGTTTTTACTTTATAGTAAACAAACATTTTTTCAGAAAAACAAATTTTTTTAAAAAAGTTTTAAAAATTGTGACTCAAACTTTTTTTCGAAACTTTCGAAACACCCTGTCTGTACTTTAAAAGTTTGTTTCAGTCATATTTTCTGAAGGTGTGTTCGCACCATCGAATTATCGAGTTTCTGAACGAAGTTTTGATGTGGACATAATTTCGGATGTTCGTTAGTTTTTTTTTGGTTTCGGAATCGGGCTAAATTTTCGCGATCGCGATTATGTAGAGTCCGGCTGTCGTCACATTTATTTACTGTTGCGTAGTAGCAGTAACTTCGGTTTTTTTTTTTATTGAATATGCCGCTTGCCGCAAAAGCGTTTGAGATGTGGATTACTTCCTGCATGAATATGCTAGAATATGGAGTCCAACTGCATTGAAACGTGAGGCGCTTCAATGCAGTTGGACTCCGGGGAAATGCTATGGATGTGGATGTATGAACTTTAGTGCGCCTTTTCGCACATTCTCGTGTTTAATTAAACCTATGGATAATGCGGTGAGGACACGAGGGTCGTGCGACCACATCAGACATGGTGGTCCGGAATTGTGCCAGTCGTTTGGATCGGATCACATGCTTCGGCCTTGGTTGCTATTACAGGTGTCTGATCACTCAACTCGGTGCAGTTTGCGGGCCACACAATAACATCCAATTTTCGTTCCGTGAGTGTATGTCGGGTTTATGTTTTCTTCGTGTCTTCCGCTTGCTTCGTCTCTCTCTCTCGCTCTTATGGGATACTTACGTTTGAATCCGGCTCGAAGGACCAAATGTTAAGAGAGGGGTAACTCTTAACGAATTTTATTTTTTGTAGTATATTTGATGATCGTCAAATGCTTGGTGGATGAATGCCCTTACCGCTGGTTGGGGGCTGATGAGTTGTTTGAATAAAACGCTTGCCGATGAATCCCCTTACCGCTGGTGGGGGGGCTGATGAGTTGTTTAAATAAAACGCTTGCCGATGAATCCCCTTACCGCTGGTGGGGGGGCTGATGAGTTGTTTAAATAAAACGCTTGCCGATGAATGCCCTTACCGCTGGTGGGGGGGCTGATGAGATGTTTGAGTAAAAACGCTTGTTGGTTTGAGATTTTATTTTAATCTAATTTATTAATCAAAAAATCACTGTATTTATACTAAAATCATCCTAACTAAGCATAAATCTATTTCATACATATAATTGATTTTTTATTGATTATTGCACATAAAGGTAATTGACCGAACATAATTATTTTATATCAAAAATAATGTATGCAGGTGAATAACCAAAAGTGTGCTGATCTTAATTTTTTGCAACTTAGTTAATTATTGCATATAAAGGTAAATAACCGAAGACCGAACAGAATTATTTTATATTAAAATAATTTGTGCATGAAAATAAAAAATGTGCTGATCTTGATTATTTACCATTTCCTTTGATATTGCACATAAAGGTAAATGACCAATTATGTGCTGACATTTAATTCTTAATATTAATATTATGTTCTTGAACATTCTCCCGCCTCACAATTTAGTTGAAAATCTTCTAGCGACAATGTGGATTCTATTTTGCCTGTGCTAATTGTGTTTCTTTTCATTGGTTGTGGTTTCGTTGGCTTTTTTAATGTAATGGTTCGCTTATGGTATTTTCTCCAAATTAGATATAATCCTATCATTATCAGTAGTCCAATAGTTATATAGATGAGACTAAATTGATGTATATCATGCTTGTTAATGTATGTTGGTAGTTCAATATGTTCCTTTAGTTTTCCAATAGCTTTTTCTAATGCCTTCATGACGTTGGTACTTCCTCGTATGCTTAGGTATGGTTTTATCATCTCCATTTTGTGCATATTGACTTCCTTTGTCAGTTGTTCGCTGATATTTATGGATGGAATGAAGGATGAGTGTGCTTGATTGGTGAATGAGTTGTGAGCGGTTATAGTCATAGCTTGTTGTTTTATTACGCAGTTTGGATTGATTTTTATTATGCCATCATTTTTAAGAGTCTTTGCTGTAACTTGATTTTTACAAATTATATTGAACGTGTATTCCTGGTCTAGAACAAATATCCACGCATTAGGATTATTGAGTTGAATCCATATTTGTGTCGGTTTCATTGTTTTAAATAAACATGAAGGTGAAATTCTTTTCTCGTGACGGAGTAAATTCATTTCACATCGACTTATATTTGAAAGTAAATTGTAGACTGGATGATATTGCGTACATAAAAATCGTCCTTGTGTTAAGTGTGTGCAATCGTGTAACATAATCGTTTTCGTGCGGTGTTGGAATAGGAATAATTTTTAGCAATTGGTATTGTTGATTTGATACGAGTGGTATTCTGATGCTAAATATAATATTTTGGCTAGTAATTCGTGTCTTCACTTTTAGTAGAGTATACATTTGCAGTAACTCTTCTGCTGCTGTAGAGCCTTCTGGAACTCTCAAATTTGGAGGCAAATTATTTTTTAATACTCGGACTTGCGTTTGTAATTGTTCAGGCGTCAATAATAGAGGATTAATTTTACCATTTTATGTATCAGTTATGACATCCAGCAGAGCTGTTTGTATTCTCTGATATCTTTCCATTATTAAAGTCGTAAATATCGCCAAATTATTTAATTGTTGTGCTCTGTTTTGGTTTATTAATTCAATATTACCGCTAAGAGTATTATTTTGTAAAGCTTCCATTTGTTCTTGCATAATTTTGAATTGATGATCAATTGCGAGTTCATCTTTTTTAATTATGTTCATAGTAGCTTCAGTGATGGATTTCTGGTTTTTAATTAGTGTTAATAAGTGCTCTTCGTTCGTTCTTACTTTTTGCAGTTGTTCCTCATGGTGTTTTGCAAAGTCAGAGTCTAAAACTCCGAAAAGTGAGTTAGCTATGTTTACTACTATATTTAATGCTCCTCTCTTTTTGCGTACCTGAATGTATGGTTCACCATTTGCACTGTGTAATAGTTTATTATTGTGTTCCATGTCCATTAAATGTTGTTGGAATTGTTTTGTTATCCCCAAACAATAATTTTGTGTTTCGGGAGTTAATTTGTGGCATAGCATATTAATATTTTTAACTGTGTTCCTGAAACCAATTAGTTCGTGCCAGTAATTAGATAAGTTATAATATACTTGTATTATGAGGTTCCACTCGTTGTTAGATAAATCAATCCGTCCTATTTCTTCAAAATAAATTCCTGGACGACTTTTAAACTCCTTAATTTCAAAAGGCTCATTCATTTCTTCGCCTAAAGCTGGTGCAATAAAAAGAAATAGCATGAGTACGAATAATATTGTTGATGATAATCGGGTGTTTTTTTGAAGATGAGATGGTTGATTTTCTGCTTTGCGCTTGATGGCCGATTTCATAAGTTCGGCGATTGGAGGCCTCACTGGAATCTGAGTTGGATTGATTTTTATTTTTGAACGTGGTTTCTGTAACGCTATTTTCCTGGATTTATTTATTAGTTGGTTTGTAGATATGTCGAAAGGTGTATTTCCCTTGACTCCTGAAAGTTGTTGTCTGTAAGGCATTAATTCTTTGCTTTTTATGCTTTTAGATGCTGTTTTCTTAACATTTGGTCCTTCGAGCACAGTTTGGACATCGACTGTGAAGATACATATCTACATTATCTTGAATATTAAAATCAAATCCATAGTAAAATGGCAGAACAATTGGACAGGTTAGCATTACGCCAGAAAGAAATTGGTGACGAACTGCAGAAGCTAATAATTAATTTTAAAAAGGATCCCAAAATAAGGAAGACAAAGGAATACATCGCAAAACGAAGCGAAAATGTATTAAAACTTTGGGAAGCCTTTAAAGATCGCGAAATTAAAATTAATGAGTTTCTTAGTGAACAACCACATCATCCGTACTTTACATCCAATTTCCATCATCAGGTAAATACAGCTTATGAAGAAATAACAAGCCTTTTATCTAAGGCCTTGTCAGATGTACAAACGGTTGATAAAGGCCAACATTCTTTAGTAAATGAAGAATTAACCAAACTAATAAAAAGGCAAATGGGATTGATAGCAGCAATTTTGCGACTCATAGAAGCAGTTGAGCAAGAGCCATCTCAAAATCAACCCAAAGCATATTTCCAATTAAAAATAAAGACATTAACAGATTATTGGGAAAAAATTATAAATATTCATAGTGATATTCTCGTGTATGCAACAGATGAAGATTACACTAAGGATTATTTTAAAAACAATAATTTCGAAGAAACAGAAGATGTATACCACTCAACCATAATTATTCTTCAAAGTAAATATGATGAATTATCAGCAACAAGCGGAATTCAACAAAGAGTAAACAGGCTACACTATAACACAACTGATACTCAAGCAGATATAAAGCTACCAAGACTGAATATTCCCATATTTACTGGAGTGTACGCAGAGTGGAAATCATTTCAAGAAATTTTTACACAATTGATTCATAAAAATATCACGTTGAGCCCTGCTCAACGAATGTATTATCTAAAGGCACAATTAAAGGGTGAACCTGAACGACTGTTGCAACATTTACATGTAACAGACGAAAACTACGAAACAGCTTGGGAATTACTTAATCAACGATATGATAATACCCGGCATTTAGTTTCAGCCCAAATAAAAACATTGTTTCTACAACAAACATTGACAGGAGAATCAAGTAACGGGCTAAAACGAATTTTCGACACCACAAAGGAATGCTTGGCTGCAATCAGCAACCTGGGCATTGATACCAAATCATGGGACCCTTTGGTCATATACATACTTACAAGCAAACTTGACAAAGACAGTCATATGCTTTATGAACAATCGATAACCGATTCTAAAAAGGTACAGACGCTTGATCATTTTTTCAGGTTCCTAGAACAAAGGTTCCAAACACTGGAGGCAGTTGGAGAAAACTCAAGAGACAATCAACAAAATAAGTCTAATTTCAAAGGTTCTGGAAAATCAAAACATGGCTTCCATATCACAAAAGAAAACGGCCATAATGAGTCAACAAAAGATAACAATAAGTCAAATTCTGGATCAAGGGAAAATAGATCGGAAAGAAACAAAATTACATGCCCATACTGTAGTGAAAATCATTACATATATATGTGCAAAAAATTTATCCAACTAAATCCAAAAGAACGGTTTGAAGCATCGCAACACCTATGCAAAAATTGCTTAACAGGAGAACATGCAATTCGGAACTGCAAGAGCAATAAAACTTGTAAAGTGTGTCAGAAAAAACATCATACATTACTTCATGCTAATACCTCAAATCAAGAAAAAATAAAAACAGTACACACGACAAGAAGAAAAGATAGCGAATTAAAGGCAGATTTAAATGTGAACTCACATCTGGCGAATAATAATGCTACGAATATAAAGGTTTTATTGGCTACTGCAATTATAAAAACAACAGTCAATAATTCCACAAAATACCTTCGTGCACTGATTGATCAGGGATCACAAGCATCCTTCATCACAGAAGAATCAGTTCAGAGGCTTAAGCTCAAAAAAGTCAAAAATGTAGTAAAGATAGCTGGACTTGGATCTACAAAAGCAGGCATTACACAACATAGTGTCAAATTGGAAATAAAATCCCAATATTCAGAGTTTGAGACAACGGCGAACTGTTTAGTGTTACCGAAGCTAACAAAATGGCTGCCAAGTGAATACATATTAGAATCCCAATGGGATCACATAAAACATCTAAATTTAGCAGATCCCAGCTATAATACTCCGGGCCCGATCGATGTCATAATAGGATCAGACTTATTTGGAGATATTCTACTTCACGGTCTAATAAAGGGACCATCTGAAACTCCTATTGTTCAACAGACGGAACTTGGATGGATTATATCGGGTTTAATGCAAAAAATAGACAAGGAACCAAACGGTATAATTTGCTGTATCGCACAAACAGACTTAGATGTCAAATTGCAACAATTTTGGGAGTACGAATAAATACCCGCAGAAAAGATTCAATCATCACAAGAAATCGAATGTGAAAAATTTTATGAAGAAACAACTAAAAGAGGCCCTGATGGTAAATACAATGTTAAATTACCATTTATAAATCAAGATGAAAACATAAATTTGGGCATCTCAAGAAAAACAGCAATAGCAAGATTACTACAAATGGAAAAGAAGTTTGAAACAAATAAGCAACTAGAAATTGATTACAAACGATTTATGAAGGAATATCTGGAACTTGGACACATGCAGCTCAGCACCACGACCACCGGAAATGGAGAATATTTTCTACCACATCATGCTGTAATCAAACCAGATAGTTCAACAACAAAACTTCGAGTAGTTTTTGACGCTTCATCCAAAACAAGTTCAGGAATCAGCCTAAATGACAAAATAAATACAGATCCAACATTACAGCAAGATTTGATATTAATACTGTTACGATGGAGGAAACACAAAATTGTTTACAAAGGGGACATTGAAAAAATGTATCGCCAAATATGGGTAGCTAAGGAAGACTAGAAATGGCAACAAATTTTGTGGAGAAATTCTACCAAAGAACTAATTCAAGATTTTAAACTAACAACGGTGACTTATGGAACTCGGTCAGCTCCATACCTAGCTGTAAAAACATTAAGAAAATTAGCTACAGATGAATAGGAAATATATCCTTTAGCATCAAAAATTTCACTAGAAAACTTCTACATAGACGATTTGATCTCAGGAAATGACTCAGTGGAGGAAGCTTTGCAAGTGCAATCAGAAATTCAAGCTTTAATGAACAAAGGAGGATTCACATTAAAAAAGTGGGCAAGAAATCATGAAGCCATTATAAAGGAAATTTCAGAAGAAAATAGAGACAAAGAATCGCAGCAATTCAATGAACTAATCAAAACTTTGGGTCTTCAATGGAATACATACAAGGATGTTTTTCAATTTAAATTTTTATTATCAGCCAAAACAAAAGTAGCACCACTATCGAAAAAATTGTCAATCCCACAATTAGAACTTAATGGCGCGGTACTGTTAACGAAGTTATTAAAGAAAACCATAGATGCAATACAAATACCAAGTGCAAAAATTGTTAGCTGGACGGACTCAATGATAACTTTAGCATGGATAAGAGGCCACCCTACAAAGTGGAAAACATTTGTAGCGAACAGGGTTTCAGAAATACAATCCTCATTTCCCCCGAGTCATTGGAATCACGTAAAATCCAAAGATAATCCTGCTGACTGTGCCACTCGGGGCATAAAACCATCAGAATTACTTAAAAACGAATTATGGTGGTACGGTCCAAAGTGGCTGCAAAAACCAAAAATCGACTACACAAAATCAGAAAAAATCGAAGAGACAACAATCGAGTGTCGTAAAACAGTCACAACAGCGATCATAAAAGTTAAAGAAAATCCAATTATGGAAGTAATAAATAGATATTCAAAACTAGAAAAGCTAACCAGAGTATTGTCATGGTGCATCAGATTCACATCAAATTGCAAAACAGCAAGAAAGGAAAAACAAACTGGAGCGTTATCAGTAAAAGAACTAGAGCAGTCTAAAGTAATTATAATCAAAACAATTCAAAGAATTGAGTTTAACGATGACTTAAACCACTTAATTTCAAAAAGAAAGCTCAGTTCGAAGTCAAAAATTACATCGTTAAACCCATTTGTTGATCAAAATGGTATATTACGTGTTGGAGGACGGCTTCGGCAATCAGAACTTACATTTGAAGCAAAACATCCTATAATTTTAGCATACAAGTCACATTTTACGACTTTAGTAATTGACGCTGCTCACCAAAGCGCACTACATGGAGGAGCAACTCTAACTTTGGGAGTCATACGACAACAATATTGGATTCTAAAAGGATATAGTGCAGTTAAACAACACATTCAAAAATGCATCAGATGTCATAGGTTCAAGACCCAAAATAGAATTCAGCTAATGGGTAATCTTCCACAAGTACGCGTAACACCAGCAAGACCATTTCTAAACAGTGGCGTAGATTATGCAGGTCCGATCGAGATTCGAATGTCAAAAGGAAGAGGAGCTAAAGCATACAAAGGTTACATCGCCATTTTTATATGTTTATGTACAAAAGCAATACATATAGAAGCAGTTTCAGACCTCACAGCTGAGGCATTTATCGCAGCTTTCAAAAGATTTACTGGACGGAGAGGACTAGTAGCAAACTTATACTCTGACAATGCAACAAATTTTAAAGCAGCTAGTACAGAATTTGATAAAGCAAGTAAAACCTTAGCCGACAGTGGTACGCAATGGCATTTCATACCACCCGCCTCTCCACACTTCGGTGGAATATGGGAAGCCGGTGTGAAATCAATTAAGCATCATTTGAAAAGGACAATTGGAGAAACGAATTTAACATACGAAGAATTAACAACAGTGCTGGCACAAATAGAAGCTTGTGTCAATTCAAGACCTTTGTATCCATTAACTGATGATCCTGAAGATTTAGAAACCCTAACTCCGGGACATTTTTTGACAGGTTCAGCGCTACTTGCACCACCACAAAGCAATTTATTAGATAAAATATAAATAGCCTAACCAGATGGAAATTACTGACAAGAATGCAACAGGAATTCTGGAGCAAATGGTCTAGAGATTATCTCAACAGACTTCAACAGCGTCCAAAATGGATGTCAACCAAAGGGAATCTAAAGGTTGGAGATTTGGTTTTATTAAAGGACGAGCTACTACCACCAACAAAATGGCAACGAGCAAGGATTATGGAAGTACATCCTGGTGAAGATGGACTTGTCAGAGTAGTTACGGTAAAAACATCAAAAAATACCTTTAAACGGCCAATAACTAAAATTAGTCGTCTCCCAATTGAAAGCACAAATATGGAAATCACAAATGAATCATCCGATAGAGAACATGAAAGCCAGAGTATTGAATGCCTGCATATTACTACATCAAAAGTTAAGAAAACAGCATCTAAAAGCATAAAAAGCAAACAATTAAATACTCCAATGCCTTACAGACAACAACTTTCAGCAGTCAAGGGAAATACACCTTTCGACATATCTACAAACCAACTAATAAATAAATCCAGGAAAATAGCGTTACAGAAACCACGTTCAAAAATAAAAATCAATCCAACTCAGATTCCAGTGAGGCCTCCAATCGCCGAACTTATGAAATCGGCCATCAAGCGCAAAGCAGAAAATCAACCATCTCATCTTCAAAAAAACTCCCGATTATCATCAACAATATTATTCGTACTCATGCTATTTCTTTTTATTGCACCAGCTTTAGGCGAAGAAATGAATGAACCTTTTGAAATTAAGGAGTTTAAAAGTCGTCCAGGAATTTATTTTGAAGAAATAGGACGGATTGATTTATCTAACAACGAGTGGAACCTCATAATACAAGTATATTATAACTTATCTAATTACTGGCACGAACTAATTGGTTTCAGGAACACAGTTAAAAATATTAATATGCTATGCCACAAATTAACTCCCGAAACACAAAATTATTGTTTGGGGATAACAAAACAATTCCAACAACATTTAATGGACATGGAACACAATAATAAACTATTACACAGTGCAAATGGTGAACCATACATTCAGGTACGCAAAAAGAGAGGAGCATTAAATATAGTAGGAAACATAGCTAACTCACTTTTCGGAGTTTTAGACTCTGACTTTGCAAAACACCATGAGGAACAACTGCAAAAAGTAAGAACGAACGAAGAGCACTTATTAACACTAATTAAAAACCAGAAATCCATCACTGAAGCTACTATGAACATAATTAAAAAAGATGAACTCGCAATTGATCATCAATTCAAAATTATGCAAGAACAAATGGAAGCTTTACAAAATAATACTCTTAGCGGTAATATTGAATTAATAAACCAAAACAGAGCACAACAATTAAATAATTTGGCGATATTTACGACTTTAATAATGGAAAGATATCAGAGAATACAAACAGCTCTGCTGGATGTCATAACTGATACGCAAAATTGTAAAATTAATCCTCTATTATTGACGCCTGAACAATTACAAACGCAAGTCCGAGTATTAAAAAATAATTTGCCTCCAAATTTGAGAGTTCCAGAAGGCTCTACAGCAGCAGAAGGGTTACTGCAAATGTATACTCTACTAAAAGTGAAGACACGAATTACTAGCCAAAATATTATATTTAGCATCAGAATACCACTCGTATCAAATCAACAATACCAATTGCTGAAAATTATTCCTATTCCAACACCGCACGAAAACGATTATGTTCTTATTGATCCATCAAGTGACTATCTCGTAGTAAGCCTTGACCGTGAACAATATTATCCAATGAGCAGCAGTGAGTTACACCATTGCACACACTTAACACAAGGACGATTTTTATGTACGCAATTTCATCCAGTCTACAATTTACTTTCAAATATAAGTCGATGTGAAATGAATTTACTCCGTCACGAGAAAAGAATTTCACCTTCATGTTTATTTAAAACAATGAAACCGACACAAATATGGATTCAACTCAATAATCCTAATGCGTGGATATTTGTTCTAGACCAGGAATACACGTTCAATATAATTTGTAAAAATCAAGTTACAGCAAAGACTCTTAAAAATGATGGCATAATAAAAATCAATCCAAACTGCGTAATAAAACAACAAGCTATGACTATAACCGCTCACAACTCATTCACCAATCAAGCACACTCATCCTTCATTCCATCCATAAATATCAGCGAACAACTGACAAAGGAAGTCAATATGCACAAAATGGAGATGATAAAACCATACCTAAGCATACGAGGAAGTACCAACGACATGAAGGCATTAGAAAAAGCTATTGGAAAACTAAAGGAACATATTGAACTACCAACATACATTAACAAGCATGATATACATCAATTTAGTCTCATCTATATAACTATTGGACTACTGATAATGATAGGATTATATCTAATTTGGAGAAAATACCATAAGCGAACCAATACATTAAAAAAGCCAACGAAACCACAACCAATGAAAAGAAACACAATTAGCACAGGCAAAATAGAATCCACATTGTCGCTAGAAGATTTTCAACTAAATTGTGAGGCGGGAGAATGTTCAAGAACATAATATTAATATTAAGAATTAAATGCCAGCACATAATTGGTCATTTACCTTTATGTGCAATATCAAAGGAAATGGTAAATAATCAAGATCAGCACATTTTTTATTACATGCACAAATTATTTTAATATAAAATAATTCTGTTCGGTCTTCGGTTATTTACCTTTATATGCAATAATTAACTAAGTTGCAAAAAATTAAGATCAGCACATTTTTGGTTATTCACCTGCATACATTATTTTTGATATAAAATAATTATGTTCGGTCAATTACCTTTACGTGCAATAATCAATAAAAAATCAATTATATGTATGAAAAAGATTTATGCTTAGTTAGGATAATTTTAGTATAAATACAGTGATTTTTTGATTAATAAATTAGATTAAAATAAAGTCTCAAACCAACAAGCGTTTTTACTCAAACATCTCATCAGCCCCCCCACCAGCGGTAAGGGCATTCATCAGCACGTGTTTTACTCAAACAACTCATCAGCCCCCCCACCAGCGGTAAGGGCATTCATCGGCAAGCGTTTTATTTAAACAACTCATCAGCCCCCCGACCAGCGGTAAGGGCATTCATACACCAAGCATTTGACGATCATCAAATCAACTACAAAAAATAAAATTCGTTAAGAGTTACCCCTCTCTTAACAATACATATAGGAAATTTCTTTTCGAGGCAATTTAAATTTATAATTAGTTTTCATTTTGCGCGGAATTTGTATGGGAAATTAGTTTTCCTAGATTTTGTGGGAAATTTGAATTAGTTTTTGGAAATTTAATATTTTGTGGAGATTCCTTTTGAATCTTGAAGAGAATTTCTTTGGGGAAATTTTAATTTTTTTTGGGAATTTCGTCGAAGTATTCGTTGAGGGAAATTTTTGTTTGAGAAGAGTTTGGTTTGAGAAATTCTTTTTTGGAAGGGAAATTTTGTTTATGAAGGAAATTTTTTTGAACGGAAATTTTTGTCTTTCTCTCTATTCGATTTAATTTAGTTTAGTTTAGCTTTTTTCATTTTAGTCTTATTATTTCTGGGGGGTATCGGAATTAAGTTTATTTTAGTTAAGTTTGATTTAGTTTAGTTAAATTCAGTTTTTTTTCATTTTTATTTAGTTTTTCGATTACGTTTTCTTTATTCGGTTAAGTTTTTGCGTTTTTTTGATTTGGCTTTATTTCTTTATTTTTTTAGGTTGTATTTTTTTCCAATTTGTAATGTTTTACAATTATATTTGGAGTGATTTTTTTATTTTAATTTTTTTATATATTAAATTTTGGTGGGGTAGTATTTTTTTTTTTATCATATTTTTATTATCAACATTTTTTTTATTATTATTATATTTAGTTTATTATTATCAAATTTTTTTCTTCATTATTTTGTCCTTATCGTAATTCCCTGAAAAATTAAAAACATTTTGAGAAGAAAAATCCCTCAGAATTACCAGATTTGACCTTATTGCCCTGAATTCTGACTGGACCTAAGGCACGTTTACATCCTATCAATTGTTAGTTTGATCGTGCAACTTTAAATTTGAGTCGTTCTATTGGTTTATCTGATTTTTGTTTGCTTTGGTAAATTCGAGCGGTGACATTTGGACATTTGGTTTTGGTTCTGCATATATACGATCTTCTGGTTACACCTAAAATAATTTGATCCGTTTTTTTTTTGAAATTTTTTTGGCGTGATTTCAAAATGGCGGAAATAAATACAGGTGCTACCCCAACAACCAACGTAACCAATGATCCAACCGTAGAGTCCGAATCGAACCCAAATGATCAAGGTGCTACGGCGAATATATTGACAGGTCAAGACGAATCTCGCGTAACGCGTAGCCAATCATAGCTTTCGTTGGATCTTCCACAAGCTTCAAAATTCGTAGCTCCGGCTGCAATAACTACTCGCAGTCGTGGTGGTAGAGGAAGAGGTGCGCCAAACCCAACTATGACTCGATGGCCTTCTTGTGACGGCGCCTCTTTCCTCTCTCCGTCAGATCCAAGTGCTTCAACAGACAGAATAGGCACTTTGATCGAGGCGGCTGTGAGTAATCAGATGGCGAAGATTTAAAGCAATTTGCTTAATCAAATAAAACGAATGAGCTTAAATTCACCACCGCAGGCACCAGATTCAGTGGCTCCATCAAGAATGGTTGACCAGTCTGCTAACCTCAAATATTTGAACGAAAAATATAATTTGAGAGACGAAGTCAACCAATAGCAAACCATAACATTCACCAACCACCACCACCTCCATATGGTGCTGTCAATCAGAACGAACCATACAACGTAAACGCTATTACAGCGTCAAATAATCACCAGGTCGACCCCAACCATGATCCGAATCAGGACATGCCTTTTAATCCAAATAATAATCAAAGGCGCAGCCCAAGTAGGAATTCAAATCTTAACCCAGGCACGAATCGTAATGGTCGGGAAGTTCGACACGCTATCCTCCGACATGATACCGAGAAATGGGGTTACAGGTTCAGTGGAAAGGCTCAAGATATGTCGGTGAAAGAATTCATATTCCGCATAGAAACCATGCAATCGCGTGGAGATAATTCGCGGTACGCCATCTGTACACAATTTCATACCCTACTCTCCGATAAAGCTGAGCAGTGGTATTGGCGGCTACTGAAAAGAGAACCCCACATAGATTGGCATGGCCTAAAGTCGGCACTTCGACATCAATTCAAGAGCCTTGACACTGCCCACGAGATTATGCGTAGAATGCTACAAACAAAGCAATCAAATGGCGAACACTTCGATGACTTTCACGATTCAGTTTTATCACTATACCATCGGTTGAAAATTCCTATGACGGAAATAAAATTGGCCGATATTATGAGAGGTAACGTTAAAGATAAGATCGCGAATCTTATATTCGGAATGCCTGCCATGAGTTTAAGTCGTTTCCAGGAAGTATGCGCAAAGCGGAACGCCATCTTTCTGAGAGAGAACCAAGGCGAACTTGGCAAAATCCAACACGGCCAATCCATGAATTGGATGATCTTGACGAACGTATCTTCTCATATGGTCCAGATTCGGCGGATAATAGAATTGATTCGAGTAATGATAGGGTTAGACAAACGAAATGTTTCACGCCTCTGATTTTCGCCAAAATAGGAACAGTCACGCATTCAGTGCAAACAACTCACCTGCTAGAACAAACTTTAGACCTGACTCTCGACTCCAGCAAGATAATAATTCTCATCTCCCATACCAAGACTTTAAAAATGATTTTGACCAAAATAGTTATTCGTATAACCACCAACAATATACCAGAGGTGGCCAACTTTTTCGCATGAACCGGTATCGAATCAATACAACATAAATTCATCTCTTTTCGGTAATAGTTTACCTTTTCAACCTACCGAAATAGATCGCGATAGTAGTATTCGAGGGTTTGCAACTGAAAATATGCCGGTGAACGGAATCCAAGATCATTTAGAAGCTATGGATGTTAATGGTAGATCACGGTTCAAGTGTTGGAACTGTGACAATTTTAGTCATGGTTTTTCGAGTTTACGATACGACAACGGTCCTTCCTCTGCTATCGTTGTGATAGAAAATATGTGTCGTTACCGATGTGCCCAAAGTGTAATGCGGGAAACGCACAGAGGCACTGAGAGACGCACGGGAATCCCCGGTTGCCAATAATGCCCCCGGACCAATCAAAATAGAACCAACCGTGAATCCTGATCAATCATTGCAACCAAATTCTCCGTCTGACATAAAAATTTTAAAACGCGATACAACAACTAAACTCTCGTCTAATAATAATAGTATACTGGAATGGTCTAATAAAACATTACATCAACGTCATATAGAATATGACGAAACTAGACTTAGAATAATCCGTACGGTATTAAAACCAAGTAAAATTAGTAGGTTTAGAGAGAGGTGTAAAGAAAAGAAGTTATTGGGTAAAACGGTGGAATCCGCTTTTGAGAAGCTTAAACATGACGTTCGACCATATGCTAAGGTGAAAATCGACGGCGAACCCTTTTTGGCCTTTTGGACAGTGGCGCAAGTGTGTCCTGTCTAGGCGCTGGCGCTTTAAATTTCCTCGAGCGTCATACAATTTTAATTACTGGTCGTCCCACCTCAATCAAAACGGCTGACGCTAAAGCTCAACCTGTACACGGTCAAATAGCGATTCCAATTACTTATAAACACTTTCTCTATACGTAGTGCCAGGACTTATCCAAAATCTATATTTAGATGTAAATTTTTGTGAAGAATTCGATATAGCTCCGACTATATTTTCTAAAAACGAAACTTTAGATTGTTTGTCAATTGACGATCCCAACACAGTCGCGCTAAATTCGGAATAACACGCGCGTCTTGAAAGCATCTTAACTTTATTTCCTTCTTTTAACTAAGTCGGTTTAGGAAAAACACATTTAGAACAACATATTATTAATGTAGAAAACGCGGAGCCTGTAAAACAACGCCACTATCCTGTTTCCCCTGCGGTACAAACACTCATCTATGCTGACCGTATGTTGGAATTGAGTGGCTTTGAAGAAAGCGCGTGCAACTCTCCTGTAGTCTTGTTTCGGAAACCTGGAAAGGTTCGCCTCTGACTTGACTCCAGGATAGTGAACTCCCTAACGAAAAAAGACGCTTACCCATTTCCACATATAGAAGGCCTTCTCAGCAGACTTGAGAAGACGTGTTTCATTTCAAGTATTGATTTGAAGGACACCTTTTGGCAGATACCGTTGGAGAAGCAGAGTAGGGAAAAAACTGCTTTCACAGTGCCTGGTAGACCGTTATACTAGTTTACAGTGATGCCATTCGGGCTCTGTAATGTTCCTCAGAGAATGTGTAGACTGATAGACAAAGCAATTCCAGTCGAGTTAAGAGAAAACTGTTTCGTGTATTTGGAGGATCTTTTGGTAATTTCTGTGGATTTTGATTCTCACATTAAACTTTTGGCAACCATTGCACGCTGCTTGTCTTCTGCTGGACTTACCGTAAATTTGGAGAAAAGCAAATTTTTCATGAGAGAAGTTAGATATTTGGGTTACATCGTTGGAAACGGATGTTTAAAGACCGACTCAAATAAAGTATCTGCAATTTTTGACTTTCCTGCACCTACGACTCCAATACAGGTGTTGAGTCCTCAACTTAACATTTATAATGATGAAATTGTGTTGGCGTAACTCCGACACAATCTAATCACTAATTTTTAACGGATAGGTTGTTGGTAAAGTAATAAGATTGTTTTGTTTGTAAATAGGAATATTATTAAATTTTTTATTTAGTTCAATATTACAATATTTAAAATTCATATATATATCTTAGTTCTCTAATAAAATTCAAAATAAACATTAATTTTATAATTCTAAACAAGTAGTCTGGTGTTTGTTGCCTTGGTGAAATCTCATGAACGAATCTCCGTGTTGTTTCGCTGAGTGATGAGATATATCATCTGTGATGATAGAAAGTCAGGCGATCTCTCCGTGATTTTGTACAGATAAATCGGGCGAAATTGTCCGTGATTTAATATGAGAAATCAGGCAAAATTGTCCGTGATTTAGTGTGAGATCAATTAGGCGCTAGTGTCCGTAATTGCCTCAAAGAAACATCAGGCGATAATATCCATAATTTTATAAAGGAATAAACAGACGAGAGTGTCCGTGATTATGTGCAGATAATCAGGTGTAAATATCCGTGATTGATTTGAAGAAAATTAGGCGATATATACGTAATTGATTTGAAGAAAATTAGGCGATATATCTGTAATTGATTTGAAGAAAATTAGGCGATATGTCCGTAATTTTATAAAGGAATAAACAGGCGAAAGTGTCCGTGTTTATGTGCAGATAATCAGGCGTTAATATCCGTGATTGATTTGAAGAAAATTAGGCGATATGTCCGTAATTTTGTAAAGGAATAAACAGGCGAAAGTGTCCGTGTTTATGCGCAGATAATCAGGCGTTAATATCCGTAATTGATTTGAAGAAAATTAGGCGATATGTCCGTAATTTTGTAAAGGAATAAACAGGCGAAAGTGTCCGTGTTTATGTGCAGATAATCAGGCGTAAAAATCCGTGATTGAATAATGTTGTCTATGGGTGAAACTTTTTTGATTGTATTTACCAAGCCGATTGAAAATTTGCAAGGCAATATGTCCGTTGAAAATTTTCAATTTAACTTTTTCTATGTTTCACCATAGACGACTTAGTTTGAATTTTTACTCACCATTTTTTGGTAGTTGATCCCTTCTCGTTCAGTTGAAAAAACTAAGTGATTTTATTTCGATTTGATTCCCCTTTTTATACTGGATGTTTAACGGATTTTTCAAATAAAACGAGATCGATTGACTTCTGAGTCCTTATGACTTTAAAAATTAAATATGTTTATGATATGTAGCATTGATGCTCTAATTCTTGTATTACTTTATTTGAATTTACTTCTTGCGAATTTTGCTAACGCACCTGTGTCCCCCTGATAATTTTTTGTACAAAAATTAATAAAAAAATTCTTCATAATTTTAGGGGTGTGTAAAAACCCAAAATACAGTTTTGGATCTTATTAACTTATTTTATCGTATTGTGACGTGCTACTCTTTCGGTTCGATGTTATTAGAATGTTAACACTTTTTATTTATGTGAATTTAGTGTATAAAGTTTATTTATAATTATTTCTGCGTTACAATTAGTCTTAAAAATATTTGTCTTTCAATAATTTAATTATTACAATTAATTATCACAGTTTATAAAAATACACCACAATCACTATCTTTAATAATTGATCACAAATCGCTGTTGTAATCGCTTCCACAAAAATAATCACGTTTCCAATCTCTGTCTTGTATAATCTCTGACGAAGCTTTAGACTTCAACTGAATGATTGTTTCGACGGCGTTCCTGCCTTATATACCTATCGGTCTAAGTTCCAGAAGTTTCATCGAAACGTGTTAGAAAGCTTTTTCTTGGCCTTTCTAGAAAGCTCTTGTATTCAACACACAAAGAATTCTTCTCGAAAGCTCTAATCATTGTGAATCATTGTTTTGGTCGTGTAAACAATTTAATTTTGGAGCTTTCTGGAAAAGATCGTCTGTATGCGTTTTAATCATTGTTTTGTGGTATGGTGTTTTTTTCTTGTTTCTTAGAATACTTGATGATTTTAATGAATCACCCAGTATTCTAACTGAAATATAGTGCAGTATGTTCTTCAATTTTGACGTCATTAGGAGTGTAAATGGTTTCTTTAAGTTTTTTTGTTATTGTTTATTTAAGTTTTTTAATCCAATTTAATTGGAAAATCAATTAAATTGGATTAAAAAACTTAAATGAAAGTAGCAAAATGCAGGGGTGTACAATTGTGAGGATGTGGCTAAACTTATTGTTAGATCAAATTCACAACTTATGTGTTGGTTTTTATTGAATATTTAATCAAATATTCCTTTTTGTTAAAAACTAATTACATGGCAAGTCGTCACATTACTTATAATGTGGTAATTAGTTGAATGTACGAATTAATTGTTAAAAAAAAATTATAATTCATTCTGAATAATTCTGTTCAATGGATTCATAAAAATATGGTCTCACTTCAATATGGTGTAATGGGCATGGCTGTCGTTTGACAGTTCAAATGTAAACAAGGTATTTGTTATTTCATATTTTTATTCATATATTTTAATTTGTATTTTTTTCTTTCCATAGAAAATGTTGAGCAAGACCCAACAACAGGTTCGTCGATTTTTTGTATGACGGCATGGTATAGGCGGTTTATTGCCAACTATGCCTCCTTGTCATCTCCAATTACTCTCTGCCTAAAGAAGAGTGCCCAGTTTAATTGGACAGCGGAAGCTCAGGTAACGTTTGAAGCCTTAAAGTCTTCATTAACTGCGGCCCCGGTATTGGCCAACCCTGATTACACTAAACCCTTTATAATACAGTGCGACGCGAGTAAGACCGGTGTCGGAGGTGTTTTGCTGCAACGCGACGACGAAGGCAATGAGAAACCCATCGCCTATATTTCTCAAAAACTGAACTCAGCACAACGCAACTACAGCGTGACGGAACTGGAATGTTTCGCCGCGGTGTTTGGCGTTAAGAAGTTCAGAGCCTACGTCGAAGGTTTGCCGTTTAAAATAATCACAGACCATGCGAGTTTCAAATGGCTCATGAGTCAGCGCGACTTGAACAGACGTTTGGCTCGATGGAGCTTAAAGCTTCAAGCCTTTGATTTCGGTATCGAACACAGAAAAGGTTCAGAAAATGTTGTGCCAGATGCGCTTTCACGTGTTTACGTGGATGCGATTTCTGAAATAGTTTCGGCACCTAACATAAACTTGAATTCTGAAGCCTTCAAATCAAAGGAATATCTCGACCTGATCGATACAGTGCAAAGCAACGCCGAAAGGCTGCCTGACACGCAAGTGTCTGACGGCTACGTGTACTTCAAGACATGCTTTAGCACTGGCAATATCTTTCAGGAAGATAGATCGTGGAAGCTTTGGGTTCCGTCTAATCTTACGGACAAGCTAGTTCGTTTGGCGAATGATCCTCCACAAGCTGCGCACGGCGGTATTACCAAAACCTTATATCGTTTGTGGCAAAGAGACTTCTGGCCTGGTATGGCTAACGAAGTACGTAAATATATCGCGAGTTGCATCGTTTGTAAAGAGTCTAAGACTCTAAATAGTGTATTAAGGCCGCCAATGGGCAAACAAATCGAAGTTGACAGACCATTCCAGTACTTGTATATTGACCTATTAGGACCCTACCCTCGGTCTAAGCATTGTAACACCACTCTCCTCGTTGTTTTGGACAAATTTTCGAAATTTGTTTTGTTCAAAACGCTAGGTAAGGCGTCTGCCGTGTAGATCACCGATTTCTTGGAGGAAAACGTCTTCAATTTATTCGGCGTACCCGAGATTATATTTTCAGACAATGGACAGCTATTTATATCAAAAGAATTTCGCAAATTGGTTAAGGTGTATGGTGTTAAACACAATCATCACAGCCATCTACTCACCACAAGCTAACGCATCAGAACGTGTAAACCGTTCATTATTGGCGGCCATCCGCTCTTATGTTGGCACCGATCATAGGGATTGGGATCGAAACTTAGGAGGCATCGGTTGTGCTCTTCGGAGTACAATCCATGCATCTACAGGGATTGATCCATTTTCGGTTCGGTTCCCACATGATCGCACATGGCTCGATGATGCGAAAGCTGAATGGTTTTAATGATGGTGAATTGGTTGTGTCCTCGAAAAAGTAACACCTTGAGCTAATTCGCGAACGCGTGAAATGTAATTTGCCGAAAGCTCACCAACAGCAGGAGCGAATTTATAATCGTCGAACCCGGGTAAAGCGATTTATTGCCGGACAAGAAGTCTACCGAAGAAATTTCACGCTTAGCGACTTCGCAAAAAACGTCAATCCTTAGCTAAATCGTAAATTTCTGAAGTGTCGAATTGTTCGTGCGATTGGCGGTTGCTTTTATGAAGTCGAGGATTTGCAGGGTAGACCCATAGGGGTTTACCATGCCAACGATCTGAGGCAATAATAAGATGGGTAATGCATATCCTGTCCGGTTGTTTATCTTTGAATTTTCTCTTTCGTTGCTTTGATTTTGTGCCCGGCTAGCTAAGACGGTAGAGCACGAGACTCTTATTCTCGGGTGTGGTCCAGTCTCACGTTGGGCAGTATAAGCTTTCACGTATCACTCTAACCACCCACGCCCTTTTCAGTTACGTTCGGGTTGATAGATCAATCCCTGACGCATCTGTCTTGTAACGTGTGGGAGCAAACTCACACTTACACTTCGTGTCTGTACGACCATTAAATTCTTGCGCGTCCTATGTAGCGACATTCGTAACACCTGATTCCCAAATACATAAATAACATTTCTCAAAAATTAGCAAAGAAAATCAGTTCAGTGAGCTAAAATCAATGTCGAAAAAACAAATAGTTAAAGTTAAAACGAAATCTATTTATAGTCGATTTTGTTTTCGCCTGCAACAAATAAAGAGAACAAAGAAGAAATGCAATTCATCACCCGATTTCATGGAACGCCAGATACTAAAGAAACAGGTCGTGGGAAAGAGATAGAAAATGCGTAGAAAATTTGTTTCTTGGAACGGAAGATGAGGAATCAAAAAAATTTTTTTTTTTTTGGGAAGTCTGGTCTGAGGCTTCAAGAGGGTCTGGTTTTGAAGCTTAGAGTCCAGAAGAGGTGTTCAAAAAAAAAAAATTGAATAATTTTTTTAGTAAGAAAAAAAAAGAAATTGTTTTGTGATCGAAAAAATAATAAAAAAGAAGAAAAAAGGAATTTGATTGAGAGGAAAATAAAACAAGAAAAAAAGAGGAATAGGGGAAAAAATATGTGCGGAGCGAACAAGTCAACAAAAAACGATATGCTCTTTGAAAGAAAACTAAATTTGTTCAAATTTGTTGTGCTAAATTTGATTTTCAACAGTGCAAATTAATCTTTTTTCACAATTATTTGTACACCACGAGGAATTTTCAACAATTTTCTATAGATTTTTAACAGTGAAAACTAATCTTTTTTCACAAATATTTGTACAACACGAGGAATTTTCACTAGATTTTCAACAGTTGAAACTAATCTTTTCACAAATATTTGTACACCACGAGGAACTTTCAACAATTTTCTATAGATTTTCAACAATTTTCACCAATTTTCAGCAGCGGAAACTAATCTTTTTTCACAATTATTTGTACACCACGAGGAATTTTCAACAATTCTCTACAGATTTTCAATAATTTTCTACAGATTTTCAACAGTGAAAACTAATTTTTCTTCACAAATATTTGTACACCACGAGCAATTTTCATCAATTTTCAACAATTTTCTACAGATTTTCAACAATTTTCAACAGTAGAAACTATCTTTTTTCACCAAATTTTCGTATGCACGAAGGTTAGTTTTATCTCATAATTTTCCACAGGTTAATATCATTTTCATCAAATTGTTGTACTGCACCAAAAATTGCCGTGTTCGGACTATCGGCATTGGACTCATCACTTCCATAAATTTATTCTACCCACCCTAATATGATTTCAAGATTTTCCAAGATAAAGCAATCGTAGTATATAACGATTCACAAAAAAAATAATAAAGGAAACAACAACAAGGGAAGTAAATCATGTGTTTATTTTGGAATAAAAATTGTTATTGCAAAACTGAATATAAGATAAAGATGTAAATTTTATATATTGTATAATTCTATATTTTAAGTTTAGTTAGTGACAGAAAAATTTTTTTTCTTTTATATTGCACCTTCACACGACAATTAGAACGTCATAAAGTTGAGGAAATCTTTATCTATTAAAGACTATAGTTTGGTAATCCAGAAAAAAAGGAATTTTCTGTGCACCACAAAAGGGGAAAAATTCCGCATTTTTCTTTTGAATTATAAACAAAGACAAGATTTTCTTTCATTTTGGATAATAAAGAAGAAAAAGAAAGACCAATATAGTGGTTTTCAAATGAAATTTCATATCGCTCGATTCAACATAACAATTTTCAGATGACCACCCGCTAGGTTCGATTTGTGGACAGAGAGAGATGTAGGTGGATAGTGCGAATGAGGGCGTAAGAAAGCAGTAAAGGGACCATAACCATTTATAGGGGCGCTTATGGTCAAATTGGACCAGCATGCTGCTGTTGGTCGGGACGTGCCCCAATTAAGTCCGGTTCGCAACAACACTTCTGCCAATCGGCCCGACATGCCTCGCAAGGCTTTCGCGGAAGTTCGGTCAGTTTCGGTAACCAAAATCTAACGAACCTTCCACTTATTCGTTTTTTTTCTCACGAAACTGAATTTCCTTGCTTGATAGCTTATGCTATCACTATAAAGTCTTAACGACATTAACATTCATTTGCACGCATATAATAATTATATGTTAACGCGATGATAGATGGTGGTGAGCAACGACCCACCCCTCCGGCGAGCTAGTTAGTGCAACTCAGCTAGGCGTGCAGCATTCAGTTGCTCACATTTGCTGCACGATCTCATATCTTCTCCTCGCAAGGAAGAAGATATGCTGAAAAGATCATCTGGAGATTTGCTTTCTTCGTAAAAATCCCTTTTGCAGTGTGACTTATGTATGTGAATTATATGTAAACCCCAATGTTACAAAGTTCTCAATTTCAATAATTCAGATAAAAACACTCGGTTAAATATCCTCAATAATTGAGAAAATCTGGTCCATTATCGAATTTTAACGGAGAATAATGAGATAATCGAGATTATCGCTGCTAATATGTCTTTGGAATAAAGTGCTAATACAAAAGCAATTTCGTTTAAAAAAAAGATGCCGAAAAAATATTAAAATTTATATAGAAATGATTACATTGCAAGGAACAAAGTTAATTGACGTATTCTCCAATGATATGCTATGTCACCATAACTTTACATACGGAGATGTATGTAAGCAACATTAGATAAACGCCTAAATAGATATCCTGAATCTGTATCTATTTTGCTGTAGACTATGAAATGTCAAAAATTAATTTCAAAACTTTGAAAATTTGTTTTGTTTATTAAATGTATGCTTGCATTTATTAAGAATTAATAATTTTTATAATAAGACACAACAGTTTTAAAATATATTTATCACAAGAACAACAACAAAGTCACTTGCCATGAGTTCCTCTGTAGCTGTTTTCATTATTTGATAATTTTAAATGATTTTAAAAATTTGTTTTTTAATTGTTTCAATCAAAGCTATAATTTTTTCTCTCAACACGTTGAAGGTTTTTAAAAAGCTGAGGGTGAAAAACGGATAAAAAATAAAAATTTTTGCGGAATTATTGGTTTACTTTAAATAATATTCACTTCAATTTTTCTTTTATCACAAAATTTGGAATTTTATTTCACAAGCAACTTAGTTTTTCGACATTCTTTTCCGTGAATTATTGTATGCCAAAAGCCTATATTTGGACAAAAGATCTTTTCGTCCCGAATAGATCCACTACTTCATACAATCGGCACTGATACAGTTATTGATGGCCCTTCATGTTGTTCCTGTTGCACTTGTCTTTACTTGCTACTTGAGTAAATCGTTATGGTCCACAAGACGTGCTGAAATCATACGTATTAATCGCGCAAAGAAAAATGCAAATATGACTCAAAAACATGAATGTGGTGATGCTGTTAAAACGCGAAGCGACGAGAGAATGCGTCTCAACTGCGGAAAAAGGATGCAAACATGATTCGAAAACGTGAATGTAGTGACGCTGCACAAGCGTGAAAAATTTATGAGTAATGCTTTCAAATTTTTTGGGAATGCAAGACAGTATAATTGGTCTATAATTCTTAACATCATCTCTATTTGTACGGTTAGTTAAAATGAAAGAGACTTTCCATAACTTTCAAAATTTTCTCGCTTTGAGGATTTCTGAAAAACAAAAAACAAAGTACTGCCCGAATACCATCCGGTTCAATTTGGTAATCATCTGTTAACTCATGGATGTTATTAGTCAGTATGGATTCCTCAATATTTATATTACTAAGAGAAGTTTTGGGATAATCGTTGAGATATATCACCCATTCCGGATCCGGCTCAAAATTGTTAAACACTGCAGCAAAGCAGCAAAATGATTGACGGATCTTTAGATAAATGATTCAGATATTTTAATGCAGAGTGATAGTCGTCTGTTTTTTTGCTTGCAAAAGCGATGGGGATTCATAGAAAAACTACATCTCATTTCATGAATATAGATCCGCCGATAACAGTTAGAATTCGTAAAAAAAAGTGATGTCGTTTGTAAAGCCTGTCCCATACCTCGTAATGAAATACTATTTTCAAGCTTTGTTCCTTCTATTACGAAATGAGCTTACTTCCCTGCTGAATTATGGTGGAAAAGATGATGTATTCAGATCAATAAACTGATGGAACAAAGACCGCAGAGATTAGTGTAAAACTCTGCAATTCAAGTATCTAAATTCTTACTGTCAAAAATACTGTCAAAGTTAAACTTGTTTAGTAGGTTGGTGAGCAGTTCGAAATTGGTTGTACGAAAGTTGAAATAGCAAGAATTTTCTATATCCGCAGCATTCGGAACGCTTTCCTGTGACAGTGGAACGTTCATTAGAGAATGGTACACGCCAGTATTACGAAGCGGTTGAGGTAAAAGCGAAGTCGAGTTCTTTATCAAATGAATTGAATACACCGCTAATTTTCTGGTTTGTTTGACAGTCAAATAATTATCATATTAATTATATGGTATATTTCAAATACAATGTATGTCATTTTTGTAGAGCAGCGTTATATTTCTTATTGCAGGAACATTGCATTTCTTGGAGATATATTAAATTCTAAAATGTTCAGGGATATAGTAATTCATTAGTAGACTAATTTTTTGTTACTATTCACCACAATTAAAATTGAATTTGCCAGAAATATGATAAACCTATGACAGATTTAATATATTAGCCAGAGATATAATATTGTATAACATATTTGATCTATAATACCAAACCAGACGAGACATTTTAAAATGAGTTAGTGTAATGTTGTCGACAAAACTGACAATAGACGCCAAAAACGTGTTTGTAATAAATATTAAAATTATAATTTATAATTATAATATATATAAATATATATAATTACAATTTTTTATTTCAAGTAAATGTTAATTTATATTTTCCGTCTAATAAAATAAACCGAATAAAATTTGATACCGCAACATGTGTCAACAAAACATTGTAGCGTGGTACAAATTTAAACATTCACATTTTCAAAGGACTTCTGTTTGTCGATTATTCTAAAAAATTATTCGTTTCAAATAGTTTTTGAACATGCTGAACAAAACGACAGGATATCAAATGATGAATCGTTAATAATAGCACAGAAAAAGAAAAGACAGAATTTTTTTTTAATTTTCTTTCACCATTTTGTCAAGCATTCTTCGGGAATTTGAAACGGAACAATACACAATCGTTTGATTTTGCCATTTATTTCCGGCAAAAAGCGGAAGAAGATCAAGATTTGATTCACATTTTGATAATGTGCGATGAAGCCCATTTCTGCTTCGTAAACAAGCAGAACTGCAGGATGTGGGTTACGCAGAATCCAAGAGCATTTCATTAACGATAATTAGACCCAATTAAGTGTAATGTTGGTTGCAGTGTGTCGTCTGGGAGCATCATTGGCCCTTATTTCTCTGAAAATGTAGACGGTGTTGCAGCTTCCATCAATAGTGTTTAATATTGGACGAGGTTGGAAAATTTTTTAAGACCAGCTGCGAAAAACCACCCATTGGCTCCAACAAGATGGAGGCACGCATACTACAAGGAACTCAATGACTCTTTTAAGGAGTACCACAATGTTCATTTATTATTTATTATTATATTTATAAGGCTTCTCTTTAAAACAAAATTCCTTCTAGAAAATATACTAGGAAGAGGATATATTTTGTATTTGAAAACCGTGATCGTGTTCTTTTGCACTTATTCTAAGATATTTTTTTGGGCTTTGTTTTGATTGGTGTTTGTAATTATGCGGCCATTTTTTGGACGAATATATCAGAATGAAGATGACGTCCCATTTGTCCATTTGATAATAATACTGGCGGTTTCTATTACACACGGATAGGAGAACATATGAAATAAAAAATTAATATGAACATGTTAGTTTCTCTAAACCGTTCTCTGCGATAATAGTAAAGGAAAATGATTTTAAAACTGCAGCGGTTATTACTAAAAAATTCTTATTCAGTTTAATAAAAATGATATTAAAATTGCTTTATATTAAACCATGTAATTAATTTCAGATTTATATTTAACAATTAAAATTAAGAAATATGAAATAAAAGACGAATTAGAAAATAATGAGAGACCAATTGGAAAATCAATTACTAAATACTTTGTCTATGAAAGAATGCGAGAATTTTTCTATTACATTCAAAATTAATTATATACCAATGATATATTCATATATAAATTTTTGTAAATAATGATAAAATATATTTTGGCTGGCAGACTCTTGACAATCTGGGCCTTCATAATTATAATTATGGCTTAAGAGTAACATTGTAAAAGAACTTTGTTATAACGGGATTCATCGTGAGATACTTCCTTCAATTTGCATTTTTATACATCACGGATTTTGAAGTCTACGTAGCAAAGCCAGCTACGATTGATACCTTGGAAGCAAACATTACTCGCACTACTGACCAGATTCCAGACGTTATTCAACAAGTGGTGCAAAATTTGACGTATAGAATGGATCGCCTAAAGCGTAGCTGCGGTCAATACCTCATTGACATAATCTTTAAAAAGTATATGGTACCTATTCTTCTTTCGGCTCATAATAGAGTTTTCATCATTTCATTCAGATTTATGTGCTTTATTTCAAAATATTTTCCTGAATGTAACGTTACTATAATTATTTTTTTCCGTGATATATAATAAGTATATCTTGTATATGTTTTTCACACTAAAGGTTTACCAGACCACTTCCCAGAAAGAAGGGGGTACCGATTTTACCTGCTTGAGGTCGTTGAATATGCAGCTGCACTGCGTCCTACCGCAAGATAAAACATATAGTAACTTCAAATCGGCCTATAGCCGATTTTTTGATGCCCTATGGACGGACGGCTGGATGGATGGACGGACGGATGGACGGACGGACGGACAGACATGCAGAAATCGATATAACTTTTGATTCCCGACACAACCATACCATTAAAACCTTTCTGCGACGATTATTTCGATGTGTTACAAATGGAGTGACAAAACTAATATACCCTCTGGTAGTACCTACCATAGGGCATAAAAATACGAAAAGCGGATACTATCACAGAGTATATAAACAGAGGAACTTTTATATATAAAATTTGTGTACGCTGTGTTTTCCTATCCGTGTGTAAAAAAAATCCCTAAAGTTAACATCGTAGAACGCGTGATTTTTATTGGAGGAATGGGACGCGATCTTCATTGTGATTTATTCCCCCAAAAAATTTCTGAAACATTTTGAAGCACCAATTAACTACAAAAGAGCATGGCTGGTTTTCAAAAGCAAAAAAAATATGGTCTTATACAGGGTGACACAAAATGAACGTTTTGTATTATTTAGGAGCCATTAAGTCCCTTGCAGTATGCGCTGTTGTTTCATCTTGTTGGAACCAAATCGTGGTTTTCCACAGCTGGCCTAAAAATTTCCCAACATCTTCCGATATTGAGCACTATTAATGGAAACTGCAACACCGTCTTTATTTTCGAAGGAATTTGGACCAGTGATCCTCTCAGACGATACACCGCACCAAACAGTACACATAAGTGGGTGTAACTGTCGTTGATGAAATGCTCTTGGATTCTCTGTAGCCCATATCCTGCAGTTCTGCTTGTTTATGAAACCGTTTAATTGGAAATGGGCTTCAATGCTCATTATCAAATTATTAAAACAATGGACCGTTCATGTTCAAAATAAAGTTGGATGATTTTGGTTCGTTGCTCGATTATGTATTGTTCCATTTCACATTCCCCATTACAAAATCCTGTAATAACATTTTTAAAAAAATTGAACAAAAAATTATCAATAATTCACTCTACAACATTTTGCGCCACCCTGTCTTTCCTCTAATATGTACATACTTGTATAATTATCGAGAAAAAAATATAAGTTCTATGATTGATTCTAAGCTACATAGTTTCTACGAAAAGACGCGGGGAAAGGTTCAAACACAAATGATTTTTTTCCTTTTATTTGATCTATATTTCTATTAAATCCAATCTCAAAGACGAGGGGGACAACGTCTGGGGAAACAAAGGGATTTGATTTTTTGGCAATATGAAAATTTTTCTTCTAAAGGCACTCACTTTCAATTTTTTGTGATTTGATTCCATAAAAAATATATTTCAATATAATTTCTGGTAGTTTTTGGACAAGCGATATCTTAAGGCAGAGGGGTTAGGAAGAATACATTTTTGGCAAAATTTTTTGAAATGTTTTGAAATTAATTATTTTTCTAAAACCTTTTAAACTATTTTAACTTCTATACGAAGTGTATGATTATTATTTAGAAATTTTTTTTTTTTTTGGTATGAGGAGTTTTTTTTTGATTGGTCATGTTTATGAAATCCAGTTGTTCAGATAAACAAGTGGTTTGACTGATTTAAAATATTTTCAAGATTATTTGATAAATTTGGCAACATATGAATTTGAAGGGCGTCGAATGTTATAATTCTGATGAAACCATTCTTGTGTTGAAAAAGTCCTCATACCAAACTAGAACTCTTTACAATAAGATTTGCAAAAAAAAATTTCTAAATAATAATCATACACTTCGTATAGAAGTTAAAATAGTTTAAAAGGTTTTAGAAAAATAATTAATTTCAAAACATTTCAAAAAATTTTGCCAAAAATGTATTCTTCCTAACCCCTCTGCCTTAAGATATCGCTTGTCCAAAAACTACCAGAAATTATATTGAAATATATTTTTTATGGAATCAAATCACAAAAAATTGAAAGTGAGTGCCTTTAGAAGAAAAATTTTCATATTGCCAAAAAATCAAATCCCTTTGTTTCCCCAGACGTTGTCCCCCTCGTCTTTGAGATTGGATTTAATAGAAATATAGATCAAATAAAAGGAAAAAAATCATTTGTGTTTGAACCTTTCCCCGCGTCTTTTCGTAGAAACTATGTAGCTTAGAATCAATCATAGAACTTATATTTTTTTCTCGATAATTATATGTACATATTAGAGGAAAGACAGGGTGGCGCAAAATGTTGTAGAGTGAATTATTGATAATTTTTTGTTCAATTTTTTAAAAATGTTATTACAGGATTTTGTAATGGGGAATGTGAAATGGAACAATACATAATCGAGCAACGAACCAAAATCATCCAACTTTATTTTGAACATGAACGGTCCATTGTTTTAACAATTTGATAATGAGCATTGAAGCCCATTTCCAATTAAACGGTTTCATAAACAAGCAGAACTGCAGGATATGGGCTACAGAGAATCCAAGAGCATTTCATCAACGACAGTTACACCCATTTATGTGTACTGTTTGGTGCGGTGTATCGTCTGAGAGGATCACTGATCCAAATTCCTTCGAAAATAAAGAAGGTGTTGCAGTTTCCATTAATAGTGCTCAATATCGGAAGATGTTGGAAAATTTTTAGGCCAGCTGTGGAAAACCACCTTTTGGTTCCAACAAGATGGAGCCACAGCGCATACTGCAAGGGACTTAATGGCTCCTAAATAATACACCACGTTCATTTTGTGTCACCCTGTATAAGACCATATTTTATAAATAAATTTTTTTTTCCTTTTGAAAACCAGCCATGCCCTTTTCTGAATAAGTAAAATATTTTTTTTTTTAATCTCTGTTTTGATTCGTCCTTCATAATTATTTAGAAATTTTTTGGGAGAATATCAGAATAAAAATGGCGTCCCATTTAATCATTTTATTCAAATTATTTTGAAGAGGTGGTAATGCGATAAATCACACACACACTCTCGATTTTGACCGTTCAATACTAATGAAACTACCGGGGCAAACTGTTCCCATACTGATATCGGATTTGGATCTTCTATGAATTCCATCTTTTTTGATACTATCCAGTAAAAACTGAAATTAAAATCAATTGTACTGTCTACAGAAATTAAATTGCAGTAGTAATTAAATCATTTTATGACCAATCATTTTCAACTAAATTTTGCCGATTTATGAAATTATGAGAGAAAAATTGTGTTTAAACAAAGTGGAATTTTTTATACGAATTCTGTGAAAAGAAAAAAAAAATTGCCGACGTCTGTAACCACCTCGGTATATATACCAGGAAAGTGTTTTGGATGGCAATATTTTTTTGACAACACTGTCAATACGGAAAAATATCCAAGTATCATCAGCAGCATGTTCTACCTTCTATGCATTAAGAATTAGGGATGAAGGGTAAATTATTCAACAGAATATGGTTCAGTGTCATATTGCCATCCCAGGAACATTACGGCATAGTTAGAGCAAATTGATTTTTTCCGATGTTGCCTGTTCTTATTTGCGTTCAGATTTGTCTCCAAATAAGCTTGAGTGGGAAGAAATTAAAAAGTATATATTTAAGAAAAGAGTCAGTTGTAACGAAATATGAGCTTTAATTTATGTTACAAGCTAATTCAAATAATTGCACCTTACATTTCTTGCAAAGGAATGGCTCATACCATATTATAGACAGAACACTTTTTGGGTTTGACCATATGCATAAAGATAACTATCTAATCAGCAGGTCATCTGAATTGGAAATTTTGGTAAAAGCAACTGCTCTAATGTTTCTGACATTTTATATATTTTATTACGGATAGCTGTAACGAGTCATGGAGGCTTACTACATATATCTATAGAAAGAAAATACAGTTGAATAGTTGCTCTTACCGACATATTTCAATGGTCGGGAAGTAATAATAATTATAAATTTTTAATTGTTCCCCATTTGTAGACTTTTCCAAAACAAGAAAATTTGAAAATCAGGTAAAAATATGATGGAGAACTAAAACATTCTTGAATAATTTTCATTCGATAAAATTCTGAACAAGATTCGTAACTATTTACTATATATGTATGTATGCACTCATGATAAAATAACTGTGTGTGAAGTATCTAAAAATTCAAGGATGTATAACAAAAAAAGAAAGCTGAAATAATAATAAAAAGATATACTGTTGAAATCGAGGGACAAACAGCAGGAAAACTTATCCTGGAATTGTAGGTCATAGACATCCACTAAACCAATGAAAAGGAGTGAAGTGAAAAGAAGACGTCACTATATGTGGTACTAGGGTTATTATGAACCTTTTTTTTCTGTGATGATATTAATGGCATTTTTCACCATTTCCAACAAATCTTTATATGAGACGACTCCAGACTAAAATCTAAGGGGTATATATATTGTGTAAAAACTAAACACATTCATCTCGAGTAATTCAATTCATGGTTATATGGTTATTTAGTAGTTCATTATTAAAGTTTTTCCCTTTATTTTTTCCATAACCGAAACATTTTATGAAAATGGACGTACGATATATTCAGTAAAAGCATTTTGTATCAAAAGTTTTTCCTTTCTTAACAATACTCTAGTTGACAAAATGCTTGACTTATTAAGTAACACACAATTTGGTAGATATATGAGACTTTAATATGATACATTTCAAACATTTCTTTCTTTTAATCTGGGTAATTTTATTATGTCAATTACAATACATAATTGTAATTATTTCCATGAAAAACATATTCATTTATTAAAATGGAAGAAAATCTCTTATTATATTTTGTTTTTGCCATTAGATGACACAACATCCTACCAGAAAGTTGGGCAAAAGGGAAGGCCTTCCTACAATATACACAGTCGACTGCATTTAATTCGTATATTAGATTGTTACATATGAGTTAAAATTCCTTTAAGTCTTATATTACCTCCTAATGGTACTTAACATAAATTCGTTAATATGTATGTATGTCCATTGCACATGATAAAAACATCTTTGCAAATGAGTTTGGTCGTTTTATAACTTGATACAAATCCGTATTGCATACGAATCATATGTGCATCATAATAGAAAATAGAATGAAATAAAAATTAGAGTAGAAATGTACTAAATTAGTTACTAGTATTACCTTTCATACCATTCTCATCTTGTATTGTAACTATATTTTTTTAAAAATCTCTTATAAGACACTAGCTAAATTTTCGGCGTTGTTCGGTCTCCCCGTATTCTACACGCCCCTTGATGAACGTTGGGGGAGTCTAGCTTTTTTAGCAAATTGGTTTAGTTATATATTAGTATAAGATATAGACTTACATGCCTATTCTGGGCTTGTGACTGATTTACACTCATAAATATTGATGACAGTAAAATTATTGCTAAAATTATGATTGCTGAGAAAATTCGAATTCTGGCAGACGAATCAGTATTATGTGCCAATATGTAACTTTCTGACAGCTTGAACTATTACTATTCAAGTTGTCATGGGTATTGGAGAAGTACTGTCGGAAACTTATTGGTGTTCATTCATTGGAAAAAGGCGACAGGTGGCTGATATGGTTTTTGTCCACCAAACTATTACTGGCTTTATAGACGCTCTTAAAAAATCTTTATAACATATTTGTGAATATGCATTTCTATCATGTATAGTATCTAGATATAGTTGATCGAAGCTTGTATTAAGCGTTTCGCATAAATCTCTTTGGAACAATTACTTTCGATTTCTGACTTCATATCTTTCGCTCCAGCGGCGTTTCCACCGTATATACTCATCGTGGAAATTCTAGAATCTTCGTTCATGCATAGATGGAAACCTACTTCTAGAATTCGCATTAAAACGTATTCCTAGAAATGTCAAAATAAATAGGATTATTTGCGTGGTGTTTTCTTTTGTAATTTTTATGGCTTTTCTTTCTAGAAGTCATGGAACATTTCAATTTCTTTTACAAAAGTTGGACGAAAAGATTTAAGGAGGGGGTAGTGCACTCTATTTCTAGGAAAGATTCCACGATTTTTTGATAATAGAAAATCGGAATCTTTCCCTTAAAATAGAAAGCACATAACGCAAAACATACATGCGTGCACTACCCCCTCCTTAAATCTTTTCGGCCCGAATTCGCAGAAATCTCTGGGCTCGTCTCGTGGTAGTTTCTTAATGGACCGTTTTCATTTTTACTATGCCAGATTTTATCTTGCGGCATACCATGTCCAAAGAGCCTTCCAACTTGTCGGTGTAGTCACTAATTCTTGATCTGAAGGTTGCTGAACTATCTTGGCCACTGAGCCACGTATATTCGGTCCGGATAATCTCTTTAAGGGAGTTTGCCCCGTATTATCAATTGCTTATGGCTATCTTCTATTCAGTGCCAAGGTATCGCTTTATTGTTGCTTTGGTTAGTCTCTAGTACCCTTCACTTCTTGTGCAGGTGTCACAATTTAACTCCCTAGTGTATCCAACAGAATCGTTCTTGCACCTTCGCTAATGTTCTATTGACCCCCAAATGTCTCCCTGAAGTCGCAACCTGTACTTCCCCGAATACCTCATGTACTTTGGCCTTGAGTACAACCAACTGCATTAGTTTAGCTTTACCATCAGGAGAATCCATGTTCTTCCAAGCACGCCATTTTCTTTCTCCAGCGAGTCCCATAACTTTTGTTGTAGCACTGCATGCTGCAATGTCACTCCAGTGCAATGTCACTCCATTTTGGACGTGGACTTTTCTCCTTCCATTTAAGGATTGGTCAAAAATCTTCATCTTTAGCTGTTAATTTCGGATGCTGGACATGTTGTTACTGCCAACCCTTAATGTCAGGGCGGCCCATTTTGTTGCCCCTCTGCAGTCTTTACCAGTTTTCTCAATAGCGCCTTCATTATCTACAACACTAGTTTTCCATCTTCTCGATTTGTTGCTATTTTTTTACAACTCCGTAACTCTAGTTGTCACTCCTATGTCGTTCGCCCGTTTCACTTATACAACATCCGCACTTGCCGTAATTTGTTAGTATCATAGATTTAGTTTACTAACCCTGGAACCTGCTTCACGCAATGTTAACGCGAACTCAATATTTCCACGTCGCAATAATCTATCATTAACATTTACGCTAACTCCATTCCGTTTCATCAAGTCCAGACCCACGATGCAAACGTGCATTATATCAGCCTCAAAAAACCTTTGTCGGAACACATACTTATCTAGCACCAATGCTAGAATCATTTCGCCCAGAATGGAAGATGGGTCCCCTGTAATTGTCTGAAGAACACCGTTACTACTTCTACTCATGTGTTTTCTACTAATGAGCTTCCTATTTACCATGGAATTACTTGCGTCAGTATCTATGATGATCCTGCATCCACGACCAGCAATTGCTCTTTGCTTTGTAAGTCTGCATGTTGTAAGAGATGTAAGAGATACCATAATCTGTGCTTTGGGTTGCCTCGGGAATTCCCGTTCTGAATGACCTTCTATGCCGCAGTCCCAGGATTTCAGTCTTCTTTTAGTGTCAGTAATTGTAAATTACTGGATAGCTTGTTGCACATTCGTCTTTATCATTTCTGTCAGTTGGCCTGTAGTTAATCCTGATGAGTCTTCAGCAACCCTAGCAGCTTGTATCATTGGCATTGTGGCTGTTGCTTTCTTTGCAGCTTCCAATATCAATACTGCAGTCAACACATCATGCAAAATTCGCTTTCCACTAATTTGGATATCAAATTGAATGTCTGCGTGACGAATGGCATTAACAAATCTTTCTCCAGCCAATTCGTTCTGCACATCCACGGGATAGGCGGAGTATAACGAGTATACCAACCGCTCTGCTGAGAGCTCCTGAAGTGTATCCCCAGATTCTTGCATTCTGTTTACGGGCTCCATTCAGTATACGTCCTTCATGTGCTTATCCCCAAATAGAATGTCCAATTGTGTCACAATATAATTGTAGTCTTGTACGTTTTCTACTGTAATTCTTCTTAATAAATCATCAGCATTCGCAGGAATGTAATACTCTACACAACATTCGTTTTGTCGGTAAAGTAAAAAATGCGAGAATTAGAGACAAAGACACATTTTTCAATTAGATCATTTAAACCTGCGAAATTATTAATAATAACCAGTAATAATTGCCGACCAGTGGCGGAAGTATCAATACCCTTTTCTTTCAAAATAAATCGTTCTAGTTCAAATATTCTAGCTATTTCTTAGTATAACTTACCATGACATAAATGTTGAGTAGTTCAACTTATTAAGAGCATAAAATTAATATCAGATAACAAATTACACAGTCTTACTAACGATTTTAAGTTACTATATGTTTTTATTGATTATTTTATCATTTTAAATTTTTTGACACTTCTCAAACTGTTTTGATTTCATAAATTTTTTGGGTTAGAAAATTTGGAAACTTTATAAATATATTATGTTTTAAAAAAAACATTCTTTTTTTGTAGAAAAAAATTTCAAATCCAAATCTGCTTTTATTTGTACTAGTGCATGTTTTTACTTTACCAACAAACGGAAAGCTTTCTGCAACACTAATTCACAAAATTTTTTGTAAAAACATTTGTGTAGCTTATATAATTAATCTGAATGTATCTATAATTAATCTTTATGTTTATTTGCTTGTTTGACTCGAAAACTACGATTTTAATAAAATTTGGTACATGTGTAGATGTCCTTCTATCTCATCGTATAGGGTACTTGCATTTTCCCAGGTGGTTGCAAGGAATGAGGGGGAATTTAGAACGTTTACTAATTCGGTCAATAATTGTCACATTTTCATGAAGTTTGGGATGTAACTTTTGGATAGGCCAACTGAAAAGATTGGATATGTCTCCATATGTCTGTGGGGGTGTCGGTGGGCCAAAATACGAAAACGACATGAACTCGGAAAGCATATTTTGGATATGACAATATAGAAAATAAAATATGTCTCTGAAACCGCTATTTTTTCGAAAGTTATGTATACTTCAATGTTATTCTAAGAATAACCCGAGCAAAACTCATAATATGTGAACCGAATTCAGTGAGAATCTGACAGTGTAGGTGTTTCAACTTATCTAAACCGATTAGATTATTCGCCAGAATTTGACTATGGCAACACTTTTTTGTATGCTTCATGGGAGCCAAACTACTGCATCCATTTCCACGAAATTCACACCCTGAAGTAATCGAACTTGAGATGGGTCTGACAAATTTTCACGGAAACCGGATGGATGGGAGATGAGAGGGCTGAAGAGGGGCAGTGGTGAACTGGGGAGCTTAGCCGGGCGAGTTCAGCGGCACGAGGGCTGAGCCGGTTTTGAAACGAGAGGGCAGTGATGTATTCAATGATATTGTCGATAAAGTTCCATAGTTCCAGGCCGGAATAGACAAAAGTGTAAGCTTACTCCTTGGGTTGCCTTGCTAATTTTTTTAAGTACTTACAAACTTAGCTAGCGCTTTAGACAGTGTATAGATGCACTCATTATATGGTTGGTATCAGTTAGTATATTATATAGAATGCCATGTACCATTATCTTACTAAAATGGTATCTCTCTGGTGTTCACTATAAATAAAGTTGAATAAAGTGAATAAAGTTAACAAAAGAAAATGGTGATAAACTTTTTCCGCTTGTACTCGTGTTTATGTTTCGAAAATTTATGAGAACTCAATAACAATTTTACATCAAAAGCTCATCTTCATATAACTTTACATAAAAGAAATTAAAACTTTTGCCAATATTTAATTGTACAGTTATATCTGTTCTATTGTATATAATACTGTCAACTGTAACCTAAAATTATTCTTAATATTTATAAAGAAAACGACAGCGCCTGTAAAAGGAAAAGTTAGACTATTTCACCGAGATACTTTCTTACACATCCTTTACCATAAATTGTTTTATTTTTCAAATTCTTTTGAACAATTAAATTACATGATTAATTGACATATTCCGTCCTCCCACGAAAACCCACGATAATTTATGGAAATCCAGGCAGCTCGAGTCTGCAGTGCTGATGATAGTCTATTAAATTCAAACATCAGTTTTAGCTGAAAATGACGTACTTCATTCTCATTGTACCGAATCGCAATTTGCTTAGAAATGAAACTATTATTTTCTTCTTGTAAATCAAAGAAAATGATCATGTTTACTGCTTCAGGTACCAATCGCAACTGATCCTGGCACGAGATTGGATTTCAATTGGCCACACGCGTTGTCAAAATTTAAAACTAATATGGTTCTTGTGGGAAAATAATTGTGAGGATCTTGTGGTAAAAAAAACATGTCGTGTAAAAATTCCCGAGGGAAAAAAGTAACCAAAAAACATGTTTTATCACGCCTTGATTTGGCATGGTATTGCATTTCAAGTGTTGCCACAAGTGTTGTCAACAAAAAATTTCTCGTTGGAAAATATTTTCAAGAACTTCATGCTTTAACTTGTCTGCACTTCAAGTGGCCTCCCCTACACATTTAACTACATTTGGAAAGACAGTGCCAGAAAATGTCTCATTTATTCAATGAATTCCTGGAAGCTGATACACCAGCAGCAGCAGCAGCAGAAGCCAGTAGATGTGCTGGCAGAACTCACCTGCAAATCATGTTCAATAGAAGCTGACGAAGAAAAATATGACCTTTTCTTAAAAAATTGGTTATGTATGAGTATTGATTCTCACAACTGTATATATTGGGCGTAGGAATTAATAATATGCGAATTGTTACTAACTTCATATTTATCAAACCCCCCATTTTTAAACAATGACAGCTATTGTATCTTAAAGAGCGTCAAAAAAACTATTATACTCCATCAGTCAAAGTGAACACAAGTTCGTACACACACGTTTTTCATTGCCTTAAAAATGTCAAAATACGTTCCGACAAAACAACATTTGGGGGAAGCATTGCTTTTGTACTTTAATCAAAATAAAAGTGCTGCAGAAAGTTACCGTTTGCTGCAAGAAACTTATCCTGAATCTGTTCCAATAGAAAAAACGTGTCGGTGATGGTTTGCGTGGTTTTAAAGTGGTGATTTTGACATCGAAGACGAAGAGCGTTCTGTTTGAAGAATTGGAGGCATTACTCGATGAAGACCCATGTCAAACGCAAGACGAGCTTGCAAAATCTTTGAGAGTTGATGAAACAACTATTTACAAATGTCTGAATGCAATGGGAATGATTCAAAAGGAAGGAAATTGGGTGCCTTACGCATTGAAGCCAAGAGATGTGGAAAGACGATTTTTCACGTGCGAACAACTGCTCCAAAGGCATGAAAGAAAGAGTTTTCTGCATCGTATCGTGACTGGTGATGAAAAATGGATCCACTACGATAACCCTAAATGTAAAAAAGCATATGGTTACCCCGGACATGCCTCAACATCAACGGCAAAGCCAAATATTAATGGATCAAAGCTCATGCTCTATATATGGTGGGATCAGCTGGGTGTGGTGTACTATGAGCTGGTGAAACCATTACTGGTGATCGGTACCAACTACAATTGATGCGTTTGAGCCGGGCATTGAAGAAAAAAAGGGCGCAATACTACGATAGACACGACAAAGTGATATTGCAGCACGACAATGCTGGTCCACATGTTGCAAAACCGGTCAAAACCTACTTGGAAACGTTTAGATGGGAAGTCCTACCGCATCCGCCGCTTTCTCCAGACATTCCTCCTTCCGATTACTACCCCTTCTGATCCATGACTCCTGGCCTGTCCGAGCAGAAATTCACTTCATATGACCAATGTAAAAACTGGGTCGATTCGTGGATAGCCTCAAAAGACGAGCCGTTTTTCCGAGCTGGTATCCGAAAATTGCCAGAAAGATGGGAAAAAGTAGTGGCTAGCGATGGACAATATTTCGAATAATCAATTTGTCACTATTTCTGAATAATAAATGCTTATTTTGAACAAAAACGCACATTTTTAATTCCTATGTCCAATACAGTGGAAAGCAAACGTTTTTCATTAGAATGATTGACATCACCCAGCTGCATTCGATTTGTTTTGTGACTAGTCCTGTTGTATCGGTCCGTTAACCCTTTCACAAAATTAATCCAGTGATAACTTCTGCGCATGCTAAATTCGTTGGACATCATCGGTTTTAGAGTTCTATTAAATCTCTCTACAATCTGTGCCTTAAGAGTGGTATAGGTAGAATAAAGATTAATATGACACTTTAACATTAAATTTTGAAAATTTTGATTGAAGAATTCTTATCCGTCATTAGTTTGTAGGTTTTTAAAAATACGCCCCTGGTTAAATATAGTCACTATTGCCTTGGTTACTCCAAGCCCTGTTTTACTTTTTACAGGTACACCCCACGCATGTTTCGAAAAGCAATCAATAACTGTAAGAAGGAAACGATGTTCTTTCTTTTCTGTGGAATACGGGCCAATTTCGACCACATCTGTTTAGCCACAAAACGTTAAAACCTTTTGTGATAACATGTCTTCGCTTAAAACTTCTGCGAACCGGTTTATGTAGCTCATCCACTAACTCTTTTTTACCAGACATGACTGCTCGCTTTACCATCTAAATATAAAATGGTGCATTATACACTTTTCTCCAACATAAAAGGTTGGTGATCGGCGTCGTCAACAACTGTAGCTTTATATTCAGTATAAGAGATATCGACGCGATGTTTAAGATGGGCTATAATTCTTTTCATTTCTCTATCCACATATTCTTTTCTAACAGTATCACTATCGCTACTAGGATAGTCTAAATTTACTATACGCCTTGAGTTTAGATCCTAGTCTACATCCACAGTTGAATTAAATCTTATCCGCGGGGCTCCACACTCTCCGTGAACTCCAGGGGCCCCAGAAGAGCCCCGTTTGGCCACAGTCTTTAGTATTTTGCAGTAAAAGTCCGAACTTATCAACGAACATATTTAAACTATAATTATAAAGGCACACATAGGGTATTCATACCTTAGTATCGATACTACAGTATAGCCTCGTACCATGACACACATAAAACATAGTATTTGTCTGACATTCGAAATTCTGCATTTCAAATGGGAATTTCTTTTCGCTCCTCTTAACTCGTTGACTGCCAACTACGAGATAACTCGTAGTGTGTTTACTTTTGCCATATTTGTGCAGCTACGATTAAATTCGTAATATAATAGTGTAATTTTGAATGGATAGCCTCAAGGAAGAGAAAAAAAATACTGCAGTCAACACATCATGCAAAATTCGCTTTCCACTAATTTGGATATCAAATTGAATGTCTGCGTGACGAATGGCATTAACAAATCTTTCTCCAGCCAATTCGTTCTGCACATCCACGGGATAGGTGGAGTATAACGAGTATACCAACCGCTCTGCTGAGAGCTCCTGAAGTGTATCCCCAGATTCTTGCATTCTGTTTACGGGCTCCATTCAGTATACGTCCTTCATGTGCTTATCCCCAAATAGAATGTCCAATTGTGTCACAATATAATTGTAGTCTTTTACGTTTTCTACTGTAATTCTTCTTAATAAATCATCAGCATTCGCAGGAATGTAATACTCTACACAACATTCGTTTTGTCGGTAAAGTAAAAAATGCGAGAATTAGAGACAAAGACACATTTTTCAATTAGATCATTTAAACCTGCGAAATTATTAATAATAACCAGTAATAATTGCCGACCAGTGGCGGAAGTATCAATACCCTTTTCATTCAAAATAAATCGTTCTAGTTCAAATATTCTAGCTATTTCTTAGTATAACTTACCATGACATAAATGTTGAGTAGTTCAACTTATTAAGAGCATAAAATTAATATCAGATAACAAATTACACAGTCTTACTAACGATTTTAAGTTACTATATGTTTTTATTGATTATTTTATCATTTTAAATTTTTTGACACTTCTCAAACTGTTTTGATTTCATAAATTTTTTGGGTTAGAAAATTTGGAAACTTTATAAATATATTATGTTTTAAAAAAAACATTCTTTTTTTGTAGAAAAAAATTTCAAATCCAAATCTGCTTTTATTTGTACTAGTGCATGTTTTTACTTTACCAACAAACGGAAAGCTTTCTGCAACACTAATTCACAAAATTTTTTGTAAAAACATTTGTGTAGCTTATATAATTAATCTGAATGTATCTATAATTAATCTTTATGTTTATTTGCTTGTTTGACTCGAAAACTACGATTTTAATAAAATTTGGTACATGTGTAGATGTCCTTCTATCTCATCGTATAGGGTACTTGCATTTTCCCAGGTGGTTGCAAGGAATGAGGGGGAATTTAGAACGTTTACTAATTCGGTCAATAATTGTCACATTTTCATGAAGTTTGGGATGTAACTTTTGGATAGGCCAACTGAAAAGATTGGATATGTCTCCATATGTCTGTGGGGGTGTCGGTGGGCCAAAATACGAAAACGACATGAACTCGGAAAGCATATTTTGGATATGACAATATAGAAAATAAAATATGTCTCTGAAACCGCTATTTTTTCGAAAGTTATGTATACTTCAATGTTATTCTAAGAATAACCCGAGCAAAACTCATAATATGTGAACCGAATTCAGTGAGAATCTGACAGTGTAGGTGTTTCAACTTATCTAAACCGATTAGATTATTCGCCAGAATTTGACTATGGCAACACTTTTTTGTATGCTTCATGGGAGCCAAACTACTGCATCCATTTCCACGAAATTCACACCCCTGAAGTAATCGAACTTGAGATGGGTCTGACAAATTTTCACGGAAACCGGATGGATGGGAGATGAGAGAGCTGAAGAGGGGCAGTGGTGAACTGGGGAGCTTAGCCGGGCGAGTTCAGCGGCACGAGGGCTGAGCCGGTTTTGAAACGAGAGGGCAGTGATGTATTCAATGATATTGTCGATAAAGTTCCATAGTTCCAGGCCGGAATAGACAAAAGTGTAAGCTTACTCCTTGGGTTGCCTTGCTAATTTTTTTAAGTACTTACAAACTTAGCTAGCGCTTTAGACAGTGTATAGATGCACTCATTATATGGTTGGTATCAGTTAGTATATTATATAGATTGCCATGTACCATTATCTTACTAAAATGGTATCTCTCTGGTGTTCACTATAAATAAAGTTGAATAAAGTGAATAAAGTTAACAAAAGAAAATGGTGATAAACTTTTTCCGCTTGTACTCGTGTTTATGTTTCGAAAATTTATGAGAACTCAATAACAATTTTACATCAAAAGCTCATCTTCATATAACTTTACATAAAAGAAATTAAAACTTTTGCCAATATTTAATTGTACAGTTATATCTGTTCTATTGTATATAATACTGTCAACTGTAACCTAAAATTATTCTTAATATTTATAAAGAAAACGACAGCGCCTGTAAAAGGAAAAGTTAGACTATTTCACCGAGATACTTTCTTACACATCCTTTACCATAAATTGTTTTATTTTTCAAATTCTTTTGAACAATTAAATTACATGATTAATTGACATATTCCGTCCTCCCACGAAAACCCACGATAATTTATGGAAATCCAGGCAGCTCGAGTCTGCAGTGCTGATGATAGTCTATTAAACTCAAACATCAGTTTTAGCTGAAAATGACGTACTTCATTCTCATTGTACCGAATCGCAATTTGCTTAGAAATGAAACTATTATTTTCTTCTTGTAAATCAAAGAAAATGATCATGTTTACTGCTTCAGGTACCAATCGCAACTGATCCTGGCACGAGATTGGATTTCAATTGGCCACACGCGTTGTCAAAATTTAAAACTAATATGGTTCTTGTGGGAAAATAATTGTGAGGATCTTGTGGTAAAAAAAACATGTCGTGTAAAAATTCCCGAGGGAAAAAAGTAACCAAAAAACATGTTTTATCACGCCTTGATTTGGCATGGTATTGCATTTCAAGTGTTGCCACAAGTGTTGTCAACAAAAAATTTCTCGTTGGAAAATATTTTCAAGAACTTCATGCTTTAACTTGTCTGCACTTCAAGTGGCCTCCCCTACACATTTAACTACATTTGGAAAGACAGTGCCAGAAAATGTCTCATTTATTCAATGAATTCCTGGAAGCTGATACACCAGCAGCAGCAGCAGCAGAAGCCAGTAGATGTGCTGGCAGAACTCACCTGCAAATCATGTTCAATAGAAGCTGACGAAGAAAAATATGACCTTTTCTTAAAAAATTGGTTATGTATGAGTATTGATTCTCACAACTGTATATATTGGGCGTAGGAATTAATAATATGCGAATTGTTACTAACTTCATATTTATCAAACCCCCCATTTTTAAACAATGACAGCTATTGTATCTTAAAGAGCGTCAAAAAAACTATTATACTCCATCAGTCAAAGTGAACACAAGTTCGTACACACACGTTTTTCATTGCCTTAAAAATGTCAAAATACGTTCCGACAAAACAACATTTGGGGGAAGCATTGCTTTTGTACTTTAATCAAAATAAAAGTGCTGCAGAAAGTTACCGTTTGCTGCAAGAAACTTATCCTGAATCTGTTCCAATAGAAAAAACGTGTCGGTGATGGTTTGCGTGGTTTTAAAGTGGTGATTTTGACATCGAAGACGAAGAGCGTTCTGTTTGAAGAATTGGAGGCATTACTCGATGAAGACCCATGTCAAACGCAAGACGAGCTTGCAAAGTCTTTGAGAGTTGATGAAACAACTATTTACAAATGTCTGAATGCAATGGGAATGATTCAAAAGGAAGGAAATTGGGTGCCTTACGCATTGAAGCCAAGAGATGTGGAAAGACGATTTTTCACGTGCGAACAACTGCTCCAAAGGCATGAAAGAAAGAGTTTTCTGCATCGTATCGTGACTGGTGATGAAAAATGGATCCACTACGATAACCCTAAATGTAAAAAAGCATATGGTTACCCCGGACATGCCTCAACATCAACGGCAAAGCCAAATATTAATGGATCAAAGCTCATGCTCTATATATGGTGGGATCAGCTGGGTGTGGTGTACTATGAGCTGGTGAAACCATTACTGGTGATCGGTACCAACTACAATTGATGCGTTTGAGCCGGGCATTGAAGAAAAAAAGGGCGCAATACTACGATAGACACGACAAAGTGATATTGCAGCACGACAATGCTGGTCCACATGTTGCAAAACCGGTCAAAACCTACTTGGAAACGTTTAGATGGGAAGTCCTACCGCATCCGCCGCTTTCTCCAGACATTCCTCCTTCCGATTACTACCCCTTCTGATCCATGACTCCTGGCCTGTCCGAGCAGAAATTCACTTCATATGACCAATGTAAAAAATGGGTCGATTCGTGGATAGCCTCAAAAGACGAGCCGTTTTTCCGAGCTGGTATCCGAAAATTGCCAGAAAGATGGGAAAAAGTAGTGGCTAGCGATGGACAATATTTCGAATAATCAATTTGTCACTATTTCTGAATAATAAATGCTTATTTTGAACAAAAACGCACATTTTTAATTCCTATGTCCAATACAGTGGAAAGCAAACGTTTTTCATTAGAATGATTGACATCACCCAGCTGCATTCGATTTGTTTTGTGACTAGTCCTGTTGTATCGGTCCGTTAACCCTTTCACAAAATTAATCCAGTGATAACTTCTGCGCATGCTAAATTCGTTGGACATCATCGGTTTTAGAGTTCTATTAAATCTCTCTACAATCTGTGCCTTAAGAGTGGTATAGGTAGAATAAAGATTAATATGACACTTTAACATTAAATTTTGAAAATTTTGATTGAAGAATTCTTATCCGTCATTAGTTTGTAGGTTTTTAAAAATACGCCCCTGGTTAAATATAGTCACTATTGCCTTGGTTACTCCAAGCCCTGTTTTACTTTTTACAGGTACACCCCACGCATGTTTCGAAAAGCAATCAATAACTGTAAGAAGGAAACGATGTTCTTTCTTTTCTGTGGAATACGGGCCAATTTCGACCACATCTGTTTAGCCACAAAACGTTAAAACCTTTTGTGATAACATGTCTTCGCTTAAAACTTCTGCGAACCGGTTTATGTAGCTCATCCACTAACTCTTTTTTACCAGACATGACTGCTCGCTTTACCATCTAAATATAAAATGGTGCATTATACACTTTTCTCCAACATAAAAGGTTGGTGATCGGCGTCGTCAACAACTGTAGCTTTATATTCAGTATAAGAGATATCGACGCGATGTTTAAGATGGGCTATAATTCTTTTCATTTCTCTATCCACATATTCTTTTCTAACAGTATCACTATCGCTACTAGGATAGTCTAAATTTACTATACGCCTTGAGTTTAGATCCTAGTCTACATCCACAGTTGAATTAAATCTTATCCGCGGGGCTCCACACTCTCCGTGAACTCCAGGGGCCCCAGAAGAGCCCCGTTTGGCCACAGTCTTTAGTATTTTGCAGTAAAAGTCCGAACTTATCAACGGACATATTTAAACTATAATTATAAAGGCACACATAGGGTATTCATACCTTAGTATCGATACTACAGTATAGCCTCGTACCATGACACACATAAAACATAGTATTTGTCTGACATTCGAAATTCTGCATTTCAAATGGGAATTTCTTTTCGCTCCTCTTAACTCGTTGACTGCCAACTACGAGATAACTCGTAGTGTGTTTACTTTTGCCATATTTGTGCAGCTACGATTAAATTCGTAATATAATAGTGTAATTATGAATGGATAGCCTCAAGGAAGAGAAAAAAAATACTGCAGTCAACACATCATGCAAAATTCGCTTTCCACTAATTTGGATATCAAATTGAATGTCTGCGTGACGAATGGCATTAACAAATCTTTCTCCAGCCAATTCGTTCTGCACATCCACGGGATAGGTGGAGTATAACGAGTATACCAACCGCTCTGCTGAGAGCTCCTGAAGTGTATCCCCAGATTCTTGCATTCTGTTTACGGGCTCCATTCAGTATACGTCGTTCATGTGCTTATCCCCAAATAGAATGTCCAATTGTGTCACAATATAATTGTAGTCTTTTACGTTTTCTACTGTAATTCTTCTTAATAAATCATCAGCATTCGCAGGAATGTAATACTCTACACAACATTCGTTTTGTCGGTAAAGTAAAAAATGCGAGAATTAGAGACAAAGACACATTTTTCAATTAGATCATTTAAACCTGCGAAATTATTAATAATAACCAGTAATAATTGCCGACCAGTGGCGGAAGTATCAATACCCTTTTCATTCAAAATAAATCGTTCTAGTTCAAATATTCTAGCTATTTCTTAGTATAACTTACCATGACATAAATGTTGAGTAGTTCAACTTATTAAGAGCATAAAATTAATATCAGATAACAAATTACACAGTCTTACTAACGATTTTAAGTTACTATATGTTTTTATTGATTATTTTATCATTTTAAATTTTTTGACACTTCTCAAACTGTTTTGATTTCATAAATTTTTTGGGTTAGAAAATTTGGAAACTTTATAAATATATTATGTTTTAAAAAAAACATTCTTTTTTTGTAGAAAAAAATTTCAAATCCAAATCTGCTTTTATTTGTACTAGTGCATGTTTTTACTTTACCAACAAACGGAAAGCTTTCTGCAACACTAATTCACAAAATTTTTTGTAAAAACATTTGTGTAGCTTATATAATTAATCTGAATGTATCTATAATTAATCTTTATGTTTATTTGCTTGTTTGACTCGAAAACTACGATTTTAATAAAATTTGGTACATGTGTAGATGTCCTTCTATCTCATCGTATAGGGTACTTGCATTTTCCCAGGTGGTTGCAAGGAATGAGGGGGAATTTAGAACGTTTACTAATTCGGTCAATAATTGTCACATTTTCATGAAGTTTGGGATGTAACTTTTGGATAGGCCAACTGAAAAGATTGGATATGTCTCCATATGTCTGTGGGGGTGTCGGTGGGCCAAAATACGAAAACGACATGAACTCGGAAAGCATATTTTGGATATGACAATATAGAAAATAAAATATGTCTCTGAAACCGCTATTTTTTCGAAAGTTATGTATACTTCAATGTTATTCTAAGAATAACCCGAGCAAAACTCATAATATGTGAACCGAATTCAGTGAGAATCTGACAGTGTAGGTGTTTCAACTTATCTAAACCGATTAGATTATTCGCCAGAATTTGACTATGGCAACACTTTTTTGTATGCTTCATGGGAGCCAAACTACTGCATCCATTTCCACGAAATTCACACCCCTGAAGTAATCGAACTTGAGATGGGTCTGACAAATTTTCACGGAAACCGGATGGATGGGAGATGAGAGGGCTGAAGAGGGGCAGTGGTGAACTGGGGAGCTTAGCCGGGCGAGTTCAGCGGCACGAGGGCTGAGCCGGTTTTGAAACGAGAGGGCAGTGATGTATTCAATGATATTGTCGATAAAGTTCCATAGTTCCAGGCCGGAATAGACAAAAGTGTAAGCTTACTCCTTGGGTTGCCTTGCTAATTTTTTTAAGTACTTACAAACTTAGCTAGCGCTTTAGACAGTGTATAGATGCACTCATTATATGGTTGGTATCAGTTAGTATATTATATAGATTGCCATGTACCATTATCTTACTAAAATGGTATCTCTCTGGTGTTCACTATAAATAAAGTTGAATAAAGTGAATAAAGTTAACAAAAGAAAATGGTGATAAACTTTTTCCGCTTGTACTCGTGTTTATGTTTCGAAAATTTATGAGAACTCAATAACAATTTTACATCAAAAGCTCATCTTCATATAACTTTACATAAAAGAAATTAAAACTTTTGCCAATATTTAATTGTACAGTTATATCTGTTCTATTGTATATAATACTGTCAACTGTAACCTAAAATTATTCTTAATATTTATAAAGAAAACGACAGCGCCTGTAAAAGGAAAAGTTAGACTATTTCACCGAGATACTTTCTTACACATCCTTTACCATAAATTGTTTTATTTTTCAAATTCTTTTGAACAATTAAATTACATGATTAATTGACATATTCCGTCCTCCCACGAAAACCCACGATAATTTATGGAAATCCAGGCAGCTCGAGTCTGCAGTGCTGATGATAGTCTATTAAACTCAAACATCAGTTTTAGCTGAAAATGACGTACTTCATTCTCATTGTACCGAATCGCAATTTGCTTAGAAATGAAACTATTATTTTCTTCTTGTAAATCAAAGAAAATGATCATGTTTACTGCTTCAGGTACCAATCGCAACTGATCCTGGCACGAGATTGGATTTCAATTGGCCACACGCGTTGTCAAAATTTAAAACTAATATGGTTCTTGTGGGAAAATAATTGTGAGGATCTTGTGGTAAAAAAAACACGTCGTGTAAAAATTCCCGAGGGAAAAAAGTAACCAAAAAACATGTTTTATCACGCCTTGATTTGGCATGGTATTGCATTTCAAGTGTTGCCACAAGTGTTGTCAACAAAAAATTTCTCGTTGGAAAATATTTTCAAGAACTTCATGCTTTAACTTGTCTGCACTTCAAGTGGCCTCCCCTACACATTTAACTACATTTGGAAAGACAGTGCCAGAAAATGTCTCATTTATTCAATGAATTCCTGGAAGCTGATACACCAGCAGCAGCAGCAGCAGAAGCCAGTAGATGTGCTGGCAGAACTCACCTGCAAATCATGTTCAATAGAAGCTGACGAAGAAAAATATGACCTTTTCTTAAAAAATTGGTTATGTATGAGTATTGATTCTCACAACTGTATATATTGGGCGTAGGAATTAATAATATGCGAATTGTTACTAGCTTCATATTTATCAAACCCCCCATTTTTAAACAATGACAGCTATTGTATCTTAAAGAGCGTCAAAAAAACTATTATACTCCATCAGTCAAAGTGAACACAAGTTCGTACACACACGTTTTTCATTGCCTTAAAAATGTCAAAATACGTTCCGACAAAACAACATTTGGGGGAAGCATTGCTTTTGTACTTTAATCAAAATAAAAGTGCTGCAGAAAGTTACCGTTTGCTGCAAGAAACTTATCCTGAATCTGTTCCAATAGAAAAAACGTGTCGGTGATGGTTTGCGTGGTTTTAAAGTGGTGATTTTGACATCGAAGACGAAGAGCGTTCTGTTTGAAGAATTGGAGGCATTACTCGATGAAGACCCATGTCAAACGCAAGACGAGCTTGCAAAGTCTTTGAGAGTTGATGAAACAACTATTTACAAATGTCTGAATGCAATGGGAATGATTCAAAAGGAAGGAAATTGGGTGCCTTACGCATTGAAGCCAAGAGATGTGGAAAGACGATTTTTCACGTGCGAACAACTGCTCCAAAGGCATGAAAGAAAGAGTTTTCTGCATCGTATCGTGACTGGTGATGAAAAATGGATCCACTACGATAACCCTAAATGTAAAAAAGCATATGGTTACCCCGGACATGCCTCAACATCAACGGCAAAGCCAAATATTAATGGATCAAAGCTCATGCTCTATATATGGTGGGATCAGCTGGGTGTGGTGTACTATGAGCTGGTGAAACCATTACTGGTGATCGGTACCAACTACAATTGATGCGTTTGAGCCGGGCATTGAAGAAAAAAAGGGCGCAATACTACGATAGACACGACAAAGTGATATTGCAGCACGACAATGCTGGTCCACATGTTGCAAAACCGGTCAAAACCTACTTGGAAACGTTTAGATGGGAAGTCCTACCGCATCCGCCGCTTTCTCCAGACATTCCTCCTTCCGATTACTACCCCTTCTGATCCATGACTCCTGGCCTGTCCGAGCAGAAATTCACTTCATATGACCAATGTAAAAAATGGGTCGATTCGTGGATAGCCTCAAAAGACGAGCCGTTTTTCCGAGCTGGTATCCGAAAATTGCCAGAAAGATGGGAAAAAGTAGTGGCTAGCGATGGACAATATTTCGAATAATCAATTTGTCACTATTTCTGAATAATAAATGCTTATTTTGAACAAAAACGCACATTTTTAATTCCTATGTCCAATACAGTGGAAAGCAAACGTTTTTCATTAGAATGATTGACATCACCCAGCTGCATTCGATTTGTTTTGTGACTAGTCCTGTTGTATCGGTCCGTTAACCCTTTCACAAAATTAATCCAGTGATAACTTCTGCGCATGCTAAATTCGTTGGACATCATCGGTTTTAGAGTTCTATTAAATCTCTCTACAATCTGTGCCTTAAGAGTGGTATAGGTAGAATAAAGATTAATATGACACTTTAACATTAAATTTTGAAAATTTTGATTGAAGAATTCTTATCCGTCATTAGTTTGTAGGTTTTTAAAAATACGCCCCTGGTTAAATATAGTCACTATTGCCTTGGTTACTCCAAGCCCTGTTTTACTTTTTACAGGTACACCCCACGCATGTTTCGAAAAGCAATCAATAACTGTAAGAAGGAAACGATGTTCTTTCTTTTCTGTGGAATACGGGCCAATTTCGACCACATCTGTTTAGCCACAAAACGTTAAAACCTTTTGTGATAACATGTCTTCGCTTAAAACTTCTGCGAACCGGTTTATGTAGCTCATCCACTAACTCTTTTTTACCAGACATGACTGCTCGCTTTACCATCTAAATATAAAATGGTGCATTATACACTTTTCTCCAACATAAAAGGTTGGTGATCGGCGTCGTCAACAACTGTAGCTTTATATTCAGTATAAGAGATATCGACGCGATGTTTAAGATGGGCTATAATTCTTTTCATTTCTCTATCCACATATTCTTTTCTAACAGTATCACTATCGCTACTAGGATAGTCTAAATTTACTATACGCCTTGAGTTTAGATCCTAGTCTACATCCACAGTTGAATTAAATCTTATCCGCGGGGCTCCACACTCTCCGTGAACTCCAGGGGCCCCAGAAGAGCCCCGTTTGGCCACAGTCTTTAGTATTTTGCAGTAAAAGTCCGAACTTATCAACGGACATATTTAAACTATAATTATAAAGGCACACATAGGGTATTCATACCTTAGTATCGATACTACAGTATAGCCTCGTACCATGACACACATAAAACATAGTATTTGTCTGACATTCGAAATTCTGCATTTCAAATGGGAATTTCTTTTCGCTCCTCTTAACTCGTTGACTGCCAACTACGAGATAACTCGTAGTGTGTTTACTTTTGCCATATTTGTGCAGCTACGATTAAATTCGTAATATAATAGTGTAATTATGAATGGATAGCCTCAAGGAAGAGAAAAAAAATCAAGGTTGGCTTTTACATGAACAGAAAATATAATATTACAAACGTTATTCATATGATTAAATTAAATTGTCTTCTGACACCGGAATCTTAAAAAGCACCGTGGCAGTCAACGGTTTAAATCCTCTATATGATTCCTACAAACATCTATAAATTTTGAGGTTTCATTAACTCATACAATTTTGCGTATTTAATTACTTTTTCCACTTTTTTAAAATAATATTTTCGAAAAAAAAAGTGTAAACCTGTGTCAATTGATCAGCTCACCTACAAAATTCCATTCCCTATTTTCCTCTTCAATAAAAAGCCGGGACAATCACTAAAGAATAGATTACAGTGGGCGAAAAAATTAAGTAAAAAAGGAAATATCACGTACTTTTTCGAATTGAAATACCAGATTTATGTTACGTAGTTGAAATGGTATTCAACTGGTATTCGACGACACACATATGGTATACCACATGGTATCCTTAAACTATGATATGAATGCCCTATATGTGCCTCTAGTATAACATTCGCTTCCCTCAGCTCTTTATTAACCGATATAATTTCACTATTGTGATTATTATTCCCAGGCTGATGGAAAAAAAAATTAGGGCAAAAAATATCGAAAAGAAGAAATGTCTATGAAGAGAAAAATATTTTTGTTAAAAGTTCAAAGAGATTTCTGCACACATTTTAAAATCGCCCAATTAAAAATAAGCCTCATGGCATATATTTATGGTAGCCATATAGTCAAAATATTCAAGCAATATTTTTCCATTTGACAATGAAATAATTTTTTGATGTGTAAACATCTTTGATCTCGGTAGGGGCTAGTTGAAAAATCGACTGTGATCATCAGATGGGCGGAGCCATCAAAAATTAAACTTGGAAATAAATATATCGTTGAGCAAAAAAAAAAAAAAACGATTTTTGATATGTTGTAGAGAATTAGTTGAAACGTGGAGAAATTTTGTTCCCGGGGAGATTGGCGGTCGGGTGGTTACAAAAGGTGGGTTTGACAGCTCATTTTGGAAAACCTCATTTATAATCTGAAATATGCATCGGACATGATTCTGACCTGAGACAATGTTATTGAGACGACAAAGTTCAATTAGCCACCGCTCTGGCGCTGGAGGCAATACAAATTTAAGAACTTTTTATATAGAAGTCACACGCGAATACAATGCTCAGCAAACTTGTGGAGGTTTTCATGGGGACTATTTCTGTCGAAGACCATATAGTCCTATCTCTCACCACTTTGGCGCTGTAGTTAATATAAACTTTTGAACTTCTTATATAGAAGTCACACGCGGTTACAATGTTCAGCAAAGTTGTGGAGGTTTTCATGCGGATTATTGATGTGTAAACATCTTTGCTCTCGGTAGGCTAGTTGAAAAATCGACTGTGATCATCATAGGCTCCGCCAATGAAAATTCATTTGAACCTCTGTTTTCTATGTAATTGTGAATTCAATTTTAACAGTCTGCACATAAGTCATAACAACCAGCTGTGTGAATTAACTCAGCAGAGGTCTCATTTACTTCAAAGGCACTCGTTTTAATAGAAAAATGTCAACAGCCGTGTCAACTGACTTAGCGGAGGTCTCATTTACTTCAAGGGGACATGATTTAAGAGATAACTGCCAACGGCTGTGTGAATTGACTTAGCGGAGGTTCTATTTACTTCGAGGGTGTAAGAAGGGGTTTACATATTTTTGGGGTATTGTTATTGATGAAGGCAAATCCCCTGATGACCTTTTTAGCATATCTTCTTCCTTGCGAGGAGAAGATATGAGATGGTGCAGCAAATGTGAGCAATTGAAAGGCTGCACGCCTTGCTGAGTCGCACAAACTAGCTCGCCGGTGGGGTGGGTCGCTGCTCACCACCATCTGTCATCGCGTTACACATAGTTATTTATGCGTGCATGGTGAATGTAGACGTCGTTCAGACTTTAGAGTGATAGCGCGAGCTATCAAGCAAGGAAATTCGGTTTTGCGAGAAAAAACCCGAATAAAGGGGTGTTCGTTATTTTCCGGTCACCGAAACTGACCGAACCCATCGCGAAAGATTTGCGAGGCATGCCGGGGCGGATTGGCAGAGGTGTTATTGCCAACCGGACTTTGGGGCACTTCCCTCCCGCATGGACCGACAGCAGAATGCCGGTCCCCGTATGTCCAATGCTCGCCCCTACAAATGAGCATGGACCCTTAAAATTTCTTTATGCCTTCTTCAGGCCCTTATTCCGTCCCTCTCTCACCCTCTCCACACGATTTCTATCTACCGTTCGACATTTTCACCTGTAAATATGTGTTAAATAAAAAAAATTAGACCAAAATATGTGATGATATAGACTTGTTATGCTTTAGTTTGTTTTATTTATCCTTCTTTTCTTTGTCTTTTTTTTTTCAACAAAAAATATGCATTCTTTAGACTTTACATTATTCTTGGAGGAAGCCAACACTCAAAATAAAAATCTTAGGTAATAATAAATAAAATCGTGAATTAATCAAATCGACTGGATTTTATATAAATTTGATTTCCAAAGAGTTTAAAGAAAATGTGATATAATGCATTGATTCTTAATTCTACAAGTACAATTCCTGTTTTATGACCAAAAGAAAAACCCAAAAGAAGAAAAAAAAGGCTTTACCTACGCAATGTCTCCGCTCATCATTTATGTGCAGACAAATAAAAAAAAACTTTATAATTATAAACAAACAAAATATAACTTACGTGTGTGCTTCCAAAAAGGCCTTTCTGCAGCCCACCTCGTTCCTGAAGTAGATCAATATATATATATCTATGATTTTTTTTTATTACGGTAGGGACGCCAGATAGGTTTCTTTTTTTCTTCTTTTAGATTTCACATTCACGTTAAACTTAGTAAATTTAAATATAATTTGGCAAAATTTGTTTTTTTTTTTTTTTTGTTTTTTTCAGACTAAAGATGCTCCATGTGTATTCGTAAGTTTTCTTTTTTTTCATAAGTTCCCAGAAACGTCATCCCGGGTCAATAGGAGTAGAGTTGTTGGTTGATAAACCATTCCATGTGGACTCCTCATAATTTCACATACATCGGTTGGTGGGTTATCACATGAAGACATTTTTTTTTTCCACATTCATTTTATCGTTTAGGACCAAAATCCCCTTTTTTTTCAAACCTTCTTCTGATCACTTTTTTTTTCACGAGAAAAGAAAAAACCGCTATTTCAACATTTTTTCCCCTTATGTAGTTAATTTAAAATTTGAGGGAAAAAAACAACATTTCTATTAAATCTTCGTTTCTTCACAAAAAAAACGCTATTTTAAAATTTCGGCATCTTTTTTTTTTCTTTTTGAATTTTGTTTTCCGAAAATCACCAAAAATTTTTTCTTTTTTTTTTTTTTTTGTTACGTTTCCTTTTATTATTTTCTTCCCCTTCACATTTTCCTTCCTTTTATTCATTTATCCATTTTAAAAAAAAATTTACTTTTATTCTAATTTTTTTTTTGCTTTATTTTTCCTCCTTTTTTTTTTTTTTTTTAAAAAAACAACTTCACCTCGTCATGATTCAGACCAGACTGTCGTTCATCCAGCAAAATTTTTCTTCATTCTCTTCTCTCCCTTTCCCAAAGATTTTCTCCAGTTTAAAATCAAAACCGGTATTTCTTGTTTTATCTTTTTATCCTGCCAATCAGAATAGTATACGATCGACTTTTTCCCATTCTTCTTTGTATCTCTTCTTTCGTTTCTCAGCGGGGACTCTTTTTCAACTTATTTCCACCACGGATATGAGGTGAATCAAATTTCTAGAAGGAATTTTTTAGAAACATGCGGTTTTTCGCAAAAAGTTGACCACGCAGATGTTTTCAATCATGTTACCGTGTAGGTTTGAAAATATAAGTAAGCGTGTAGTTTTAGGGCACACGTTACAAGGGGACACGTTTTAATAGAGAAATGTCGCCTTTTTACATTTTTGTCTCTGCGCATTACAATTGTCCCCAGATTTTCAAAAATTTTAATTTTATGCTATCATGACAATGCTAACTCTTTTATGATTTTGATTTGTATCAACTTCTGCCACATTTACCAATTAAAACATCCCCACGAAGAGAATCAGGACTCAACGAAGTCAATTCATACAGCGGATCGATCTATAAATATAATTTCTTGTCATATTGCCACGGAAAGTTGATATTTTAATATATTTATATCAATTTCAGGATTCAGCTTTCTTTGGTCTGCTAGTAAAATGTCGGATCCACCGAGGGAAAATTACACTCAACAAACGTCCGATCAAGATGAACCAACTGCGAAAAAAGCAAAAGCAGCTGCGTATTCCCGTGCTTATCGAGCTCGAAAAAAGGCTCAGGAAACAAATAAAACGGCATCTACGAAGTCACTTGAAAGTATTCAACATCGAAGAGCCAAAATTACTGCAAACACGAGGGCTTATCGGCTCCGACAAAGGACTGCAATAACTATAAATCCAACAGTTAAACTGGCAACGAATGAGACGAGAACAATGCCGTTGGCCTCCAATGACCCCACAACGATAACAGTGGATTCCGCTTCGACTACAACAATTCAAGTACAGCCAAACGAGGAGATCGAAGAACAACTGACGCCGTCAGTGCCAACCACCACTTATCCAGCTTTCTTTACACACGATAAAGCTCAGTTCAGAGAGAAGTTTTTAGAAAATAATTTTAGATTAGTATGTCCCATATGCGACAGATTATGGTACAAGAACGATTTAAAGCCAGTTCCGTCTGATTCCACAACTCTTCCCTCAGCAGAATTTGCTGATATAAATGTGCAATCGACACGAGCGTGCGTGTTATAGTTCATTGCAGAGAGGAAAAATACCTACATTACCTACGACAAACGGTTTCAAGTATCCTCCACTGCCACATAATTTGCCACAGCTTGATTTAGTATGTGAACGTTTAATATCACCTCGCTTGCCATTTATGCAAATAAGAAGACTTAGACATGGTCAAGGTCAACATGGAATTCTTGGACAAGTTATAAATGTTCCAGTTTCCGTTCATACTATGGTTCACCGTCTGCCTCGAGAGCTCGACGGCGATTACTGCATCAATGTTCATATAAAGCGCAAAAAGATACACAAATCAAGTTACCTTGTCGGCATGGTTAAGAAACGCGTTATCAAGACTTTGCTACGGTATCTCGTCGACACACCAATATACAAATTCTATCACATTACTATTAACGAGTCCTTTTTCTCAACGAATGTGCCAGCGGTTGATTCCATCGAAGATCTGAGTGAAGAAATCAACATGGAAGAAAGTCTACATGCGCAGCAACAAACTCTTTACTGGAAGGAAGATAAATATCTACGAATAGCTCCTGCAGAAAATGAGGTTCCGCGGAGTGTACTGTTCGACGAACACTGCGAGGAGTTGTCATTTCCCTCTATTTATCTCGGACAATTTCGTACTTTCAAGGAAGGACTCGTTCTAACACCGTACATGATAGCAACCAGTGAATTGCGAAGAGCAGATAGACGTGGAGTTACTCCACAGCACTTGCCGTACATGGCAATGAAAATCTTACGAATACGTACACGAGATGCATTGACAGTTGCTTTCAAGTTCGTTGGGAGGGATACGAAACTCACCAGAGAACAAATAGAATCAACTGATTTCATCGATGGATGTCTCGAAAAAAATTTGGCGTTCTTGCGGTCGATTCCTAATTCCGTCTACTACTGGTCGCAAAGAAAGAGTGACCTTTTTGCAATGATTCGCCAGTTAGGAAGAACTACATTTTTCCTAACGATGAGCGCGAATGAAATTGGTTGACCAAAATTAATGAAACTCCTGTATAAACTCCGAAATAAGGGAGCGGACATCGACTCAGACGATCCCGCGAATATGCACTACAATTCGAAAGATACTCTCATCAACGAGGATCCCGTCACTTGTGCTATCCATTTCAATAAACTCGTGCAAGTCATTATGGGTATACTACAATCGAAACGCTTCAGACCCTTTGGAAATCACTACGTCCAGCATTACTTCAAACGGATCGAATTCCAGCACCGCGGTAGTCCACACGCGCATATACTGCTTTGGTTGAATGAACCTCCAATCGATGCCATAGGAGAAGATAAGGCTGCAGCTGAGAGTCTAATTGACAGACTTGTCTCCGCATCGCCAGCTGATGCTTCTGGTCATCAAAATCTTCAGCGACATAAACATACGTTCACGTGTTACAAGAAAAGAAATTCCACCGCTTGTCAATTATACTTCAACCTATGGCAAAAACAGATCCACGTCGCATGCCGTATTCAACGATTTATAAGCGTATTTGGAAAGCACTCGAAGATAATAATTATCCCGATTTGGACGAGTTCTTAAGAGTAAACAACATCAAGTCGTACAATACGTACTTGGATATCTTGAGAGCCGGCATAACCCGGCCACGAGTATTCCTCAAACGTCAACCTACAGACAAGTGGATGAACCCATTTAATCCGTTTATACTCAGTGTGCTAGGTTCAAATATGGACTTGCAGTTCATCATTGAGGAATACTCTTGCGTCGCATATGTGGTCGAATATGTGAACAAAACGAATAGGGGCATCAGCAACCTTCAGCGGAAAATTATTGAGACCATGGACGAGCACCCTGAATTCGATATAGTAGAGATAGCGAGAAAACTCAGTGTCGATATGTCGATATGTCTGTAGAACTCACTAGCCAAGAAGCTGCTTGGTATCTTCTTCGACAAGACATGTCAAGGAGCTCTGTCAAGGTGGTTTATATTCCAACTTCATGGCCAGTGGAGCGTGATCGCGTTCGAAAATCAAACAAGTTATTGGAAGAAGAAAATGTTGATCAGGACTCATGTGACGTTTGGCTAGAAAACTGTTTTGACAAATATCAAAGCAGGCCTCAAGATTTAAATGATATTACTTTGGCTCAGGCTGTTGCATATTATATAGTATCGAAAGCCAATGAGTGGAAACGACGTAAGGTTCAGCGAGACATTAGGTATCGGAACTACGACATGACGGCTGATCCAAATGAATACAAACGTGAAATGGTCACCTTGCATTTGCCTTTCCGTGACGAGGAAAATGAAATTCTCGCTGAGAAAAAATACGTTCAACTTTTTGACGACAACGATGTGCTCATAATGGAGCGAAGGCGACAATTCGAGGCGACTATCGATATCGCTAAAACCATCGAAACAATCGAAATCTGTCGAGAATTGTGCATTGATGAAGCCAACGAGGACGAAGAACTTTCGAGCGATATTAATCTACTGGCAGCACACGTACGAGATACAGACCCTTATGCTGACTTCCTTGCAAACGCTAATACGGATGCCAACGCGGACTTGAAACTGGCTACTCTAAATCGCCTTGCCTCTATAGTTAAAAAACGTGACAACGTCATGGGCAAGTCGGACTTTAATCGTCTGATGCCTCCAGCGAATCACTGCCAGAAAGGTCTCTTACTGCATGTCATCTCACATCGCTTAAACAACGAGACTCAGGAAAAATTGCAAATTTTCTTCACTGGCCCTGCTGGCTGCGGAAAAACATTCGTCATCAACTTGCTCCGTGAAATTTCGAATCGCTTCGGCCATACCGATGGGTATTGCAATGCATATCTCACCTGCGCGTCGACAGGTAAAGCAGCCGTTGCTATTGATGGAACAACCGTCCATACCGCTTTCAAAATCTCTATAGGGCCGACACTGCCTCTATCATTTGAAGTGGCCCAACAATATCGCAGTCTCTTCAAGTACATCCAATGCATTTTAATTGACGAAATCAGCATGATATCAGCGGAATTGAACGAAAAAATTGACTCGCGATTGAAACAGATCACAGCTGTTGACTCTTTTTACGGTGGAAAAGACATTCCTCTTACCGGGGATCTACGGGGATCTGGTTTAGCAAACGGAGCCGTAGGGTTTTTGGAACGTATTGAATATGAGAACGAGACCCAAGCTGATGACAATAATATCGACGAAGAGAACTTTGAAAACAAAAGCATTCGGCAAGACAACGGCACGGTAAAGCGCGTGTGGTTACGATTTCCTGAAAATTGCAAAATTGGTCGAAAAGTGATGAGACTCGCGACAAGATACGTACTACGAAATGATATAGCAAAAGACTTGGTTCCCATCGCACGCAGAAATTCTACTACTTACTTAAACACGAATCGAACAATAACTGCCAAGCCAAATCATTTTCCTCGCATTCCTGCCTGTTGTATGACGATTCACAAATCACAAGGTGGAACTTTCGACAAGTCGCATGACCAACAGCTCGTCTACGTGGCTCTGTCAAGAGTAACTAACCTTGGTGGACTTTTCATTGTTGCACCAAACAACAACCGACAATTTCAGCATGGGCGGAGAATTGCACGCACCTTGGTTCTACTCCAAAATGAATTTGCTAGACTTGCAAATAATTCGTTACACACCTATCAGGACTCGATTTTAGAAATTTTGGATCACAATCTAAGTACATCGTTCTTCGTGTTTAATTCTCAAAGTCTTAGGGCACACAACAACGACCTCACAGATGCGGTCACTCAACAGTGTACTTTCTTGATGCTCAGCGAAACTTGGCTACGTAACGACGAGCATATTTCCGTTCCAAACTTTGATTGTTGCGTGCAGTTTAAAAGAGAAGGACAACGAGCTGGTGGTGTAGTGATATATCAGAAGCGTGATACAGCACGTATAAATATACCAAATGTGACTATTAGAGATCGCCAAATTTCGAGTGCCACAGTGACGTCAAGAGCAATCGGAGACGTTTGTGCAGCTGAATTTGTAATGCAAAACGGACAGAAGATACTTTCAGTAGTCGTGTACATCTCGCCGAATCAACCCGTCGACGCAATTATAAAATTCATTCATTTTGTTCTTTTACCATACACTCCGGTCGGCTCCGCTGAGCTTGGGGCAGACTTCGACAAATTACTCATGATATTGGGAGGCGACTTCAACATTAACTTCGTCTTAGATGAGGCAGAGCCGCTCATTACATTCTTGTGGGAAAAATTAAAATTGGAAATGAATTCGAATAGACACATTCCAACGACGAACACAAAAACGACAATCGATGCGATATTTTCACGGTTCATCGATACACTTGAGACGACGGTATACACCTCCTATTTCAGTTACCACAAACCAATTATTTGTTCACTTAAACATTAAAAATAAATTTTGTCTTTTACATTAAACATATATAATGGCTTTATTTCAATAAAAGACCCAAATCTCTAGCTTATTAAAACCACAACCTCTGCGATATTTCCACATGCAACTACACACATCAACTACCGTGAGAGCAGCGTCGCTCACACCTTTTTTTTTCTAGTGTTAATTAAATAAATATCCACATTTAATTTTTTGTGAAAAAAATTTTAAGACGATTACAGCTCTGCAAACCTGGCTTTCTTTATAATAGTATTTGCAAAAAAATATTACTTATACGTTTAAACATAAAGCCAGTGAGCAAGTTTAAAATACAAACGAAACTTTTGCCAATTATTTGAATTTGATTTATTTCTGGTATTACAGTCATACTATATTCTATCAATTACAACATTCATATTTCATTTTGTATTGATTTACTTAATTTTTTGCACAGCTAATAGCATGTGTTGAGCAATTTGCCATTTTAAGAAAAGTTAGTTTCATAACAACTTAAAATGGCCCACACTAACTAATAATCGTCATAAAAAAGCTGTCATCGGGCATAAAACTGTTAAAGTAATATTCTTCAATTAAGTTTCGTAATTTTTTTTCAATTACCAATAACTTGGCCGAAAAAAACATTGGATTAACGATTATTATTCAAAAATTTAAAATTTTTTTAAAGAAAAAAATTTATTCATACGAATCAAAAAGTCTATGTTCCACTTAAAAATAATGGTGACCATTTTAAATTCGAACACCACTACTAATATTGCGTTACGTCTCCTTTCGCCTGTATAACGGCATCATTAAGTTTTTCTTCTACAACTGGCACAGAAAAATTCAGTACAAGATTATAGTACTTATTTGAATATTTTAAAATTCTATGCAAAGAATGTAAGTTACTCGAAGATGCAAATCTCTTCTCTACGTTTCAGAAGATTCTAAATCGTGTCCAAGTACCCTTATCCAATGTCTGTCTCTCTGCCTAAGTGTATGCGAAATTGCGGCCGTATTTTTGAATAGATTTGAATGAAAATTATTACGAAAGTCTGTTTTGAACCAATTATCAGAACATTCATTATCATACTTGCAAAAAGCATTACAATAATAAAGTTTAGGCCTACCTACCTTATTTGTTAATAATCATCTTTCGTGATTAAAATAATATTCAGCTAGTCAGAGAGCCTAGCATAAAAGTGGAAGCTAAAATTAAAAATCAAATTTTTATAATTAAGGTTAACACTAAATATACATACTATCTTGATCAAAAACAAAAGGGAATAACCACCGTGTGGCGCTCCCATCGTTCCGATTTGAGTTCTGTTTTTTGAAGTGAAAACTTCTTTAGCCGCGTTGGAAGTGATTTGAAACTCGATGAAACGCTAAAAAGCGACACTTTTTTACCAAACTAAAATACCAGGCGGTCAGAATGAATAGCAACAAAAATTTTGTATAAGAAAAACTTTGCAGATAAGTATGTACCTTATTTCAGAAAAAATAATTTTTCTGAAATTTTGCCTTAGTAATATTCTGATTTCTGGGCGCCGGATACATAGAGTACAAATATACAGCGTTCCTATTATCTTAGTTTTCTCTTTGTGCGCTGGTTCGTAAAGATATATTGATAAAAAAAACCAAAGCATTCATAACGTCCTGTATTGTTCACGTGTATCGTTTTGTGAATACGATGAATATTGAAATTATTGTAGACATTTCGAATTTTGATATTGTTGTTCAATATAAAAGAAAATATACGAGGGCTGGCGGAGTTGCAATATACCGTAATAAAATAAATGACAGAGCCCGTGTTGTTACTTCACAAATAGATCTCAATGCACAAAAACTAGAATCATTGTCTGTTCAGCTTTCTAAAGTGGGATAAATATCTGCTTGTGAAAGCAGATTGGACCATAATTAATCAGTTATAATTGTGGCAATTTCCGTTTCCCCCAATAAATCCAATTATTGAATTCATCCACTGCTAAAGTACACACCAGAAATATCGTGGATTCTTAAAAAAGATTATGATAAAATTTCGATGATTTCAAGTGGGGATTTTAATGTTAACTTTGCATTGGATACAGCGCTCCCTTTGATTAAGTTCCTCAACACCAAATCACATTTAAGAATGTGCAGTGTTCGCACTGAATCGACAACAAGATCGAAAACAGTTATTGACACTGTATTTCAAAGATATATTGGTCAAATCCAAACCAAAGCAGTCGTTTCACACTTTAGTTATCCTTAAGCCACTCGTGTAATTTATTGAAATTGAAAACAAAGAATAATAAAATTTAAAATAACTTTTAAACTTGGTACCAATATTTTAATAAATAAACCCTATCCCACCCCAAATACTGCATTGGACTCATTCTCTCGCTGTTTAGTTTTCCGAAGGTTTCACTTCTACCTGGTGTGCATAGCACATACAGAGATAGATGTACTCTTGGCTACGTAACTTTTGCAAATGTCAAGCTATGACGCTAAGATTTAGAGGGAATATCAATAACAGATATACCAATTTTACAAAAAAAAATCAGAACTCAAATTGGAACGATGGGAGCGCCTCACGGTGGTTATTCCGTTTTGTTTTTGATCAAGGTAGTATGTATGATAATTGCATATTCGTTCTTAATTATAAATAAAAGTATAACTTTTAAAATTATTGACGAGGATTTTAATTTAAGTTATAATTCAAAAGTTATAATTTTATTTATAATCAAGGACAATTATGTAATTCTAAATTATATACTAATTACATAATCGTTGTGCATTATAAATAAAACTAGCCGATTAATCGTCCTAAGATGGGTTTCTAGAAATTTCATTAATTCCAGCGTAGACATTAAATTGGTAACTATTATCGGTTGGTAAAAAAACTCACTCAATAGGTAAAGGCCAAAAACTCGATAGAATAGGGGCCACAATGACCTAGAAACGATTCCACCACCAAAGTAGTCAGAGGCGGAACTATAAGGTGTTAGACATAAATAATCCCCATCAAAACCTCCACAACTTTCCTGAACATTGTAATCGCGTGTGACCTCTAAATAAATAGTTCAAAAGTTTTATTGACTCCAGCGCCAAAGGGGTGAGGGATAGAACTATATAATCTTCGAAAGATATGGTCCCCATGAAAACCTCCAAAACTTTACTGATCACTGTAATCGCGTGTGACTTCTATATAAAAAGTTCGTAAAATTGTATGGCCTCTAGCGCCAAAGCGGTAGGAGACGTAACTTTGTTATGTGCGTCAGAATGTTTGGTATAAAAATCTTAATAACATTGCCTCAGGTCAGAATCATGTCCAACGTATATTTCATATTATAAATGAGGTTTTCGAAGCGACCTTACAAGCGCCAATTTTGTAAAACCTCCGACCCCACTCTCCCCGGAAATAAAATTTCTCCACGTTTCAAGTAATTCTCTAAAACATATCAAAAATCGTTTTTTTTTTGTTTAACGGTTTTCGTTTGCTCAACGATATAGGACGGACAGAAAGCAACAAAGAAAGAAAAAAGGCAAAAAAGAATAGCCTTTTAACATATGCATACATATGCATATTAAATAAAATTGTAACTGTATCTGGGAAATACAAAATCACAATACATCCAATAACACGCAAAAGCGTCAAGTTAAAAACTCTGTTGTTAGCGTAAATCTATTCTCTAAATTTTAATCAAATTTGTGTATCGATTTTTTAAGTATATTTGAAAACCTAATCAACAACGACAAAACTTTATGGGCGGACTAATTTTTTCTTCACAACCAATTCTTTCTGCACTATCTTTTACGAATTTCAGTATATTGTACCCTAAAAAACACTATTTCCAGTAATAATTAACAAATTCTATTATTAGCATCTAACCGGTTAGGTTTTCCGCAGTGTCAAAACACTTCAAACAATCACTTTCAAAATCTCTCTGACATTCGTGGATCAATTTCTCATATCGAACTGAACTACACTACCGGAAGTTTGAACTTTTTATATACCCTCATAGAAACATTTTAGAACTTACTTAAATTCCAAAGAGGAATGCCTCAAGAATTGTATTGAATGTCATATGAATCAAAGTGTCAGTGATAATTTTCATGAAACCAATCTACGCGATTAATTTAAATGGCATTGCTGTACAAAGTTTTCAATTAGACTGAAATTAATAAGGACAAAACATTGTCGTCACGCTACGTTTTTCTTTAACAATTCAGATATACTTATTACAACCAATGCAAGCTATCGCTTATAATTATATCGAATTAATGATAAGTTGAAAGAATATGCTATCATCATTAGTGCTGGGAGAGTGGCTGGGGTTAGGGGAATATTAATGTGACAGAGAGTTAAATTAAAAAAGGAGGAGGAAAAATAAAAATCATTAACAAAAAAAAGTTCATTAGAATAAAATTCGTAGATCTTAGTCTGATTTCGATTTGAATATAATGATAAATGATTTATCCTTCTAGTGTATGCTTAAAATAGTTAAAATGATTCCGCTCTTGAACAAACAAATGTATGAGTTCAAATAATGGGTCCGTAAGTACATTTGATGCGGCGAAAACAAGCATTTTAAAAATAACTTTCAAGCAATACACTTCTATGTATCCTTTTTTCACGAGAGAGTAGTTAATATATATAAAAAATTAATAAAAGTTGTTAGTTTATATATATGTCGCAGGGAAATGATGAAAACAGAGATTTAGAGGATCTACCAGCAATTGAATCAATTTCTTTATCGACAACAAGACAACTCGAACAAGTTAACAACTCTACTTCAACTCCTGCTTCAACAGTTAAAATATCTGTACTGTTACTAGCATCAGAAGAGGAAGCAGCTGTCAGCGACAGTAAAACGTGTTGTGTTGTTTGTGGAATGGAATCTACTGGAACCCATTCATGTGACATGTGTAAAAATCCGGTGCACGCAATAAGTGGGAATATAGTAGGAGAAGAAGGATATGGTTCGAAAATTCTATGCCATTTATGCCAAAAAGAAGAGAGGATTCAAGATGAAAGGGAAAATGCTGCAAAACACCTGAAAAAATCAGCTGAAAAAATGAAAGAAGTTTCTTTGAAGAAATTTAAAGACGTGTTAGTGGATTCCACAGTTTTGGTTGATGTTCCTAAGGTAGATAGAGGCCCATTAGACGGAAATAACATTGTTGGGATCGTATTAGATATAAAAAATAATTTATACCAAATTGGTACCTCAGTTGGAATTATAAAAGATTGGCTTCCTAGAAACGCTCTTCAAATAGCTACTACAAAATTTACCGAAACAGTTCCACGGACTAACATAAGTCTGCGTGAGATTGCAGGAAAATTATCCTTATTTGGAGGTCAAGGATTTAAGAAGTGTTCCTGTGAACAATCCAAAATACAATGTAAAACAAAACGATGTGCCTGTAAAAAAAGTAATGTACTTTGTAACTCGAGATGCCACAAATCAACAACGTGTTTTAATAAAAATAAATGAATGTTATTACTTATTAATTAAATTTACTAAAAATGTTTAACATTTCACAAAAAATATCGTTTTTCTTTTTAAAAATATCAGCTTATGTACCTATTTTTTTTTTTTGTTAATAAGTTTCGAATAAATAATTTGTGTTTCAATGACTATTGTTGTATTAACTACTCTATATTTAATAATGGTTTACTACAATAAATAAATACTTTTAATATCTAAACAATATTATTTCATCATTTCACTAAAACCGTTTAGGGATTTGATCAAATCACTTACTTTCTTTAGGGAAATGATCTCACGCAGTTGTTATTTAGTTGGGAACACTTTTTCTGCACAGCAAAAGTTAAAATCTTGACACCTTGTAGCGCCGTGCTACTTGCAGAATTTACATGTGTTCGGCCTCATATAAACCTGTGTATTATAATTTCGCTGCAGGCAAAATTCTGCACATGTGTTTCCAGCATTAGTCACATTAACAAAATATATATGGGCACCAATTAGTTTAAGACGATTGCAGTAAGTCGTGAGATTGATAGCATTATTCCAAGGAAGGTCTCTAACAACAAAGCGAATGAATATTCACGAAATAGCCATAATTCTCTCAATATGTACCTCACGGTACGGAAACCAAACTTGACTAGCACATTCTAGTACCGTATCGGGCTAACGAAAGTAATGGAATACAATCAACTCTCGAAATAGAATTATCTAAAACAGATAGGAGATTATTTTTATGCCCTATGGTAGGTACTACGAGAGGCTATATTAGTTTTGTCACTAAGTGTGTAACGCATAGAAAAAAAAATCGTAGAAAAATGTCAAGGGTATGGTTGTGTAGGGAATCAAAAGTTATATCGATTTATGCATGTCCGTCCGTCCGTCCGTCCGTCCGTAGACAAGATAACTCAAAAACGCGTTATGCGATTTTGATAAAATTTAGAATATACTTATTCCTTAACTGGATTTGGTATTACATTTCAGAAAATCAACTGGGACGAGGGAAGTTATTAAGCAAAAACGAGGGTGACCAGAAAGTTTTGTCGTTTTTTTTATATGGTCTTTCCTATTAAATTCGAAAATTTGTCAATCAATTTTGTTTAAATTTATTATGTTGGTTAAATACGTAAATAGACGATACCACGTTAAATTTGAGCAAAATCGGTCGAAGGATAGTGAAGAAAGAAATAGTTCTAGGAGAAAATAAGTCTGCCCATAAAGTTTTTTTGATGTACTTTAAAAACTAATTTACCGATTTGGATAAAATTTGCAGATTAGATTTGCTAGTAGGGTATCAGTTACCTTATTAATTTTAAGTAGAATTTTGAAAAGAAGAAACAAAGTTATGAAGGGAAAACCTTCAAATATTGTTAGTTTTGACTGTTTTTCTGTTCCATTTCTACCATAGGGCATCAAAAAATCGGCTATAGGCCGATTTTAAGTTACTAACGTGTGATTCAAACCTTATTTTTTTTCAATAGGGTTTTGTTGACAGATCACGCGTGACTAGTGTCATTCTGATTTATCATTTTTGTTCAGTATTGTATGGCAATTCATCATATCAAGACTTACATCTGAGCAACGTTTACAAATCGTTCAATTGTATTACCAAAATGGGCGTTCTGTGAAAAATGTTTTTCAAGCCAAATTTTGTTCAGTGATGAGGCTCATTTCTGGCTTAATGGCTACGTTAATAAGCAAAATTTCCGTATTTGGGATGATGAGCATCCACAAGAGTTTCAAGAGCTACCATTACATCCATTGAAAACAACAGTTTGGTGTGGTTTATGGGCCGGGGGCATCGGTCCGTATTTCTTAAAAAATGCGGCCGGCGGCCACGTTACCGTCAATGGTGAGCGCCATCGTGTCACGATAATGGACTTTTTGGTACCTGAAATTGAAGCCCGTGGTCTCGACAATATTTGGTTTCAACAAAACGGTGCTACGAACCATACAGCCTGTGTTACAATGGATTTATTGCCAAATCATTTCGATGAGCAATTAATTTCACGTTTTGGCCCAGTGAATTGGCCACCAAGATCGTGTGATATCACACCTTTGGACTTTTTTCTTTGGGGCTATGTAAAGTCAAAAGTCTTTGCCGATAAACCAGTGACAATTGAAGCATTGGAAGCGAACATTACACGTGTCATTCATGAGATTTCGGTCGAAATGCTTGAGAGAGTGATCGAAAATTGGACCGCCAGACTGGCCGAGCTGAAACGTAGTGCCGGCCAACATTTGAAGGAAATTATTTTCAAACATCAATTGCCATACTATGTGCTTAAAGTTGATAATAAAGATTTGATATTTGCATTCAATTCTAAGTGTTTTATTTTTATTTAAAAAAAAGTAAAAAATGAATCACGCTATACTATATATGTTATAAATTTTCATGTCGGCTGCGTAAATTGTAATCTCAGAGTTTTCTATGATGGACGTAATATCATTAATAGATATAATGAATAAAACAGGCCATAAGTGAATGTTTAAGGAACTCCAGAATGGCCAATAAAAGGATGAGATTCAATAGCATGAAAAACAACCCGATAGTGTCTATCCGAAAGGTCGGGTTTAATACACTTTATTCATATGGCAGGAAAACCAACATGCCGTAATTGCAGTAAAATAATATTATGAGACACCTTGTCGAAAGCTCGAGTGAAATCAGTAGCAAATAGATCTATTTGTTTCCCTTGCTCCATCGAGATCATTGTTGTTGACAAAGTTTTAAGGAAGTCATGTTATTTCGGGGATATGAATGGTTTACAGTGAAAGTAAAAGAACTTGTGGACAATACTTTCAAAGAGCTTAGGCGTGCAAGATAACTTCGCTATAGGACTGTTATTGCTAATATCTGCTTTAGAACCTTTTTATGAACTCTTTTGATATACATTCGAAGGTTGTTGTTTTCATCAGGTATGAAGTTACTTCCAATAACAGTTTCGCTAAAAAAAAATAGGCCAAAACACTAGTAATTGTTCTGGCATTATTTGATACTTCATGATTGAAGTATGTGAATTAGTTTTACGTTTACCATTACGAAATATCGAGAAGTAAAAAATCAGTAAGTAAATTATCATGCATTTGTGATAAATATGAGTTGTACTCAAAATCCATTGAACTATTAAATTATTTCAGCAACGATAAATACTTAGTATGCTCGGAAACATTGTTACAATTCAAGTCTGCAGCCATGCTCTATTACTCCCTTCAACTTGATAGTATACCAAAGCAGAGGAAGTAAGTTTTTTTGTGAACATTACGAAACCGATAACATGAAACAATAAAATAACGCGTTAGTGTCACAAAGCAAAGGGTCAAGTAACTTAGACTTGCAAACATCATGACAGTACGCCTGGCATCTAATTATATCCTTAACGAGTAACAATTCCAGAGGTGAGTGGTAAGGATAAATTTTAAACAGACTGTGGTCAGCCTGTTTAACCAAACAGTTAGCAGACAAGAAACAAAAAGCCAAGTCCAACAACCTATCCAAACTATTCTTAATGCCCATACTCCGTTGAAAATCGCATGATGCAAAGCTACCGACAATATGTATTTCTTGCATCGAAGAAGCATTAGAAGCAATATAAAGAATATTATCATACGATTGAAGCATTTCAAGTGAGGTAGGCCGAAATCAGCTAAACTAATTTGGTTATCATCAGAATGCATGGAATCGCTAATGAAATAAAGACTAAAAGCTTCCTTTTTGAACTATCTTTTATGTGACCGACAATATCGTGATCAGTTATATCTTACTTTATTTGTGTTCGTTAAGGGGTGGGGGTATTTTTTACTAACTTTCCCTCCTTCATCGACACTAATGATTAAAATATATCTTCACGCTACTTTCGATGCTTCGTTTGTTCGTGGCCTTATGAATGACACTATTTGATGCTTGCTATAAGCATATATCTGAAGTGTTACACAAAAACCAGAACGTACAACTCTGTGCGCGTGATGGAAATGAAACTTCTTTGGCGATCTTATAAAAGAGAGAGGGAGAGACAGAGAGAGAATATTGTAAAAGGAATATAGTATGTAAAAGATATGTATTACAAAAATAAGATTTCGAATATAAATTCAGTATTCAATTTACTTCATCGATTTTATCTACTATTCATAAAATAAATATATAGTAGATATAATAACTAGAATATGAGACATATGTTCTTGATTTCATATTTGCTAACTATCTACAAAAAATGCCATTAATGGTAGTTCCAATTGCAATTTTCACAAATAAATTTACGGAAATTAACGTTAAAATTACCACAAAGAAGTAATGATAGTTTGTGTTCTTCCTGGGGGCAAGGTGAAAGTAGTTTCCTCACAAGGGAAGTGGTCCAAGGCCGACTAGATTCAAGATGTTCTTGTTCGTAGTGAAGAGCTACGTCCTGCACGTGGTACCCCTGCTTTATACTAAATCTTGCGGATCTATAGGAGACAACCTCGATAAACAACCCCAATCTCAAAGTTTTAGCCAATCCGTGCTGAAGGGATGAAGGGAGGCCTCAGATATCGGGCAACCTCCAAGCGTAAAAGTGCCTTGCATCGGTAAGGGGAGGTCGATGGTGCAACAACATCAATGCCATTGGGATTCACGACGTGGGTTATTTACTAAAATAACTTATGCCGGGAATTGGGAAATGGGGTAGTACTGCGAATACAGATGATGGGAACGAGATACATAAACCTAGCCTCTGCTACCCAACACCAAATCTCTGCTTCATGTGGTCCCCCCTGTGAAGCTAAGCAACTCTAACAAAAGATCTGGTACTCAACCCAGGTGGTGTAGTTAGAGTCAGCAAGCAAACGAGATTGGTGGGTTAAATATTTGAGCGTAAACTCGAAGCTTAATTCAAAGTAACGTCGGTCCTATAATAGGCGGCTACTAACAGCGTCTGTTTCCTTAAAGGACGGCTGATTTACAAAGAAGGCAAACTACCGAACTGCAGGATATGGGCTACGGAGAATTCAAGAGCAGTTCATCAACGATAATTACAAACACTTAAGTGTAGTGTTAGGTGCGGTGTATCGTCTGGGAGGATTATTGCCCGTCTTTCTTTGAAAATGAAGACGGTGTTGCAGTTTCCATCAATAGTGCTCCATATCGGACGATGTTGGATAACATTTTAAGGCCAGCAGTGGAAAACCATCCAACTCTTTGGTTCCAACAAGATACTACAAGGGACCAATGGCTTTTTAAAAAATATCACAACGTTTATTTTGCGCTACCCTATTTTTAACTAAATTTCATTCTCCCCACTTCCTGATAGATTTTGCCTTTGCAAGCCGTGAAAACCGAGCTCTTTTCTACTTACTGTAAGTTTTTTTTTTCGCTCTATTTTGATTGGTGATTTATAATAATCAAAATTTGTTTTGGAGAATATATCTGCGTCCGACTTCATCATTTCCTCCAATTCAACTGTAATAATACTGGAGGTTTCTATTACACATGGATAGGAAAACACATGGAACAAAAAAATAATACATATTTGAGATATCTTTTCTATTCTTTTATCTATGCTAGTAGTAATAAAAGGTTTACATCCAAAAAACATAAATTGGTGTACGATGCTTTCAAAGAGTTTCGGAATGCAAACCAACTTAGTAATCGATATATAATTTTTAACATTAACTTTGCAGCCTTTCTTGTTAGTTGCGATTAGAAATGAAGCTTTGGGAATAAGCTCGTTTTCAGAGATTTTTGAAAAAGGGGGATATTACTACAACTTTTTTATATAATGGCAGGAATTCTGTCTGGTTCTAGAGAAAGGTCATCATCTAAGTCATTGATATGATCAACCACGGTGGACATATTTATATCTATATTGTTAAGAGGAGTCTTGGGATATTCTTCAAGGTACTCCAAGTATTCAGTTTCGGGCTCAAAATTATCATCCTTGAAAGCTCCCGCAAAAAAGTTTGCGAAAAGATTGGAAAGGATTGATGGGTGATTTGAAGCACGATCCAGATACTTCAATGAAGATGAATAAACGTCGGTTTCTTTTTTATTACTAACGAATTTCCAAACTAGATATGGATCCGTAGATAGTCTATAACAGCGGTTCCCAGACTTTTTCCAATACGACTAGGGTTGCCAACCGTCCTTTATTGGAAAGGACAGTCCTTTATTTTGCTTTTTTGTCCTTGTCCTTTATCGGAGCCTCAAATGTCCTTAATTTTTAAAATCGTTCCGTTAATTAGGCATCAATTATATGAAAGGAAATAAAACAAACAATTTTGACACGATTCAAAAGTCTAATTTGTTTACAAGATATAAATCAACAAGCAGCAAATGGCATTTAATTTTCAAAAGTAGTGAATTCAGCTGTATGAATATTTTCAAAATTGTTTCGTTCGTCATTCTAAAATCTTATATAATCACCCATGTTCTGCATTTCACTTTTTGTGAAATGGAAGGGTGAAAACGAAAATCGGTGTTCTGCAATTCGATCGGATTGAAAAACGAAAATTTCGTGAATTGAAATTTCGAAAATGAAATTTTGGTGTTCTGAAATTCGTTTTACTCGAAATGTAATCGAAATGAATTCACTGTTAGTTGGTGTTGTGGAACTGATGTGAATTGATACAAAACTAAGGAAAACATTTAAAATAAATTTAAGTTTTCTTCACTCCAGTAGACATTTTGAATATTTTTTTATAAAGTTTATAAAATTTTCTCTGAAATAAATGTTTAAAATATTTAAAATATCAATTGACTCGAGATATCAAAAATTTCTTAGAAAAATGCATTACGGTAATGTAATACAGGGTTTTTCTAAAATCTCCCTCAATAAAATGCCATTCAAAATATTTCTAATATTTTTGTCATAAAACGAATTTATTTTTAAATTAAATATTCAATTGAATACATTTTATTGGTGTCATTTTCATGTGAATTGCAGAATATGGGTGAATATTACAATTGACTTACCTCACTTTCAAAATAAAGGGGTCATATATGATGGTACATAAATAATTATGTAGAGTAATAAAATTTAAAATTAACTAATTAAATTTTTCCAGTGGCGTAGCAAGTGGGTCTATCACGCCCCGGGCGCCGCTCATAGGGGCACCAATTTAAACAAAGTTTGCTAATTTTTGTTTTTGTTTGGTTGATTTTGTGGACTTTTTTTGTCGCCAAATCCGTCCTTTATTTGGTTTTGAAAAAGTTGGCAACCCTAAATACGATCCACTTTTTTTAAAAGTAAATTTCGCGACCCAAATAGAATTAATATTTGTGCATTTAAAAAAAATATGATTACTGCTTTATTAAAAATAGTGCATTTGATTCAGTAATAAAAAAAAAAAATAACGAAACAGAAAAATTCAAAATGAGGTGCGTTCAGATACGTGAACATCTGTTTTGCAAAAATTTAAACCTGACTTGCCGTTTGCTCTATATATGCACGATTTATACCAAATCTATGTGTGTGTTGGTATAGCCTGCAGCGTACGATTTTCCACTCAGAATTCCGTGTGAAAATCGTTTTACAATGTCCAAGTTGGAATTAATGCATATTGGGAGGTAATTTGAAAATATAATTTGAGATGATTATAAATATTTCAAGTTATAATTTTAGATAATTTTCGCGACCCTATTTTAAAAGCTCGCGACCCTATTTTGGGTCGCGGACCACCAGATTGGAATCACTGGTCTATAACGCATTTTGAATGTAGGCATTATACAAGTATATAGTATATATATAACCACAGAGTATATAAACAGAGGAACTTTTATATATAAAATTTGTGTACGCTGTGTTTTCCTATCCGTGTGTAAAAAAAATCCCTAAAGTTAACATCGTAGAACGCGTGATTTTTATTGGAGGAATGGGACGCGATCTTCATTGTGATTTATTCCCCCAAAAAATTTCTGAAACATTTTGAAGCACCAATTAACTACAAAAGAGCATGGCTGGTTTTCAAAAGCAAAAAAAATATGGTCTTATACAGGGTGACACAAAATGAACGTTTTGTATTATTTAGGAGCCATTAAGTCCCTTGCAGTATGCGCTGTTGTTTCATCTTGTTGGAACCAAATCGTGGTTTTCCACAGCTGGCCTAAAAATTTCCCAACATCTTCCGATATTGAGCACTATTAATGGAAACTGCAACACCGTCTTTATTTTCGAAGGAATTTGGACCAGTGATCCTCTCAGACGATACACCGCACCAAACAGTACACATAAGTGGGTGTAACTGTCGTTGATGAAATGCTCTTGGATTCTCTGTAGCCCATATCCTGCAGTTCTGCTTGTTTATGAAACCGTTTAATTGGAAATGGGCTTCAATGCTCATTATCAAATTGTTAAAACAATGGACCGTTCATGTTCAAAATAAAGTTGGATGATTTTGGTTCGTTGCTCGATTATGTATTGTTCCATTTCACATTCCCCATTACAAAATCCTGTAATAACATTTTTAAAAAAATTGAACAAAAAATTATCAATAATTCACTCTACAACATTTTGCGCCACCCTGTCTTTCCTCTAATATGTACATATAATTATCGAGAAAAAAATATAAGTTCTATGATTGATTCTAAGCTACATAGTTTCTACGAAAAGACGCGGGGAAAGGTTCAAACACAAATGATTTTTTTCCTTTTATTTGATCTATATTTCTATTAAATCCAATCTCAAAGACGACGGGGACAACGTCTGGGGAAACAAAGGGATTTGATTTTTTGGCAATATGAAAATTTTTCTTCTAAAGGCACTCACTTTCAATTTTTTGTGATTTGATTCCATAAAAAATATATTTCAATATAATTTCTGGTAGTTTTTGGACAAGCGATATCTTAAGGCAGAGGGGTTAGGAAGAATACATTTTTGGCAAAATTTTTTGAAATGTTTTGAAATTAATTATTTTTCTAAAACCTTTTAAACTATTTCAACTTCTATACGAAGTGTATGATTATTATTTAGAAATTTTTTTTTTTTTTGGTATGAGGAGTTTTTTTTGATTGGTCATGTTTATGAAATCCAGTTGTTCAGATAAACAAGTGGTTTGACTGATTTAAAATATTTTCAAGATTATTTGATAAATTTGGCAACATATGAATTTGAAGGGCGTCGAATGTTATAATTCTGATGAAACCATTCTTGTGTTGAAAAAGTCCTCATACCAAACTAGAACTCTTTACAATAAGATTTGCAAAAAAAAATTTCTAAATAATAATCATACACTTCGTATAGAAGTTAGAAAATAGTTCCTTTAGAAGCAGAATTCATTTCATTTAATTTCAAAACCAAAGAAATCTAAATTTTGTCAAAAATGTATTCTTCCTAACCCCTCTGCCTTAAGATATCGCTTGTCCAAAAACTACCAGAAATTATATTGAAATATATTTTTTATGGAATCAAATCACAAAAAATTGAAAGTGAGTGCCTTTAGAAGAAAAATTTTCATATTGCCAAAAAATCAAATCCCTTTGTTTCCCCAGACGTTGTCCCCCTCGTCTTTGAGATTGGATTTAATAGAAATATAGATCAAATAAAAGGAAAAAAATCATTTGTGTTTGAACCTTTCCCCGCGTCTTTTCGTAGAAACTATGTAGCTTAGAATCAATCATAGAACTTATATTTTTTTCTCGATAATTATATGTACATATTAGAGGAAAGACAGGGTGGCGCAAAATGTTGTAGAGTGAATTATTGATAATTTTTTGTTCAATTTTTTTAAAAATGTTATTACAGGATTTTGTAATGGGGAATGTGAAATGGAACAATACATAATCGAGCAACGAACCAAAATCATCCAACTTTATTTTGAACATGAACGGTCCATTGTTTTAATAATTTGATAATGAGCATTGAAGCCCATTTCCAATTAAACGGTTTCATAAACAAGCAGAACTGCAGGATATGGGCTACAGAGAATCCAAGAGCATTTCATCAACGACAGTTACACCCACTTATGTGTACTGTTTGGTGCGGTGTATCGTCTGAGAGGATCACTGGTCCAAATTCCTTCGAAAATAAAGAAGGTGTTGCAGTTTCCATTAATAGTGCTCAATATCGGAAGATGTTGGAAAATTTTTAGGCCAGCTGTGGAAAACCACCTTTTGGTTCCAACAAGATGGAGCCACAGCGCATACTGCAATGGACTTAATGGCTCCTAAATAATACACCACGTTCATTTTGTGTCACCCTGTATAAGACCATATTTTATAAATAAATTTTTTTTCCTTTTGAAAACCAGCCATGCCCTTTTCTGAATAAGTAAAATATTTTTTTTTTAAATCTCTGTTTTGATTCGTCCTTCATAATTATTTAGAAATTTTTTGGGAGAATATCAGAATAAAAATGGCGTCCCATTTAATCATTTTATTCAAATTATTTTGAAGAGGTGGTAATGCGATAAATCACACACACACTCTCAATTTTGACCGTTCAATACTAATGAAACTACCGGGGCAAACTGTTCCCATACTGATATCGGATTTGGATCTTCTATGAATTCCATCTTTTTTGATATAACATAACCGGAAGAGTCTGTGCCGGGATGCTAGGTGTTTCTGCTAGGGTTTATTCCTTCTATTACGCAAATGTCATAAGTCATTGTCAAGCCAAGTAGGAGACGATACATCTTTATGATATGTATATGTGAGAGAAGCAACGATTATCTTGAACACAGTTACATAAAATTCTGAGATTCACATTTCAATATTTTTATTATCCAAAATGCTATTAAAATTTACCTTATTCAAAAGGTAAGTAAGCAATTCAAAAATATCTTCACGAAAATTAAAGTTGAATGAATGATAAATGTCAGTACCATTCTTTTCCAATTCAAAACTGAATAACAAGTTCAGCGGTAGATGGTTTTTGAAGTGTAAACTACTCCATGAAAAGATTTTTCCAGAATACGAAATTTGAAAAAATATTACGAACAATTTTATAAATTATGTCAAAGTAACATAACATACAATAACATAGAAAATCGATGATTTGTCCCGAATAACAGTCTTATCAACATCCGGAATTTAATCACCAATTTCGAAAAAAAACCGACATGTGCCGGTTTTTTTTTCAAAATATACTTTTTCACCGTTTTTTATCTACACGTATAGACGCATGTTCCATGAACAAGAGGGACCCATGTCTGTTTTCCAAAGAGGAAACAAATGCATGTCTTTCTGGAGATGAGTCATTTTCGAAATTAATTCAAGACATCTAGCGTATATGAACTATTCCCAGGTCAATTTTAATTTGTCATTTGGGAGACCACAACTTAAAGTGTGCTCAAAATGTGAAGAAATTAACTAATAGTTAAGACATTAACTAATAGTAAAGAAATTAACTAATGGTAAAGAAATTAACTAATAGTTAAGAAATTAACTAATAGTTCATAAGGGCGTCCAAATTTTGCTCTCAAATCACAGAAATCGCTGAAAAATCTCAAGTGGTTTGTAGCACTATTATGGGTTTGAAGTTTCATTGCAGAATCTCTCACTACCAGTTCTGCCCATCCAGGAAGTATTTTATTTCCGCCAACTATGAATTTTGCGGGCATAATATAAAAACGGTAAAAGGAACTTTCTACTCTTACCACGAGGGTCAAGCCCTCAAGGAACCCAACGAAGTGGCATCTTGTTTAAATGGTTACATTCGTGAAAATGTCCCTCAAGAAATAACGGAGTTGCACTTGTTCTGCGACGAATGTCCAGAACAAAACAAAAACAATCAGTCAGTCGAAAGTTTAAAGTTTTCCTTTATTTTCCGCAAAGAGGTCGCTCGTGCAATGATTGTCACAATGATGTTGTCTGAAAAATAAACTGACTTTTTTATGATACACATTCATATTATGCCATTTTATTACTAAAACCACCTGATATCTTGGATCAATTTCGAAAAGGGCTCATCTCGGGAAACTGTAACAGCTGTTTTTTTTCGAAATAGGAACCAAAACCATTTCAGCATTATGATGCAGTCCAATGATTAGCACTTTCAAAAAAAATTCAACTCTTAAATTCCATACAGTTTGGCAGAAATTCAGTTTTTTACATCTCTTGAACAATTTGAAAAAACTGACATGAGCCCTTTTCAAATTTAGTGATTAAATTAAGAAATCGTTTTTTTTATAAAGGGAAATAATGGCCGATAAAAATTGCCAAAAAAAAGGACTATGCCATTTCAGTTTCAAAATGAAAATAACAAACTCCAATACGAGAATACTAAACTTCAATATGAGAATAGTAAACAGAGGGCTCTCAAGAAAGTTGCCAAGTATTCTTAACAACAGAAACGAATTATCCATCAAAGAACAGAGAGTAAGAGCCTTAGGAAGCCTTATAGAAGAAGGTCTGCAGAGAATTACACCAACAACATGTGCCAATTGCATCGCAAGCATTCAAAGAAAATTCACTGCAGGTCTTAACTTAGAAATGCTATATTAATAAAATTAATTTAAAATATTTTGTATTAATATTAATTGTTTTAAATTAAATTAAAGTCAGAAATCTCGAATTGAAGTTTACTATTCTCGTATTGAAGTTTACTATTCTCATATTGAAGTTTACTATTATCATTTTGAAACTAAAATGGTATAGTATGTCTAAAATGTTAATAGAAGCATTTATAAATTCCTTTTCGTCTATCTCTAATTTTGCGATAGATTTGGGAAGAATTAATGATGACCGTCATTTTATTCGAAATACCCGATTTTTCATACAACTATTATTTGACATCTCGGTACAGTAAACATTTTACTAAGTTTAAATGCTGCATATTGTTATTGTGTTATTCAGAGTCAAACTAATATCAAGGTTGTAAACTTAAAACAATGTGGACCATCCTGATAAGAGCTTTAAAACCAAACTTTTATCTAAAATTGGATATCCAATTGAACATTTGTGTCACTTTCGTCTTGGTTTATATGTGGTCGTCATAAATAAAACGTTTTTTAATGGTCAATCATGGCCAATCATACGTGGATTAGCACACATGCCATTTCAGGCATACAAAGTTAAATAGGGAAATATGAGTAATGATAAACTATGGAAAGGTAGCTAAGTAACCAGAATAAGAACAAAAAAAGCACGTGGCAATAAGCACAAAATGATACGGGCAGTTTTCAGGGTTGCGTCCGTCGAGATTGCCTCCAGGGCAAAATGTAATTAATAATAAAGTCCGGAAAGCTAGCGGAGTAGCCAGAAAAAGCACGTGGCAAACGGGGGAAAGAATACGCAAGAGTACATATATTTTTCATAGGCAAAATCCATCAGCAAGAGAGAGAATGAAATGTTCTTAAAAATCAGATGGAATCTTATGAATTACCCTTGCAATCTAAAATATGGGACCACATCTTATAAATTTCCCACACATACCAGAAAAAAAAATATGCGCCAAATTTTTTTTTTCTGGTGTGTGTGCATTTGTATATTAATTTCTGCCTGTGTTTCATTGTTTAGATTTTAAAATTACCCAAAAGCGAGAAATGGGATGTTTTTTAAAATAATGTGTCTCTTTCACCCATACGTAAAATTTTTAGTTCTATCTCTGTCAGCAGTGGATAGAAAATTGTTTGAGAAAGAACAGGCAAAATTTAAAAAACGGCGGTACGGTAAGGATAGGAAGTTTCCAGACTTTATTATAGTTACACTTCGCTCCAGGGCAAAGTGTAACTATGGTAAAGTGAGGAAAGCTAGCGAAGTAGCTAGAAAAAGCACGTGGCAGACGGGGAAAAGAATACGCAAGAGTACATATGCTTTTCATAGGCAAAATCCATCAGCAAGAGAGAGAATGAAATGTTCTTAAAAATCAGATGGAATCTTATGATTTGATCCCGGAATCTTAAGTTTGGGCACAAATTTTACATACATCCCAGAAAAAAAAAATTTGCGCCAAATTTTTTTCTGGTATGTGTGCATTTGTATACAAATTTCTGACTTAGTTTTTTTGTTTAAATTTTAAAATTACCCATTAGTGGTGTTGCCAATATTGCAAAATGTTATTCTTTAAAAAAAAATCGTTGGAGTTAGATGTGGTTTAAAATATGGAAAATTTTAAACGTTTGAAACAAAATAAATTTAAGTGTTTTGTGCCTGGCTGCTTTTCAACATCTGAAAACAGTCAAGTACGGTTTTTTTAAATTGCCGACAAATGTAATTTTCAATTTTGCAATTATATAAAAAATCAAAGAAAATACTGCATTAAGACTAAAATAGCAAAGAATGGAGAAATATTAATTTCATTTTTCATTATTAAAAAATTCATTTAAATAATAACTCAATTATTAAAGATTTTCATCATTTTTTAAAAAAGTTAAACAGTCAGTTTAAAAAAAATACATTAATGGCAACACCATCATGGGATCAATTTTTCGAACAAAAAAATGAGGGATGTTTTTCAAAATCATATGACATCATGTTTCTCTTTCACCCATATGTACAATTTTTAGTGCTATCTATTTCAGCAGTGGATAGAAAATTGTTTGAAAAAGAACAGTCAAAATTTGAAAAACGGCGGTACGGTAAGGATAGGAACTTTCGCCACTTTATTATTAATTACACTTTGTCCAGGGTTAGTGTAGTTTTGAGAAAGAAATAGTTTTAAAAATTTTTTTATTTATTTATTTTATTTTGATTTTATTTTATAACTGGGATAGAAGCAAATTTAATATTTTTCTCTTCAATGTAATGGAAGCATCTAAAATTTTACTATAAAAATAAAATTTGCTGATTATACATGTTTTGTTTAATTTTTTTAAAATTTTAATTTGTCCATATACTTTTCAGACACAGTAAAAGCTCCATTCTGAATTTTGAAGCGATTAAACTCTTTAAATATCAAGTGATTGTGCTCGATGTTCGCCCACTTTGCAAATAAAGTGTAAACAGGGATCCATAGTTTCCACATTTTACTATAATTATACTAGAACTCCTAAAAAAAGTATTGAAATAGAACAACCTTTGTTAGCTGTGATTGACCCAAAATTTACGAAAAGAGCTTGACGAGTCAAAACAAATTCTCTGTTATTAGTTTACTGCAAATAGAATATTTATTTTGCATTTCAATATAAGATTTTCGGATAATCGGAAAATATTTAACCAAAATATTGAAATTCCTATCAAACTCAAGTAAAACTCGCAAACAAAAGAGTAGAAATAAAAGTAAAGAAAAGTAATATTTATTATTATTCAATAATATTTAAACATATCAAAACAAAACGATTTAAAACGTATAGGTACTTACAATGTTTACTTTTTTCAGCTTGAACTCCATTACTCATGGTTGATAATAACATGAAAAAAATTAAAATCCATTTGTTAAACACTTGATAGTACCAACTGTATCCGAGCACTAACTTCCAACGCGATTGGATACTTTCCTTCCATTTTGATTTCTTTCTTTTAATGCACAAATCAATTTCATTATCGTCATCATTATCATCGCAATTAACATCAATCGTCGTAGTTTGAGCAGATAAGCTGCTGACACTTCCACTAGTTTCAATATCACCATTAGAATGACCAGGAATATCACCACGATCTAATATTGGACGTGGTAATGACTTTGAGCCAGTTCCATATGATGTTGATATCATTTTAGTGCCACTAATTTAAAGACAATGTTAAAACAAATCTTTCTATCCAATGTACATATAACTTGTTTTTGTTTTGAATTTAGTAAATCTTATTTATTCAATGTTTATATATCTGTTTTTCATATAAACGTAGAACCGATTTTTATATCTTCAAATATTTTTTTTGGTTTTCAATCAGAATAACCGATGAAATTAACAAACAATTAAAAATAAACTTCTTCTTTTTCATATTTGATATTTTTCTTTTCGTGCTTCCTTTTCATGGTAAATACAAAATTATAAATAATGATAAGATGTGTAAAATTGGGTTTGCCCACAAATTTCGACTTAAAAAACTAAATGAAATATGAGGAAGAAATATACGAGGAGAATTCTTTCTTATTTTTACATTTCGTTCTTAAGCTTTGGTTTTTGTACTCGATAAGGAAATTAAGCTTTGAATTCATTGATCTTATGAACGCCGTGGATGAGTATATTTTGTGAGTGGTTTTTTTTTCTAAATTTTAGAATTAAAATATTTGATGGTAGAGAAACTTTTGTTCAATTCATGTGAGCATATAAGGAATTTGTTGCTTTGAATATATCTTATGGAGAAATATGAATGGCATCGATTGGTATATTTGTTGTTAGTTGTTCGCTATTCTGATTTTAGAATTAAATTGTATTTTTGAAAATATTTTGTATGGTCGATTGTGTGTATAATTTGATAATATTGAATGTATTATATTATTTCTGCGAGTTTCTCGTGTACTTTTAGATAACGCTAGCTTAACATTTTGAAATCTTTAGAAATTAGGCCAAGAATTGAATTGAATTTTGTTATAAGTAATGGACATATGCATGTATCTTTGATTTCTTTTTCAAAAATTATAGATATATTGATATTTTATGATCAACTAAGGATTATTTACCCAGGAACAATTCTTTTTTAATAGAACCAGAACTTCCTTTCGATGTTCTAAACATTGGTTCTCAGCAAACCAACTGGGCTAAAATTCATGGGTTCTTTGAATGCATTCCTCGATAATTTTTGTTTCTAAGTTGATAAAATGCAAATAATTATCAAAAAAAGTTTGAAAATGCAATTTGCAAATTTCGAAAAAAAGATCGGAAGGATTTTGTAAAAAAGTCCTTTCAATAGTTTTGTCGAAATTTTTGTGTTTAATAAGTTTTTCCGACGGTAAAAGAAAATCGCATTCCTCTTTATTCATTATCATGGCACAATTTTTAGAGTTTATTTTCTTCAACATTATTTTTAAAATTCCATAGCCGACAATATATCTTTTTGGTGGGTCTGCGACGTCGGAAGTACTCTTGGAGTTTAAGGTTTCATTTATTTTCGCTTCTTTTTCTGTATAATCTAAAACAATTTCAGAGCTTTGTGCCAATAATCTGGATGTAATTTCATTAGAATTATCAATATAAGTATCTTCTAATGGATTATCCCAATTAAGTAAAATGTCTTCATCAGTTTCACAATTCTTATTTGCATATGAGAACGTTATAATTCTCATTGATATTAGGCGCGCAACTATTTGAATGAACTCGTGGACACTAGGATTTCTGTTATTGTTATAATGAGTTGAGCGTCATGCATAAATATACATCTCTGCACATGAAGCCAATAAATGCAATATGCCAATATTCTTTTATTATACATTTCTCTGCCGGCGGCATTTCTTATATCATATCCTGACTGCTGTTTTATTACAGACGAAAGCGGATGAACGTGTTTTTACACCATCAACGCAATGACGTTTGTAATTGCCGAAAGGAATTTCTTTGGCGGGTCCTAAATACGTATTTCAATCCCTTTCTTGACCTCGCCAAAGACATTTCTTCTTAAGTGTTTTCCTATCGTTAAAAGGATTTACACAAGTGTTTTCTGAGTCATCGCTATGCATTTTCGTCTAACAAAATGCATTAGGTAATAAAAGCAAACTAGGCAATTATCGTTCAGTTCTAAGAACAATTGAGAAAGGAATTTCTTTTCGGTTTATAGAATTTTTGGTGGGAACTAACGCCCGCATTTAAACACCAAAATTTTACTATAAAAGGGACGAACCGAAGATGGAGTCAGAGATAGTCGAGAATATACACGCGAGCTGATCTTACCTTAGTTTCGAAAACTGGACCAAGCCATAAATTCCCTAACGTGAGGCTGCGTTAGAAGTTTAAGAACTAAGAAAAGATCAAGGAAGCAAAATAACGTAAGAATCGCGTAATAATAATATTAATAAAATTGCATACAACAAAACTTATAACTAATAATGATTTAATAAAATATATCTGTACTTAAATTTAAAATATCATTGTAAGATATAATCCGTCAAAATAATAGTTTTTTTTTTTGCAGGGAGACCCAATTTCGTAAGATATTAATTAAATTGAGTACCATTTTTTGTTAATGGCTTCCGATATGGATTTTTTTCCGCGCAATTACGACTATTTAGGCAGTCAAAAACTTTATCAAAACTACGAGCGAATTTACTCGTCGCTGCTGCATATAATTTCATCGTTTGTGGAAAGGAGTTATATAGTGCATTGCAAAAATTGCGCAGTCATCGTTTTCAGTATAATGTGGATAAATGTCATAATCACTCCTAAATTCGTGAAAAGAATGATTTTTTAATATTATTCAATACAGATATTTGAGAATTTGCCAGTATTTATTTTATTTACGCATAATTTATTTAAAAAATGATCGAAAAAGTCGAATTTTTTTCAAAGAAAAAAAATTTTTTTTTTTTTTTTAAGACCTACATCGTTTTTTCAAAATGGACGCTGACCCCGATGGAAAAAACACAGCTATAGTAGCGTCAGGGTTTGCTACACAACATGTAAAAGCAACAACAATATAACCCAAATATTTATCGGATTCAGCGCCTGAGATCCCGATGGATTTTAGTTACCTAAAATTGCAAGAGATGGCGCAGCCATCGTTTTCCATATAATGTGGATAGTTTTAATATAATCAATTTCATAAATTCGTGAAAAAAATTATTTTTTAATATCATTCAATAAAGATTTTTGTGAATTTGCTAGTATTTATTCGATTTACGCATAATTTATTTAAAAAATGATCGAAAAAGTTGAACTTTTTCAAAGAAATTTTTTTTTTTCTTCTCGAGACTCAGATCGTTTTTTTCAAAATAGACCCTGAACCCGATGAAAAAACATAGCAATTGACTCAGTTAAAAAGAAATATTACGCTTTGACTTGATGTAAATATGTGTTTTTTCCTCGGGGTCTGCGTCTAGGTCTGCCCCATGACACGTAAAAGTAACAACAACGTAACCCAAATATTTCTCACCTCGATAGATTTTAGTTACGTAAAATTGCAAGAGATAGCGCAACCATTGTTTTCGACACAATCGAACCAAAAATGCCATAATAAATCTCATAAATTTCTGAATAAAATTTTTTTTTAATATCATTCAATAAAGATATTTGAGAATTTGCTAGTATTTTTTTATTTATGCGTAATTTACTTAAAAAATGATCGAAAAAGTTGAATTTTGTTAAACGAAATTTTTTTTTTCTTTTCGAGACTCAGATCGTTTTTTTTAAAACTGACCCAGACCCGAATGAAAGAAGCGCACCTAATGTTGTAATACATATATTAGTGCCGGATTACACGCGGTGTTTTTTGGGTAGAATTCTAGACATAGGCATCGGTGGGTTGGAGGTGAGGCAGAAGATCTACCTCTCTAAATGTTGGCGCAACCGTTTTTTTTACGCACACAAACAAGAGTCACTATTTGTGTCGGTTTCGAAAAAAATTGAAAGTTCAAGCGCGCTATTCGATTACTGACGGTCAACAGGCAATCATAAACTAAAAGTACATAGTAAATAGTAAAATAGTAGATCCTAACATTTTGAACTGTTTAGGTTCGACTGATGCTTGATCACACACACTAATACAATCCTTGTGTAGCTTATATAAAAGACTATGGCATAAATATACCTCGTCTAATCGGTTTGGTAGATTTCTACCCAAAACTTGACGGTAGATTTCTACCGCGTGTAATCTGCCAGTTAAACCAAAAATTTAAACAACTTGTTTAAAATTTTTCAGTATACATAAGGTGATTTTTTAGGCGTGATAGAAATTTAAATTCAAAAAAATAACACAAAAAGTTAATTTTTGATCAAAGATATTTTTTCACTTGAAAATCCAATTCATGACATTAGTATTTAAAAATTACTTCAGGCATATGACCACTGCGAGTATTCTTAACGTTGTTCATTCTATCAGTGCAATTTGTGTTCACTTTCTCCAGCACTGTTGGCTGTATGTCATGAATAACACGAATAATGTCGGCTTCCAAGTCTTTAGTTGTCAGCTTAAACCAGGGACTCCACGTAACTCCATATTAAATAGTCGAAAGATGTTGGATTGCACCCTCTTGGAGGCCAATTTATGGAGACATGTCTCCAAATTACATTAATAATAAATCGAGATTTCAATGAATGGATGATTTGTATCACTGTATGGCACGTAGCGTTACCCTGTTGAAACCATATATCGGCAGGATCAATGATCAAGGTCCTGAAACAATCTCATTGGCCATAACGTGAACTTCTGCTTCATTTTTAAAGAAATTGGGACCACTGATTCTACCAGCGTATAAACGACATTTGCTGAGTGTAATGGAGTCCCTAGAGTCCCTTCTGAATTGGTCTCACTCCGAAAGCGACAATTTTTGCTTATTAAACCAAAATGTTGCTTGTCCCTGAACACAATTTTGTGACAAAATTTGTATATAAATCACACGAATTGACGACCGATTTTCAAAGTAAATTTGGATAATTCTTAATCGTTCCTTAAGCGTGACCCTACTCATGATTATTTGTCAATATAGATTGACAATATCAAAAAGATCGGTCAAGATTACCTCTAGCTTGGATTGACAGTTATCCCTACCGGTAGTTCTCAGGGGTGGCTCTACCATATAGGCGAACTAGGCGTCCGCCTAGGGCGCTAGAATGTTGAGGGCGCCAAAAAACACGGCATTTATAATTTTTTTGTTCATTTTCATATAAATCTAAAATTCATTCAGTGATCACAGATTTAACATAAAACATTCCAACGGAATTGGAACTAGAACCAATTCGCATGCGATTAAAGAAAATAATTTTCATATGAAGGACAAGATAACTTCATTCAGAACCCCCAGGAAAGATTTAAAGTGCATTTTTGCTTCACAGTCTACAAAATGTAACAATACAGCATTTGTATGCATCATGTACTAAGCTTGAGGCAGCATTAAGTCATGACTGCTCTAAAGACATCGAAGCAGTGGATTTATGTAACCCAGCCACTCCATTGTACTTATTTCAAGACTTATTTTAAGTTTACGGGCGCCATTTTAAATACATTAAATTTGTAGGTGGGCAGTTGATGTCCTGACATTTTATTTGTAAAAATGCCATTGACGAAGAAACAATGAAATTTTTGCCACATACATTTACTATAAAAATACTTTATATATGTTGTTTCAACTAAAAATGCGTTACGGTTGACAGGAATGAATGAATATTTTTTTTATAAAAAAAAAAAGATTCAACTAAAATCATTAATATTTCTAAAATTTTCTCAGAAAAAAAATTATTTCGAGAAAAATTCTCGAAATTTTTGAAATATCAATCCTTCCCGGAATTGTAATTAGTAGAAACCAGACTCGAGATATCAAAAATTTCTCATAAAAATTCATTACGGTCAATGCATTAAAGATTCTTTCTAAAATTCATCCCATGATCATTACGAGATGCCGCATTAAATTGTCAGATCTGTTGAATCATAAACAAATTTTTGCTTTTTGTCATTGTTGTCCGCCATTTGCTTTTGGGTAATACTAAAAATATTAATATTAAATTCAAATTAAACTGGAAATAGACCGACTTTCTTACATTTGTCATTTGCATATGATTTTTATATCTCTTGATTTGAAGTATATCCTTCCTTCTTGCGTTTGTTTCTGTTTTTATTTTAATTATAATTTCATTGAATGAAAAACTATGCGATGTTTGTTAAAACTAATTTTAAAAAGTGTCAAACTGTTGAATATTGATTGTCCAAATATTTTCAAGAAATCGTAAATTATAGGACAAATTGTTCTGTTGAACCTAACCATGAATCAACAGAAAGGCATCGGTTCATGCCTTAGTTATGTTAATGAAACGGAGACGGGACGGCGACGGAACGACAAAAACAAATACTTGAAATTGTATGGCCGCTGTTATGTTGAATTGAATCATATTTTACGAACGTTCCGTAAAATTTGATTCAATTCACTTTGAATCCGTGTTTTGACATTTGTCTTAATTAGATATCGTATTTTTTTCATATTGTGAATGAATTTTAGATAAACAAAAAAAATGGCTTTCAAAAATAATAAAAAAAAAGAAATGTGCAAAATTTAATGTTTTTATTGAGATTAATAATTATATTGAAATAAAATAAATTTTTTTTAAATGGAATAAGAAAATTTTATTTCATTTCACAAAAAGATACTTTTAGAATGGTCACTAATTTTTGTCTCTTGTTGGAAAATTAGGAAATGAAACTAATAGTCCATTACACATTTTTTTTATTATTCCAGTTATATTTGAAATCAAACACAAAATTTTTGGAAAATTAATTCATCAAATGTCAAAAAGTGAAACAACGCTTTCATAAACATAACTGCATCGCATACCGTTCCCGTCGCCGTCCCGTCTCCGTTTCGTTAGCATAACTAAAGCGTTATGATTCGGTTCAACTATTAATTTTAAACTGGTTTTAGTTTTGGTTTGGCTCGACCGAATCATGTTGGTTTTGGATTTAGTTTTGGTTTGGTAAATTTCGATGGTTCAGTGGGTTTGGTTCGGTTCAAACGAACCGGTTTGCATCTCTGGTTTATTCATATATTTTTCTTTTTTTAGACGAACTCGCTAAGTATACTAAATTTTTTTTGGAAATCTTCTATCTTCTTCTTCGTCTATACATATAAAACTGAAATTTTGTTGTTTGCTTATTTGTTGTTTGTTTGTTTATCCCCTATAGACTTGAAAACTTCTAAACCGATTTTAATAAAATCTGGTACATATGCATATGTATTTATTTATTTATTTTTCTTTATTTATTTAGCTTAATACAAGCGAGAGTCAAGATAATATATATAAATAAAGTTATATATATATAACCTTTTTTAGATTAGTTTTGCTCTGGCAAAAGTCGAAGTCCTTCGCGTTAGAATTAGCAGCACGTAACATCGGAGATCGGTTCATTTTTACCGTAGTCCGTCCTATGGTACTTTATTTTAAAAAGTTCAAGGGACCTCAAAGAGCGAGAATTGATGTTTAAATTCATTTGGTTTAAAAGGAGAGGAGCGTCAATGTTGCTGTTAATAATTTGGTGAACGAAGACAACATCGGCCACATCACGCCTCTTTTCTAAAGAATGAAGCCCAATCAGTTTTAGTCTGTCCTCGTAGGGAGGCAATAGAAAGGGGTCTCTCCAAGGAAGGTCTCTTAGTGCATAACGAACGAATCTTCGTTGAACAGACTCTATCCTACTAATTTGGTACTTGCCGTAGGGAGAACATACCTGGCTGGCATATTCGAGTATCGGTCTGACTAGAGTAATAAAGAGGGCTTTGGTAATAAGAGGATCCATAAACTCTTTTGACCATCGTTTAACAAAACCTAAAGTCGAATTGGCTTTATGCACCAATGAGTCTATGTGTAATTTAAAATCAAGTTTACTGTCACAGATCACACCCAAATTATTAATACTATTGACTCTCTCGATTTTCGATAGGGGTTGTAATGGGGAATATAAAACCTTCCTTAATTCGGCCAACCGTAGCCCAATTTTCATGAAACTTGGAATGTATTTGTTTCAAGGGAAGTGAAATGATTTTATCATGTGTCCCAGGAGGTTGGCGGAGCAAATGATATTAGGGTGTAATTAAAATAGCTCAGTTGTTCCAAACATATTTCTCACTTTGAAGGGTTTATCTATATAAATAAAATCGTTTCTGTACGTTTGTACAAAATCCATAATCTCCGAAAATTCTTGACGGATTGGCTTGAAATTTTTACTGAATATCCCATGTGATTATGACCAGGTTTATATATACTTTTTATGTACCTATGTTAGGCAGGTAAAAATTGATTTAATAAACAAAGCTCAGGGCCAATCTTTAGAATTGTGCGGTTCATATCTAGACACGGATTACTTCTCTCATGGACAATTATATGTTGAGTGTTCTAGAGTCGGCAGAGTCTGCATAGAGAATGGAACAAAAAAAAATATTGTATACCCAAAAATATTGTGAAATTAAACATATTAGAAACGTGCTCCTTCTCTTTTTGATTTAACCAGACTGAGCCACAGCAACGCGTGGCCGGGTACACCTAGTTGTATATAAAAAAATGTATTTCCAATACTTTAACAAAAAATTATGTTTAACTTCGCGACAAAAGATTTTTATTGTATGCATTGAAATTTCCGACGATATCAATATAACGGCGAAAGCAAATAAGGGTATTCTCTAAGCGTTGTGAGACTTGGTGTATCGGTTTATCTTTTATGATTGTAGCATCATACAGGGATGTATCGAAATTATTACATTTCGTTTTGGGCAAAACATTATGCAAGGGCTTTTTTAATACACCACAAAATAGGTGTTTTAAGTTGTCTCCTTAGTTCGTAGTAGAAGCATAGCGAATTAAATTATTTTAAATTGATATGTACAATACATTTATTATTGGCTATTATTGATATTTATTAATTAATTACATTATATAATAAATTTAATTTAACCAATTCTAATTTGTAAAAGATCTATGTATTTTCATTTGTAAAAAGTTGGAACAGGATAGTGTGAAATAAAAAAAAAAAGGAAATTGAGAAAGATAAAAAATTAAAAATATTACAACTAGAGGATGAAAAATTATTTAAAAACGGGAAACAGTTTTACTTTTATTTATATTTTTTTCGAATTAGAGAAAGGATAGCTTATGGATTGGATTAGCAACATGAAAACAATCTTAAGAAAACTTGAGCAAAATGAATAAAAAAAATTCCCGACCCGTTTTTATTTCCTTTTACTAAAAATGATTAACAAAATGCAAAATTTGCGACGATAAAAAATGTTATTCAATTTGGGAACAAACTGAATTTTTTCGTATTTAGCTGTACCCGACCACGCGTTGCTGCGGATCAGTCTGGTTAAATGGGAAAGAAAAGAAAAAGCGAACGTTCCTCGTATGTTTAATTTCACAATGCTTGTGGTTATACAACATTTTTTGTTGTTCTATTTTCTGTGCAGATATAGGTATTTTCTGGTTTGCCGACTCTAGAACACGCAACATATAATTTTCTGTGTGAGAAGCAATCCGTGTCTAGATCTAAACCGCACAATTTTAAAGATTGGCCCTGAGCCTTGTTGATGGTGATAGCAAACGCCAATCGAATCGGTAATTGCAATCTCTTAAATTGAAATGGCATATCCGTTGGAATCATAGGAATGCGAGGAATGCGAGGAATGAGGATATCTTCACCTTTAAAAGGTCCTGTCAAGATTGTTGCTTCTACGATGTTGCTCTCTAATTTTTTTACTGCAAGCCGCGTGCCGTTGCAAAGCTTTGGATGGTTGATATTTCGCAACATGATAATTGGCAAACCGACTTTCAATTGCAGTCCGTGCAGTGGCATCCCTGGGAGATCGCGTGAATTCAAAAATGTTGGATAATTAACCGTTCCATCTGCTTCCACAACAATGTCGACGAATTTGTATGTGACCACCTCGCTTTGAATGTTGGATTGAATAATATTGTTAAGTTCGTAGACGTCTTTGTTCTTGGCCGCAAGAATAGTTCGTTCAGTTAGCCAGTCGTGATTCTTGTAATTAGTTTGAATATTGGGAAATACTTTTTCAACCAACTCTTCTTTTGACGTCACTTAATTGCAGAAGTTATGAGGCAATGAAATTCGTCCTGACGTCAGATCAACCGTCACCTTTCCGTTCCTAATTTCCAGCAATTGATGTGAGAATATCTCTGCTGACCGATAGTTTTGCAGCTGGACTCGCATATTTGTAGTTAATTTTAATGTCTTTACGCGTCGCCACAAATTAGAGTATTTCAGGCAGGCATTTATTTCGTCCGCTGGTGTCGATCGAGGAATTACAGGTAATGTTTGCCTGAAATCGCCTGCAAGCAATATTAATGCGTTCTCAAATGGTGTGATATTTGTACGTAAGTCTTGCAATGATCGATCAAGTGCCTCGAGCGATTTTTTGTGCGCCATTGTGCATTCATCCCAAACAATAAGTTCACATTTCTGCAATACCTTTCCCATGCCGGATGCTTTGGAAATGTTGCATGTGGGACTTTCAATGAATTGAATGTTCAATGGCAATTTCAAAGCAGAATGAGCCGTTCTTCCACCATTTTTGAATCCCCTCTTTTACCATTCCACTGAGTACATCCAGCAGCGCACAGACCCAAACACTTCATGTTTTACCATGAATTCCATCAGGGATTTCAGCTTCTGTTTGAAAACACGTGCTGCAATGTCATGCCTATCCACCGGTGATTGGCCAGGAAGTCAGAGCTTTTGTATTGTAAATCGTCCCAAGCTGGAAATTTCATCTAAGATTTTGTTAAATTCAGCATTTTCATTTTTAAATGCCTTTTTGGTTTTAGGGTTTCCAACACATGAGACTCTACGTATTAAATGTCTTTCGGCTTTGGGTTTTCAAAATGTTACGCCAATTAGTAGAGTAGGTTATAGTTTTAAAATTTAATTTTGTATGTTTAAAAAACTTGATTTTTGGCATAAACACTATTTTTACGATATCTTTTTTTAGCTCGTATTATAATTTTTAAAATTGGCGAATTTTCATTATTGCTGTACAAAAAAAATGTTTTTATAAGCTTTATTTAATTGCTAGGTTGTAACCCGTCCTAAGACGGCTTCCTAAAAATTTCGGTTTACAAATCGCTGTAAATTAACAAAATGTATTCAAGCGTAGCATCTTAATTCGGAACATAATAAATCTTTTACCCCGTTCTCATAGCACCACTGGTTATATATTTCATGTCATAAGTCGATCTATTCAGAATGCACATTATTTACTCCGCAACACCCCGAGCGAAGATATTAAATTGATCCCATTTCTCCGGTTCGTAAAATAGCTCCCGTCAAACATATATTACGTAAAGGCAAAAACCTCTATTGAGTAGGGGCCTAAACAACCGCCGCGCCAAAGTCGTGAGAGATAGAACTATTTTATCTTCGACAGAAAAAATCCCCATGAAAACCTCCGAAACTTTGCGCACACTGTAATCGTGTGTGACGTCTACATACCAAGTTCCAAAATTGTATTGTCTCCAGCGCCAAAGCGGTAAGAGATAGAACTATTTGGTCTTCGACAGAAAAAATCCCCATGAAAACCTCCATAACTTTGCCGAACATCGTACTCGCGTGGGACCTCTAAATACGAAGTTTCACAATTTTATTGACTCCAGCGCCAAATTAGTGAGAGGTAAAACTATTTGCTCTGCGACAGATATAATCCCCATGAAAACCAGGACAACTTTGCCGAACATTGAACTTGTGTGTGACGTCTGCATACGAGGTTCCAAAATTTGTGTTGATTCCAACGCCAAAGTGGTGAGAGATAGAACTGTTTGGTCTTCGACGGAAATAATCCCCATGAAAACCTCCACAACTTTGCTGAACATTGTTATTGCGTGTGACTTGTATATAAAAAGTTCGTAAATTTGTATTGCCTCCAGCGCCAAAGCGGTGGGAAATGGAACTTTGCCGTGTACGTTAGAATGTCCGGCATAAAGATCTTAATAAGATTGCCTCAGGTCAGAATCATGTCCGATGTATATTTCAGATTATAAATGAGGTTTTCCGAAATAAACTTTCAAGTCCCCCTTTGTAACCCCTCCGACCCCCAATCTCCCCGGAAACAAAATTGCTCCACGTTTCAAGTAATTCTCTACAACATATCAAAGTGTTTCTTTTTTTTTTTGCTCAACGAATTTTCTTTCCGGACAATATAGGACGGACAGAGGGAAAGAAAGAAGGATTAGCTTTTTACATATATAATAATTAATCAAACAGAAATGATGTTAATTCATAATTTAGTAAAACATTCATTTCTTTGAATCAACTTTGAATCCAAATCTAAAAACCCCTCGTTTTTTTTTTAATTAAAACTACCAGTGACAGTAATTATTTTGAGAAATTGGGGGCAATTCTTAAAATTCGTCGAGAATTTTGAAAATTCAGCCTTGTCAATTATAAATACCTTTTTTTGTGGCTTTAAGCTTTCCAAAAAATGAGAAATGAAATGGCTTTCGGTTGTCGGCTTACAAAATTTTACTCCATTTAGTAGATATATAATTTGCTCGCTACATTTCAATAAACAGGATCTAAAGTGAATAATTTAGTTTTGTACGCTTAAGAGAAATTTGTTTTTTGGAATGAATAACGCAAACATTTTTCGCAATTCTGATGTTCCAGAATACATAAGCATTAAGCCCATTTAAAGTGTTGCCCCTCCGAATTAATATTTTTAACGCCGCCACTACGCTCATCTTTATTTTCATAATATATATATCTGATGAATGCGTGTGTGAGTAAGAGTAATCACGTTTTCTCGTTGCAAATCAACGAATTTTTTAGATGCTTGTGGCTTTGTATTAGTGATTCATTTGTTTAAATCAATTATTACTTGACTCAGGTGCAACATAGGTAAATAAAAAGTGCATATAAACATGGTCATAATCACATTGGACATTCTGTAAAAATTTCAAGTCAATTGATTCAGAAGTTTCGGAGATTACCGGTTAGGAACAAACGAACATTTACGATTTTATTTGTATAGATTTAATTTAACCAATTCTAATTTTTAAAAGATCTATGTATTTTCATTTGTAAAAAGTTGGAACAGGATAGTGTGAAATAAAAAAAAAAAGGAAATTGAGAAAGATAAAAAACTAAAAATATTACAACTAGAGGATAAAAAATTATTTAAAAACGGGAAACAGTTTTACTTTTATTTATATTTTTTTCGAATTAGAGAAAGGATAGCTTATGAATTGGATTAGCAACATGAAAACAATCTTAAGAAAACTTGAGCAAAATGAATAAAAAAAATTCCCGACTCGTTTTTATTTCCTTTTACTAAAAATGATTAACAAAATGCAAAATTTGCGACGATAAAAAATGTTATTCAATTTGGGAACAAACTGAATTTTTTCGTATTTACTTAATACTTTTTACTAAAAATAAAAAAACTATTTAGGAAACAAATTTCACAAAGGAGTAAGTAAAATGGTAAAACCTCGATCCTTTCAAAAATAAAAATTTAAACCGAAGTGTGTTCGAAGCTCGTTGTCATTTGCTTTGCATACAATTTTGTAATAAAAAGGAATACTCTTATAATGTCTTCAACGTTGAAACGAACTCGATCAAGACATCAATTTCGACAGAAATGGGAATAAGTATAGGCACAACGGACTTATATAGGTTAGCAAAAAAAATTTAATGGTATTAAGTTTAGGGAATAATTTCTCCAGGAATAATTCAAAATCATTGAATATATAATAATATATAACTTTGAATATGAACTTGACTGCCTCTGTGTGTATGGAAAATAGCAACTATATGGAAACGTCGATATAATGATAATACGAAATTTAAAAGCTACGGTAACAAATAATTGCTTCCAATAGATAATATAAAAAGTTTTTGTCGAAAAATAGAAATTAAAAATGAAACTTGCACTGAAGAATTCAAAAAATATAGGAATTTGTTGAGGTGGAATTTTCATCGAAATCAGTTATTTTGAAACTGAATTGAGCAAGTAAATGTTTATTTTGTTGTAGTTTTTGTATGTATGAACTTTGAACAAATTCTATTAACTAAAATTTTCGTCACATTTTCGAAAATCTGAAAAGAAACAAGAAAATAGCACGTTAATATCAAAAAAAATATAAAAAAAATTTTGTTGAAAATATTATTTAATTTATTTTGTTGTTTTCTTCTTATTATTAGCATTAAATATCAACTTTATTGAAAACAATTCTTGGAATAAATATAACTTTCATTTCTTTGGGGCTATACTATCCGAAAAGTAAAAATAATTGAAACTCATTATGAAAATTGGCAATCTGTGGTGAAAACCACATTTGGTAAAATATTAGAATTAAGAATTTAGTGGAAAAGTTTGACTGGTTCAGTATGTAGCATAACATAGCAACAACAGCACGTGCTCGGTCCGGTCGTTCCACTGAAAACAATGCTGCTGTGAGGAGAACTGTTGAAGAACGCTCAAATTTATTTCCACGACGTTCCCGATAGTTAGGCTTGTCCACAAGCGCCCACATGGCGCATTTTGTGAAAGGACTAAAGGACTAAAGCCTTATAAGATCCAATTGGAGCAAGAATTAAACCCACCAGATCTTATATAGGGTCTTTCAAATGGGACATAAAAATTTTTATCTATATATGAACGCACCCTTAAACATTAATAATGACCTGTCAATGTCAAAAGGTAGATTAAAGTCAACATTTTCATCATGGTAAAGTTCACGAACGAGCAACGCTTGGAAATTGTTAAAAATTACTACTGGAAGAAAATCCAGAATTTCATCAAAATATCATCTTCAGCGATGAAGCCCATTTCTGGCTGAATGGCTTCGTTAACAAGCAAAATATGCGTTATTGGACAGCAAGAAACCCACATGTGCTTCAAGAGACACCATTGCATCCACAAAAATCACTGTTTGGTGCGGTTTACATGCGGGAGGCGTGATTGGGCCGTATTTTTTCGATCGCCATGTTACCGTCAATGGAGAGCGCTACCGTGCCATGTTGGAGGATTATTTTGGCCAGAATTCAATGAAATTGATGTGGTTTCAACAAGACGGCGCTACAGCCCACACAGCACACGTTACAATCGATTTATTGAAGGAGAAGTTTGAATTGTTATGTCCTTAATGAAAGACCCTTTACAATTTGCTGATTGGATCATTGAATATAGCGCTGGATTTTTAGGAAAAATCATCTTTTCTGACAAAGTTCATTTTCATTTGAATGGCTACGTTAATAAGCAAAATTGTCGCAATCGGACTCCTAAAAATGCAAAACCAATTGTTGAACAATCATTCATCTCGTGTCACTGGTTAGTATGTTGTATTGGCTGCTGGCATTATTGGGCCATATTTTTCGAAACTGAGGTTGGTATTGCTGTTATTACAATTACAATAGAGTGCGCTACAGAGACATGATAACCAACCTTTTATGGCATTTTTTGATACGGATCTCTTATAATTTCAACAATATGGCGCAACATACCAATCGAAACAATCGATTAAATGAAAACCAAATTTAATAGAAGTCTAGTTTCGCGTAGAAGTTATTTCATTTGCCCAAAAACATCTTGCAATTTAATACCTTCGGACTTTGTCTAGTGGGGCTACGAAAAAGATGGCGTTTATAAGAATAATCCAAAACCATTGTAGAACTCAAAGCAATATCTAACGGGTATTGTGCCGAGTGGTTTTATCCGAGTGGAATTATACCCGAGTGGAATTGTGCGAATGAGTTGTTCGAGTGTAATCGGCCTAGAACTTTTTTATGTATTCTTCTTTTTTATTACATAGAAACAAACTTGGAAATTTTTCTAATTTAGGCTGCGATAATTCATAACTTGAGATTTCTGGAATTGATATTTATATCGTGTGTATTATGGAAATATATTACCAAAACTAATAGAACCTTTCCAAAGATGTATCAAACCATTTTTGCCTTGGAAAGTATTGTTTGTACGTGGCCCTTCCCAGTATGCTGAGAAACATTAAATAGAATGTTAATACTTATTTTTGAAAGCAATAACGAGTATGAAAAGTACCCACAATTATTGATGTTATTAAATAATTATATAAAGCGTCTCAAAGTAATAATGGAACAAGCTGAAATTAATTATATTCAAAGTGTTTTTAGCCAGAGATAATATATTAGAAAATCGGGTTTATTTTTTTTTTAAACTTTTATCAATATGCAACTAAACAATAAAAACCAATAATTCAAAATCTGCTATTTAAAGAAAAATAAAATAAAATATGAATGCAAAAGTAAAATTTAGCCTCAAAGATATAATGGAACACGTCATTAAAGGCGCGAAATTGTTAAGTAGAATTGCAGCTAATTTGACTGATCTCGATGAAATATTCAGGGGTATACCTTTTTATGACTTTGGCATTATTTGTTGAATTCTGGAGTGAGCGGTTTAGCAAAAATCTATAGTGTGGCGCTAAAAGGTCCTCAAATCACGGTTGACTGAAGAAAATTAATAATTCTTTATTCAAAAAGTGGTAAAATGGTTCGGGAAATATCGTCAATTATAAATCGCGGATCCACTACAATATTTAATATAATAAAACGATGCGAAAACATCACCAACTATCAAAATAAGGCCAAGCTCAGGTGAGGAAAATTTTCACGGACGCAGACGAACGATGGATAATTCAACAAACCAGGCAGAATCCTCACCTTAGTGCACCGAAACTAGGAGCAGAAGTAGAGAAATGTCTATGGAGAAAAGTTATTCCCGAAACTGTAAGAATTATTCTAAGGAAACACAGGTACAATGCAAGGTTAGCCAGGAGAAAGCTCTTTATAAACAAAGTGAATCGCTAAAGAAGGCTTGATTTTGCTAAGAAATATGGCAACAATGACTTATCGTTCTGGGAATGAGTTGTGCGCAGAAAGTCAAATGGGGAGCGTAAAGAAACAAAACTTTAAGTCAAGCGTTAAACACGGTGGAGGTTCAGATATGGTTTGGGGTGCTATGTCTGCAGCAGGTCCTGGAAATCTCTTCATAATAGATGGCATGATATATAAAATGAAGTATATAGAAATTTTAAAAGCCAATGTGAAACGAGAGTGGCGAAAAATCGGGAATAAACAATAATTTTGTCTTTTACCAAGCCAACGATCCAAGACACAAGGCCTATAAAGTCAGAAATTGTCTTTTGTATGACTGCCCACATGCTTTGGAGACACCACTCAGTCTCGGGATCTAAATGCTATTGAGCACTTATGGAGTCATTTGGATGAAAAATTGAAAAAGCTGTGTATCTTTAACAGAAATCAACTTAACGTAATGTAAAGGACGAATGGGCTAAAATTGAGCCTTGCATCTGTCGGAAGCCGGTCGAGTCTATGCCAAGTCGTTTAAAGGCAGTTAAAAGACAAAAATAAATATAAATTTTTTAAAAAATATTATTATTATTAAGTTAAAACATAAAGTAATGTAAAATCGGCCTATAGCCGATTTTTTGATGCCCTATGGTAGAAATGGGAGAGAAAAATTGTGAAAACTAACAATATATCGAGGTTTTCCTTCATAACTTTGTTTGCCCTTTTCAAAATTTTCTCTAATTTGTAAGTAACTCAGACCCTAGTAGCATAAGTCTAATTTGCAAATTTCATTCAAATCAGTGCATTAGTTCTGAAAATACATCAAAAAAACTTTCTGAACAGGGTTATTTCTTCCTACGACAACTTCTTTCTCCACTATCCTGAGACCGATATCACTGAAATTTATAATGGTATGGTCTATTAATGTAGTCAACCAATATAATTAATTTAAACAAAATTGCTTTACCAATTTTCCAATTAAACCCGAAAAACTATATAAAAAAAAACGACAAAACTTTATGGCCGCCCCAGTTTTTCCTTAATAACTTCGCTGCCCCTCAGTCGATTTTGCTGAAATTCAATACCAAAACCACTATAGCAATAACCAAGTAGCATTCTAAATTTCATCAAAATTGCATAACGCGTTTTTGAGTTATTTTGTCAACGGACGGACGGTAGTACCAAACATGGAGCATTAATATAGGGAATTTTTTTCAGAATTTTGGCTCATTTTCAAAACCCAATCACCCCAATTTGTTCTGCCAGAATTTCACAATTTTTTTTTCTAAGTATTCTATAAGATGTCACCTTTTCAGCGCGCTATAACATAACTTGATAGGATTAGAACTACTAAAGTTATACGATTCTAAAGCCAACTATTGGAAAAAAAACGCCACGAACTTTCTGCTTAACTGAATATTTTAAGGTTTTTCTCTCCATAACTTCGTTTCTTCATTCTCAAATTGGCCCAAATTCACAGGTAGGCTGGCGTCTAATAGTATAAACACGTTTCGTAAATTTGATTCAAATCCGTATATAACTTTTTAAAATACATTGGAAAAACTTTATAAACAGGCTTATTTTAGGATACAACTATTTCTTTCTCCAGTGTCCTTAGACCGATTTGACTGAAAATTAACTCGGTATCGTCTATTTATGCAGTTAACCTACATAATTAATTTGAACAAAATCGGGTCACAAATTTTCCAATTACATCCGAAAAACTATAACGAAAAAAACGACAAAACTTTCTGGTCACCCTGGTTTTTCCTTTATAACTTTGCCCCCCGTGGATCGATTTAGCTCAAATGCTATACCAAACCAAGTTAAGGAATAAGCAACTCAAATTATAAATTTCATCAAAATCGGATAACGCGTTTTTGAGTTATCTTGTCTACGGACGGACGGACGGACGGACGGACGGACATGCAAAAATCGATATAACTTTTGATTCCCTACACAACCATACCTTTGAAATTTTTCTCCGATTATTATTTCTATGTGTTACACACTTAGTGACAAAACTAATATACCCTCTGGTAGTACCTACCATAGGGCATAAAAAGTTAATTTATGACTATGTTCCATTATATCTTTGAGGCTAATTTTTACTTTTGCATTAATATTTTGTTTTATTTTTTTTAAATTGCACATTTTGAATTAAACTTTTTTATTTTTTTATTATATATTAATAACAGTTTTCAAAAAAAATGAGACCGATTTTCTAACACATTATTTCTGGCTAAAAATACTTCGAATATCATTAATTTCAGCTTGTTCCATTATTACTTTGAGACACTGTATATAAAAGGCTAGTCCTTCTTTCTTTCTTTCTTTCTGTCCGTCGTATATTGTCCGGATGCTTCCGCATCCACCGTATTCGCCAGATCTGGCCCCCAGCGACTATTTCCTGTTCTCAGATCTCAAAAGAATGCTTGCTGGGAAGAAATTTTCGTCGAATGAAGAGGTGATCGCCGAAACTGAGGCCTATTTTGAAGCAAAGGACAAAATGGTATCGAAAAGTTGGAGGGTCGCTATAATCAGTGTATCACCCTTGAAGGGAATTATGTTGAATAAAAAAAACGAATTTTGCCAAAAAAATGTGTTTTACTATGGTAGACCGGGGACTTTTGAATTGACCTGTTAGGTGGTAATCCGTCCTAAGACGGCGTCCTAAAAATTTCAGTTTACAAATCACTGTAAATTAACAAAATTTATTCAAGCGTAGCATTTTAATTCGCAACATAATGTATCTTTTACCCCGTTCTCGTAGCACCTCTGGCGATATATTTCATGTCTTAAGTCGACCTATTCAGAATATACACAATTTACCTCGCAACACCCTGAGCGAAGACATCAAATTGACCCCATTTCCGCGGTTGGTAAAATAGCTCCCGTCAAACATATATTACTAAAACAAAAACCTCTATAGAGTAGGGGCCTAAACAACCGCAGCGCCAAAGTGGTGAGAGATAGAACTAGTTTACCTGCCACAGAAAAAATCCGCATGGAAAACTCCACAACTTTGCTGAACATTGTAATCGCGTGTGACCTCTATATAGAAAGATCAAAAGTTTCGATTGACTCCAAAGCGGTGAGGGATGCAACTTTTTGCTTTTCGACAGATATAGTCCCCATGAAAACCTGCAAAACCTTGCCGAACATTGTAATCGTGTGTGACGTCTATATACGAAGTTCCGAAAGTTGTGTTGATTCCAGCGCCAAAGTGGTAAGAGATAGAACTATTTGCTCTTCGACAGATATAATCCCCATGAAAACCTCCACAACTTTGCTGAACATTATAATCGCGTGTGACGTCTATATCAAAAGTTCGTAAATTTGTATTGCCTCCAGTGCCAAAGCGGTAGGAGGTATAACTTTGTCGTGTGCGTCAGAATGTCCGGCATGAAAATCTTAATAAGATTGCCTCAGATTAGAATCATGTCCGATGTATATATCAGATTCTAAATGAGGTTTTCCGAAATAGGCTTCCAAACCCCCTGTTGTAATTCCTCCAACCCGCAATCTCCGCGGAAAACAAATTTCTGCACGTCTCAAGTAATTCTCTACAACATATCAAATAGCGTTTTTTTTTTCGCTCAACGAATTTTCTTTCCGGACAATATAGAACGGACAGAAGGATTAGCCTTTTATATATATAACTAGGTGGTCACCCGTCCTAAGACGGCCTCCTAGAAATTTCAGTTTACAAATCACTGTAAATTAACAAAATTTATTCGAGCTTAGCATCTCAATTCGCAACATTATAGATCGTTTACCCCGTTCCCGTGACACCACTGGAGATATATTTCATATCTTAGGTCGATCTATTCAGAATGCACATTATTTACCACACAATACCGCAAGCGAAGACATTAAATTGATCCCATCTCCCCGATTGGTAAAATAGCTCCCATCAAACATATATTACGTAAAGGCAAAAACCTCCACAACCGCAGCGCCAAAGTGGTGCGAGATAGAACTATTTTATCTTCCACAGAAAAAATCGCCGTGAAAACCTCCACAACTTAGCTGAACATTGTAATCGCGTGTAACCTCTATATAAAAAGTTCAAAAGTTTCTGTGGACTCCAGCGCCAACGCGGTGAGAGATAGAACTATATGGCCTTCGGCAGAAATAGTGCCAAAGGAAAACTTCTACAACTTTACTGGGCATTGTAATCGCGGTTACCCGTATATAAGAAGTTAAAAGTTTCTATTGACGCCAGCACCAAAGCGCTGAGAGATAGAACTATATTGTCTGCGACAGAAATAATCCGCATGAAAACCTGCACAACTTTGCCGAACATTGTAATCCTGTGTGACGTCAATATACGAAGTTCCAAAATTTGTGTTGCTTCCAGCGCCAAAGTGGTAAGAGATAGAACTATATGGTCTTCGGCAGAAATAGTTCCAAAGGAAAACTTCCACAACTTTGCTGAGCATTTTAATCGCGGTTACCCCATATCAAACGATCCAAAGATTTTATTGACTCCAGCGCTAAAGCGGTGACTGACAGAACTATCTGGACTTCGAGAGATATAATCCTCATGAAAACCTCCGAAACTGTGCTCAACATTTTAATCGCGTGTGACCTCTAAATACGAAGTTCCAAAATTTTATTGACTCCAGCGCCAAAACGGTGAGAGATAGAACTATATGGTCTTCGACAGAAATCATCCCCATGAAATGCTCCATAACTTTCTTGAACATTGTAATCGTGTTTGACTTCTATATAAAAAGTTCGTAAATTTTTGTTGCCTCCAGCGCCAAAGCGGTGGGAGATGGAACCTTGTCGTGTACGTCACAATGTCAGGCATAAAAATCTTAATAATATTGCCTCAGTTCAGAATCATGTCCGATGTATATTTCAGGTTATAAATAAGGTTTTCCAAAATGAGTTTTCAAACCCCCCTTTGTAACCCCTCCGACCCCCAATCTCCCCGGAAACAAAATTTCTCCACGTTTCAAGAAATTCTCTACAACATGTCAAAAAGGGTTTTTTTTTCTCAACGAATTTTTTTTCCGGACAATATAGGACGGACAGAAAGAAAGAAAGAAAGAAGGATTAACCTTTTATATATATAACTAGGGAGTTACCCGTCCTAAGACGGGTTCCTAGAAATTTTAGCTTTAGTTTAGAAATACTTAGTATTTCTACTCCTTACCGATGTTTTGATTTCGGTGCTTTCAAATTTTCCACTAATTAAAAAATTTCCTTGAAGACCACATTTTCTGTGAAATAGTCTTCATTATTTAACAGTCGCCCCTGCCTTCTACTTTCTTTCATAAACACTTTTATGTTACTTCGATTTCTTGACCGTGATAATGCAACATAAAGTTGCCCATGACTAAAAACTGATTCACTTAAATATACACCAACAAAATCGTACGTCTGTCCCTGTGATTTGTTTATTGTGATAGCAAATGCTGGAATTATAGGAAATTGTCGTCTTTTCAATACAAATGGGAAATTACTGTCACTTGGAGCAATATCGATCCGTGGGATGAAAACGATATCTCCTTTATGACACTCAGAAATAATCTCACACGTAATAAACCTCTGATGCATATCTCTGACAATCATCCTAGTTCCATTACAAAGTCCATTCTTGGGATTCAAATTACGTATCAGCATTACGATTGCCCCATTTTTCAAACACAGTTTATGTGGTGGCATGCCCGATGGTGTTTGTGCATTTAGGAATTCTATTGGGTAATTATTGACATCAGTTACATCCTCAGAAATAATTGAATCCGAACTGCAATATATTTTCATGTTTCCGTTTAGTTTCTCAATAATCTTTGAATTAATTTCTAATGTCTCTTTATTTGTAGTAGCTAAAATAACACGTCGAGATAATTCATCAATAGAAAGTTCCTGAAGATTATCGGTGAAAACCGTATTTACAATATCATTTTGTGTAATCATATCCATAGGTATTTGAACAACGTTCTCACAAACACCATTCACAATTGGTGCATTGCCGATTCCAATGTCAAGAAGCCATTGATTGAAAGCATTTTGTCCTTCACTTCTCATATTTGAAATCAATGATAATTCGGTGAAGCTGCTCCATAAATGACTGGACTTCAAACATGCCTGGATTATGTCTGCTCGATGTCCTCTTGGTATTACTGGAAGTGTTTGTCGGAAATCACCACCAATAACCATAGCCTTTCCTCCAAATGGTGCATCGTTCTCCATCAATTCACGAAGAAGCAAATCAATGCATCGGAGGCCATCCTTAGGTAACATTGTAATTTCATCAATAATTATCAAAGATGAATGTCGCAATAAATCGGCTTCTTGTGAGTCCTGCTTAATTCTTGACACAGATGTGTCCAATAATGGAATGGGCAGTTTAAATCCACTATGAATCGTTCTACCGGTTTTCATTAGAGTAGCAGCTATACCTGTTGAAGCAAATGCAAGAACAATTTGTCCTCGACCTCGAATAAAACTCATCAGAGTATTGTACAGATAAGTTTTTCCTGAACCACCTGGACCATTTAAAAAATATAATTTTTGACTTGATTGATTGTCGATGCCAGCAACAATCTTGTGAAATGATTCGCTTTGCTGTTGATTTAATGTTGGAATCAGTCTTTCAGCATTTAATTTCTCTTCTGTCTGACTGAACTCTTGTGGCTCTTGAAGAGTTCCAGTAGGTTTTGGTAAGCCAATTTTCGAACATGACAATCCATGCTGCTGAAGCACAAATTCTATGTCATGAAGAGCTAAATTGCTCGAGACTTCTTCATCGTAATTGCGTAAAAAGTCAAGAATCATGTGATGTCTAAATTTTGTCCAAAGGAGCAGTGAATTTGTTGGCAAGCAATAAACACAAATGTATGCAAATGTTTGCCGCATTTGTAACGGCATTTGAAAAATTGCAGCTTCATCCAGGCATTTGTCCCATTCTTCATCTGAAGCAAGTAAATTACGGTGAAAAGCAGCTTCCTTGAAAGTTGAGTATAGAATTTCGTCAACTGTACGAAGGCATTCGTAACTACTTGCACCGCGAACATGGAGTAAATTAAGTCGAAGATAGAAACGCTCTTGGTCATTAGCTCCAACAGTGTACATGCGAGAAACTATTCTACTTGCTCCTCGCTGTCTCCGCTTCCATTGACCTCTTTCGAAAACGTAGTGATATGGAACTTCTGAATAGAGGAATATTTTCGCTACTACATCATTAAGATTCAATTGGAACCATGCTGTTAATTTTGTATTACCGCCAGCCGCTTGATCTAATGCCTCTTGTTCATTTCCTACCTCAAATATGACCCGTTGTTGTTGTGGTAGATGCACTGGTAAACGAATTATTGCATGAGAACGGTCGTGCATTTTTAATTCCAATAACCGCCACATGCCCTCTGGCGCACTAACATATCGAGCGTCGATAAAATTAGTTATTTCATCATGAATATGATATTGTTCAGCACGAGTACCAACGACAACGTTGGCACAATCGAATCCTTTATAGATATATTTGTATATATACTTAACTGCTCTCATTGATGTACAGACTTCAACGTTAATATGTGCATCATATTTAAGTAATAAATATTTGTTGTATGGGACAATATGGCGATTATCAAACATCTTACCTCGCATTTCAACAAATAAACCCATTCGTCGACGATAAATTGGATAGCCCTTTTCATTAGTTTGAGTAAATTCATTAAACTTTTTAGGATAGTTTTTCGTACATGCGCCATCTTTCATACATGGGGCTAATGGATTAGAACTCCCGCATGGGCCGTGCATCATACAGCGAGTCACAATTCTGAATAAATTAGGATTTTGTGCCTGATTAGGAATTTCAGCGGTTACGAGTTCATCAATTCGTTCGGGCGATCTAAATTTATCATCTTCGTGAAGAACTAATAAGATATGAGCATGAGGTAAACTCCGTTTTTGGAATTCGATGGTATAAACGTAAGCGATACATTTTCCCAATACCATGTTAACAGTAAGATCTTCCATCAGTGCTTTTAATTTAAGGTTAAAAACCCGTACAACTAAATCGGGCCGATCAGAGGCCACTTCACCAGAGTTTAGATTGGATGTAATTTCTATCCAATTTGGATTAGCAGTAAAAGTTATAAATGTATCGAGTGAACCAAATTTTCCGAAAATCGACATAGCATCATTCAGCCTTTCTCGCATGTTCCTTGGTGATCCTTCAAAACTTGAAGGTAATATAACCGGATTTCCTGCCACTACTCCGGCGACTGCTGATATATTTGCAATATGATCTGCAAGCCCTTGATATAGCTCTGTTCTAAGTCGATTCTGCTGAAATCTAATAAAGTTCAAATTGTTTGCCTCTACTTGAAGATACGAATCAACAATCCACTGTTGAGTTAGCTTTCCTGCGCTCATAACTGGATTGAAAGATTGCCTTATGGCTGTCTGTGCAATTTTGTATTGTAACATGGACACGTTTTTTCTTGTACGTTGAGGAGCATTCTCATACTTATCACATTGAAAATTCGGTTGCCAACCTGGCTCTCCATATGGATACAAAATTCCGTATGTCATTGGATCGAGATTAGGACTTAGAATGTTGATGTTAATGAATTGCTGATCCGGATTTTCTGGATTTCGAGGATAGATACGAATATCACGCTCGAATGGAGGTTCGCCATCATCATTAACAAAAACCATAGCAATTTCATTTGAAGTTGGATTATTGTATCTCCTTGGATCAGATTGACGGTCTCGACGCATGACCATGTTGACGATTGGAATTCTACGATTTTCTTGCTGGGCTCTAATCTCTTCTCTGCTTTGGACTTCCCGTATCATTTGGTAGGTATTAGCAATTCGGTTATTGGCTCGAAAGAAGCGATCAATTTTATCAATCAAATCTGGAATACACCGCTGATTTTCAGGTAGAGCCATTCGCGTTTCAACAGCTTGCGTGCTATCCAATACATACAGCTGAGCGAATTTTCTTGAATCACCATCTGCTGGATTCAAATGAGAGGTTTTATGATATACTTGCCCATTTACCTTAAACACGTATGGCCCATTGCCAGGGACTTCCACAATTTTGGCTCCCATTGATGCGAATGACACGGAACTGTTATAAGAACGAATATTATCTCTAAAGTTGCGATAATGCGGATCCAAAGGATTAGACATAAGTGATTCCAAGAAACTTGGATACGTTAATTGATTTCCGTTGTGATCAAGTGGTTTGGTAAGTTTAACTTTGCCTTTATGGCAGCAACTGTTAAACATTTTGTCCTGTGCACGTTCTCGTAGAAAGTTACGCGATCCACAGAACTGGCATATAACATTCAATAGACCACAATCGTGTTGAACAACAACTGTTTCATCGAAATATGGTTGCTCTTGTATTAGTTGAATGAGCGCAGTATTCGTATTTCGATCTTGGAGCCGACGACGAACATGTGCGACTTCAGATCGAGCTTGAGTTTGTGCAGGCGTTTCTTCTGCACTTCGAAAGAAATGGGAGGTAGTATTTGTTTCGCGGCGTACCTGTTGCTCATATTCACGTGAATGGGTGACAACATCAGCTTCCAGTTGAGCTTGAGTTCGTACAATGGTTTCTTGAGCACGTCGGAAGAAATGCGAAGAAGTATTAGCGGCGCGACGTTCTTGCGTTTGTTCTGGAGTTTCTTGTTCACGTCTACGTGAATGAGAAGCCACGTTAGTTACACGTCCAGCTTGAGTTGGTGCAATAGTATTGTGAGCACGTCGAAAGAAATGCGAAACGGTATTAACGGCGCGGCGTACCTGAGTTTGCTCTGGAGTTTCTTGTTGACGTCGACGTAAATGAGAAGCAACGTCAGTTGCGCGTCGAGCTTGAGTCTGTTCTGGAGTTTCTTGCTCACGTCTACGTAAATGAGAAGCAACGTCAGCTTCACGTCGGGCTTGAGTCTGTTCTAGAGTTGCTTGCTCACGTCTACGTAAATGTGAAGTAACGTCAGTTTCACGTCGGGCTTGAGATTGTTCTAGAGTTGCTTTCTCACGTCTACGTAAATGTGAAGTAACGTCAGTTTCACGTCGAGCTTGAGTCTGTTCTAGAGTTTCTTGCTCACGTCTACGTAAATGGGAAGCAACGTCAGCTTCACGTCGGGCTTGAGTCTGTTCTAGAGTTGCTTGCTCACGTCTACGTAAATGTGAAGTAACGTCAGTTTCACGTCGGGCTTGAGATTGTTCTAGAGTTGCTTTCTCACGTCTACGTAAATGTGAAGTAACGTCAGTTTCACGTCGAGCTTGAGTCTGTTCTAGAGTTTCTTGTTCACGTCTACGTAAATGCATCATAACGTCAGCTTGACGGCGGACTTGCTTTTCTACTGCATTAGCATTTGCTCGTGATTGTGCTCGTGTGGACGTGTTGTTTTGCCGCATAATTTTCTTTTTTTCTTCATTCTGCTGTGCTCTCCATTTACGCTTCGCTTCCCTTTGTAACAACCTTCTTTTTTCTTGGTAATATTCATCCATAATAAAATTAATTAATTATATTTAGAAATTTATATTGACTTAATCTAAAATATTCTTTAGCCAAGAAAATCGCATGCACACGCATTGAAATTCAAAATAGAATGAGAGCCAAATAACAAAAAAAACCACAACTTCCCTGATCATTGTAAATACAGAGTTCAAGAGTTGGAGATATTTAGTCTGCGACAAATATAATCATCATGAAAACCCTTCACAACATTGCTGAATATTGCACTCGTGTGACTTCAATATAAAAAGTTCCTATTGAAACCTCCACTTTAGTAAACATTAATCACGTGTGCGCTGTATATAAAAAGTTCGTAAATTATTATAGACTACAGGGCCAAGGCGGTGAGTGATAGAACTATTTGGTCTTCGACAGAAATATTCCCCATGAAAACCACCACAACTCTCCTGAACATTAAAATCGCGTGTGACCTCTGTATAAAAAAGTCAAAAGTTTGTATTGACTCCAGCGCCAAAGCGGTAAGAGATAGAACTGTTTGGTCTTCGGCGGAAATAATCCCCATGAAAACCTGCACAACTTTGCCGAACATTGTAATCGTGTGTGACCTCTATATACGAAGTTCCAAAATTTTTGTTTATTCCAGCGCCAAGGTAAGAGATAGAACTACATGGTCTTCGGCAGAAATAGTGCCAAAGGAAAACTTCTACAACTTTGCTGAACATTGTAATCGCGGTTACCCCCATATAAAACCATCCAAAGATTTTATTGACTCCAGCGCCAAAGCGGTGACTGATAGAACTATCTGGTCTTCGAGAGATATAATCCGCATGAAAACCTCCGAAACTTTGCTGAACATTGTAATCGCGTGTGACCTATATATAAAAAGTTAAAAGTTTATATTGGCTATAGCGCCAAAATGGTGAGAGATAGAACTATCTGGTCTGCGACAGAAATAATCCCCATCAAAACCTCCATAACTTTGCTGAACATCGTAATCGCGTGTGACCTCTAAATAAGAAGTTCCAAAATTTTATTGACTCCAGCGCCAAAGCGGTGAGAGATAGAACTATATGGTCTTCGAAAGAAATAGTCCCCATGAAAAGTTACACAACTTTGCTGAACATTGTAATTGCGTGTGACCTCTATATAAAAAGTTCGTAAATTTGTATTGCCTCCAGCGCCAAAGCGGTGGGAAATGGAACTTTGCCGTGTACGTCAGAATGTCCGGCATAAAAATCTTAATAAGATTGCCTCAGGTCAGAATAATGTCCGATGTATATTTCAGATTATAAATGCGGTTTTTTGAAATAAGCTTTCAAGCCCCCCTTTGTAACTCCTCCGACCCCCAACCTCCTCGGAAACAAAATTTCTCCACGTTTCAAGTAATTCTCTACAACATATCAAAAACTGTTTTTTTTTTTTTTGCTCAACGAATTTTGTTTCCGGACAATATAGGACGGACAGAAAGAAAGAAAGAAAGAAAGAAAGAAAGAAGGACTAGCCTTTTATATATATAATCTTTATATATATAAGGATGCGTCCAAAGTAATCAGGACTTTAAAAAAAAAACAGAACAAATGGTTTTTTCGGCAAAAGCAATTGATTTTATTCAAAATAGTCTCCTTCTGCTTCAATACAGCTTTTTGCACGGTCCAAAAGCATGTCGAACGAGTGTTTTAGCTCGTTGGCCTGTATGGCCGCCAGTATGCCGGTGCAAGCTTTTTGAATGGCCTCTACGGCTGCATAACGCTTTCCTTTCATCGGCAAATGCATTTTTCCGAAAAGGTAGAAGTCGCACGTTGCCATATCCGGTGAATACGGGGAGTGGTTGATGGATTTTCGGTGAGATAATCGGTCACAAGCGTCGATCGATGAGACGGCGCATTATCGTGCAACAAACGCCAACTTCCATCTTCGCGATATTTGGGCCGAACACGTCGAATAAGGCGCACCAAACGCTTCAAAACTCTTAGGTAGAATACCGCATTAACGTTTTGACCGGGTGGAACAAATTCTTTGTGGACAATACCCTTGGAATCATAAAAACAAATCAGCACTGTCTTCACTTTTGACTTCTCCAGGCGCGATTTTTTGGGTTTCGGCTCGTCCGGCGCCTTCCATTCAGCACTCTGGCGTTTCGTTTCGGGATCATATTGAAAACACCACGTTTCGTCACCAGTCACAATGTTATAAAGTAAGTTTTTGTCCTCTTTGACCTCTTTAATGATGTCCTTCGAATGTTGAATTCTGAGCAATTTTTGGTCGTCGAAGCTCATTTTCGCACCGATGACACAAACATACTGCACTTAAAACGCAATAACTTCACTTTCAATAGATGAAATGTCATGAAATTCTCACAGGAAGTCGATAAAGGATAGCAGATTCTAACGCACTAGTCGGCATATAGATGGCGCCACTAGGGGCGCTAGATTCAATAAGTCCTGATTACTTTGGACTCCACCTTGTAAAACAAAGTCGTGTTAGTTACACCATTTATAACTCAAGAACGGCTGGACCGATTTTTATGATCTTTGATTTGTTGGATTTGTCTCTGCCCCGAATAGCAGAATAGCTATTAAAATATTGGAAAAATTTAGGAAAAAAAAAAATGAAGAAAATTCATTTTCTCCAGAGATGCAAACCGGTTTCTTTGAACCGAACCAAAACCACTGAACCATCGAAATTTTCCGAACAAAAACCAAAACCAAAACCAAACCACTTTTAAAATGATTCGGTCGAACCAAACCAAAACCAAACCACTTTTAAAATTAATAATTGAACCGAACCATAAACCGAAATGTTTCTATTGGTTTATGGTTCGGTTCAACAGAAAAAATTGTCCTATAATTTACATTTTCCTTTTAAAAAAACTAAAAAAGTCTACTACATTTTCTTATAAAAACGATGGTTAATCAACATTCAACAGTTTGCCAGTTTTCAAATTTGTTTTTAACGAGTAATCAAACACGACATAGTTTTTCATTTAGTGAAATCATAATTAAAATAAAAACAGAAACAAATACAAGAAGGAAGAATATACTTAAAATTAAAAGATATAAAATTCATATCTAAATGACAAATGTAAGCAAGTCTGTATATTTTTGAGTTTAATAATAATTTCTTTAGTATTTCCTAAAAGAAAATGTCAGGCAAGAAAGATAAAAATTACCCGGTTTTTGAAAAATTTGTTTGTGATTCAATAACAAATAGCAGTAAGTACAATGAATGCCGCATTGTTATGACAAATAATCACCCAGAAAATTTAATGCGGCATCTTAAAAAAAGCACTCCGAATCCTATGTCATAATTGACACGAAGCGAACAAAAAAAACAGCTGAAAAAAATTTTCCAAGCAAATCTACATTGGCTTCCTTCGTTTCTGTCACAACAACTAAGAAAAAAGACATATTAGTTCAGAACTAAAACCAAAACCAAACCAAAACCAAAACCAAAAATTATGTAGTTTTTAAACCAGAACCAAGCCAAAACCAAATTTTGAAATATTTAGAAACCAAAACCAAACCAAAAACCAAAAAGAAGGTTTATGCTTAAATCAAAACCGAACCAATTGTAAAAAGGTCTTGGTTTGCATCTCTGATTTTCTCATACATTTTGTATAGAGCAGCTGTTTTAATGATATCTCGACAATGCCACTCTTTTTAAATACAATGGATGTGTGGTTTTCCCCAGTAAAAGCTATATAAATTCCAACCATCATCTTTATTATTGTTAATAAGAAATGCCTTCTAGATATTTTCATCAGGCCAGCATGTAGATGACAATGACGTCTTAACTTCAAGAGTGTGGAAAAGAGAAATAATTATTAAGTACGAAGATTAAAAGAGAGAAACAAGCTTCTAATGCTAATTACATTAGTAACGTACTTCTTTATTTCAACCTTTTTGCTTCATAATTATTTTTCTTTTTCACACACTTGAAGTTAAGACGTAATTGTCAACTACATGCTGGCCTGATGAAAATATATAGAAGGCATTGTAATAAACAATTCTAACATTTATGCAACTAATAAGAATGTTTATTCATACAGGAACTAACTTTAAAATATTTGCAAAATACATAACAAAAGCTTTCTTCTGCTTTAAAAAAACCACGTGCTTATCAAAAATAATGTCGGGGCTTAAGGCCGAAATACATTGAATGCAGCAATGGAGCAAAAACGCATGCAGCATTTAATGATTCTCAATCTTTATATACAAAACAAAGTCGTGTTAGTTACACCATTTATAACTCAAGAACGGCTGGACCGATTTTTATGATCTTTGATTTGTTGGATTTGTCTCTGCCCCGAATAGCAGAAACTTTATATATAAAACAAAGTCGTGTTAGTTACACCATTTATAACTCAAGAACGGCTGGACTGATTTTTATGATCTTTGGTTTTTTGGATTTGTCTCCGCCCCGAATAGCAGAATAACTATTAAAACATCGGAAAAATTCACGAAAAAAAAGTTGATGAAGAAAATTCATTTTCATATACATTTTGTATGGAACGGCTTTTTTGATGATATCTCGAGAACGGATTGACTGATTGCGATGAATTTTTTTTACTATTCGTCTCGGCCTCGAGAAGTTTCCTCGCGCATTGTTAAAGTAAGAAAATCACAAAAAAGAAAGGGAAGAAAATTAAAATTTTTCATTAGAACGAATGCAGTAACGTATAAACCAGAAATCTTTTATTTTACAACGCACTTCCTATAAGATAATTGTAGCAAGCGATGGCGTAAATAGTCTCATGGATTTTAGCCTAAAGAAAGAATGAAACAAAGAAAGCAGTCGGAATTTTTTAAAAGTCAATTTGTGTAAGCAAAAACCACGCGTTTCCTTATACTTTTAGGCACCAATATGGTTTTCCCAACAGTTTTCAAGTATTGGTGCATGTATAACAAGCATTTTTCATAACCACGTGTGTTTATCTAAGTAGAAGAAATCCTTTTATTACGTGTATTTCAAATATTTTAAGTGTTAGTGCCGGTATGAATAGCCATTCTTATTACATAAGTTTTGGTATTACTTATTAAAGCTAAATTCATAGTTATCTCTGTTGCACTAACGTGATGAAATCTAACAAAATGATGGATAGCTAAAAAGATGACGGCTTGAATTTATATATCTTTACTGAGAAAAACCACACATCCATTGTATTTGAAAATAGGGACGGAAGCAGAATTGGCATATTAATATAAAAAAGGCAAAAAAAGGGGGGTCACCCAATAGTTTCCATTGCCATTGAGCTAGCTGTAAAGACGGGCCGCGATTCATCAACATTTTTTCGAGTTTTCACCAATTTTCATTCAGTTTTCGACGGTTATTACATTTGAGTTCGATTCGGTTAATTTTATTCAAACGATTTTTTCTCAAATTCATCAGCGAAAATTGATTTCAAAGAGGTAGGTTCAGTTTTATGGAGTGCACATTGTGAAAGGTTATGTCGTTTGTCATTGGACGCGCATCGAGAATCAATCCAATCGGTAATTTGGACTGTGCGTTTGATTTGCCAAGCGGATTTGTTCGTAAGTATGTGGAATTCTATTTTCGCCGTGATTTTCAAACCTTTAAAGATATTCACTTTGTGAGGTTATCAAATTTGCGTATCGATAAATGTTTCATTATGTAATTTTGAATTGTGGGATTATTTTTCCAGTGTTATTTACAATGCTGCGAGTCAGGAAATCTAATCTTTTACAAGGAAGCCGTAATCCTATTAGACTTCGGAATATTACGAATCAATCCACTGCAGATGAACAAGAAATCGCATGAAAAGAGCGCCGCGTTAGTATGGCCGACTTCGTGCTACACAAATACAAGAACAAAGAGAGGCAATACGTAAAGCGGCTCAGTTGGCAATGAGAAATCATCGAGCTTATCGCACAGATCAACAACGTGATAATCTTCGACTCAAAGGAAAGGTGAGGAAGTTCTCATTGCGAGAAATCCGATCATCCCAACCGATATGCCATTTGAGATTAAACGATTTCAATTTCCGATCAACAAATTACAAGGCCAATCCTAGAGTGTTTGTGGCCTGAATCTAGAAAATGAATGTTTCTCTGGCGGTCAATTTTATCAAAGTATAACTATGATAAATTGTGGAAAGCTAGCGAAGTAGCAAGAAAAACACGTGGCAATAAGTGGGAAAGAATAGGCAAGAGTACATATTGTTTTCATAGGCAAAATCGATCAGGAAGAGGGAGAATGAAATGTTCTTAAAAAAACGCATGGAATCTTATAAATTACCCTTGGAATCTTAAATATGGGACCCAATCTTATAAATTTCCCACACATATCAAAATAAAAAATTATCGCCAAATTTTTTTGTGGTGTGTGTGCATTTGTATATAAATTTCTGCCAGTGTTTTTTTGTGTACATTTTCAAATTACCCAAAAGTGAGAAGTGGGATGTTTTTTAAAATAATGTTTCCCTTTCACCCATACTCAAAATTTTTAGTTCTACCTATATCAGCAGTGGATAGCAAATTGTTGGAAAATGGACAGGCAAATTTTGAGAAACGGCGGTACGGTAAGGATAGGAAGTTTCCCGACTTTATTATTAGTTACACTTTGATTTTACGTAGCACGTTCACGTGTCGGCAAACTCTATCCACTTTGGTCGTTCTCGCACCTGATAACAAAACGAGAAATGTCGTATATCACAAGGTGCTTCAATGAAAGGGTGCAACCCATCCAGCAAATAGTTAACAGAAAGTAGTGCAACAATGCTACGCGAGTCATTTCGGTTCGCTTCAATAAAGCAAATGTCTTGATGCCACGTGAATTACATTCATTTCAATGTAATTAAAATACATTTCATTTCGATTTTTGTACATTTATTGAACTTAATTCATTTTGAGTATTCATTTTTATCTTAACAAAACACTGAATTTAATTCAGCTAATGAGTTAACACAACATTTATTGATTCTGAGGCGGTACGAAGTTCGCCGGGTCTGCTAGTATATATATACTTGTATAGCGTGATTCATTCTTTACTTTTTTTTTTAAATAAAAATAAAACACTTAGAATTGAATGCAAATATCAAATCTTTATTATCAACTTTAAGCACTAGTATGGCAATTAATGTTTGAAAATAATTTCCTTCAAATGTTGGCCGGCACTACGTTTCCGCTCGGCCAGTCTGACGGTCCAATTTTCGATCACTCTCTCAAGCATTTCGACCGGAATCTCATGAATGACACGTGTAATGTTCGCTTCCAATGCTTCAATTGTCACTGGTTTATCGGCAAAGACTTTTGACTTTACATAGCCCCAAAGAAAAAACTCCAAAGGTGTGATATCGCACGATCTTGGTGGCCAATTCACTGGGCCAAAACGTGAAATTGATTGCTCATCGAAATGATTTTGCAATAAATCCATTGTAACACGGGTTGTATGGCTCGTAGCACCGTCTTGTTGAAACCAAATATTGTCGAGACCACGGGCTTCAATTTCAGGTACCAAAAAGTCCGTTATCATGGCACGATAGCGCTCACCATTTACGGTAACGTGGCCGCCGGCTGCATTTTTGAAGAAATACGGAGCGATGATGCCCCCGGCCCATTATCCACACCAAACTGTTGTTTTCAATGGATGTAATGGTAGCTCTTGAAATTCTTGTGGATGCTCATCATCCCAAATACGGCAAACAAAATTCGGCTTGAAAAACATTTTTCACAGAACGCCCATTTTCGTAATACAATTGAACGAATTGTAAACGTTGCTCAGATGTAAGTCTTGACATGATGAATTGCCATACAATACTGAACAAAAATGACAAATCAGAATGACACTAGTCACGCGTGATCTGTCAAAAAACGCTATAGAAAAAAAATAAGGTTTGAATCACACGTTATATATATATAATGGGATCTAGTCTGCATTCACATTGTATGTGAAATTTCACATAAATGGTCTGTTTTATTTGCCATACCCTACCCTGGAGCAGAGTATGTGGCAAATAAAACGAGCAGGAGTAGTAGAAAGCTTTAATTTAAATGTTTGTACCGCTGCTTAGCAACCATATTGTAATTAAATGAGAAACTTTTAGCTAATACAGTTTTTATGATAGAAAACTGAACTAATTCGGGTGCAATAGTTTACACCTGCTCTGAAAGTAGTGTAGGATTTGCCCTTTTGTTGTTTTTGTTTTGAACGTAAAAATTTGCTCCACCCCAGAGCAAGTGCCAAATAAAACAGACCTAAGATATTTTTATATCTTTCGTTAAATTGATATTCGACAAAACAATTTTCTGCCACGTCATTTTAGTAGGTACCTGGGCACTTAAACCGTAGGCGTGTCCAATAAAGTTCCGGTGCTGCTTCCCATATGATTTGTATGGGGCGCCTCTTGGGTTAAACAGTCTTGGGTTTGAGGGGCGTGGTAGACCAATGGGAAGACAGTATGGGGGAGTGGGAGATGGAAAGGCGTGGTTATCGTCTAACTGGGGCACGTTGTGTGGAGAGGGGCATGGTAATTGCGGTCTCTTTCTCGTGGGAGAGGGCGTGGTAAATGCGGTACCTCTGGGCGGTGGTGGCGTGGTCCCCGTTGTTGCTGGGGAAAGAAATGGCTGTTGCCACACCCAAAAAAATGGGCTCTCGGGTTTTTAAACATGGATGTCGCATTTTTTAGACATGGCTGTCGACCAAAAGTTTTTAAACATGGCGACAGATATGGTAAAAAAAAACGTGGGCATGTGTTTAGTAGAAAATATATCATAAGGCCGTGGTATTTAGGACGTATTTTTTGACAGGTTTATGGATATTTTTCAAGCTGTCTTACAAAATTTAACCAACTTGTGGCAATCAATTTTTCGGGATATGGAGAAAACCTTTGGAGCAACTGCAATCATGGATATTAAAGCCGAACGTCGCGTGGGAAAATGTTTAATCAGAAGAAAACGTCACGTGGGGGTGCTGAAATATTTAATCCCGTGGAATACATATCTGATCGTCAGGGCGTGGTGTGGTATTTAGGGATATTTCATCCATTGACATGTGTTTTTTTTGACATGTTTATGGATATTTAGAAAACATGTGGACCAACTGTCATCATCAAATTGACATGCTGTGGTGTAATTAACAATGCACACAAAGCATACTCTGTATTCCCACACAGCTTAATATTTATGCACCTAGTTATTATTAAACACACTTTATTAATATTTTTGTTCATTATATAATTCATAGTTCTTGTTACCATTTCGTTATATATGTATATGCATATTTATTTTCTTTAATAAAATAGTTCACACACTAGATTTGTTAAAAGCAATTTGAATAGTGCAGACGAACGTGAAATGTTCGCAAAAACTAGTGAACAGGAAGTTTTTGTGCGACGCTTTAGTATTTACATTTGTATTTAAATTTTTAATAAATATGTAACGCGTGGGAACAAAAAACTGTTGATGGATCATTTTTTTTTTGACAGTCAACAGTTTGGAATTTCTACGTGAAACCTTTTGCAGCCTGCACGGCGAAATTTAAAAATTTCAAAAGCTTTTCTTCTCCCCGACAGGATGGCCATCTATCACAATCAAATTTTAAAACTATTTCAAGTGATTTTAGTGATAGTTAGAGCCATCTATTTCCGTTGGGTTACCAACGAGATAAATAAGAAAGAGACAAAAAAGAGAAAAATAAACCGGTTATCAAAGCACGAGGTAGGATTTTATATGAAAAATGCTTGAATCCGTTATCCCCAAAATATGATCCGATAATTTGAAAGATTTGACGAACAGGCAGAAAGAAGGAGACGGAGATATTTTTTTTTATTCATGGTTTTTTTTGATGAAAGTTTTGGGTTGAAGAAGACAGTCTGGTTCAAAATGTTCAAGCATCAAGTCTTGTTTTGAAGTCTGAAGAAGGGAGTTTTTTTTTCTGGATGTGAAAAGAAGACAGTGGAATATGGGATCATCAACTTGATGATTTTTTTTTTAAATTAAAAATAAAATAGTTTTGTCGAGATTACCGAACGAATAAAGTCATATAAATCGTGTACTAAAGAATTTTAATATAATAATAAAAAACGCAGCTTTTGTGTGAAGAAATACAAAACAACAAAAAGATAAAACTCGTGTCGTAAATTTTTACATATTCTTACATATTTAAAAGAAAATTTACATAAAAGAAAAAAAAATGTTCCATATTTCGTGTTTATTTTAAAGTAATTGAAAAGCGCACAAAATTGTAATAATTTGTTCAAAAGAAGATGTTAAATATTTTGTATAACAATTTCGGCCATTTTGAATAGATTCTGTTTTATCTCTCTTGTTTCTGTTTTTGCGGTTTTTATGTGATTATTTTCCCAAACAAGTAATTTTTTTTTAATTATTTTCAAAAAAAAAGTAATTTCTGCAAAAATTTTGTTACGAAAAGTTGTGTAAAGAAATTGTTTTGCTAAAAAGAAAATAATTAATTTCAAAAAAAAAAAAAAAAGAAAGTATAAATAAATTTTCTTGACAAAAAGAAAACAAGTGAAATATATATAAAAGCAAAATTTCACACAAAATACACAAAAAAAAAAAAAATTTTGAAATAGATTTTCTTTTTGAAAATACAAAAAAAAAGAAAAAAAAGAATTTGAAATTTTTTTATTGCGGTTAGTGAAGTTTTGAATTTTTTTGAAAGAAAAAAAAAGTGGGAAAAAACGAAAAACTGTAAACGTGGCGAGTCTTTTTTTTTCTCTTGAATTTTTGTTTTTTTTTTTGTAATTAGAAGAAAAATTAATATTAAAAAAAAAAAGAAAAGAAAAAAGGCCAGAAAAATGGTATGTTAAATGGTAAGGCACATGGCTCGTTGCTTTTCGTCTAGAAGTTGCAACAAAGTATTGTCAATTTTATAAAAAAAAAAAAAGGAAAAAACGACTAAAATTACATCGTGGGATATCCGCATCATCTCAACATTTTCACATTACGTTACATTTTGTTCATCATCTAAAATAATAAATGTTGCATCGTGGGATATCCGCATCATCTCAACATTTCCACATTACTTTAAATTTTGTTCGTCATCAAAAATAATAAATTTTGCATCGTGGGATAACCGCACCATCTCAACATTTCCACATTACGTCATTTTTTTTTGTCATCCAAAAATCTTAAACGTTGCATCGTGACAAATCAAAATTACAACTTTAAAGCTGCAAGCTTCATACATCTTTATAATTTCGGCGACGTCGAGACATCGTTTTTATTGTTCATATGTAGAAAAAAAAAAAAAAAAATTTGACAACTTTTCATACATAAAAAGAAATAAAAAAAAAAGAAAACGGAAAACACGCAACCCGTATGTATACATAATCCAACTGTTAGACTTAGAGCCTTTATTGTAAAATTGAAATTTTTTTGTTTTTGTAGAACAAAGAAATATTAAAAAAAAAGAAAAAAAAAATATATATATATATATATTAAATAGAGTTTTAGGTGGTTTTCTCAATGGAATGTAAGAGAGGCAACAAGGTTAGATATTGTACAAATCAGATTTAATTTGCTTAATTATATAACATTTATAACATTTTTTTTTATTGAATAAATCATGTAAATATACAAAAAAAAAAAAAATAATTCAAACAAAAATTCAAGCTCGTGGGAAAAGTGGGAACGAAATGCAAATGACAGCTCTCGAATTTCTAACAGAGCTTAAACAACCATTGAATAGAAAAATTATTTTGGGGGCACGAGATCAGCGTCCTGCGGCTCGATTGTTTTTTTTGGTTTTGCGTCAAATGTTGCCTCGTTTTTATACAATGAAGTGACCTCCTGCACTTCATTTCCTACACATGGTTTTGAGGGTATGAAGAATATTATACGCTAAAATAATATTGTTCAATTGAGGAAAGGAGGAGGAAAAGTTTGCTTTTAGGAAAGGAAGAAGAGAAAACGAGTATTAAAATGAATCAAAACACGCATAGGCAGGAGTGATATTGAGAGAGAGAGGGAGAGAATGAGGTGAGAGGGGGCCGAAGAAGGGCAAGGAAAAGAAAAGAACAAATTAAGGGTCCATGCTCATTTGTAGGGGCGAGCATGGACATACGGGGATCGGCATTCTGCTGTCGGTCCATGTGGGAGGGTAGTGCCCCAAAGTCCGGTTGGCATTAACACCTTTGCCACTCGGCCTCCACATGCCTCGCAAGGCTTGTGCGGATGGCTGGTCAAGTTCCGGTGATCACCAAATTAACGAAGAAAAAAACCGAATAAGGGGAGTCCCTTATTCGGTTTTTTTCTCGCAAAAACCGAATTTCCTTACTTGATAGCTCGCGCTATCACTATAAAGTCTGAACGACGTTTTCACTCATCATGCACGCATATAAATTTATGTGTAACGCGATGACAGATGGTGGTGAGCAGCGACCCACCCCTCCGGCGAGCTAGCTCGTGCGACTCAGCAAGGCGTGCAGCCTTTTAGCTGCTCACATTTGCTGCACCATCTCATATCTTCTCCTCGCAAGGAAGAAGATATGCTAAATAGGTCATCAGGGGATTTGCTTTCTTTCGACAACAAACCCCAAATATGTAAACCCCCCTTTTACATATATGGCGCCCAACGACGCTTGTCGGCCAATGTTTTGTTGTGCGCGGTGTAATTTAACTTCGGTTAAATTACATAATGGCGCCCAATGATTCGTTGTTCGCTCAGCGTATTTTTATTTTGTTTGCCATTTGTATTTTTGACTTCGGTTGAAATTACAAATGGAGTTCAAACAAAATTGGTTGACACATTTTCGAACGAGCTGATGTTTGGAAATGGTGTTTTGGTTGTTACCTTATGGTAAACCAAATTTTCAGAAAAAAACAAATTTTTTTATAAAAATTTGAAAATTTTGACTCTATCTTTTTTTTTCAGTTTTCTGAAACACCCTGTACTCTTTAAATATTTTTCATCTGTTTTTTTATTAGTCAACTTTTTTTCTGAAGGCGTGTTCACATCATCAAAATTTCTAAATGAAGTTTTGATGTGAACATAATCTCGGATGTTCGTTTTTTGTGCTATTCGCGATCGCGTTTATGTTGAGTCCAACTGTCGTCACATTTTATTTACGGTTGCGTAGTAGCACAACTTCGGTTTTTTTTATTGAATATTCCGCTTGCCGCAAAAGCGTTTGAAATGTGGATTACGTGCTACATGAATATTGTAGTCATTGCAACGCTTCACGTTTCAATGCAGTTGAGACTCCGGGAAATGCTACAGATGCGGATGTATGAGCTTTAGTGTGCCTTTTCGCACATTCTCGTGCTTAATTAAGCCCATGAATAATGCGGTGAGGACACGAGAGTCATGCAACCACATCAGACATAGTGATTCGGGATTGTGCCAGTCGTTTGGATCGGATCACATGCTTCGGCCTTTGTCGCTATTGCAGGTGTCCGATCACTCGTCTTGGTACCGTTCGCAGGTCACCCATCAACATCCAATTTTGGTTTCGTGAGTGTGTGTCGGGTTTGTGTTTTCTTCGTGTTGTCCACTTGTTTCTTCTCTCTCTCTCGCTCTTACGTACATATACGTTTGATATTTAGGATTTTTTTGCATTCCTTTTGGGAGTTTATCTTGGAACTATTTCGTAAGTTTTTTTTCTTGATTTTCTTCGAGGCTATTTTGTCTTCGAATTGTTTTCGGGGAAGGATTTCGATACGTTTCATGAGGATTTTTTTTTTGAGGGAAATTTTTTTTTTCGGAAGGAGTTTTTTTGCTTTTCGATTTAGTTAGTTTTTTTGATTTTTTTTATTTAGATTAGTTTAGTTAAGCCTAGTTTAATTTTTTTTATTAAGTTCGGTTTAATTTTTTTTAAGTTCAGACTAGTTAAGTTTGGTTTAGTATATTTAGTTTAGTTTATTTCATTTTTTTTCATCGCTTAGTTTAGTTTATTGGGTTTAGGTTTATTAAATTTAATTATTATTTGAATATTTTTTTCTATTATTTTAATTTTTTTTATAAAATATATTTTGGTAGGGGAGTTTTTTTTTATTATTATTACTTTTATTATAAAATTTTTTTTATTACTATATTTTTTTTTATTATTACAATTTTTTTTTATTATTACAATTTTTTTGTCTTTGTTCGGTCCGTTTTTTTTTAATTCCCTGAAAGAATCCGTGAGAAGAAATAAATCTCAAAATACCCGATTTGACTTTCAATTGTACTGAATTTCTGGCTTTACTTTTGAGTAAATTTGATTTGGTGCGATTGTAACTTCGATTTTGGAAACTTAAGGTATGTTTACGAAATGGAGGACACAAATACAGGTGCAACACCAAAAATCAACTCCACAGTTGTACCAAATGCGCCACCGGAGCCAACTACAGATGCTCAAGGTGCTGCGGTGAATGTATTGACAGGTCGAAATGAATCTCGAGTTACTCGAGGGCAATCACAGCTTTCTTTGGATTTTCCATCAGCGTCAAAATCAGTGGCTTCTGCTACAATGACGACTCGCAGTCGTAGTGGTAGAGGAAGAGGTGCGGCAAACCCAACTATCACACGATGGGGTTCAAGTGATGGCGCCTCTTAATTCTCTCCGTCAGATCCAAATGCTTCAACAGAAAACATAGGCACTATGATCGAAGCGGCTGTGAGCAGTCAGATGGCCAAAATCCAGAGTGAGTTACTCAATCAAATCAAGAGAATGACTTTAAATGTACCATCGCAAGCACCGGGTTCAGTGGCTCCGCCAAAATCCGTTGACCAGTCTGCTAACTTCAATCTTTTGAACGAAAATTATAGTTTGAACGTTCCTCAGAGACGAAGTCAACCAACAATAAACCATAATGTAAACAGACCACCACCTCCTTTATATGGTGCTAATAACCAAAATCCTAATTATAACGTGAATGCTATTTCAGCTTCAAACGATAGTCACCACGTCGACCCCAGTCAGGATCCGAATCCACGCCCGCCTTTTAACCCAAACAGCAATCAAAGGCGTAGCCCAAGCAGGAATTCAAATCTTAACTCAGGCACGAATCGTAATGGTCAGGAAGTTCGACACGCTAGTTTACGACATGATACCCGAATCGACAAATGGGGATTCAGGTTCAGTGGAAAGGCTCAAGATATGTCTGTGGAAGAGTTCATATTCCGCATAGAAACCATGCAATCGCGTGGGGATAATTCGTGGTACGCCATTTGTACCCAATTCCATACCCTGCTCTCCGATAAGGCTGAGCAGTGGTATTGGCGACTGCTGAAAAGAGAACCCCACTTCGATTGGCATGGCCTAAAGGTGGCCTTCCGACATCAATTTAAAAGCCTGGACACTGACCATGAAATCATGCGTCGGATGTTACAAAGGAAGCAATCCAACAGCGAGACTTTTGATGATTTTTACGATTCGGTTATGTCTTTATACCATCGGTTAAGAATTCCTATGACGGAAATAGAATTGGCGGACATTATGAGAGAGAACGTCAAAGATAAGATCGCAAATCTTATTTTCGGAATGCCTGCAATGAGTCTGAGTCGCTTTCAGGAAGTATGCCGCAAAGCGGAACGCCATCTTTCTGAGAGAGAACCAAGACGAACTTGCAAAACCCAACACGGCCCATCCATGAATTGGATGATCTTGACGAACGTCATCTCTCATATGGACCCGATTCGGCAAATAATGGGATTGACTTGGATAATGACAAACTCAAACCCGCAAAAGAAATGTTGCGCACCACTGATTTTCACCAAAATGTAAACAGTCGGGAATTCGGTAGAAATAACTCACCTGCTAGAACGAACTTTATGCCAGACTCTCGCTTCAGACAGAAAAATGATTCTCATCACCCATACCAGGACTTTAAGACTGATTGTAAACTAAAAAGTTGTTCGTATAACCACCTACAATACACCAGAGGTGGCCAATCTTTTCCTCACGAACCGGTATCGAATCTCTATAATATTAATTCATCCCATTTCGGTAGTAGTTTACCTTATCAACCTGCCGAGATTGATAGTAGTATTCGAGGGTATGTGAGCGAAAATATGTGGTCAAACGGAGTGCAAGATCATTTAGAAGCTGTAGATGCTAATGGTAGATCACGGTTCAAGTGTTGGAACTGTGACAATATTGGTCATGGTTTTTTCGAGTGCACGATACCACAACGGTCCTTCTTCTGCTATCGTTGTGGTAGAAAAGATGTGTCGTTACCAATGTGCCCAAAATGTAATCCGGGAAACGCACAAAGGCACCGAGAGACGCACGGAAATCCCCGGTTGCCAATAATGCCCCCGGACCAACCAAAATAGAACCAACCTTGAGTCCAAATCTATCATTACAATCAAATTCTCCGTCTGTCATTAAAATTTTAAAACGAGAAACGTCAACTAAAATCTCATCGAATAATAATATACTGGAAAGGTCGAATAAAACACTACATCAACGTCAAATGGAATATGACGAAGCTAGAAATAGAATAATCGGTGCTTTACTAAAACCGAGTAAAATTAGTAGGTTTAGAGAAAGGTGTAAGCAAAAGAAGTTATTGGGTAAAACGGTGGAATCTGCTTTTGTGAAGCTTAAACATGACGTTCGACCATATGCTAAGGTGGAAATCGACGGTGAATACCTTTTTGACCTTTTGGACAGTGGTGCAAGTGTGTCCTGTCTAGGCGCTGGCGCTTTAGATTTCCTCGAACGTCATAAAATTTTAATTACTGGTCGTCCCACCACAGTCAAAACGGCTGATGGTAAAGCTCAACCTGTACACGGGCAAATTGCGATTCCAATTACATACAATAACATTATAAAAACACTTTCTCTATACGTCGTACCAGGACTTACCCAAAATCTATATCTAGGTGTAGATTTTTGGAAAGAATTCGATATAGTTTCGACTATATTTTCTAAAAACGAAACTTTAGATTGTTTGTCAATTGACGATCCCAACACACACGCGCTTAATTCGGAACAACGCGCGCGTCTTGAAAGCATCTTAACTTTATTTCCTTCCTTCAACCAAGTCGGTTTAGGAAAAACACATTTAGAAGAACATGTTATTGAGGTAGAAAACGCGGAGCCTGTAAAGAAACGCCACTACCCTGTTTCCCCTGCGGTGCAAGCCCTCATGTATGCTGAGTTGGACCGTATGTTGAAATTGGGTGTCATCGAAGAAAGTGTCAGCGCGTGGAACTCTCCTGTAGTCTTGGTGCGCAAACCTGGTAAGGTTCGCCTCTGCCTCGACTCCAGGAAAGTGAACACCCTTACGAAGAAAGACGCTTACCCACTTCCACATATAGAAGGCCTTCTCAGTAGAATTGAGAAGACGTGTTTCATTTCAAGTATTGATTTGAAGGACGCCTTTTGGCAGATACCGTTGGAAAAGCAGAGTAGGGAAAAAACTGCTTTCACAGTGCCTGGTAGACCGTTATGCCTCCTTGTCGTCTCCGATTACGGACTGCGTGAAGAAGAGTGTCAAGTTTGTTTGGACAGCGGAAGCTGAGGTAGCGTTTGAAGCCTTGAAATCTTCAATAACTACGGCCCCGGTATTGGCCAACCCTGATTACACTAAACCCTTTATTATACAGTGCGACGCGAGTAAGACCGGTGTCGGAGGTGTTTTGCTGCAAAGCGACGACGAGGGCAATGAGAAACCCATCGCATATATTTCTCAAAAGCTGAACGCAGCACAACGCAACTACAGCGTGACGGAACTGGAATGTTTCGCTGCGGTGTTGAGCGTTAAAAAGTTCAAAGCCTACGTCGAAGGTTTGCCGTTCAAAATAATCACCGACCATGCGAGTTTAAAATGGCTCATGAGTCAGCGCGACTTGAGCGGACGTTTGGCTCGATGGAGCTTAAAGCTTCAAGCCTTTGATTTCGTGATTGAACACAGAAAAGGTTCAGAAAATGTGGTGCCAGATGCGCTTTCACGTGTTTATGTGGACGCGATTACGGAAATGGTTTCGGCACCTAGCATAAACTTGAATTCTGAAGCCTTCAAATCAAAGGAATATCTCGACCTGATAGATACAGTGCAAAGCAACGCTATGCTCTTCGGAGTACAATCCATGCTTCTACGGGGATTGATCCATATTTTCTTGTGTTCGGATCCCACATGATCACACATGGCTCGACCTACGAATTGATGCGGAAGTTAAATGGTTTGAATGATGGTGAATTGGTTGTGTCCTCGAAAAAAGACCAGCTTGAACTAATTCGCGAACGCGTGAAAAATAATTTGTCGAAAGCTCACCAACAGCATGAGCGAATTTATAATCGTCGAACCCGGGTAAAGAGATTTATTGCCGGACAAGAAGTCTACTGAAGAAATTTCACGCTTAGTGACTTCGCAAAAAATGTCAATGCTAAGCTAAATCGTAAATTTCTGAAGTGTCGGATTATTCGTGCGATTGGCGATTCCCTCTATGAGGTCGAGGATTTGCGAGGTAGAACCATATGGGTTTACCATGCCAAAGACTTGAGGCAATAGTTAGTTGGGAGGCAATACCTACGGTCGCAATTTGAATCGGATCACATTTTCTTTCTCTCAAAGTTTTGGTGCCCGGTTAGCTCAGTCAGAAGAGAACGAGACTCTTATTCTCGAGTGTGGTTGAGTCCCACGTTGGGCAGTACAAGTTTTCACGTACCACTCAAACCACCCACACGCTTTTCAGTTACGTCAGGGTTGATAGATAAATCCCTGGCGCATCTGTGTTGTAACGCGTGGGAACAAAAAACTGTTGATGGATAATTTTTTTTTGACAGTCAACAGTTTGGAGTTTCTACGTGAAACCTTTTGCAGCCTGCACGGCGAAATTTAAAAATTTCAAAAGCTTTTCTTCTCCCCGACAGGATGGCCATCTATCACAATCAAATTTTAAAACTATTTCAAGTGATTTTAGTGATAGTTAGAGCCATCTATTTCCGTTGGGTTACCAACGAGAAAAATAAGAAAGAGACAAAAAAGAGAAAAATAAACCGGTTGTCAAAGCACGAGGTAGGATTTTATATGAAAAATGCTTGAATTCGTTACCCCCAAAATATGATCCGATAATTTGAAAGATTTGACAAACAGGCAGAAAGAAGGAGACGGAGATATTTTTTTTTATTCATGGTTTTTTTTGATGAGTTTTGGGTTGAAGAAGACAGTCTGGTTCAAAATGTTCAAGCATCAAGTCTTGTTTTGAAGTCTGAAGAAGGGAGTTTTTTTTTCTGGATGTGAAAAGAAGACAGTGGAATATGGGATCATCAACTTGATGATTTTTTTTTTAAATTAAAAATAAAATTTTTTTGTCGAGATTACCGAACGAATAAAGTCATATAAATCGTGTACTAAAGAATTTTAATATAATAATATTCCATATTTCGTGTTTATTTTAAAGTAATTGAAAAGCGCACAAAATTGTAATAATTTGTTCAAAAGAAGATGTTAAATATTTTGTATAACAATTTCGGCCATTTTGAATAGATTCTGTTTTATCTCTTTTGTTTCTGTTTTTGCGGTTTTTATGTGATTATTTTCCCAAACAAGTAATTTTTTTTTTAATTATTTTCAAAAAAAAAGTAATTTCTGCAAAAATTTTGTTACGAAAAGTTGTGTAAAGAAATTGTTTTGCTAAAAAAAAAATAATTAATTTCAAAAAAAAAAAAAAAAAAGAAAGTATAAATAAATTTTCTTGACAAAAAGAAAACAAGTGAAAATATATATAAAAGCAAAATTTCACACAAAATACACAAAAAAAAAAAAATTTTGAAATAGGTTTTCTTTTTGAAAATACAAAAAAAAAGAAAAAAAGGAATTTGAAATTTTTTTATTGCGGTTAGTGAAGTTTTGAATTTTTTTGAAAGAAAAAAAAAGTGGGAAAAAACGAAAAACTGTAAACGTAGCGAGTCTTTTTTTTTCTCTTGAATTTTTGTTTTTTTTTTGTAATTAGAAGAAAAATTAATATTAAAAAAAAAAGAAAAGAAAAAAGGCCAAAAAAATGGTATGTTAAATGGTAAGGCACATGGCTCGTTGCTTTTCGTCTAGAAGTTGCAACAAAGTATTGTCAATTTTATAAAAAAAAAAAAAAAGAAAAAACAACTAAAATTACATCGTGGGATATCCGCATCATCTCAACATTTTCACATTACGTTACATTTTGTTCATCATCTAAAATAATAAATGTTGCATCGTGGGATATCCGCATCATCTCAACATTTCCACATTACTTTAAATTTTGTTCGTCATCAAAAATAATAAATTTTGCATCGTGGGATAACCGCACCATCTCAACATTTCCACATTACGTCATTTTTTTTTGTCATCCAAAAATCTTAAACGTTGCATCGTGACAAATCAAAATTACAACTTTAAAGCTGCAAGCTTCATACATCTTTATAATTTCGGCGACGTCGAGACATCGTTTTTATTGTTCATATTTAGAAAAAAAAAAAAAAAAATTTGACAACTTTTCATACATAAAAAGAAATAAAAAAAAAAGAAAACGGAAAACACGCAACCCGTATGTATACATAATCCAACTGTTAGACTTAGAGCCTTTATTGTAAAATTGAAATTTTTTTGTTTTTGTAGAACAAAGAAATATTAAAAAAAAAGAAAAAAAAAATATATATATATATATATTAAATAGAGTTTTAGGTGGTTTTCTCAATGGAATGTAAGAGAGGCAACAAGGTTAGATATTGTACAAATCAGATTTAATTTGCTTAATTATATAACATTTATAACATTTTTTTTTATTGAATAAATCATGTAAATATACAAAAAAAAAAAAAATAATTCAAACAAAAATTCAAGCTCGTGGGAAAAGTGGGAACGAAATGCAAATGACAGCTCTCGAATTTCTAACAGAGCTTAAACAACCATTGAATAGAAAAATTATTTTGGGGGCACGAGATCAGCGTCCTGCGGCTCGATTGTTTTTTTTGGTTTTGCGTCAAATGTTGCCTCGTTTTTATACAATGAAGTGACCTCCTGCACTTCATTTCCTACACATGGTTTTGAGGGTATGAAGAATATTATACGCTAAAATAATATTGTTCAATTGAGGAAAGGAGGAGGAAAAGTTTGCTTTTAGGAAAGGAAGAAGAGAAAACGAGTATTAAAATGAATCAAAACACGCATAGGCAGGAGTGATATTGAGAGAGAGAGGGAGAGAATGAGGTGAGAGGGGGCCGAAGAAGGGCAAGGAAAAGAAAAGAACAAATTAAGGGTCCATGCTCATTTGTAGGGGCGAGCATGGACATACGGGGATCGGCATTCTGCTGTCGGTCCATGTGGGAGGGTAGTGCCCCAAAGTCCGGTTGGCATTAACACCTTTGCCACTCGGCCTCCACATGCCTCGCAAGGCTTGTGCGGATGGCTGGTCAAGTTCCGGTGATCACCAAATTAACGAAGAAAAAAACCGAATAAGGGGAGTCCCTTATTCGGTTTTTTTCTCGCAAAAACCGAATTTCCTTACTTGATAGCTCGCGCTATCACTATAAAGTCTGAACGACGTTTTCACTCATCATGCACGCATATAAATTTATGTGTAACGCGATGACAGATGGTGGTGAGCAGCGACCCACCCCTCCGGCGAGCTAGCTCGTGCGACTCAGCAAGGCGTGCAGCCTTTTAGCTGCTCACATTTGCTGCACCATCTCATATCTTCTCCTCGCAAGGAAGAAGATATGCTAAATAGGTCATCAGGGGATTTGCTTTCTTTCGACAACAAACCCCAAATATGTAAATCCCCCTTGTTACAAATACCCGAATTTTCAATTCAGAAGTGGTATAAATACAAGGATTTATTCTTTGAACGCCGAAAAATGAGATCTGACGAAGTCCCAAACGAAACAGCGGAATACACTGCTGAAATAAATACAGTGATTTTGGGAAATGAATCAAATAGCGGTGAGGAAAACCGAGATAATGGCAAACAATAGCGGAAGGAAGAAATTGAACATGAGAAGAGAGAGAAGAAAGAAAAAAAGCAAGAGAAGAAAGACAAGACGAAAGAGAAAAGGATAAAGCAAAGGAAAAGCGAAATAAATTAAAATTATTACAAAAGCAGAAGAAGGACAGTGAGAAGAAGATTCAGGTAATACGGCTGTAAAATGAAAAATCGGTCCTTTCCAATTTACTATTTATTTCGAATGAAAAATTACAAAGACATTTATTTAAACAAAAGAATAATCTCGCCACCTCAGTTTTTTTTTCTCGATTGACAGTGTTTATCTTCTTCTTCAATTAGCCGTGTGCCGCCTATATCCTCGTTAGATTAGCCGCATCTCGTGCATGTTCACTTTTGTGGTCGTTTACACGGGTGACAATTTTATTATTACCGCTTTTTTAAACCAAGGCACACTTTTGATCGAAGTGTTGAAGCAGGATAATACAAATTATAAAATCATGCCGGATTTAAACAAATCTACTCAGCCATTTTCGGATAAGGGATCGGAATGTCAAGCACAAGATTGGATTAATACATTCAAGAATATAGCTGATTTAAACCGATGGCCAGATTCATTTCGATTAGAAGCAATTTGAATGAATCTAGTAGGAGCAGCAAAAAATTGGTTTGGTTCAATTAATGTTACTAATTGGAATCAATTTGAGTTTGAATTCAATAGTACGTTCATTGGATATGGAGATATAGCCGACAGGTGGAGATTGTTACTGGACAGGTACCAAAAGAAAGGTGAAGATATAATGGAATATTTTTTTGATAAAGTGCGTTTATGTAATGATTTAAAGTTCGAATTCGTTGATGTTAAACTTCAAATCCTTGAGGGATTATCCTCACGGGATTTAAAGCACTTTTTGCTTTCAAAATATCATTGTAATACAAATGGAATGATTAGTGACATTTGACAATTCAAAAAAATTGTCAAAATTAATGGCAGAGATTTTACTCCAATTAGTAACAGAACTTCTTCAAGTTCAACACCACCTGAGACTGAGAAATGTTGTCCAATATGTAATAAAATTGGACATAATGAAAAATTTTGTAATTTTGGAGAACCAAAAACAGAGGTAAAATGTTACAAATTTCGACAAGTTGGGCACTATAAAACAGAATGTAAAGAACAATACAAATGTCTACGCTGTGGAAAAGTGGGCATACTATAAAATTTTGTAAAGAAACAAATGTAGAAAACAAAATTATTACAGTAACGGATAATAATAATGATGTAAAATTAACTTTATCGGATTTTGACATTAATAAAAATGACACTAAATATTTCCAAACAGCACAATTAAATGGAATTGATATAGTATCATATATTGATAATGGAAGTAAATGCGTACTAATTAAAAAATCTGTAGCAGATGAAATGAAGATACACTACCAGAAGAGTTCAGAAATTATTCGAGGTTTTGGAAATGGTAGATTCGAAACATTAGGAAAATTTGAGGGTGACATAAAAATTGATCAAGGAGAAGTGAGAGTTACAATTCATATTGTACCAGATAAATTTTTGCAGATACCTTTGCTAGTTGGTCAACCATTCACAGAAGCTGATTATATAACGATAGTAAAACGTGGAAATATTAATAGAATTTTTGAGGACAAGAGTAGTAAAATTGATGACTGTTGAAAAGATTTTAATATACCGCAACTACTTAAACCAAAGATAAACTTCTGGGCTGAACGTGCTGCTATTATTCCCGCTAATTTTATTGGATTTATATCTGCGTATGCGGAAAATTCCAAGATTAAGGACGTTTACATCGAAAGTAGTTGTAATTGAAATGGCAAAATGATACCAAGAAGTCGAACACTAGTCGAAAAAGTTTGGCGGTTCCATTTATTAATGCAACAGAACAAGACGATACTGATCGAGAGAGAGAAGATGGTTCAACATTTCGAAATTATAATGAAAGGAAAACAGACTTGACATTTGAGGAGAATATAAACATCAATGAGGATATTTCAGAAAAGAGAAAACAGAATTTGAGGGAAAAATTAAGCAAATATCGGGATTGTTTCGCCGTAACTAATGAGGAATTAGGCTCCACTAATGGAGATTATTTTAAAATTCAGCAGGAAGACAAGACCCCGGTAGGTATGGCGGCACTTGAGCCGTGGGCGGATCAATAAACTTCCGGGACTGTTTCCCATATGGTTTGTGTGGGCCGTCTTGGGGTAAATTGTCGTAGGTTCGAGGGGCGTGGTAGACCAATGGAAAGACAGTATGACGGAGTGGGGATGGAAAGGCACGTTTTTCGTCGAATTGGGGCACGTTGTGTGGGAGAGGGGCGTGGTAAATGCGGTCTCTTTCTCTCTAGGCGACGGCGGCGCGGTGATTTATTGTTGTTGGTTTGTGGAGTGGGGGGGAAAATGGCTGGATTTATTAAAAGAAATTTGAATAGTAGGGACGAAAGTGAAATGTCCAAAATAACCAGCGCACGGGAAGTTTTTGTGTGGAGATTTAATTTAACCGGGTATAAAATGAATTTTCAAATTAATTCGATACCTGAGAATGAAGGTCGCGTTGGATTAAGACAGCGATAGAAAGTGTTGTTAAGAAAGCCACAGAAGGTTTGCAAACAAGTGATTTGGTTGGTTTCACGTTTTGTGGGAAAAGTTTTAATGAAAGAGGCCCTGGATGGGTTACCTTTAAAACTGTTAGTGAAGTTAAATTTGAGGACATTTGGGAAATGAATTCAAAAATTTTCCAAAGTAATTCTGAAGGAATGAGTACCGATAGATTTTGCTTAACTGCAACATCGGTAAGAATGCCTGTGGGAAGAGGCCGAGAATGGAAATATAATAGTTTCGATGAGGAAATTGCAAACCGGAGAGGTATAGTGCAAATTAAAAATAAAGAAAATTTAAGTTTACCGCGTGCAATTGTGCTTGCAATAGCAAATGCTGATAATAGCGGTGACTAGAAAAAAATTAGGCAGAATGACGGGCAATTACAAACACAAGCTGTTGAGAAACTATTGGCTGAAAGTCATATTAAAATACCTACAGAAGGTGCTGGAATACCTGAGTTAATCAAATTTCAACACTATTTAAAAGCGTTTAAAATAACAGTATATCGCTATATCTATAACAAAAGTGGTACAGATGTATTGTTTGAAGGCAGTAATGACGGTAAACTAATAAACTTACTGTATCACGACGGACATTATAATGTGATTACATCACTAACGGCAGCCTTTTGTTGCAGTTATTATTGCGAACTATGCCAAGTGAGGTACGACCATAAAACTAAACACCGGTGTAGTGTAACCTGTCCATGTTGTCAACAGACACCGGCGTGTGAAAAAGGTGTTAAAAATAAATATTGTGCAGCGTGCAATCGGTATTTCAGAGGAACGACATGTTACGAAAATCATGTAAAAAGTGTTTGTGGAAAACTAAAACGGTGTATGGAATGGCTGAAACTGTGTCAAAGAGACAGAATTCACGTGTGCTGCGAAATATTTTGTAAGAATTGTCAAAAGCATGTCGCGATAAATCACCTCTGCTCTAAAACTCCTAATTGAAGTAAAATGGATCATAGTGAGAATTTTTACATATTTTACGACCCAGAAACGCGTCAAGAAAAAGTTCTAGGCGAAATGAACCGGGAAGCAATAAAACTGCATGAACCGAATTTGTGCATTTTCTCCAAACGGTCCTGTGTATGCATTAATAGTGAAGGACTAGTTCTGTCAAAACTGCGGGTATGGAATTGAAATTTTCAAAGAAAACGTTATTAAAAATTTCTTAAAATATGTGTTAAATGTGCGAAAATTCCATAAACGCGTCATAGTGCTTGCACATAACGGTCAGGCGTTTGATCACCAATTTATTTTGAACTATGTGCTCCAAAAGACTGATATAACATCGGAACTGATCATGCGAGGTACAAAAATCATACTAATGATGATCGGGAATATAAAGTTCATAGATTCCTTGATCTACTTCCCTATGGCACTGTCGAAAATACTACAAGCCTTTGGTCTGGCAAACAAATTTAAAGAAGGATATTTTCCATACTTATTTAATACAGTAACAAATGAGAACTATATCGGAAAATTGCCAGCAGCTGAATTCTATAGTCTGAATACTATGAATGTTGATGATCGGAAATGCTTTCTACAATGGTATGGCTATCACAAAAATGATGAATTCAACATGCAGCGTGATCTAATAGATTACTGCAAGAGCGATGTGGATATTCTAGCAGAGGGGTGCCTTAAATTTCGAAGTTTGATGCTGCAGGAATGTAATTTATGCCCATTTGCGGAAGCAGTAACGATAGCATCTGCCTATAAACTGGTATTCAGACGTAATTTTCTTCGGCTGTATACAATCGGCCTAATACCCAAAGCAGGCTATCGTGAGGATAAAATTGTATCGAAGGTGGTTATACAGTGGTTGCTTTGGGATAGAAAAACAACGTAAAATAAAAATCCGGCACACGTAAAACCAGAAAGAAACTGTTATAAAGGGGGTAAAAGTTGATGGCTACTGCCAGGAGACGGGACAAATTTTTGAATTTCATGGCTACTATTACCACGGTCAGCCCGTCTGTCTCCCACGGAATAGAGGTGACTGTCTTTATGGGGGCAGAGGCGAAACATTGGATTCTCGATATGAATCAACAGTATTTAAAACTGAAAGGCTTCGATTGTTGGGATATGAGGTAATAGAAATGCGGGAATGCGAATTCCGAAAAGAAATGTATGCTAACACGGAAATGAAAGGGTACGTAAGTAACCATTCTGTACTAGTTAGCGCTCCACTCAATGCTCGCGTTGCATTTTTCGGTGGTCGTACGGGTAACGCCAGAACTTATTATAAATGCAAGTCAGAAGAGAAAATTAAATACATTGATATATGTTATCTCTACCCATGGGTATGTAAAAATGGAAAATTCCCCATCGCTCATCCGAAATTACATGTTGGTAACTTGGAGTGCTCCAAGCTAAATTTAACAAAAATTGATGGCCTGATTGAATACAAAATTTTACCACCACAAAATCTGTATCATCCTGTCTTACCGATAAAACAAAACCCAAAGTTAATGTTCTCATTATACTTCACATGTAGTTTGGAAAAAAGTCAAGAGGATTGTACTCATAAAGAAAATGAAAGGGCATTAACTGGGACATGCATACTGGATGAGGTAAATAAGGCCATTGAGAAGGGTTACCAAATGCTGGAGATTTATGAAATATGGTCTCATGAGATGAGACAAAATAGTAAAGAAAAAGATGGCCTCTTCGCAGAAATGATGAACAAATTCCTAAAAATGAAACAGGAAGCTTCTGGGTGGCCTAGTACATTTGTTACAGAGGAGGAAAAACATGAATATGTTAAAAAATCCTTTGAGAATGAGGCCATAGTATTAGAACCGGAAAAAATAGAAAAAAACCCTGGTTTAAGATCCACTGCTATGCTGATGTTAAATACATTTTCGGGTAAATTTGGTCAGAGGGAGAATCAATCGAAAACCTCTATAATAACACAGCCAGCTGAATTATATACAGTTTTATCGGATCCATTTAAAGCAGTTAACCATATTTTACCAATTAATGATGAAACTCTGATTGTGAACTCTGGGAGTATAAAGAAGAGGCTGCAGATGCTCTGACTACAACCAATGTATGTATAGCAGCCTACACTAGTACACAAGCACGGTTGAAACTGTATTCATATCTGGAGAAATTGGCACAAAGAGTATTATATTACGATACCGACTCTGTTATATAAGCAGAGAGGGTGAATGTGAGCCACCTGTCGGAAATTTTGTTGGAGATATGACTGATGAATTGGAGTGTTATGGCACTGGTAGTTATATTGAAGAATTTGTGAGCGGAGGGCCAAAGAACTATGCATACAAGGTATTTTCATCAAGGGACAATAGTCGAAAATTGGTTTGTAAAGTAAAGGGGATTTGTTTAAATTATGAGGCGTCGAAATTGGTAAATTTTGAAAACATGCGCGACACAATTTTAAACAACGATCGAGAAGAGGAGCCGAGCAAGAACATTTCTTCTAATATACGCCGCACAGAAGATCATAGAATTATAACGACACCGGTGGTAAAGCAATACAACGCCATTTCGGAAAAAGGGAAATTTTTGGAAAATTTTGATTCCATCCCCTATGGGTTCAAGCACACCAAACATTATTAAATATTTTAAGTGTAAATTATATAGTGATTGTAAAAAAAGACTATTTTTAAGTGAAAATATGTGAATATAATATTAAAAAATATATATCGACTGTAAGAAAAAATATTTTTAAGTATAAATGAAATTGTAAATCAAAATGAAATAACTATTATTTTCTGATTTAAATCGTATCTATTTTATTTCTATTTCATTATATTACATACTGTTTTAGCCAGTAGACATTTTGCAGGCTACAACATGCTTTATGTGCTAAACACCTTGGAGCAAGAGAATGCTGTACCCTCAAAGTATTTAAGTTCAGGCATCCGCAGTAATCTTAATCGCATACTATTACTGTGTATCTGAGTACATCGCAGAGATATTCTTTTTTCTCCGGTTTTTTAACATAAACTAATTTATTATTCAAACTCCTCTGTAAAATTTTTATAATATGATGAATAGATGTATAGCCCCCTCCCACGATAATCCATGATGGTTTGAGTAAAGCTAACCAGCCTGCGTTTGTAATGCTGTAGATAGGCTTTTAAACTCTCTGCACAAAATTCATAGCATTCTTAATACACATTTTAACAGTGGCCAGTGCGACTTTTTTACAGCCTTTTTTCAGATAGAAGCTGTATTGCCCTTCATCAATACCAAGACTGTTTTTTTTAACAGAACTTCTCGGCATCAGACAGGACCTGTCCGCATCACAACCAATTTCAACAGGACTTGTCCGTATCAGAACTGCCTTTAACAAGACCTGTCCGCATCAGAACCGAATTCAACAAGACCGGTCCGTATCAGAACAGTTTTTAACAGGGGCTGTCCGTAGCAGAACCGTTTTTAACAGAGCCTGTCGGCATCAAAATTGCTTTTAACAGGGCCTGTCCCCATTAGAACTGCTTTCAACAGGACCTGTAGAACAGTATTTAACAGGGCTTGCCGCCGTCAGAACTGCTTTCACCAGGACCTGTCCGCATCAGAACAAATTTCAACAGTACCTGTTTTTATCAGAACTGCCTTTAACAGGACCTGTCCGCATCAAACCGATTTCAACAGGACCTCTCCGTATCAGAACTGCCTTTTAACAGGGCCTTTCTGTCAGAAAAAAACTGTAAAAAAATACAGCCTTTTTCAGACAGAAAGAGACAAGTAATTAAACGTGCAGGAGAAAAGAATATAAAATTTAATAAAGGACAATTTCAATTTTGTGCAGAACTAAAGTCAGCTTCGCTGTCGGTGAGCGAAGATCCTGATCTTATTAGTCACCTCACTTTAATCGACCCAACTACCAAACAAAAGCTTTAATAGACTCTGGCGCCGATGGTACCTCCTACCTACAAAGACACCTCTAATTGTTATGTTTTAGAACTGTCTTCTTTTATTGTCTATTCATGACTGACTTACTGTCACTACTGCAAGGCAGTAGGCAGTAGTTTACAAGTATTAACATGTATGTAATACAACATCTTTCTTTTTAATTATTTTTTTTTTTTTTTTTTATATAGTATATAATTCAATTCAATTTAAAAATAAAATTTATATAGGTTAACAATTCAAAATTAGTAAACAATATGTGATATAAAAAATTTAAATTTAGTTCTAAGAAATTACTCGACCTGAGCGCAATTGCATTCCACTTTGATGTGTCACATTCAAATCATTGTCAAATCTTTCATGATGACCTTGACTGGAATCATTATCTTCAATAGTTCACGTTGTTCTGTGAATTTTATATTATGACTGTGATCATCCACAGATTGAGGAACCTTTAAAATATGTTGACGATTACGCCTGAAAATATGATCATTCTTATCCAAAATGGAATATGACCTGGGTTCATTGCACACTCCAACAATTTTTCCAGGCGTCCATTCGGATGTGAGAGATGTTTTATAATAAACCTTTTCCCCTTGTTCCAGAGGTTGCAGTTTTCTGGTATTTTTATTATAATTTCTTATAATTTTTTGATTATTCTGATGAAGTTTTGACAAATGTAAATTTTGATCAACTACTGATGGCAGTAGTTGTGTCTGCAATGATGGTAGTTTTGTTCTTAAACAACGAGACATTAGCAGTTCCGATGGTGAGTTAATGTTATTCTTTCGGGTCGAACGATACTGTAACAAGGCTATGTATGGATCAGTGCCAGTTTCGTCACATTTCGATAATAATTTTTTAATTGTGCCTATGGATCTTTCAACTAGTCCATTGGATCTTGGATAGTGAGGACTGGATGTTATATGTTCAAAATTCCATTCTTTTGCAAATTTTTTGAATTCTTCGGAATTAAATGGTGGACCGTTATCAGAAATCACCGTATTGGGTATACCATGCCTGGCGAAAATCGATTTTAAATTTGTAATGACTGGCTTAGACGAGGATGAAGAGTTTAATGCAGCTAATTCAATATAAGTGGAATAATAATCAACTACCAGTAAATATATTTTATTTTTAAAATGGAAAAGATCAATGCCTACTTTGTACCAGGGAATTACAGTTTTGTGATGTAGAATGATAGGTTCCTTTGGATTACTATTCCTATGATGGATGCATGTTTCACATTGACTAACATAATTCTGAATGTCATTATTAATGTTACAAAAATGTTACACAAAATTTCTTGACAGGTTTTTACATCTTTCTATGCCGAGATGACCTTCATGAATTATTTGGAGTATTTCGTGACGTAGAAATTTTGGAATAATTAGACTTGACCCCTTAAAAACCAAATTCTCGTAAACATGTATTTCATCTCTTATTGTGAAATACGGTGAAGTTGAAATGTCTATGGATTTCTTGTTGCTTGGCCACCCATTATGGCAATATTTAATTAATTTCTGTAGACCTAAATCTGCTTTTGTTTCTTCTCTAATCTTTTCTAGATTGTCTTTGGAAATAGATAGATTCCTAGTTAACAAGTTAATCTGTAAAGTAAGGTCTTTGTCAAATTCAGTTAAAGTTTCATAGGGAAGCGCAGCTCGTGAAAGCGAATTGGCTACATACATATATTTTCCAGGCTTAAATACAACATTTAGATCATATGTTTGTAAACGTAACATAATTCGTTGGAGCCTAGGAGTAATTTTGTATAATGGCTTGTTGAAGATAGTCACTAAAGGCTTGTGATCTGTTTCAACTAAAACTTTATGACCATAAACGTACTGGTGGAATTTTGTGCAACCAAAAAGAATTGCAAAAAGTTCCTTTTCAATTTGTGCATAATTCTGTTGACAGTTGGTCAGTGTTGCGGATGCGAAGGCTATTGGTCTATTGTCATGCATGATTACAGCACCCATTGCGTTTTTTGAAGCGTCAACAGATAAACTTAGTGGTTTATTTGGATTAAAATATGTTAATATTGGAGCTGTACTAATTAGAGATTTTAGGTTTTTAAATTCTATTTCATGTGATGGTGTCCATTGCCATTCAGTTTCTTTTTTCAATAAATTTCTCAAATTAGACGTTTCAATTGAAAGATCTTTTATGAAAGAACCTAAATAGTTAACCATGCCTAAAAATCTTTGTAAGTCTGTGACAGAAGATGGAGAAGGCATTTTACATATTGCTTCTACTTTGGTTTCATCTGGCTTGACCCCTTGATGACTAAAAATGTGACCCATGTATTTAACTTCATTGCAAAGAATTTTTGATTTGGCTTCGTTAAATTTTAAACCAAGATTTTGTGCCGTTTGTAGAACTAATTCGAGACGACTATTATGCTCTTCAATAGTTGCACCATAAATCAAAAAATCGTCAATATAAATAACAAGACCAGGTATATTAGAAATTTTTTTTATCATTTCTGAATGGAAAATTTCAGGTGCTGAACTAATACCAAATGGTAAACGTAGAAATCTATATCGCCCAAATGGTGTAATAAACGTGCATAGTTTAGAAGATGGCTCGTCTAAAGGTATAGTCCAGAAACCTGAATTGGCATCGAGGATCGAAAAATATTTGGCATTAATTATTTGTGATTTTATGTCTTCAATTGTCGGTAACTGAAAATGCGAACGTAATATTACTCTATTTAAATTACGAGGATCTAAACATAGTCTAAGCTTACCATTAGGTTTCGCTACTAGAACAATTGAATTTACCCATTCTGTAGGCTCCTCAACGGGGACAATCACATTCATTTTAATTAGGCGATCAAGTTCATCTTTTAATAATTCTTTTAATTTGAAAGGTATCCTGCGCATGTTGTCAATAACAGGTCGAGCATCCTTTCTTATTGTTAGATGACACTTAGTTTTTAAACAACCAAGGCCTTGGAACACACTTTTATATTTCTGTAAAATTTTACAATCATTATCAGATAGTTTGTTATCTAAATTTATTGAATGAACCCGTTTTATTAAATTCAATTCCACACAGGTATGCAAGCCTAATACTGTTTGACATTCTAAATCGACAACAAAAAACTCTATTAGATGTTTTTGATTCAAAAATTCGCATGTTAAAAAACACTTTCCCAAAATTTTCAATTGATCACCATTAAAAGTCGCGATTTTGACATTAGAACGTTTTAAGTTTGTTGGACCTAATTTCAATTTCTCAAATGGAAAAGTCGACATGACATTGACTTGCGCACCTGTGTCCAATTGCATTTTAATTTTTATTTTATTTATTTTAATTTCAATGTACCACAGTTTTTCTTTACCCACGTCCAATCCTCCTACAAAAAATTCTTCCGGCTCTGATGACTCGTTGTTTGTTTTTTTAAGTCCCAAGTGATTAACTGACTTATTTTTGTAGTATATACACATTCTCGCATAATGGTTTTTCCGCTTACAAATGTTACAAATGACTCCAATAGCTGGACACCGTTGTCTATGGACAAGACCGCACTTGTTACAAATTCCAATTTTATTTACGTGTTGTTTGTATTCAATTTGTTGTTTTTTATTTTCACTTTCTGGCTGGCTATTTCTATGACCCTGATGACCTCTACTAAATGGATTTTGTCGGCTGTCATTACTGTTAAATTTGGTACTATGTAAAGCACCAACACAATTGAAATCCATTTCCTTTTGTAGTTGTTGTGACTGTCTTCTTGTTAATTCCATTGTTTTTGCGATTTCTAAAGCCTTTTCAAGCTTTATGTCACCTTCATTTAGAAGGCGTTCTTTTATGTGGAGATAATTTTCCCTTAGACCACATATTAATATATCACGAACCAGTTCTTCTCGTAAATTTCCGAATGAGCAATTGAAACTCAAATTTACTAATACAGTTATATATTCGTCTATGCTTTCGTCAACTAACTGTTGTCTGGTAAAAAACTTATGTCTTTCCATTGCAATATTAGTTTTCGGCACAAAATATGACTCCAACTTTTTCACTAAGATTTCATATTTAATTTTGTCGATATCTTCATTAAATGAGTTAAATATTTCATAACTTTCCGGTCCAAGATTATGAAGTAATAACGCAACTTTTCGTCCATCATCTTCATTTTCCAAATCTGAGGCACGCATATATAATTGGTTAAACCATTTTTTCCACGTGTCGCCCAAATTTGAATTTTTTAATTCTATTGGTTGAATTTGACAACTTAATATTTTATTATTATTATATTCATTTTATTATTATACTTAAACTTTCACCATTCGTTGGATTTGACATCTTAAGTAATTTTTATATTATTTTATTTAATTTTTTAATTTAATCTGACACCATGTTATGTTTTTATTGTCTATTCATGACTGACTTACTGTCACTACTGCAATGCAGTAGGCAGTAGTTTACAAGTATTAACATGTATGTAATACAACACTAATAAAAGCGATTTTAACCTTTTTGCAGCCAATTCGACAATCATAAATACTTTCCGGCATAAACTATTAACTGTAAATTTGGGTTTACGCAGAAGTTTTCAATGGCGTTTTATAATAGCAAATGTCAGAAAGCCGATATTAGGAGCGGATTTCATAAATCTTTTTGGACTGTTGATAGACCTCAAAAAGAGAAAACTTATAGATCCTCTTACTAAATTAGAAGTCGTTACCAAAATGATGAAAGGGCCATCATATACGCTCACCACCATATCTGAGAGCTCTTGCTCTCCCGAAATATATAAGTTATTAGAAAAGTTTAAATCCATCATCGGTGAAGCGCCTACATTAAACAAATTAAAACACAAGGTTATCCACACCAATATCACCTCAGCACATCCTTGTGTTGCACGGTGTTGTCGTTTGAATCCAGAAAGATCTAACATTGCGAAACAAGAATTTACCAGAATTTTAAAACAAGGAATTTGTCGGCCATCGCCGACTGGCGAACTTGTGGTGATTATCGCAGCCTAATTTTATCACAAAGCCGGATCGTTACCTAATACCATATATAACGTACTTTTCTCAGCAACTAGATGGCTGCACTATATTTTCTTCACTCGACTTAGTTGAAGCATACCATCAGATACAAATTTTCGAAGAGGATATTCCCAAGACAGCAGTATCCACACCAATTGGGTTATTCGAATACACACGCATGATGTTCGGCTTGCGTAACGCCGCACACACTTTTCAGCAGTTTATGCATTCAGTTTTGAACGGTTTAGATTTTTGTTATCCATGCATTGACAATATACTTATCGCCTCGAGCGATATGGCGGAACGCTTAAAGCATTCAGAAGTCGTTTATCAACCCCTTACAGATGCAGGTCGTGTTATCAACTCAAGTAAATGTACGCTTGCTGTCCCAGGTATCACCTTTCTCGGACACGATATTTCTGAATACGGGATTAAACCAGCTAAAAATAAAATAGAAGCCATCGTTAATTTCACTATACCGGAAACCGTTAAAGAATTACGCCGATATTTAGGGATGGTAAATTTCTACAGAATTTATATGCCAACTGAACAAGCATTACTTAACTATTTCCTCAAGGGTAGAAAAAAAAATGACCAACGTAAAATCCCTTGGACAGATTGTCTAGAGTCTTAACTTCATCTCCACCTTGGTATACCAGTAAACTCAAGGGCTTACGGAATCAGCGCCATAAAGCATGGCTGAAGTTTTTAAATACCAACAATGACTCTGACCATATCAAGTTTCTAGTGTTGCTGAGGAAATTACATTGCTCACTCAACTTGGAGTACAACTCATATCTGTCGAAAATACATAATAGTTTACTCACAAATCCCAAAGAATTCTGAAAATTTGTTAATAGCAAACGCAAAACGGATGGATATCCTTCTACTATGCAGTATTTGGATAGCTCATCAATCAACTCCGGAATAATTACCAATCTTTCCGCCTCATTTTTTGGCCAAGCGGTCTCTGACAGTAATTTTATACCTGACGAAGATTACTTTAGATACTTGGACGATTACCCCAAATCAACTCTTGACTCAATTAGTATAGACGTTGAGACGGTTAATAATCAAATCCAGTTATTAAAGGATGACTTCTCCGCGGGACCTGATGGTTTGCCTTCTATAGTTTTAAGGAAGTGCTGCCATATTTTATCGATACCGTTAGCTACCCTCTTTCAAAAGTCATTGACTTCGGGTGTATTTCCAAATACTTGGAAAGACTCTTTTATTATCCCGGTTCACAAGAAAGGTTCTAAGGCCGAAATTACCAATTATAGAGGCATAGCTAAGTTATCTTGCACACCTAAGCTTTTTGAAAGTATTGTCTACAACTCCTTTTACTTCCACTGCAAACCATTCATATCCTCGAAACAACATGGATTCCTCAAAGCAAAGTCAACAATTAGTAATTTGACCGAGTTTGTGTCTACCGCCATCAACTCGATGGAACAGGACAAACAAATGGATGTGATTGCTACTGATTTTAGTCAAGCCTTCGACAAGTTGTCTCATAGGAATATTTTACTAAAATTACGACTTCTTGGATTTCCTGCTTTTTTTATAAAGTGGATTAATTCCTACCATTCTGGCAGACGTTATCGGGTTCTCTTCCGTGCTATTGACTCTGACCCTTTTATTGCCCATTCCGGAGTTCCGCAAGGTAGTCATTTAGGCCCTATTTTATTCATCATCGCTATTAACGATGTCACGTCAATTATTGAGAACTCTGACATTACAATCTACGCTGACGATATGAAAATTTCCAAGGTAATCTCTTCCTCCCAGGATTGTCTTTTGCTTCAGGCTGATCTTGGTAAATTTACTTCTTCGTGTACAAATAATGACTTGTCACTTAATATTAATAAGTGTCAAACAAGAACGTTTACGCGGAAACGTAGCAAAATCATATTTGATTACACTTTTCTAGAAAACTCTATTTCATGAGTCAATTCTATTAGGTGTTATTTGGGATGGCGAGCTTAATTTTCGGTGTCATATTGACACTATTGTTAACAAAGCTTCGTCAATGTTGGGATTTATAAAAAGATGGTCCAAAGAGTTACCCGACCCACATATCACTAAATCTCTATACATCACATTTGTTAGACCTATACTTGAATATGCTAGCCAAGTTAGGTCGCCGCAACATAAAGTACGCTATTCAGCGTAAATTCGTTCGCTTTGCTCTTAGAGGTCTCCCTTGGAGCGACGTTATCAATCTCCCTCCTTAATGCAATCGTCTAAAACTAATTAACCTTCAGACTTTGCAGAAGCGCCGCGAGGTGGTTGATATAGTTTTCATTCATCGAATTCTTGCTGGTGCCATTGAGTTTTCGAGCATTCTCGAATGCATAAAGCTAAAAGTTAACGCACACTCCCAAAGAAGTGTTAGCTTATTTATGATCGACTTTCATCGTACTGACTATGGAAGGTTTGAACCAGTTACTAGAATGTTAATAAATACAAATAACAGCTCTGGATACTTTGATTTCTCGTTAAACAAGGTGAAACTGAAAAGTCTGCTGGCTAACGAGTCCGCTGTATCATCGCGAATGTAAACTTTATCGGATAGCCTCTTCCGTGTTCTACCTGTTGTTGACCATACGTATTTTTAATTTTAACAGGGACTAACATAATATATTTTTTATTTATCTTATTTTGTGTCAGGTAATGGGGGGTGGATGGTGATGGTGGGTTGAAGGTGGTGGCTAGGTGATGCAATTCTTTTTTCCTCCTTCCGACTAATTTTACCACTCGCTCACTAATATTGCTCTTACCTCTCCTCCCTTCCTGACACTAATGATGAGATGAGCATATACATTCGATTTAACGTTTATACGATATGATTATGAATGATATCTTGCTGTGCTTGTATTAAGCATATCTGAAGTGTTAAAAAAAAGTCTCCGAAATATCAGTTGGCGAAAGCATTAACATACACTAATGGCAGAAGCCCAAATTGGAGACCCTGAACTTCAAACACTTTTAGAAAACCCCCATGACCTCAAATTCAAGCGATTTTCTATTTTCGGTTCTGACATCAAAATATTTTGCGATTTCTTCTGGCTTTCAGTCGAAAAGGACGTTAGAAAAATTTAGCGAACTGATCGCACATTTTTGTTAGAACAGACGCTGTGCGAGCCTAGCTTCAATCGCCATATGAAGGCCTCTTCGAAGTCATCAGTGGAAATGACAAATATTTTAAATTGCAGATTAAAAATTCCAAGAAAACTGTCTCAATCAATAGGTTAAAGCCTTTTTTTAGTGAAGGTTTAGAAGAATTTAACAAACCAACCATCGAGAACCCCATTGCAGCAGCTGAAAACGTTAAGAAAAAGGTCAGGTTCGAAGATAAGAAGCTCACCACGACTCAAACACGTTCCGGACACATTTCCAAAACTACAAAACAGTGGAATCATTAGCGTTCATTCAACTTTCACTGGAAGGGGAGTACTGTGGGGGGTTATCAACTTACATTTGCTGAAAATTGTTTTTTACAATTCAGAACTACAATACTTGTTCTTATTTACATTTTAAAAATACTTGTTTTGTTTCAATTTACTTGTTTCGGATTTTCTTTGCAAAAACTCAGAAACCCAAATTGAAATATTTTTTAATTAAATTACCCTAGGGAAAACAAAAGATACAAATTAATGAACAAAATCAGTTCTTTTTTAGTTTTTATATACAATACACGTTCTATGCAGGTTTCAATAGTGTTCCTCGATAATTATTATTTTAATTTGTAATTTCAGTCAGAGCTAAATAAATTGTAAACCTGTAATTCCACAAGTAATAAAAAGTTCAGATAAAACATAAAGTAATTTAAAATCGGCCTATAGCCGATTTTTTAATGCCCTATTGTAGAAATGGGAGAGAAAAATTGTGAAAATTAACAATATACAAGGTTTTTTCTTCATAACTTTGTATGTCCTTTTCAAAATTTTCTATAATTTGTTAGTAACCCAGATAGCGTAAGTCCAATTTGCAAATTTTATTCAAATCGGTGTATTAGTTCTGAAAATACATCAAAAAAACTTTTTGAACAGGCTTATTTCCTCCTACGACTATTTCTTTCTCCACTGTCCTTCGACCGATATCACTGAAATTTACAATAGTATCGTCTATTTATATAGTCAACCAATATACTTAATTTAAACAATATTGTTTTACCAATTTTCCAATTAAATCCGAAAAGCTATATAAAAAAAGCGACAAAACTTTATGGTCAGCGTTGTTTTTGCTTAGCAACTTCCCTGCCCCTCAGTTGATTTTGCTCAAATGCAATACCAAATCCACTATAGCAATAAGCAAGTAGCATTCTAAATTTCAAGAAAATTGGATAACGCGTTTTTGAGTTATTTTGTCCACGGACGGACGGTAGTACCTAACATGGAGCAATAATATAGGGAATTTTTTTCAGAATTTTGGTTCATTTTCAAAACCCAATTACCCCAATTATTTCTGTCTTAATTTCACAATTTTTTTCTTAAATATTCTACGAAATGTCACCTTTTAAGCGCGCTATAATATAACTTGAAAGGATTAGAACTACTAAAGTTATACGACTCTAAAGCCATCTATTGGAAAAAAAACGCCACGATCTTTCTACTTAACTCAATATTTCAAGGTTTTTTTCTCCATAACTTGGTTTCTGCATTCTCAAATTTGCTCAAATTCACAGGTAGGCTGGAGTCTAATAGCACAAACACGTTTCGTAAATTTGATTGAAATTGGTGTATAAGTTTTTAAAATACATCCAAAAAACTTTATGAACAGACTTATTTTAGGTTACAACTATTTCTTTCTCCACTATCCTTGGATCCATTTGACTGAAATTTAATATGGTATCGTTTATTTATGTAATTCACCTGCATAATTAATTCAAACAAAATCTATTGAAAAATTTTCCAATTACATCCGAAAAACCATAACCAAAAAAACGACAGAACTTTCTGGTCACCCTGGTTTTTCTTTATAACTTTGCCTCCCGTGAATCGATTTTGCTCAAATGCAATACCAAACCAAGTTAAGGAATAGGCAACTCATGTTATAAATTTCATCAAAAGCGGATAACGCGTTTTTGAGTTATCTTGTCTACGGACGGACATGCATAAATCGAGATAACTTTTGATTCCCTACACAACCATACCCTTGAAATTTTTCTACGATGATTATTTCTAAGCGTTACACCCTTAGTGACAAAACTAATATACCCTCTGGTAGTACCTACCATAGGGCATAATAAATTTTATCAAATAAACTAAACGGAGATTTTGTAAATTTGGAAAGTATATGAATATATAGGGAGTGAACTAACTTAGTGTTAATTATGTTATAGTGGAGTTTTAAGACTTTTTATATAAAGTTTTCTTAATAATAGTTCACGCAATCTGGATTTTTATGGTAATTGAAGGGATTTAAATTTAATGAGATTTACCCGTCTATTCTGAGCGCAGTCATAACAAGTTCTGTCTGTCATAGCATGACGTCACTGTCAGAACTTTTTTTAAGACTCTTTGATATGCTAACTCAGCCATAATGAATAACTGTTAGAAAAAAAGTCATAAGTTTTGACCGAAAATATCTTACATCCTAACGGAACTTTATGTATGTTCTCTAAGTGATTCAATTGATAAATATGGAATAAGTTCCACCATTTTTGTAAACACACAAATAATTTTACACCTATAAAACTATTTCAAACTTATACAAATATTTTCGAGAGTATTTTTCAAATAATCATGACAACTCGCTCGAATTATAAGAGTTTAAATTCTTATTTTGGACATAATTATGACCCGTCTGCCAGAATATGAATTTTAGCAGCAGTCATAATTTCAGTCAGAATATAATTGTCATAAATATTTAGGACAGCAAAGATGTCACAATGCCAGAATAAACGGGTCAATCTGTTATTTTAATTCCTCATTAGTTCCTGTTTTAATGTTCGGAATTCTTAAAAAAATTGTCCGCCTCATTTCGTATGCTATACAGTTTTTAACTACACACACCACACCGTTAGTATTTCATTTTTCACTTTATATACACTAAAATTTCAGAGTTTACTGAAGTTATACTAGAGGCACACATAGGGTATTCATACCATAGTTTAAGGATACCATGTCGTATACCATATGTGTGTCGTCGAGTACTAGCCGAATACCATTTCAACTACGTAGCATAAATCTGGTATTTAAATTTGAAAAAGTACGTGGTATTCCCTTTTTTACTTAATTTTTTCGGCTACTGTAATCTATTCTTTAGTGATTGTCGCGCCTTTTTATTGAAGCGGAAAATAGCGAATGGAATTTTGTAGGAAAGCTAAGCAATTGACACATGTTTACACTTTTTTTTTGAACATTTTATTTTAAAAAAATGGAAAAAGTAAAGAAAAAACGCAAAATTTTATCGGTGGATGAAACCTCAAAATTTATAGATATTTGTAGTAATCATATAGCGGATTTAAGAGGAGCGAAAAGAAATTCCCATATTCTCGCTGAAATGGCAGAATTTGAAATGTCAGACAAATACTATGTTTGATGTGTGCCAACCCCTTTTTATACCATGGTACAAGGCTATACTGTAGTATCCATACTAAGGTGTGAATACCCTATGTCTGCCTCTACTATTACTTAACTTGTTATTTTTAATGAATACTACTTTGAGTAAATAATATATGCTGCCAAATTTTGAATAAACAAATAATTGATTTCAATATGGAAATGGAAATGCGTGCATGTATTTTCAACTTAGAATTTCGATTTCTTATTTGAATGAATGAAAATTTTACGATATGAATCGCTATCAGCGATAAACTTCCAATCTCCTTAAAGCAGTTTTGGATACATTATTTTGATCATTTAGCCAAGTAGAATTTTTTCTAATTAATACCAAAAGTAGAAAATCAAGTATTTTAATTTTATATTCTCTACAATCATTTAGTGCAAACCAAGATTGTTTATAAAATAACTAGCGAGGCACTTTATTTGCGTCACATACCAGAAAGAAGGTCTCTGCAATAAATGCAACTCATTATCACGACCTATTCCAATATTTTTTTACTACATATCTCTCTGTCGGCGGTATTTCTTATATCATATCCTGACTGAGTTTTATTACCGACGAAAGCCATCACACCATCAACGCAATTACGTTTGTAATTGCCGAAAGGAATTTCTTTGGCGGGTCCTAAATACGTATTTCAAACCTTTTTTTGACCTCGCCTAAGACATTTTCTTCTTAAGTGTTTTCCTATCGTTAAAAGGATTTACACAAGTGTTCTCTGAGTCATTGGTAATCATTTTCGTCTTACAAAATGCATTAGGTAATAAAAGTAAAGCAGGCAATTATCAGCCAGGTCCAAGAACGATTGGGAAGGGATTTCTTTCTGGTTTATAGAATTTTTGGTGGGAACTAACGGCCGAATTTAAACACCAAAAAGTAACTGTAAAAACGACGAACCAAGATAGAATCAGAATATATTTTTTTTAATATTACAGGAGCGCCTATACAAAAAAAAACTCAAACAAAAGCAACGCGACATAAGCAGCATGAAATCAACGCGCTAACAGCAGCATCAACAAAACTACAGTAGCACGAACGAACACCAGACTAATCAAAAGAAGAAAATAAATAGAAAAAGCATGTATCTTAGATTCTTAAGAATATATATAAGTATATAAAATACTTTTTTGTAAGACCCTATTTTTTTATGTAACGTGAAAAAGTGAAAAAAAAAAATAATATAAAATTTTTTTGTTCTACATATAAGGGACGCTACAATTCTTATCCCTGAGTTCGATGGTAACCCTATAGATTTGCATCGATTCTTGATGTGTTGCCAATTATTTACTGCTACTCCTTTCACAGAAACGGAAAAAGTATGCCTTTTAACGTTAATTAAAACAAAATTAACGGGAAAGGCGTACGAAATAATCAAATATAACTCAATAGAAAATTGGGAGGAATTAAAAAAACTGCTTCAAGATCAGTTTTTAGAAAAGCGATTTCGGTTGTCTCTGCAAAGCGACGCAATTTTATTAAAGCAAAAACAGAAAGAGGATATTTACGAATATTCATTTAGGACAAAAAAATTTCAATCCTTGTCAAACGAAGTAACAGCAAACTCCCAAACAAACCCAACCTTACAAAGTCTGTTAATCTCAGAAAACAAAAAATTAGTTCAAAGAGCTTTTGAAGATGGTCTAACAAATGAAAACATTAAAATATTAACAAAGAGCCAATCAAAAAATTCTCTGGAAGAAACCATAGACCTGCCTATCGAGCAATCTGATAGGATAGAAAATAAGAGTAGCCCCAAACAATGTTCCAAATGTAACAGTAAAAATCATACTGAAGAGCAATGTTTCGCAAATAAAAGAAGAAATTCAAATATTAACGATGAATTTCAAAGCAGAAGACACTGCTCTTATTGTAAAAGACCTAATCACAATATTTCGGACTGTAGAACAAGAAAGTTCGGCAACAGTTCTCGGCAACAAGGTCCACTAAACTCTTCCCCTCAAAGAATACCAATGACACAAAGATATCAAAACTCGCAGTTTAACACCAAGTACAATTCTGGAAACAATAATGTAAACTATCACAATAACAACGTTAGAAACAACAACGCCAAGTACAATAGTCCAAGAAACAACAATCATTTTACAAACGCTCAAAACTATCAATCGCGAAATCGAAGCCCTGTGGAGAGGCGAGTAAATTTCGCAACCACAGAACAAAGCCAGAATAGTAATTATTGTAAAACCCAAAATAAATCGGGAAATTCCCATAAGCGGGATGGAAACCCCAATCAATTCGAGTCTCGCATCAATCAAAATAGCAGCCGACATACAGAACGAATAAATCCACAACAAATCAAAATAAAACTAAACGTTACAAGAAAAGACCTGACAGTAACATTAGAAAATGACTTATCCAAATATATCGAACAATCTTTTCAAATAATGAGGGATAACTTATTATTATGTTACGATGGTATTATAGGGCACGACTCCTTGACAAATTTGAATGTAATAACGACTATTCAAAGCAATTACTATCCCTTTCCGTACTTTCGAAACAACCTGTACAATCTCGTGACAGAATTTCTAAACCCCAAAGTATCAGGTGGTGCCGCTGGTATAGCTAAAGCTGTTAACGATGCTAGTGCTGCTAAAAAAGATTTGGAGGAAATCATAATCATAATCGAAAAATGGAATCTATTGCTGTCGGCAAAGAGCTATACTTGAAGCCATATAAAAAGGGCTTTGGCCTATATTTGAATCAATCCAAAAAACTATTAAAAATGCTGCCCAACAAACCCTTAGATGAACTAGATTTACATAAATATGGTAAATCTTTACCCCATTTCCGAGGTGTGTTTATGCGAAATAATTTAACAAAGACACCATGGCGAAACGAGTGTGGAATTGTGAACCTTGATTTGACAACCGTGGAAGGAACAGTTTGGGTAGCCTACTACAAACGAGGCCGAAATATTGAATATTTTGATAGTTTCGGAAATCTACAACCGCCTCTTGAAATTATTCGTTATTTGGCCGATAATATCAAATATAACTACAACAGTTATCAGAACTATGACTCTGTAATTTGTGGACATTTATGTTTATATTTTTTCTACAATAAATATATTAATTTTTAATAAAATTGGTTAGTTTCATTACAACCGTCTCACCATATCGTTGACCCTTACATTAAGTAGTAACGAATCACAATTATCCGCAGAGTATTTTCCTCCACTGGGATTACATGAGGGATGCGTATGCGGGCTCGTTGATTTTTAAACGTATAATTCAATACCAAATATTGACGTGGACAATAATAGATGTTGGATCGTAGGAAATTGACGATATCTCTAAATATATAGAAAGGAAGCTTGAAGAAAATAAAATTGGATTTTTATTGAGAGCTAATAATAACACATTGAAGAGTGAAATAAAATCTTCTGAAAATATAGATTTCACCCACAAAGACTCGGTTGGGTCATTATTGGGTTTCAGTAAGCGTGTACTCACGAAAAATATAATGCACGTTTCCGATATGCCAGTCAACATTATTAAGACGAATACTGTTCGAGTAGAATGCAACATTATTTCGGGGTCTTACATTAACAGTAAGTAGGTACATTCACTGCACGAGTTTGCTCTAAGGTGAACCCAGGGTTTAAAATTATCAAAGTGCCCACGAATGTCACCTATTTATCTTTGAACGTCAAACGATTAAGTTCTCTCAGGTTGAAGGTTGTCGATCAAGACGTTAATTTTCGAGGAGAAATGATTACTATTTGACTGCATTTAAAATGTCGATATATAGTACACTACCCCGCAGGGTAATAGTACTCTCATTCAGAGTATAACCTCAGAACCTACAACAACTAAGCCACAGCTGTCGCTAATAAATAAAGCATACTTGAGATCTCTGGGGCTTACATTAAAATAATGAATGATTTATTAAAAATCTCGAATGGTTTGAGCTATGATAACAGCATTGTGTAAAAGGAATTTCACAGCTACTCGCCATTTTTAAACTCATACGGTAACAGTGATGATATACGAATTTCAGTACAACATCAGGATTTAATTCTTCTACCGTGTGAAAGATTTATTTACATCGAGGGGACAATATATAAAAGTTATCATGGGACAGTTTCTCCTACAGGCAATAATGCTATGGCGTATCTGTTTGATGAAATTCGTTATGAATTAAATGGTGTAGAAATTGACCGTAATGGAAGTTTAAGGTTTACTTCTACCATCAAAAATTATATTTCCCTGCATGCCGACGAAAGTAAAATGCTACTCAATGCGGGTTGGGCACCATCGGCGCCAATTACATCGTAATTCAATTTTTGAATTCCATTGAACATGCTCTTGGGATTCGCCGAAGATTATCAGAAAAGTATCCCAAAGCATGAGCTTATTTTAGTCCGAGCTAGATCTGATGAAAATGTACTCATGTTACCCACGGATACTGTGACGGTAAAAATTTTGAAATTAAAATGAAAGATATAACTCTCGCTGATGAAGAAAAACTCACTTTATGTAAATTAATTGAGAACAACCAACCTATCAAAATGAATTTTCGCAATTGGGATATGTATGAACATCCAATACTACCAGAAACTAGCCAACACACTTGGACAGTTAAAACTTCAAACCAGCTACAGAAACCTCGATACGTTTTATTGGCTCTACAAACCGACAGCAGAAATCAGAAAGGCAAATATGCTAGTAATTTTGACCATTGTAAACTCGCAGATATCAACGTTCATTTACATTCTATATCATTTCCGTATGATGACTTGGATCTTAAATTTGATCAACTTTGATTCGCTCTATTATACGATATGTATTGTAAATTTCAGTCGGCATATTATACTCGTAAAGAACAACCGCTGCTGTCTCCAAATGAATTTAAAAAACAAAAAGTAATTTAAAATCGGCCTATAGCCGATTTTTTATTGCCCTATGGTAGAAATGGGAGAGAAAAATTGTGAAATATATCAAGCTTTTTTCTTCATAACCTTGTTTGCCCTTTTCAAAATTTCCTCTGATTTGTAAGTAACCCAGAGCCCGATAGCATAAGTCTAATTTGCAAATTTTATTCAAATTGGTGTATTAGTTCTGAATGTACATCAAAAAAACTTTATGAACAGGCTTATTTTCTCCTACGACTATTTCTTTCTCCACTATCCTTAGACCGACATCACTGAAATTTACAATGGTATCGTCTATTTATGTAGTCAACCAATATAATTAACTTAAACAAATTGCCTGACAAATTTTGCAATTAAATCCGAAAAGCTATATAAAAAAACGACAAAACTTTCTGGTCACCCTGGCTTTTGCTTAATAACTTCGCTGCCCCTCAGTCGATTTTGCTGAAATGCAATACCAAATCCACTATAGCAATGCCCACATAGCATTCTATATTTCCTCAAAATTCGATAACGCGTTTTTGAATTATCTTGTCCACGAACGGACGGAGTACCTAACATGGAGCATTAATATAGGGAATTTTGTTCAGAATTTTGGCTCATTTTCGAAACCCAATTACCCCAATTATTTCTGTCTTAATTTCACAATTTTTTTCTTAAATATTCTATGAAATGTCACCTTTTAAGCGCGGTATAATGTTACTTGATAGGATTACAACTACTAAAGTGATACGAGTCTAAAGCCATATATTGGAAAAAAAACGCCACGAACTTTCTACTTAACTCAATATTTCACGGTTTTTTTGTCCATAACTTCGTTCCTTCATTCTCAAATTCGCTCAAATTCACAGGTAGGCTGGAGGCTAATAGAATAAACACGTTTCGTCAATTTGATTGAAATCAGTATATAACTTTTTAAAATACATCGGAAAAACTTTATGAACAGGCTTATTTTACCTTACGACTATTTCTTTCTCCAGTATCCTTGGATCGATTTGACTGAAATTTAATATGGTGGTGTTTATATATGTAGTTGACCTATATAATTAATTTCAACAAAATTGATACAAAAATTTTTAAATTATCGGGGAATTACCGCCTAATACTTCAGCATTTTGTTTACTTCTACGCGATTAGATTGTTGAACACAGACCACTAACTAATTAAGTACGAAAGGTACCTCAGTAGCCCGGCAAGAGTCAACATGGATGTACAGAAAACTTTGAACCATATAGAGTGGTTTTTACAAGATTACGGCGACTTTGTACTTGATAAACAGAGAGAGAAACTTAATGCACACTATGCCCTCTTGAAACCATAACTGAAAGTTCAAAAGAAAATTGGAAAACATAGCGAGCACTATCAGAGCTGTTCATGGGCAAATGTTAATACATCTTGTGGACAGGATACCTGTGGATGCGGTTATGTCTGTATGAACATCTCAGCTTTAAAAAAACTTATATTGTTATATTTAAAATTAAAAAGAAACAATGTATATTATTTTAATAAAGTATTCTTCGAATAAATTATTGTTTTTTTTTTCAAAAATATAGCTGTATGCTTTTCAGCAGTGGCAACATTTCGGTCTTTTGATATTTTTAATACAGTTTCGGATTTTTTCTGATCACCTTTAAAAACATGTCGATTTGGTGATGTTGTTCCATATGTTTTTTACATAAATTTACCGCCGAAAAATTGATTAATTGTTACCAGCTGGTTAAATTTTGTAATCTAATAAAAAATAATCATAAACCGGTCAAAAACACGTCCTAAATACCACATCCTGACGATATATTTTCCCACAAAACAATGTACTACACCCCCGCGACGTTTTTTTACCACATGTGTCGATGGTATTGTTTAAATCATAGACCGATAAAGCATGTTTTTTAAAACATTCCTTTCGACTCACATTTCCCCTCGTAAAGCTTTTCACGACGATTCCTTTCCCATGCATCTGTCAGGATGAAATACGACGATCAAACCATAAAGTTACCCGCGAAAAATTACTTAATTGTTACCAGCTGGTTAAATTTTGTAACACAGCTTGACAAATATCCATAAACCTATCCAAAAAATACCACACCACGAACTGAAAACATTGAAAGTCATATGTATTGGCCAACAAATTTTGAGAGGAAACATTTGTTGTATTTAACAGATGTTAGTCTCACTGTTGAATATATTAAGTATGAAGAATATGTAAATTTAGCAAAACGAACTTTTAAGCTTACAGATCTTGAATCAAAAGAAAGCCGAAAAATTACACATTTCCACTATAACAATTGGACGGATTTCGGAATTCCAAATTCCCCAACCGAAATTTTGAACTTTTTTAGGAAATCAGAAATTCAGGCACATTTAACAAAGTCGGACCATCTGTAATACATTGCAGGGCCGGCATCGGTCGATCAGTAACATTCTGTTTAATCGAATGCTGTCTTGCTGTTATCGACAAAGAAGAAAAAAGTCTGTTTCAGTGCAACATATATTGTGTCAACTACGGCAATATAAAATGCGGCTTGTCCAAATGGCTGATCAATTACAATTCGCATATCAAGTAATTATAGACGGAATTAAGGAAATAAATATTGTAATATGTCTCAAACTAAACCATGGGAAAATGAAAATACTAAAGAAATTCAAGTACTAACTAGAAGTAAAGCTGCAAATAAAAAGGAAAATAAAATCATCATGGAAAAGACAAATTGCCTATTCGAAGTAAGAAACATAAAAAATAAATAGATATATAAAAAATATATATACTTGTATATATAAAAATTTCGTTTGTTTTGGAAATATCAAAAAACTGGAAGAAAACTTTAAAGAAATTAAAGATATGAGACAAGGGGATATAAAACAGTTCAAAACAGACAAAATCAATAGGCAAAGTACCTATGCAACAAGACCAGAAATGCCTCGAGGAAATTTTTTCTAATTTCAAAAAATTATGTGAAAAAACACAAGAAAAAGAAATTAATATTTAAGGATCCACTCACGTGGCACACTTGGATACCTTAAACAATGTTCGTGTATAACTCTGCTACTCATTCAAGTATCAATTATACGTCACACGAACTATTGTACGGTCTTCCACCAACGATACCATCCTCATTAATAAGAGAACCCGACGTTAGTTACAATTATGACAATTACGCCAGGGAGCTGAACGCCCGCCGCACACTTCAACTAAGCGAGCTAAACTACGTAAGCTAAGTTTCTCGCTGAAAGTAAAAAATTCAGCATTTGCAGTGGTCGTCGCACACTTCAGCCAAGCTTTGAAACTACGTCAATTGGTCATGAGCGACACGAACTAAGCTTTTACACGTAGTTCAGACCTCAGCTACGCGAACGAGCTTGGCTGGCATCGCTGACTATAGTTTATATGTACTTTCGGTATTATACAATGTAGAATCGATGCTTGCAAGTGTAGTATGTTATCTTTATTTTGTGGTAGTATCTTGTCGACACAAATGTGTAAGTGTTAAGTGGAAAAGGTTTAGTAATAATTCATCGATACTGTACTCGCACATTGTATCACTCTCACGGCTCAAATAGAAATGATGTAACGAGTTTACCAAAAATATCGCCGCGTAGCTTAGTTCAAATGTGCAACGGGGTTAGCGATCAGAGCTAGGCTATGTAACTACAACGAAGCTCGCCCGCATAGCTTAGTTCAAGTGTGCGGCGGGCCTAAGGCTCGCCTTCAAAATAGTTACATAATCACACGAGAAAATCTTATTCAGCATAAAAACAGATCAAAAAATTATTATAACGTAGGCAGCAAAACAAAAATATTTGTTATAGGCGACAAGGTATTACTTAAAAATCAAGTAAAGAAAATTAAATTCTCAGCACTATGGATAGGTCCATACGAAATAACAGATATAAATTCCACAGAAAACTCTTCAACACGAGTTTGAAATAAACAAAAAATAATTCATAACAATAACGTCAAACCTTTTTTCGATTACAACTATTGATATAGTATGCAACAAAAACTTATCTTCAAGCTATCTAAATTAATGTGAAATTGACGAAATTCCGTCGAATTTCTATATTCGCAATAAAGATCCTGTACCTACCAATTTATCATATACACCTCTCGATAAAATTCTACTTGAGTAGAAATCTAGAAAATGAACCCGCAATGCATACGTAGGATCAAAAATAAAAATCAACCGATCTCACTAAAGTTAAGATCACACACTGCAACTTTTGTTGCAATGCAGCATAAAAAGATGCAAAAGTCGCGATTCTTTTTGCTGGATGACTAGAGTTTTTTATTGCACGCAACCTGGAAAGTTTGAACGTGTGAATAGCAAAAAACAATGTTGCATATGCAACAAAAAATATTAAAATGGTTGAAACTTTTGCTGTATGTTGCATGCAAGTTTTTTGATTGTTTTTGATAAGTTTTTAAAATGTGATAAAATTCACATAGGAATATCATTTTTTTATTAATCGTCTCAGTTTTTCCAAAAGATAATCAAAATCAGATGCTGATAATTACAAATTTTTTTTTAAATATTACATGTAATTCGTGTAATAAATTATGAACAAATCCGCACTGTTCACGTTGTTTTATCAATTTTTTGTATCCAGTATTTTCTTTTACTTTTTTGACACCGTTGTCTTTCTCTTCTCAATAAAATAATTGTTAAACATGCAACAGGTTGTTCTTTCTCACCATAAAACATATTTTATTGCATTAGTTAAATGTTAAAATTAAAACAAGACGTAGAATTTTAGCACATACATACATGGAAAAACTGCGAGGAAGTTGCAAGCAATAAAAGCTGCATGCTATGTGTGAACACCTTTGCAACTTTTTTTTTTAATATGCAGCATTTTAGGTTGCAGCAGTATAAAAACTTCAGATTGCGCGCCACTTTCACCTACATGTGTGAACAAGACTCGCAACTTTTGCAGCTGCAACCAAAAAAACCCTGATGCAAAAGTTGCTGTGTGTGATCTTAGCTTAATAAGGAAAATTATACAAAATAGAATAATATTGCGAGAAATTACTAAAAACAAAAAAAGGGTCCATAATTTTAATATTCACAAATAAATAAAAACAAAATGTACAAAATAAGTTAAATAAACAATATATGAACATTCGAAAGAATTAAAAAAAAAAAATGTATTACAAACATTCATACATTTATCAAATTTTTTTTAAATTATCTAATTCAAATATATAAAAACACAAAATGTATTTTTACGATAATTAAGTAATTTTCATGAAATAAATTATTTTTTTATGACCTATGGTAGGTACTACCAGAGGGTAAATTAATTTTGTCACTCCATTTGTAACACATCGAAATAATCGTCGTAGAAAGGTTTTACTGGTATGGTTGTGTCAGGAATCAAAAGTTATATCGATTTATGCATGTCCGTCCGTCCGTCCGTCCGTCCGTCCGTATACAAGACAACTCAAAAACGCGTTATCCGATTTTGATGAAATTTTTAAAATGAGTTGCTTATTCCTTAACTTGGTTTGGTATTGCATTTGAGCAAAATCGATCTAGGGGGAGCAAAGTTATAAACGAAAAACCACGGTGACCAGAATGTTTTTTCATTTCTTTGTTTATGGTTTTTCGGATTTATTTGGAAAATTTGTGGATAAATTTTGTTGAAATTAATTGTCTATGTCAACTACATAAATAAGCGATACCATCTTAAATTTCAGTCAAATCGGTCCAAGGATAGTGGAGAACAAAATAATATTAAGAGAAAATAACCCTGTTTATAGAGTTTTTTTGATATACTATTGTACCCAAAAACTAGTCGGAATTTTTCGATTTAAATTACGCGGGTAAATATTTTCGCTCAATATTTTTTTTTCAAGTTGGTAGGACTGTTAGTGACATCTGTGACAAATTACATGTCAATATCATCATTAGTTTTCAGGCTATAGGCCGATTTTAAGTTACTGTATGTTTTAAAATTACTTATATAGTACGAGGAATGTTTTCACAATGATCTCGAAAACCCGTGGAATGATTTTCACGAAACTTGGGAGTCAGGGGTTTTCTGGGACTAGAAATTAATCTAGATAGGTCTCACCTCTGAGAAAATTCGTTTTCCCCTCTCCTCGATACCTCTCGGTTGGTATTTTCGAATTAGGTAGTCCGATCTGCATGAAAATTTACAGTATTACTAAAGAGGTTAAGGACTTTTAATTTTCCCACTACAAACCTCAGTGTTCCCCTCCCCTCGATACCCCTCGCCTGGTATTTTTAAATTGGGTGGTCTGATCTTAATGAAACTTTACAGTATTGCTAACGGGGCTAAGGGCTTTCAACTTTCGCACTACAAACCTCACTTTTCCCTTCCCCTTGATACCCCTCGCTCGGTATTTTTGAATTGGGTGGTCCGATTTTTATGCAACTTTACAGTACTACTAAGCGGGCTAGGGGCTCTCAATTTTCCCAATACAGACCACACTTTTCCCATACCCTCGATACTTCTCGCCTGGTGTCTTCGCATTACGTGAAGGTATTTTAATGAAAATTCACAATATTGCAAGGGAGCAAGGTTTTGCCATATGCATTCTAAAAATATCGCTTTTTAGATATCTATCGGCAGCCATAAATAGTAACTACAAAACAATCAAGTTCCCTGAACATCATTATACGAATCATGTTGCAATTACAATCGGATTGAATTACTCAGAGACAGACTGCATTAGGAATTATAATTCATGGTCATTTGTAATTACTATTTCAAACTATCTCCAGTATATCTTGCTAGGTTCATTTCGACCGGGGCCTTCGCGCTCTGACTTATTGCTCGACCCATTATATTTTGATGACCAGTCAACTACTTCAACTCAACCCAGCCGTACTGCTAAGACCGGAAGTAAAGAAAGTATATCCGAAATCAAGGTTACCGAGAATTTGTTGAAAAATTGCCGGAAATTGGAAAATATGGAAATGTAAGAACTTTCATATTTTTACATTTTAAATTTTTCGCAATTTTTCGGCATACTTTAACTTTGTTTTACTAAGCAAAGCTCGGTCACCCGAAACTTACTATTATATAAATAATTATAAGTAAAAAAATGTACGACTCAATAATTTTTCAATTCGTTCTTACAAGCGAAAGTTTCATTTCAAAAATATCAATTTTCGCAAATAATGTATAAATATATATGTATATATGTATATACTATAGATCTACACATGAAGCCAACAAATGCAATTCATTATCACGACCTATTCCAATATTATTTTACTACATATTTCTCTGTCGGCGATAATTCTTATATCTTATCCTGACTGATTTTTATTACCGACGAAAGCGGATGAACATGTTTTAACACCATCAACGCAATTACGTTTATAATTGCTGAAAGGAATTTCTTTGGCGGGTTCTAAATACGTATTACAATATTTTTCTTGACCTCGCCTAAGACATTTTCTTCTTAAGTGCTTTCCTATCGTTAAAAGGATTTACATAAGTATTATAAGTGTCATGGCTATGCATTTTCGTCTAACAAAATGCATTAGGTAGTAAAAGTAAAGCAGGCAATTATCATTCAGTTCCAAGAACGATTGAGAAGGAATTTCTTTTTGGTTTATAGAATTTTTGGTGGGAACTAACGCCCGAATTTAAACACCAAAAATTTGCTATAAAAAAGACGAACGGAAGATAGAGTCAGAGAGTCGATAATTTACACGCGAGCTGATCTTATGTTAGCTTCTAAAACTGGACCAAGCCATATATTTCCTAACGTGAGGCTGCGTTAGAAGCTCTAGCACTAAGATAAAGATTCAGCAAGCAAAATAAAACAACACAACTAAACATAATAATAATATAATATTATAAGCAAATTTATTTAATATTACACTTAAACAAGAGTTAAATAAACATTTATGTACAAATAAAGGATCGTTTTCTTGCCTTTAAATTGTAACACACCTCTTGTACAAAATCGTTATCCTCTTCCGATATATTGCTGGTGGACTTTGATTTTATATCTATGAAATTGTTAAACGTTTCAGCGTGGCCCTCATCATAAATGAAGTCACAAGATGGTTCACAATTAGAAGATTCGGCAACCATTTCTGCTCGAATATACTTTTGTGAAATGAGATGCTTTATATGCATTGGACATTCTTTAGCTCAAGAGTATCTATTAAATTCACCCATGCATCTTATTACAGAAAACATATTTTCTAAAATGTCTTGTTGTAGCTTAGCTGTTAATAGAAATTTGAATCCTTCGAGCTTGGAAATAGTGTCAGTCAACAACAAAACCCTATTTGCACACTGCACCAAGCCATCCAGTGCATTAACTTTCGCTGCGATTTTTGATTTTACTGGAATATCCAGAAAATATTTTAGCATTTCTTTCAGCATATTGATAGACCGGATATTACCTTTGCCCAACGGTTTCTTATAAGGATTATTCGAGCCAATCAATTTTACATTAGCGACATCAAAAAATTATTTATTTTTTCGCAACAAGTAGCTGTTGATTCCGCTATAAAAGAACTGTATTCGCTAAGCTTTTTTAATGAATTTATTGTTCGAATTCCTGCAGCCACAGACCAACTTAAGACTTGTACTGCAAGTTTAACATTCACTTTTTGCAAATTATTTGGCTCTATATGCTCTTCCTTAAGGTTACAGCACCATCTAGTGGTTTTATTTTTATCAAAATCGTACAATTCTTTGATAACATCCCATGAAACTTCACCGTCTAGAGTTGTTAAATTTTAGTATAAATAATGGTTCTAAATGATTTTATTAGATGAACGATATCAAATAACGCAAAAAGGCATTTTCCTTGATCACAAACAAGCACTGATATTTCTATATTGGAACTTTCGTATTCTTTTGAAATTTCCAGAATCAATGTTTTCAAATTCGCTCCATGGATAGGACCTGCCGATAATAGATGCCCTATTGTATAGCTCCAATTAGACAATAAGCCTCTGTCTAGAAACGTACACGCCTCAGTTGCTGAATTTTTTCCATTTAGATCCATTGTCTACAACACCTTCAATTAGGTCTTGTTTGGAATTATATTCCACACCTCGACGAATGTGGCCTTCGTCAAAAACAAGTACTGCTTGCCTTACTTTCGCATCACTGTCTTTGAAAACTTCTTTCAGCTGATGCAAAACATCGCAATATATACCTGGCGCTATTGCTTTTACAATTAAATATTTATTTAATGTATTAGGACATGGTAAATTAAAGCCCACATTACGCATAAAGGAATAAGACGTTGCAGATTTATAGTATATGCTATGTGCCAGCAAACGTTGCTTCTCGGCGAAAGGGTTAGTCTTATCTTTCGGGAATAGAAGCATTTGTTATAATGAGTTGAACATTACATATATATATTATATCTAGGTCGTATATACGGAATATATGCGACCGATCCACACAGGAAGTATTCAACAAAATGCAACTCATTATCACGACCTATCCCAATAATTATCGATAACACATGTGCGGTATAAATGTGTAACCACTTAACAATTAACAATTCAAACATTCTGACTTATACTTTCTTAAGAAAATATTAAATGATGGTTTGAAATTCAATGCCAATACAGTTCATATATTTCGAAATGCATTGAAGAACGAATTATTTGTTTATTTTAGCAATGCATTTTTCGTGTTGTGAAAGTGTTATAAATTAAACACTTCATTTTCCGTATTTTGGAATTCGTTAAGTAATAAATTAAATACTTGATTTTGACCGATGCATTTTCCGTATTTCAAAATGCATCAGGAAATATAATAAATCTAGTACTTATGTAAGAACGGTTGTGAAAGAATCTTTTCGTTTAAGTTATAGAATATTTTTGGTGGGAACAAATGCCTTAATTTAACCGCCAAGAAATTACTATAAAATAACGAACCAAACTGAAGTAGTCAATCAGTAACTCTGTAACAGTCAATAAACACACCAATCTTTACAAAAGAACTCGCACCAAGCCATAATTATCCTTGAGTGAGGCTGCTCAAGCAGTTCTAGAGTAAAGTTGCTGATAATAAAAAATTTAAATCTAACAAATAAAAAATATTGAAAATATTGGAATTGGGAATTGCAACCTCCTAAATTGAAATGTCGAACGAGGAATTACAGCTAATGTTTACCTGAAATCTCCTCCAAACAATATTAATGCGTTCCCAAATAGTCTGATGTTTCCATGCAAATCTTGCAATGACCGATCAAGAGCCTCGAGCAATTTTTATGCGCCTTTGCGCATTCATCCCAAATAATAGGTTTTTATTTCTAAACTATTTTTCCCATGCCTGATGCCTTGGAGATGTTGCACGTGGGAGTTTCAATGAATTACATGTTCAATGGCAATTTCAAAGCGGAATGTGCAGATGAAAATTTACACCATTCGCTCCTGGGAATTGGAATATTAACCCTAGAGGCAAACTGTATATACCTATTAGGGAACCAAGAACTCCCATTCGAAGGAAACATTGAATTCAATTTACCCATACACCAACCAGAGCTAATAAAGCTACCATTCTTCCTGATGAACAAAAATTTTAATCAAAATATAGGAAAAGATCAATTAGAGGATATTCACTTTAAAACCCGTTATTCTTTAAATGCTAATTCAAAGGACACAAGCCAATCATTACAAGAATTTAATAGGGAAATACTAACAGTTATAATTCCCCGCTACAAAAACTAACCAATTTAACAACAACTGAAATATCATTACATATAATAACGGTCCCCGCCCAAACTAACGTCCAAATTACATCCGAATCCCTAAATTCACCGGAAACAATATTAGCAGATACAAAAAATGGTAATAAAACAAGACAAAACACGGTCGAAACTCTTTCCCCACCATCAAACAAGGACTCCACGCAAGGAGAAGAACGCATAAAAGGAAATAACCTAAATAACATCGAAAGTATAAACAAATCAGTAGAATCTTTATCTTAATCCACAACTAACAAAAACAAATAAGTAAAAACAATAACAACAATTTTCCCTAGACCCAATTTTGCTAACTAAGTCAAGTTCAATATCAAATGTAGAACAAAAAGAAGAGAAAACAAACATTTTTTTTTTATTCCGTTTTTACGGGCATTAAAGAATAAATATATAAGTACATATATATAGATATACCAAAGCAGATAATTGGGGTTTTGCGAAAAGCTTTTTAGAGAGTGAAATCGGTAAAGATGTCTGTATTTAATTTTTCTGCTAACACTAAAACATGGAACTCATTTAAATATGCAGTGAACCTCCGCTACTACCTTTATCTCCCCCACCAAATCACAGAACCTGCCACTACCAATTACGGCCACTTTTTGATATACACTATAGGGAAATACTGGGTAAAGTTCCTGTAGAATTTATACAATCCAATCGCTCCCTATTGGCGTTGGATTGGTTAGAAATTTATTTTTAAAATTTTTTTTATTTTATATTATAAAGAAACTTATTTATTTTAAAGTTTAAAAACACAATTTATTAAAATCAAATTAAGTTATCCTTTAAATAAAAATACAATTTATTAAAAATCAAATTAATTTATCTTCACAAAAAGTTATTTAGTTTGATTAAATTATTTAATATTTTTGTGAAAATTAGATCCGACTCGTTTTAAGAAAATTTCAAAACTAATTTTTCTAACTGATTTTACATTTTAAGAAAATTCAAACAGCCTACCTAATTAGTAAGGAAAATCATTTCAATTATGGCTACTGAATATTAAAAGAAAAAAAGGAATCGCAACAAGTATTTTTTCTGAAAATATAAACAAGTAGTTTTCCACCAAATTGAAAGTAATTAAAAGCCGCCACAGTACTCCCCCTCCAGTGAATCACTAATGAACGTTAACCAGTCCACCGAGTTGGAGGCTTGGAAATGCGTCCGAATCGTGTTTGGGTCGGGTCAGTTTTTTCATCTAGGAACGTAACTTTTTTGTTAACCTTTCAGTTGGTTCCGTAGGGCTCTCGAAGCTAGGCTTAATAACTGCTTCAAAACTTTCGCTAAAGAAAGGTTTTAATCTATTAATCGAAACAGTTTTTTGGGCATTCTTGATTTGAAGTGTAAAATATTTGTCATTTCGATTAATAACCTTAAAAGGTCCTTCCTAGGGTGGTTGTAGCGAGGCTCGCACCGCGTCTGTTCTTACAAAAACATGAGAACAGTTAGTTAAATCTTTGAAAACAAAAATTTGGCTGTGTCCGTGTCGTGACGGTGGTGTTGGTCGAATGGTGTCGAAATGATTTCTAATTTGTCGAACGAATTCGGACTGGGATATGTGTCTTTGTGTAGTTTGTAGAAAATCTCCCGGTAAACGTATATTTTGACCGTAAACTAATTCAGCTGACGTAGCGTTGAAATCCTCTCGATAAACTGTCCTCAAACCAAGTAATACCGAAGGTAGAGACTTGGTCCATTGTCGATCCCCCACACACATAATGGCTGCTTTTAGTGTTCGGTGCCACCTCTCAATCATGCCGTTACACGCTGGATTGTAAGCCGTAGTACGACTGCGTGTGAATCCCAGAAGGTTCGACAGTTCAGAGAAAAGTTCGGATTCGAACTGTGAGCCGCGATCTGTGGTGATGGTTGATGGTACACCATAACGACATATCCAGTGGTTATAGATGGCATTGGCCACTGTTTCGGTTTTGATATCTGGGGTTGGTATGGCCTCAGGCCAGCGAGTGAAACGGTCGATTAAAGTCACACAGTATTTGTTATTTTCTGATGGAGGCAGTGGACCTATTATGTCCAGATGAATTTTGTCGAATCGATTTTCAACGAGAGGAAAATTGCCAATTGGACTTTTGAAGTGCCTAGATATCTTTACTTTTTGGCAAGCTAAACAGGATTTGACCCAGGAACTGACTTCCTTTTTGATTGAAGTCCAGATAAAGTTTTTAACAACTGCTTTTACGGTTGATCGGATGCTTGGGTGGGCCAGATTATGGATACCATTGAACCCAATTCGACGAAATTTGGGTGGGACGTAAGGTCTAACGTTTCCTGTGGAAGTATCACAAAGGATTTTGATATCGGAACCGAAAACAGAAAATGGTTTGAACTTGAGATTATGTTCGTTTTCCATTAGTGTTTGCAGTTCAGAGTCCCCAATTTGGGCTTCCGCCATCAGTGCATAGTTAATGCTTTCGCACACGGAAAACTCGGAAACTCTAGAGAGTGTGTCGGCCACAATGTTGTCACGTCCAGATATATGTTTGATATCTGTGGTGTATTGCGCAATCAGATCGAGATGCCTACATTGTCGCGGAGATGCCTTGTCCAGATTTTGTTGTAAGGCGTAAATGAGGGGTTTGTGGTCAGTGAAAAGAGTGAAAGCACGTCCCTCTATCCAATGTTTAAAATGCTTGATGGCTGCATAAGCTGCCAATAGTTCACGGTCGTAAGTGCTATAGCGTTTTTGTGTGTTAGTTAATTTTCTTGAGAAAAAGCTAAGGGGTTGCCACGCTTTTGACACCTGTTGCTGTAAAACAGCACCAATCGCAGTATCAGAAGCGTCGACCATAATCGCTAGCGTTGCACTTAGTGATGGATGTGCAAGATGTGTTACCTCGCACAACCGTGTTTTGGTTAATTCGAATTGTTGTCTGGATGAATCTGTCCAGGTGATTTTCCGTTGGTCATTTTTTTTACTACCCTTGAGGAAATCGTTAAGCAATACTTGCTCGGTTGCAGCTTGGGGAATGTAAATTCTATAGAAATTTATCATCCCCAAATATCGACGCAATTCCTTAACGGTTTCTGGTAGCTTGAAATTAGCGATAGCTTCAATTTTGCCTTTAGCGGGTTTAATTCCGAAAGCCGAAATATCGTGTCCGAGGAAAGTGATGACTGGGACAGCGAAAATGCACTTACTTGAGTTAATGACGAGGCCTGCATCCTTAAGCCGTTGAAAAACGGTTTCCAAATGTTTAACGTGCTCTGCCATATCACTGGAGGCAATGAGTATATCGTCGATATAGGGAAAAAAAAAATTTAAACCGCGTAAAACAGAATGCATGAACCGCTGGAAAGTTTGAGCAGCGTTACGCAAACCGAAAGTCATGCGCGTGAATTCAAATAATCCGAACGGTGTGCTTATTGCCGTCTTTGGGATATCCTCATCACTAATCGGAATCTGGTGGTATGCTTTAACCAAATCCAGTGATGAAAATATAGTACAACCATCGAGTTCTTGCGAAAAGTCCGTTATATACGGAATTGGATAACGATCGGGCTTAGTGATGAAATTAAGAGCACGATAGTCGCCGCAAGGTCTCCAGTCGCCATTTTTTTTTCATAACAAGATGTAATGGGCTCGACCAATCGCTACTTAATGGTCGACAAATGCCTTGCTCCAACATTATTGCAAATTCTTGCCTCGCAATGTTGGCTCTTTCTGGGTTCAAACGTCTACAACGAGCGACACATGGAGGGCCTGAGGTGACTATGGAATGAGTAACGTGGTGTTTCAATTGATTTAACGTAGGCGCTTCGACGGTGATGGATTTAAATTTGTGTAACAATTTATAAACTTCGGGGGGACAAGAACCAGCGGAAATTGTGGTGAGTGAGTAGGAAGGTCCTTTTATCAATTTGGTAATGACTTCCAACTTGGTAAGAGGATCTATAAGTTTTTTCTTTTTAAGGTCTATTAAAAGTCCGAAATGATTAATAAAATCCGCCCCAATGATTGGCTTGCCGACATTTGCGATAGTAAAGCGCCATTGAAAATTTCTGCGTAAACCTAAATCCAAAGTTAATACTCTATGGCCGAAAGTCTCTATGATTGTTGAATTAGCTGCGAACAGGTTAAAGTCGCTTCTATTGGAGGTGTCTTTGTAGGTAGGAGGTACGACAGACACATCTGCGCCAGAGTCTACTAAAAATTGTAATTTGGTAGTTGGATCAATTAAAATAAGGCGATGACTATTAAAGCCAGAATCGCTGGCCATCGGCAGCGTAGCTGAACTTAGTTTTTCGAAACGTTTGATGTTTGGGACTGTTCTAAATTGCATGGTTGAATGCATTTACGAGCGTCAGTTTTAAATTTATAATGATACCAACATAAATCATACTTCTTTGGAACGGAACTTGACCGCGAACGTGAACGGTTTCGTTGCGTAATGGGCTTGCTTAAAAGATCGATTCGTCGGGTTAAAGAGACAACTTGATCGCGTAATGATTTTATTTCCGCGGAAATTTGATCAGATGGTGTTGACGAGGATGAAGATGGATTATTTGAAATTGCGTATAAATTAGCTGTTTGATTTATTTCAGCTATTTTATCCGCAGAATTGGCTAATTTGTCTAATGAGGTGTCGTCAATACTTGATAATATTTCTTGGGCATGTGCGGGCAAACGTTGCATCCACAAGTTCTGTAATAAGGCGTCTTGCACTTTACCGCCGCCTAAAGTTTGCATCTCGCGCAAAAGTTGAGATGGTTTCTTATCACCTAATTGCAAACCCCTTTAAAGCCTATCAATCTTGGTACGTGCTGACTCACCAAGCCTTTCAATAATAGCTATTTTCAAATCCCCGTAAGAATTTGAGGCCGGAGGGTTGATAACTTTCTCGCGGACACATTTTATGGTTTCCGCATCGAGTGCTGCAAGAAGATACCCGTACTTGGTACCGTCTTGAGATATTCCCCCGATGCGGAACTGTGCTTCCAATTGGGTAAACCAGACCTCAGGGTCTTCCCGATTGAAAGTTGGGGGTTTAATTGCGACTCGGTACATAAGAGTACCGTCTTCTGATTGGGCTGGAGGAGAAACATCGGCTACTGACATGGTAAGAAAACTAACACGGAAGAATAAAATATAAACAAACAAAAAAAACTGAAGAAAACGCAAATTTTGTCAAAGACAGAAAATTCTCACTTGCTTTGAGGCAAAAACACTCAGTAACGTAAATTGAAATGATTGTACACAAGTTTCTTAAAGTATTTGCAGTAAAGACAACAATAAAAAGAAAAATTATATTGTTTTTGAATTAAATTAAGTGAATAAATTTGTATTTGTTTTGTACAAAATACCATAAATAATAAATAGTTATTATATAATTTGGATTAATGAAAAATTAGGTACAACCTTAATATGTTCTTGACGTACAAAAAAAAAAAAAAATTTTGATGGTTGAATGGTGTTTGACTTGCCGTTGATGAGTTTCCAGTGAACCTTGGTAGCCTTTTCTTGGGCTCTTGTGTATGGAATGATGTGTAGCCTTTTCTTTGGGCTCTCTTCACGAGTATTTGATGGTTATGATTTTATTAATTTAAACTTTTCTTTCTGGGTGCTAAATCGCAAAATAGTGAATTAAAGGCTTGGTCCCACTATTTGCAATTTATTAGGTGTTGGAATTCAAAATCTTCGATTAATTTATTTGAGATTCATTAATTTGCTAAATTTGTTCGGCTGCATTCACATTTTAAATTTAACGAAACATTTTCATTCTGAATGGGAAAATTTTTTCAAAATTTTCAGTTTAACAGGATTCGTTATTTGGCAGAAATTTCTGTTTGAATTTTGGTATATTTCTTTGGAGAACTATTGTTTGAGTTTTGAGAGGAAATTTCTGGAACGAAAAATTATTTTTCTGGTCGGACTTTCGTCGGGTGCAAAAGTGTTGTCGGGGTCACCATTTATAGGGAAATACTGGATAAAGTTCCTGTAGAATTTATACAATCCAATCGCTCCCTATTGGCGTTGGATTGGTTAGAAATTTATTTTTAAATTTTTTTTTATTTTATATTATAAAGAAACTTATTTATTTTAAAGTTTAAAAACACAATTTATTAAAATCAAATTTAGTTATCCTTTAAATAAAAATACAATTTATTAAAAATCAAATTAATTTATCTTCACAAAAGGTTATTTAGTTTGATTAAATTATTTAATATTTTTGTGAAAATTAGATCCGACTCGTTTTAAGAAAATTTAAAAACTAATTTTTCTAACTGATTTTACATTTCAAGAAAATTCAAACAGCCTACCTAATTAGTAAGGAAAATCATTTTAATTATGGCTACTGAATATTAAAAGAAAAAAAGGAATCGCAACAAGTATTTTTTCTGAAAATATAAACAAGTAGTTTTCCACCAAATTGAAAGTAATTAAAAGCCGCCACAACACCAGTCCGAATGTTTTTAAGAAAATATGGCATTCTATCACTAATTGTTTAAAATAACTGAAATATTATTATATTAAAACTTACCGTTTACCTAAAAATAGCAGATATAATCACGAACTTTATTTTATTTTTTATCAGATTTAAATTACCAAAAAGTAATTAAATCACACATGTATTTCCGTGGATAAAAATTTTTGTTTAACTTATCCCAAATGCGAATGCAGTAAAGGAAAACAAAAAAAAAAACCATAATAGGAAAATGAATTTGAATACAAATTGAATTCAAAAACTAAATATTTAATTAAATTAATTAATTGAATAAAACTAAATATATGCATGTTGGCATTACTTAGCAATAAATATATGTTAAAGAACATAATATAATATCACCATTATTTCTCAAAAAGTAAATGCTAGCACATAATTGGTCAGTTACCTTTATGTACATTATTAAAGTATATTGTAAACCTGCTGTACCCGGCCACGCGTTGCTGTGTCTCAGTCTGGTTAAATGGAAAAGAAAAGAAAAAGCGCACGTTTCTCGTGTATTTAATTTCATAATGCTTGTGGTTATACAACATTTTTTGTTCTATTTTCTGTGGAGATATAGAGATTTTCGGGTTTGCCGACTCTAGAACACGCAACATATAATTTTCCGTGTGAGAAGCAATCTGTGTCTACATCTTAACCGCACAATTTTAAAGATTGGCCCTGAGCCTTGTTGATGGTGATTGCAAACGCCAGTCGAATCGGAAATTGCAATCTCTTAAATTGAAATGGCATATCCGTTGGAATCATAGGAATGGGAGGAATGAGGATATCTTCACCTTTAAAAAGTCCTGTCAAGATTGTTGCTTCTACGATGTTGCTCATTAATTTTTTTACTGCAAGCCGCGAGCCGTTGCAAAGTTTTGGTTGGTTGATATTTCGCAACATGATAATTGGCAAACCGACTTTCAATTGCAGTCCGTGCAGTGGCATCCCTGGCAGATCGAGTGAATTCAAAAATGTTGGATAATTAACCGCTTCATCTGCTTCCACAACAGTGTCGACGGACTTGTATGTGACCACCTTACTTTGAATGTTATGTAATTAGTTTGAATATTGGGAAATACTTTTTCAACCAATTCTTCTTTTGCCGTCACTAAATTGCAGAAGTTATGAGGCAATGAAATTCGTCCTGACGTCAGATCAACCGGCACCTTTCCGTTCCTAATTTCCAGCAATTGATGTGAGAATATCTCTCCTGACCGATCGTTTTGCAGCTGGACTCGCATTTTTGTAGTTAATTTTAACGTCTTTACGCGTCGCCACAAAGTAGAGTATTTCAGGCAGGCATTTATTTCGTCTGCTGGTGTCGATCGAGGAATTACAGGTAAAGTTTGCCTGAAATCTCCTGCAAGCAATATTAATGCGTTCCCAAATGGTCTGATATTTGCACGTGAGTCTTGCAATGATCGAAGGGCCTCGAGCGATTTTTTGTGCGCCATTGTGCATTCATCCCAAACAATAAGTTTGCATTTCTGCAATACTTTTCCCATGCCGGATGCTTTGGAAATGTTGCATATGGGACTTTCAATGAATTGAATGTTTAATGGCAATTTCAAAGCGGAATGAGGCGTTCTTCCACCATTTTTGAATCCCCTCTTTTAAAATTCCACTGAGTACATCCAGCAGCGCACAGACCCAAACACTTTATGTTTTACCATGAATTCCATCAGGGATTTCAGCTTCTGTTTGAAAACACGTGCTGCAATGTCATGCCTATCCACCGGCGATTGGCCAGGAAGTCAGAGCTTTTGCATTATAAATCGTCCCAAGCTGGAAATTTCATCTAAGAATTTGTTAAATTCAGCATTTTCATTTTTAAATGCTTTTTGATTTTAGGGTTTCCAACAAATGAGACTCTACGTATTAAATGTCTTTCGGCTTTGGGTTTTCAAAATGTTACGCCAATTAGTAGAGTAGATTATAATTTTAAAATTTAATTTTGTATGTTTAAACAAACTTGATTTTTGGCATAATCCCTATTTTTACGATATCTTTTTTAGCTTGTATTACAATTTTCGGGGGGAAAAAATATTTCTTTCACACGTAAGTTTGATATATTTTGTATTAAAATGGGCGAATTTTCATTATTTCTGTACAAAAAAAATTTTTTATAGGCTTTATTTAATTCCTAGGTTGTAACCCGTCCTAAGACGGCTTCCTAAAAATTTCGGTTTACCAATCGCTGTAAATTAACAAAATGTATTCAAGCGTGGCATTTTAATTCGAAACATAATAAATCTTTTACCCCGTTCTCGTAGTACCACTGGTGATATATTTCATGTCTTAAGTCAATCTATTCAGAATGCACATTATTTACCCCGCAACACCCCGAGCGAAGATATTAAATTGATCCCATTTCTCCGGTTCGTGAAATGGCTCCCGTCAAACATATATTACGTTAAGGCAAATACCTCTATTGAGTAGGGGCCTAAGCAACCGCCGCGCCAAAGTGGTAAGGGATAGAACTATTTTATCTTCGACAGCAAAAATCCGTATGAAAACCTCCGAAAGTTTGCCGAACACTGTAATCGTGTGTGACGTCTACATACCAAGTTCCAAAATTGTATTGACTCCAGCGCCAAAGCGGTAAGAGATAGAACTGTTTGGTCTTCGACGGAAATAATTCCCGTGGAAACCTGCATAACTTTGCCGAACATTGTACTCGTGTGTGACTAATATATATATACGAAGTTCAAAAGTTTGTACTGACTCCAGCGCCAAAGCGGTGAGAGATAGAATTCTATAGTCGTCCACAGAAATAGTCCGATTGAAAACCTGCACAACTTTTCTGAACATTTCAATCGTGTGTGACCTCTAAATACGAACTTCAAAAATTTGTATTGCCTTCAGCGCCAAAGCGGTGAGAACTGGAACTATATGGTCTGCGACAGAAAAAATCCCCATGAAAACCTCCATAAATTTGCCGAACATCGTAATCGCGTGGGACCTCTAAATACGAAGTTCCACAATTTTATTGACTCCAGCGCCAAAGTGGTGAGAGGTAGAACTATTTGCTCTTCGACAGATATAGTCCCCATGAAAACCTGGACAACTTTGCCGAACATTGTAATTGTGTGTGACGTCTACATACGAAGTTCCAAAATTTGTGTTGATTCCAGCGCCAAAGTGGTGAGAGATGGAACTGTTTGGGCTTCGACGGAAATAATCCCCGTGAAAACCTCCATAACTTTGCTGAACATTGTTATTGCGTGTGACTTCTATATAAAAAGTTCGTAAATTTGTATTGCCTCCAGCGGCAAAGCGGTGGGAAATGGAACTTCGCCGTGTACGTTAGAATGTCCGGCATAATTATCTTAATAAGATTGCCTAAGGTCAGAATCATGTCCGATGTATATTTCAGATTATAAATGAGGTTTTCCGAAATAAGCTTTCAAGTCCCCCTTTGTAACCCCTCCGACCTCCAATCTCCCCGGAAACAAAATTTCTCCACGTTTCAAGTAATTCTCTACAACATACCAAAAGTGTTTTTTTTTTTTTGTTCAACGTATTTTCTTTCCGGACAATATACGACGGACAGCAGGGAAGAAAGAAGGATTAGCCTTTTACATATATAATAATTAATCAAACATAAATGATGTTAATTCATAATTTAGTCAAAAATTGGGGGCAATTCTTAAAATTCGTCGAAGATTTTGAAAATTCAGCCTTGTCAATTATAAATACCTTTTTTTGGCTTTAAGCTTTCCAAAAAATGAGAAATGAAATGGCTTTCGGTTATGGGCTTACAAAATTTTACGCCATTTAGTAGAGATATAATTTGCTCGTTACATTTCAATAAACAGGATCTAAAGCGAATAATTTAAATTTGTAAGAGAAACTTGTTTTTTGGAATAAATAACGCAAACATTTTTCGCATTTCTGATGTTCCAGAATACATAAGCATTAAGCCCATTTAAAGTGTTGTCCCTCCGAATTAATATTTTTAAAGCCGCCACTACGCCCACCTTTATTTTTATAATATATAAATATTGATGTATGCGTGTGTGAGTAAGAGTAAGCACGTTTTCTCGCTTGAAGATTTTGATTTTAAAGATGCTTGTGGCTATATGTTAGTGATTGGTTTTTTTAAATCAATTATTACCTGGCTCAGTTATAACCTAGGTAAATAAAAAGTACATATAAATATGGTCATAATCACATAGGACATTCTGTGAAAGCTTCAAAGCAATAGGTCAAGAAGTTTCGGAGATTACCGGTTAGGAACAAACGAACATTTACGATTTTATTTATATAGATATAAAACTTAGACCCTTATATTAATTTCACTATTTAAAAACAAATAATAATTAATTTAATTTTTATTTTAAATTAAAATTGTTTTATTATATACGTATTTCGATATTTATATATCTCATCATCAGTAATTATGACTTCATAAAAAAGAAAATCATTTAACAATAAAATATTTTTGACAGATATTAAAAAATTAAAAAATATTTACTCAGGTTAAATGTTTAAAAAAGAAAAAAATGTTAATAAATCATTATTATTTTTAAAGTAAAATATTAAAAATTTTTAAAATAAAATTTAAACCATTTTGAAAAGATATGAGTCAATGTTTCCATTATCCTTATTCATAGCAAACTTATTCATAGCTTTAGTAGACGCAGTTATTGAATTAGAAACCATCTTAAAATCAAAAACAGGATCAGTTCAATAATGCATTCGATCTGCTACACAATCAAATAATCAAGATCAGCACATTTCTTATCTTTCGCATGCAAAAATTATTTTGATTAAAATAATTCTGTTCGGTCTTCGGTCATTTACCTTTATGTGCAATAATTAACTAAGTTGCAAAATATTAAGAACCGCACATTTTTGGTTATTCACCTGCACACATTATTTTGGATATAAAATAATTGTGTTCGGTCAATTACCATTATGTGCAATAATCAATAAAATATCAATTATATATAAGAAATATATTTATGCTTATTTAGGATAATTTTAGTATAAATACTGACTTTTTGATTAATAAATTAGATTTAAATAAAGTCTCAAACCAACAAGCGTTTTATTCAAACAACTCATCAGCCCCCGACCAGCGGTAAGGGCATTCATCAACAAGCGTTTTATTCAAACAACTCATCAGCCCCCCGACCAACGTTAAGAGTTTCCTCTCTTAAAGGAAGGACCAAATGCCTTCGAGCACAGTTTGGACATCGACTGTGAAGATACATATCTACATTGTAATATAAAATTAATAATTTTGTATCTCATAAAAAAATTCAAGACAATAATTTTCAAGATCTTGAATATTAAAATCAAATTTATAGTAAAATGGCAGAATAATTAGACAGGTTAGCATTACGCCAGGAAAAAATTGGTGATGATCTACAGAAGCTAATAATTAATTTTAAAAAGGATCCCAAAATAAGGAAGACGAAGGAATACATCGCAAAACGAAGCGAAAATGTATTAAAACTTTGGGAAGCCTTGAAAGAGCGCGAAATTAAAATTAATGAGTTTCTTTGTGAACAACCACATCATCCGTACTTTACATCCAATTTCCATCATCAGGTAAATACAGCTTATGAAGAAATAACAAGCCTTTTATGTAAGGCCTTGTCAGATGTACAAACGGTTGATAAAGGCCAACATTCTTTAGTAAATGAAGAATTAACCAAACTAATAAAAAGGCAGATGGGATTGATAGAAGCAATTTTGCGACTTATAGAAGCAGTTGAGCAAGAACCATCTCAAAATCAACCCAAAGAATATTTTCAATTAAAAATAAAGACATTAACAGATTATTGGGAAAAAATTATAAATATTCATAGTGATATTCTCGTGTATGCTACAGATGAAGATTACACTAAGGATTATTTTAAAAACAATAATTTTGAAGAAACGGAAGATGTATACCACTCAACCATAATTATTCTTCAAAGTAAATATGATGAATTATCAGCAACAAGCGGAATTCAACAAAGAGTAAACAGGCTACACTATAACACAACTGATACTCAAGCAGATATAAAGCTACCAAGACTGAAAATTTCCATATTTACTGGAAAGTACGCAGACTGGAAATCATTTCAAGATATTTTTACACAATTGATTCATAAAAATATCACGTTGAGCCCTGCTCAACGAATGTATTATCTAAAGGCACAATTAAAGGGTGAACCTGAACGACTGTTGCAACATTTACATTTAACATTTAACGGGCTAAAACGAATTTTAGACATCACAAAGGAATGCTTGGCTGCAATGAGCAACCTGGGCATTGATACCAAATCATGGGACCCTTTGGTCATATACATACTTACAAGCAAACTTGACAAAGTCAGTCATATGCTTTATGAACAATCGATAACCGATTCTAAAAAGGTACAGACGCTTGATCATATTTTCAGGTTCTTAGAACAAAGGTTCCAAACACTGGAGGCAGTTGGAGAAAACTCAAGAGACAATCAACAAAATAAGTCTAATTTCAAAAGTTCTGGAAAATCAAAACATGACTTCTATATCACAAAAGAAAACGGCCATAATGAGTCAACAAAAGATAACAATAAGTCAAATTCTAGATCAAGGGAAAATAGATCAGAAAAAAACAAAATTACATGCCCATACTGTGGTGAAAATCATTACATATATATGTGCAAAAAATTTATCCAACTAAATCCAAAAGAACGGTTTGAAGCATCGCAACGCCTATGCAAATGGCTACTATGGCTACTACAATTATAAAAACAACAGTCAACAATTCCACAAAATACCTTCGTGCACTGATTGATTAGGGATCACAAGCATCCTTCATTACAGAAGAATCAGTTCAGAGGCTTAAGCTCAAAAAAGTCAAAAATGTAGTAAAGATAGCTGGACTTGGATCTACAAAAGCAGGCATTACACAACATAGTGTCAAATTGGAAATAAAATCCCAATATTCAGAATTTGAGACAACAGCGAACTGTTTAGTGTTATCGAAGCTAACAAAATGGCTGCCAAGTGAATACATATTAGAATCCCAATGGGATCACATAAAACATCTGAATTTATCAAATCCAAGCTATAATACACCGGGCCCGATCGATGTTATAATAGGAGCAGATTTATTTGGAGATATTCTACTTCACGGTCTAATAAATGGACCATCTGGAACTCCTATTGTTCAACAGACTGAACTTGGATGGATTATATCGGGTTTAATGCAAAAAATAGACAAGGAACCAAACGATATAATTTGCTGTATCACACAAACAGACATAGATGTCAAATTACAACAATTTTGGGAGTACGAAGAAATACCCACAGAAAAGATTCAATCATCACAAGAAATCAAATGTGAACAATAAATAAATACATTGTTAAATTACCATTTATAAATGAAGATGAAAACATGAATTTGGACATCTCAAGAAAAAGAGCAATAGCAAGATTACTACAAATGGAAAAGAAGTTTGAAACAAATAAACAACTGGAAATTGATTACAAACGATTTATGAGAGAATATCTGGAAATTGGACACATGCAGCTCAGCAAGATGGCCACCGAAAATGGAGAATATTTCTACCACATCACGCTGTAATCAAACCAGATAGTTCAACAACAAAACTTCGAGTAGTTTTTGACGCTTCATTCAAAACAAGTTCAGGAATCAGCCTAAATAACAAAATAAATACAGATCCAGCATTACAGCAAGATTTGATATTAATACTGTTACGATGGAGGAAACACAAAATTGTTTACAAAGGGGACATTGAAAAAATGTATCGCCAAATATGGGTAGCTAAGGAAGACCAGAAATGGCAACAAATTTTGTGGAGAAATTCTACCAAAGAACCAATTCAAGATTTTAAACTAACAACGGTGACTTATGGAACTCGATCAGCTCCATACCTAGCTGTAAAAACATTAAGAACATTAGCTACTGATGAACGGGAAATATATCCTTTAGCATCAAAAATTTCACTAGAAGACTTCTACATAGACGATTTGATCTCAGGAAATGACTCAGTGGAGGGAGCATTGCAAGTACAAATGCATGCTTTAATGAACAAAGGAGGATTCACATTAAAAAAGTGGGCAAGCAATCATGAAGCCATTAAAAAGGAAATTCCTGAAGAAAATAGAGATAAAAAATCGCAGCAATTCAATGAACTAATCAAAACTTTGGGTCTTCAATGGAATACATACAAGGATGTTTTTCAATTTAAGTTATCAATTCCGATTCACAGTATCAAAGTAACGAAACGCAATTTTATATCTGGAGCAGCGCAAGTCTTTGATCCATTAGGATGGTTGGCTCCGGTCACAATTCAAGCAAAATTAATGTTTCAAGACGTTTGGTTATCAGGTATCACTTGGGATGAACCATTGCCACACAATATTAACATCAAGTGGATTGACCACAAAAAAGAACTACAACTACTAGAAACGCTAACAATTCCACGATGGATTGGCTTTACACAGGACAATAAGGAGTGTGAATTACATGGATTTTGTGATGCATCCGAAAAGGCATACGCTGCAGTCGTATATTTGCGAATTACATCATACACGAACGATACAAAAACATTTTTATTATCAGCCAAAACAAAAGTAGCACCACTATCGAAAAAATTGTCAATCCCACAATTAGAACTTAATGGCGCGGTACTATTAACGAAGTTATTAAAAAAAACCATAGAGGCAATACAAATACTAAATGCAAAAATTGTTAGCTGGACGGACTCAATAATAACTTTAGCATGGATACGAGGCCACCCTACAAAGTGGAAAACATTTGTAGCGAACAGGGTTTCAGAAATAGAATCCTCATTTCCCCCGAGTCATTGGAATCACGTAAAATCCAAAGATAATCCTGCTGACTGTGCCACTCGGGGCATAAAACCATCAGAATTACTTAAAAACGAATTATGGTGGTACGGTCCAAAGTGGCTGCAAAAACCAAAAATCGAGTACACAAAATCAGAAAAAATCGAAGAGACAAGAATCGAGTGTCGTAAAACATTTACAACAGCGATCATATAAGTTAAAGAAAATCCAATTATGGAAGTAATAAATAAATATTCAAAACTCGAAAAGCTAACCAGAGTATTGTCATGGTGCATCAGATTCACATCAAATTGCAAAACAGCAAGAAAGGAAAAACAAACTGGAGCGTTATCAGTAAAGGAACTAGAGCAATCTAAAGTAATTATAATCAAAACAATTCAAAGAATTGAGTTTAGCGATGACTTAAACCACTTAATATCAAAAACAAAGCTCAGTTCAAAGTCAAAAATTACATCGTTAAACCCATTTCTTGATCAAAATGGTATATTACGTGTTGGAGGACGACTTCGGCAATCAGAACTTACATTTGAAGCAAAACATCCTATAATTTTGGCATACAAGTCACATTTTACGACTTTAGTAATTGATGCTGCCCACCAAAGCGCACTATATGGAGGAGCAACTCTAACTTTGGGAGTCATACGACAACAATATTGGATTCTAAAAGGATATAGTGCAGTTAAACAACACATTCAAAAATGCATCAGACGTCATAGATTCAAGACCCAAAATAGAATTCAGCTAATGGGTAATCTTCCACAACACCAACATATCTACAAACCAACTAATAAATAAATCCAGGAAAAAAGCGTTACAGGAACCACGTTCAAAAATAAAAATCAATCCAACTCAGATTCCAGTGAGGCCTCCAATCGCCGAACTTTTGAAATCAGCCATCAAGCGCAGAGCAGAAAATCAACCATCTAATCTTCAAAAAAACACCCGATTATCATCACCAATATTATTCGTACTCATGCTATTTCTTTTTATTGCACCAGCTTTAGGCGAAGAAATGAATGGACCTTTTGAAATTAAGGAGTTTGAAAGTCGTCCAGGAATTTATTTTGAAGAAATAGGACGGATTGATTTATCTAACAACGAGTGGAACCTCATAATATATTATAACTTATCTAATTACTGGGACGAACTAATTGGTTTCAGGAACACAATTAAAAATATTAATATGCTATGCCACAAATTAACTCCCGAAACACAAAATTATTGTTTGGGAATAACAAAACAATTCCAACAACATTTAATGGACATGGAACACAATACTAAACTATTACACAGTGCAAATGGTGAACCATACATTCAGCTACGGAAAAAGAGAGGAGCATTAAATATAGTAGGAAACATAGCTAACTCACTTTTCGGAGTTTTAGACTCTGACTTTGCAAAACACCATGAGGAACAACTGCAAAAAGTAAGAACGAACGAAGAGCACTTATTAACACTTATTAAAAACCAAACATCCATCACTGAAACTACTATGAACATAATTAAAAAAGATGAACTCGCAATTGATCATCAATTCAAAATTATGCAAGAACAAATAGAAGCTTTACAAAATAATACTCTTAGTGGTAATATTGAATTAATAAACCAAAACAGAGCACAACAATTAAATAATTTGGCGATATTTACGACTTTAATAATGGAAAGATATCAAAGAATACAAACAGCTCTGCTGGATTTCATAACTGATACACAAAATGGTAAAATTAATCCTCTATTATTGACGCCTGAACAATTACAAACGCAAGTCCGAGTATTAAAAAATAATTTGCCTCCAAATTTGAGAGTTCCAGAAGGCTTTACAGCAGAAGAGTTACTACAAATGTATACTCTACTAAAAGTGAAGACACGAATTACTAGCCAAAATATTATATTTAGCATCAGAATACCACTCGTATCAAATCAACAATACCAATTGCTAAAAATTATTCCTATTCCAACACCGCACGAAAACGATTATGTTCTCATTGATCCATCAAGTGACTATCTCATAGTAAGCCTTGATCGTGAACAATATTATCCAATGAGCAGCAGTGAGTTACACGAATGCACACACTTAACACAAGGACGATTTTTATGTACGCAATATCATCCAGTCTACAATTTACTTTCAAATATAAGTCGATGTGAAATGAATTTACTCCGTCACGAGAAAAGAATTTCACTTTCATGTTTATTTAAAACAATGAAACCGACACAAATATGGATTCAACTCAATAATCCTAATGCGTGGATATTTGTTCTAGACCAGAAATACACGTTGAATATAATTTGTAAAGATCAAGTTACAGCAAAGACTCTCAAAAATGATGGCATAATAAAAATCAATCCAAACTGCGTAATAAAACAACAAGCTATGACTATAACCGCTCACAACTCATTCACCAATCAAGCACACTCATCCTCCATTCCATCCATAAATATCAGCAAACAACTGACAAAGGAAGTCAATATGCACAAAATGGAGATGATAAAACCATACCTAAGCATACGAGGAAGCACCAACGACATGAAGGCATTAGAAAAAGCTATTGGAAAACTAAAGGAACATATTGAACTACCAACATACATTAACAAGCATGATATACATCAATTTAGTCTCATCTATATAACTATTGGACTACTGATAATGATAGGATTATATCTAATTTGGAGAAAATACCATAAGCGAACCATTACATTAAAAAATTTAACAAAACCACAACCAATGAAAAGAAATACAATTAGCACAGGCAAAATATAATCTACATTGTCGCTAGAAGATTTTCAACTAAATCGTGAGGCGGGAGAATGTTCAAGAACATAACATTAATATTAAGAATTTAATGTCAGCACATAATTGGTCATTTACCTTTATGTGCAATATTAAAGAAAATTGTAAATAATTAAATGTCAGCACATTTTTTATTACATGCATAAATTATTTTGATATAAAATAATTCTGTCCGGTCTTCGGTCATTTACCTTTATATGCAATAATTAACTAAGTTGCAAGAAATTAAGATCAGCACATTTTTGGCTATTCACCTGCACACATTATTTTTGATATAAAATAATTATGTTCGGTCAATTACCATTATGTGCAATAATCAATAAAATATCAATTATATATATGAAATAGATTTATGCTTATTTAGGATAATTTTAGTATAAATATAGTGACTTTTTGATTAATAAATTAGATTCAAATAAGGTCTCAACCGAACAAGCGTTTTATTCAAACAACTCATCAGCCCCCGACCAACGGTAAGGGCATCCATCAAGCATTCGACGATCATCAAATCAAGTACAAAAAAAAATTCGTTAAGAGTTATCTCTCTTAACAATATATGGTATACCTATATAGATTTTTAAACTAAAAATAAGATATATATTCAAAAGTTTATATTATAGAAGTAAAAAAAAAAAAAATTTTCTATATTTAATGATGAGAAACGGACATTTAGAAATAATTAATTAAAAAAATTATATATACTTTTTCACAACCATCCCTTTTGTTGTTGAAAAGCAGATACAATTTTTTTTTGTTGGGCGATGAAGGAAGGTAATGTAATGTCATACCGATCACCCCTTAAATATAAATAAGTTTAAGCTAAGTAGGCAAAAATGGCTTTTCGTTGGAACAATTCTAACGAGACAAAATGCTTAATCGCGATTTCGGAAAAATAACGGTTTCAATTTCGAAGTTGTTCAAAGAAACTCGAGAACATTCCTAAGACAAAATTCGTCTACATGGAAATGCGAGTACAATGAAAATTGTCCGACGGGAAAATATCATGGACAAAATGCTTAAGAAGCGCGAATTCGAAAATGGAAAAACAACGGTTTCAAATTCGAACTTGATAACAGAGAAACTCGAGAACATTCCTTAGACAAAATTCGTCTACGAAAATATGGAAAACCGAGTAAATTGAAGATTGTCCCACGGGAAAATATAGTGTACAAAATGCTGATTAATCAATTTGAAAATGGAGAAACAAAAGTTTCAAATTCAAAGCAAAGCATTTTGAAATTTGAAGATACGGAATGCATTCTGCACCCGTAAGGATTTTGTTCCTATAAAAGCCAAGCAACGTAGTGAGATAAATATCTGTTCCACGACAGAGTTAAGGGACACAAGCTCGACTAGACAGTCCAATCAAATAAGATTAAAAGTAAAAAATAATAAGTATTGGTGAAAAATAAACTTAAAATAAAAAAGAATAAGTATTGTTGAAAAATAAGATTAAAAGTAAAAAGAATAAGTATTGGTGAAAAATAAGCTTAAAAGTAAATAAGAATAAGTATTGTTGAAAAATATGATTAAAAGTAAAAAGAATAATTATTGGTGAAAATAAGCTTAAAAGTACAAAATAATAAGTATTGTTGAAAAATAAGATTTAAAGTAAAAAGAATAAGTATTGGTGAAAAATAAGCTTAAACGTAAAATGAATAAGTATTGTTGAAAAATAAGACTAAAAGTAAAAAGAATAAGTATTGTTGAAAAATAAGATTAAAAGTAAAAAAATAGGTATTGGTGAAAAATAAGCTTAGAAGTAAAAAAGAAAGAGTATTATTGAAAAATAAGGTTAAAAGTAAAAAGAATAAGTATTGGTGAAAAATAAGCTTAAAAGTAAAGAGAATTAAAACAATTATTATTGTTGAAAAATAAAGTTAAAGTAATTAAGTGGAAATAAAAAGAAGTGTTTTTACTTTAATATCAGCCCATATTAGTAGTGATTCGGGACGTAATCTGAGAAAGAGAAAGAATTCGGGACTTTGACGTTACCAGAGTCATTCCAATGAATTATTACACAACATCAGCAATAAGGGATTTGCTCTTGTAGCTTTCCTGGACTTCGAAGGAGCGTTCAACAACGTCAAAAAGTATGCCATCATAAGAAGCAAATGTGGAAAGGGGGATTACCGATTGGATCAATTTGCTATTGCGCTGTAGATATATTAATATAGCTTACGGGGACAGTGAAGTAAGGATGAGGGTATCCAGAGGAACACCTCAGGGAGGAGTACTATCTCCATTCCTCTGGATTCTAGTGGTTAATGGTATCCTTAAGAAACTCTGTAATAGTGGGATCTCAGTGGTAGCATACACTCCTGATCTTGCATTAATTGCCAGAGGAAAATTTCTGGACACCATTAGTGAATTATTGGAAACAGCTTTCAACGGTATCAGCAAATGGGCCAGCTACAATGGTCTTAACATTAATCCGCGTAAGACGGAATTAGTACTCTTCACCAGAATGTATAAGGTACCTCAGTTCAGGCTGCCAAAGCTTGATGGAGCCACCTCAATATCTCTGTGGAAATCAAATTCGTAGGACTTTGGCTGAACAAACAGCTAACATGGGGAATGAATACAGGAAACAGAGTAAAGAAAGCTTATCATGCTCCATATGTATGCTGGAAGACTATAGGTAGAACTTTGGGTCTAAAGCATAACATAATGCTATGGCTCTACACCGCGGTGGCGAGGCCAATTCTAACCTATGGGGCCCTAGTTTGGTGGGAGGCCACCAACAAAAATATATACAAGGAAAACTCAAGAGGGTTCAATGGGCTGCTTGTATTGGAGCGAGAGGGGCGCTTCGAACAACACCAACGGCAACTTTGGAAACGATTTTCATTTGTTGCCAATCGACTTGTACATTATACATGCTCTGAGGCTAAGAAACTATCGGGTTTTCAGGAGACTGGATAAAGCTCACGGCGAGAACGTTAACTAGACAATATGTGGTACCAAATTGGCAACGGACACCATTTTAACTAAAGGAAATATTGTTTTTTGATACCTCTCACAGGATGTCATATCAGGGTCCCTATAGAAGCCGAAATTGCTATTTATACGGACGGATCTAAAACAGATAACGGCGTAGGTTCGGGTGTCTTTTCGGAAGATCTTCACATAGCGAAATCTTTCAGACTTCCATTGGAATACAACGTCTTTCAGGCAAAAATTTTGGTAATTCAAAAGGCTGCGGAAACATCTAGTCTGGAGAAGATATCCTCCAAGGATATCTCAGACAGCAAGGCAGTCATGAACGCGCTTAGCTCGGTAGCTGTAAAATCGGTATTAGTCAATAGCTGTCGCAATGTGTTGAAGACACTTTGCGTTCAGAATAATGTAAGATGATGCTGTGTTCCAGCCCATTGCGAAATCGAGGGCACCGAGTCGGCAGACAGGCTGGCAAAGGAGGGAGCAGACGGTTCAGAAAATGAAATCACTGACGTACTGCCTTCCATCTCTCCATATAAAGCACTCAACAAGGATAAAGTTCACAGGGAAGCAAACATACGCTCGTGCAATCTTAGTGGGCACAAAAAGTTTGTGGCCGAAACTGGATCAGAGGAAGTCGATTTTCATAATAGACTAGAATAGGAATCATCTACGAACAATGATTGGGATACTAACGGGACATTGCCTGTTAAGAAAACACGCTAAAAGACTGAGATTGGTGCAAACAGACCTCCGTCGGTATTGTGGAGACATAGGAGTGGCTGAAGACATCAAGCACATTTTGTGTGGGTGCTCAGTTCTCTCTGGAGCTCATAAGTTTTTGGGCAACCATTTCTTCGGGAATTTAGGGATGCTCCAAGCGACTGACATGAGCACTCTAGTAACATTTTGCAGGAAAATTAAATGCTTTGAAGAGGAATAGTTAGGATAACTCTTGGTCTCGTAGGGATCACAATGGGCCCATAAGGTGCCTGGTGTTGTACGCAGTACCCCTACTATACCTACCTACCTACCTAAACCTGATACACTGAATTGAATAAATAGATTTACGTTATTATTATTACTATTAAGAAAAAACATTTGGTATATTGAGGTCTCTTCTATGATTTTGGAAAAATTCTTTTGTGGGATATTTTACGTTTCGAAAACTTAAAGAACTTCTTAAATTTCCAGGATATTCGGATTAAAAATTTAAAAGTGATCTTTGCTCAAAACATTATTTTATACTAGCTGACCCGGCGAACTTCGTACCGCCTCAGAATCAATAAATGTTAACTTATTAAGTGAATTAAATTCAGTTTTTTATTAAGATAAAAAATTAATACTCAAAATGAATTAAGTTCAATAAATGTACAAAAATCAACATGAAATGTATTTTAATTACATTGGAATGAATGTAATTCACGTGGCAGCAAGGCATTTGCTTTATTGAAGCGAATCGAAATGATTCGCGTAGCAATGTTGCACTACTTTCTGTTAACTATTTGCTGGATGGGTTGCACCCGGGTCGATTCCCTTCATTGTGATATACGATATTTTTCGTTTTGTTTTCAGATGCGAGAACAACCAAAGCGGATGGTTTGCCAACACGTGAACATGCTACGTAAAGTTGACCGTGAGACCGTGAGAGAAACATTCATTTTCTAGATTCAGGCCACAAACACTCAAGGATTGGCCTTGTAATTTGTTGATCGGAAATTGAATTCGTTGAATCTCGGATGACATATCGGTTGGCATCATCGGAATTCTCGGAATGAGAACTTTCTCACCTTTCCTTTGAGTCGTTGTTGATCTGTGCGATAAGCTCGACGATTTCTCATTGCCAACTGAGCCGCTTGACGTACTGCCTCCCTTTGTTCTTATGTTTGTGAAGCACGAAGTCGGCCATACTAACGTGGCGTTCTTCTCGTGCGATTTCTTGTTTATCTGCAGTAGATTGATTCGTTATACTCCGAAGTATAATTGGATTCCTTGTAAAAGATTAGATTTCCTGACTCGCAGCATTGTAAATAACGGTGGAAAAATTCCACATTAAATTGCACATTTTGAATTAAACTTTTTTATTTTTTTATTATATATTAATAAAAGTTTTCAAAAAAAATGAGACCGATTTTCTAATACATTATTTCTGGCTAAAAATACTTCGAATATCATTAATTTCAGCTTGTTCCATTATTACTTTGAGACAATGTAAATATGAATTTAGCTTGAATAAGCAATTCCAAAACTGATGTAATGTATTTGAAATACTTGTACACGTAATAAAAAAATTTCTTCTACTTACGCAAACACACGTGCTCATGAAAAATGCTGGTTATACATGCACTAAAACTTGGAAAGTGTTGGGAAAATCATATTGGCGCCTAAAAGTATAAGGAAACCCGTCATTCATTGAAATCAGTCAATCCGTTCTCGAGATATCATAAAAAAGCCTTTCCATACAAAATGTAAGAAAAAATGAATTTTCTTTATCAACTTTTTTGTCGTGAATTTTTCCGATGTTTTAATAGTTATTCTGCTATTCGGGACGGAGACAAATTCAACAAACCAAAGATCATAAAAATCGGTCCAGCCGTTCTTGAGTTATAAATGGTGTAACTAACACGACTTTGTTTTATATATAAAGATTTAATTAAGTTTGTTTATAGAAAAAAATATAAGTATGAAATATTACATTGAGCAAATTGTATGTTTGGATAAAGTTTATATTAAAAAATCTCTAGTAGGAATTAAATTTATACATTTATGAAACCAAAAACACATAAACACATATTTTAGAGAAACTATTTGAATATTTATTTTCTTTTTGGAAATGTTATCCAAATCAAAAATTAAAATAATTTTAAATAACCGAGTTTAAGTTCCAGTTTTTTTAGTTTAGTTCCATAATTTACCAAAGAAAAATTCTTATATATGTAGGAGCCCAATTTACTATTATGTTGATATAGGAACCGTTGTATCTATGACAACGTAGCAATGTTTTATTTTATGATCGGAGTTGGTTGTTTTTTTTCAAAAACGTTTTCTTTATTAATATATACTCAGCCGTCAGCAGAAGAACTATAACGTAGTTGGCATTTTTCATTATTTTCAAATAACTAATTAATTTTGTTTTTTCACTTTTTGAATAAATCAATAAATTTATAGAATTTTATACAAAAGTATTTTATACTTTTATTTAATTCCATCATTTGGGGGCTCAACCGAACCAGAATATTAATTTTTTTTATTTGGAAGTGAATGAGAAATATCACGGAAGAAAATAAATCTTTCCAAAACGCTGTAAAAATATGAATGCAGAGAAACTACAAAAGTTAAAAGTAGCGGAACTTCAGACAGAATTGAAGAAATTTAACCTAGATATTTCAGGTACAAAGCAGATCCTAATAGAAAGATTGGCCGAGGCATTAGAATTAACACCAGAAGCAGACACTTCAATAATATCTGAAGGTAATAATTCAGAAAAACTGCAAGCTGTAAGTAATAATCCAAAATCTAACATGAATCAAACGCGTGTTTCCTTAAGAGATATGGACTATTTAATAAGTACTTTTTCCGGTGAGGAAAATGTTTCTGTACAAACGTGGTTAAGAGAATTCGAGGAAATTACCGAATATGATCCTTTAAGTGACGGAGAAAAATTAATTTTAGGCAGGAAAAAATTAGTGGGATCCGCGAAACATTTTATGAGAACATGTAGCTGTAAAACTTTTGAAGAATTTAAAAGAAATTTAACAAACGAATTTAAACAAGAAATTTGTAAAGCCGAAATTTATAACCAACTGCAGAAAAGAAAAATGCAAAGAAATGAAACTTTTCGTGAGTATGTTTATAAAATGCAAGAAATTGGACAACTAGCTGACGTAGATGAAAATTCCCTAATTCATTATATAATTAATGGTGTTACCGGTCGTGAGGAACATAAAATTTTATTATATGGTGCAAAAAATTTGTCGGAATTAAAATCAAAATATATCGATTATAATAACTTTAAATTGAAATGTTTTGAAAATTCTAACAAAAATAAAATCTTTTCAAAAAATAATGTTACAGCGGGAAATTCAAAAATAAGTGATGCGCATTGTTTTAATTGTGGTTCAAAAGAACATAGACGGAAAGATTGTAAAGCCGAAACAAAATGTTTCAAGTGTAATGGAAAAGGACATATGTCAGCCCAATGCCCTCAGAATGCTGTGAAGCTGTCTTCACAAATAAATAATATTAGTGTTAGAAATTCTAAAACAATTTTAATCAATAATGTGTCTTTTCAGGCATTAATCGATACAGGCGCTGATATATCTTTAATTGGAGAAGAAGCTTTTCAAAAAATTAAAGACATTAATCTTATTAAAAATAAAATAAAGCTGGTTGCACTTGTTGCAGGCAAGACCAACACTTTAGGATCGTTTGAAAGTAATATACGAATTGATGACATTACATTCAATGAATTTTTAATGGTAGTTCCACGCAATGCTGTCCGCTTTGATGTTATTATCGGAAATGATATAATTTCTAAAGCAAAAGTAGTTTTTGATAAAGTCGGCCCTACATTTTATAAGATGGAAGATGAACATTTTATTATGGGAATTCAGTTGGAAGAAAACGCTGAAATTGACGTACCATATCAATTTGAACCAGAAATCAGAATTATAGTCGAAACTTACAAACCGGAAGCTGTTAAAAATTGTCCAGTGGAGATGAAAATAGTTCTCAATGACGAAACACCAATTTACTATCAACCTAGAAGATTACCGATTAAAGAAAAAGAAGCTGTGAAAAACCAAGTGCAAGAATGGTTAAAAAATAAAGTTGTGAGGCCGTCTACATCATCATTTGCAAGCCAGGTTGTAGTAGTCAAGAAGAAAGATGGATCACCACGAATTTGTGTGGATTACAGAAAGCTGAATGGAAGAACGATTAAAGAACGTTTTCCAGTTCCAATTATAGAAAATGTTTTAGATAATTTGCAGAAGGCCAAAATTTATACTACTTTAGATTTAAAGAACGGATATTTTCATGTTCCAGTTGAAGAGAAATCGAAAAAATTCACAGCACTTGTTACTATGGACGGTCAATTTGAATTCAATTATGTTCCATTTGGATTGACAAACGCACCCGCTGTATTTTTACGATTTATTCATTTAATTTTTCAGGATTTGAAAAACAGACAAATTCTAGATACTTACATGGATGACCTTATTATCCCTTCTAATGATGAAAAGGAAAATATTGACAGACTAAAAATTGTCATGAAAGTGGCTGCAGAAAATGGTCTCAATTTTAATTGGAAGAAATGCAAATTTTTGAAACGAGAAGTGGAATTTTTAGGACATGTCATAAAAAATGGTACAATAAGACCATCGGAAGGAAAAATTAATGCTGTCAAGAATTTTCAAGAACCAAAAAACGTGAAAAATCTTCAAGCTTTTCTAGGATTAACCGGATTTTTCCGACGTTTTATAAGTTCATATTCAATAATTGCAAAACCTTTAACAGATTTACTGAAGAAAACTTCTACTTTTTTAATTTCGGGTCTTGAAAGACAAGCAATTACTGCTTTGAAGTTAGCTTTGGTAAATAATCCAGTGCTAGCAATTTTTAAACAAAACCAACCAGTCGAAATTCACACAGACGCTTGTAAAGTTGGAATAGCAGCAATCATGTTCCAAAGAAACGATGATCAGAAGTTACATCCAGTTTACTATTACAGTCATAAAAACAGTCCGGCAGAAGAGAAGTTTCATAGTTATGTACTAGAAACATATGCAGTGTACAAAGCTCTTGAAAAATTTCGTTTTTATGTCCTTGGAACAAAATTCAAAGTGGTTACTGATTGTGCTGCATTTCGGCAAACTATGAATAAGAAAGATTTACCGAATTCAGTACAGCGATGGATAATGTATATGCAGGAATATGAGTTTGAAATTGAACACAGGTCAGCTAAAAAAATGGTTCACGTAGATGCATTAAGCAGATCACCAGTAGTTAATATTATTCAACAAGAGGTGCTAGTGCGAATTAAGAGAGCACAAGAAGCTGATGAATATATTGCTTCCATTAAGGAAATACTCAAAGAGAGGTCTTCATATGAAAATTTTATTATTAAAGGTGGTATTTTATTAAAGGAACAAAATGGATTTGAATTATTAGTTGTTCCAAGAAATATGGAGAAAGAAATAATTAAATTGAAACACGAAGATGGACATTTGGGTTTAACAAAAACATTATATTTAATTTCACAGGAATTTTATATACCTAGAGCGAGAGAAAAAATTGAAAGTTGCATTTTAAATTGTGTTAGCTGTATATTAGCAAACCGAAAGCAGGGAAAGCAAGAAGGATATCTACATCCGATAGATAAAGAAGAAAGACCTTTGATGACGCTCCATATGGATCATATTGGACCTATGGATCAAACAAATAAACTATACAAATACATCTTTACAGTGGTTGATGCTTTTTCCAAATATGTTTGGATATATGCAGTCAAAACGTTGACAGCGGAGGAAACAATTAAGAAATTAACAGATCATCAGCAGCACTTTGGGAATCCCAAAAGAATAATTACAGATAGAGGAACAGCATTTACAGCGAAAATATTTGAAGATCATTGTGTAGATGAAAATATTGAACATGTACGTATTACAGCAGGTGTGCCAAGGGGAAATGGCCAAGTTGAAAGATTAAACAGAATAATTTTGGAAGTATTAAAAAGGTTATCTGCAGAATCACCTGAAAAGTGGTATAAATTAACAACAAGAGTACAAATAGCAATAAATAATACATTTCAAAGATCGATTAAGCGGACACCATATGAAGTTCTGTTTGGTTTTCCAATGAAGAAAAAGGAAGATATGGATATTTTGAAATTGATAGAAGAAGAAAGTTATAATAACTACGATGAAACAAGGCAGCAATTAAGGGAGGACGTAAGAAAACAAATATCAAAAATACAAGAAGAAAATATTAGAAATTTCAACAAAAAGCGTAAAGAATCTAGAAAATATGAGATAGGAGATCTCGTGGCGATTAAGAACACTCAATTTAATGTTGGAAATAAAATTTGTAACCAATTTTTAGGTCCGTATAAAATTACAGGGAAAGGCAGAGGTGGAAGGTACTCAGTAGCAAAGGTATCGTCAGCTCCAGGACCTAATGCTACGACATCTAGCTGCGACAACATAAAGCCATGGCGTTCAGATGATGAATTACAACAAACATCATCCGAGGCGGATGATATTCTTCAGGACGGCCGAATGTAGGAGCCCAATTTACTATTATGTTGATATAGGAACCGTTGTATCTATGACAACGTAGCAATGTTTTATTTTATGATCGGAGTTGGTTGTTTTTTTTCAAAAACGTTTTCTTTATTAATATATACTCAGCCGTCAGCAGAAGAACTATAACGTAGTTGGCATTTTTCATTATTTTCAAATAACTAATTAATTTCGTTTTTTCACTTTTTGAATAAATCAATAAATTTATAGAATTTTATACAAAAGTATTTTATACTTTTATTTAATTCCATCATATATAAATAAAAGTTATTAGTGTACAAAATTATATACTATAAGTAAAAATATTTTTAGGAAAATAAGGCTTGTCACGCGTTACTTCGTAAACTTGCGAAGTTATTCAATTATTTTTGACAGTTTTATGAACCAAAGAAAATGGGTAATAGATTTTGCAGATTTGCGAAGCTTATGTCAAAAATATACATGCCCTGCAGCTTATTCCAACGGGTTTTTCTTTTGGAAGTTAATACCAAACTATTAAATTGTATAATATGCCAGGAAAAAGGGAATTAATAAAATTTTTATTCTATATTTTATTTTATATTCAAAATAACTGACTACCTAATGCCATTTCTGCTAAAATAAAAAACTGTATTTGCGAAACGTTGGCGCGAGCGCAGATTATTTTAAGTTTTCTTGAGGAATCAGCCTGAGCTGTCAAACTTGCGAAAAATCTTCGCAAAAATATTCAAGGCGCGTGACAAGCCCTAATGTTTCTTTAAAATATTTTTACTTGTGGTTTTTGGTGGACGTATTTACTACCAGTTTAGCAGGGATTTGGCATGATAAAGGTTTCATATACGGATATAAAAAACACAAAAAAAAACAAATTAATAACAAAATACGTAAAAATCGTAATCCATAAAAATAAATACAACATCCATGGCATTGAATCCTTCGAAAGAAAATCTCCAATGACCTATTTCATACGAATACTTTGGATGGATCAAGTTAATTCAAATTGCATTTGATATAAATTGCTGATGACATTTTTCCACAACAATAAGTAAAACTCATAATATTTTTCTTGGAATTTTTGTCCGAGGTATGTCTTCTAAAAGAAAATATAATATATAATACTATTGGATATGATCTTCATCAACCTTCTAGTGGGGCTATTGATGCTTTCTATATTTAAAGACAAACACCTTAATTCTAATATTCGTTCGTTGAGATCCCTGGATTTCTTTAAAATCAGTTTCCACCGGAGAGACTACGGGAAGAAAAAACTGGTCTCCCTAAAGTTGCGCGTGGTAAATGGCCATGAACAAGTTACTGACATTTCTATCAGTATGAACTGAGAACGCTCCTATTTCATTCCTAATATTCTATCAATGATGTTTTGTATTAATTTTCCCCTTCAGACTCGATTTAAGCCGTATTATTTTATTATTATATTGTGACGTGCTATTCTTTCGGTTCGATGTTATTAGAATGATAACACTTTTTATTTATGTGAATTTAGTGTATAAACTTTATTTGTACTTATTTCTGCTTAACAATTAGTCTTAAAAATATTTGTCTTTCAATAATTTAATTATTACAATTAATTTATCACAGTTTATAAAAATGCACCACAATCACTATCTTAATAATTGATCACAAATCGCCCTTGTAATCGCTTTCACAAAAATAATCACGTTTCCAATCTCTGTTTTGTATAATCTCTGACGAAGCTTTTCACTTCAACTGATCGATTAAGATTGATTTCAGGCTCGACCCTACAGCTGCTTTTATATCAAATTGGTGTATTTCGGGAACTTTCTTGAAAAGACTGGTCGTTTGGCTGTCTAAAACTAGATGGCATTTTCTCGAAAGCTCTACAAATTTTGAATATTTCCAAGAATTGTTTTTTTTGTTCGTGTGGTGTTTTTGTGTTAGTTGTTTTACTTAGAATACTTGTATTGTGACAATGTTTTATTGTTATTGTTTGACGATTTTATGAATCACCAAGTATTCTAAGTAAAATATAGTGCACTACCCCCTCCTTAAATCTGTTCGTCCCGAACAGAATCTTTTGGACTCGTGCCGCGATTCTTCGCTAACTGATTTGAATGAATCACCTTCATTTTTACTTTTGATGATTTTCGCTTTCGCCATACCACGTCCAAAGAGTTCATCTCGTTGGTGCAGTCACTATCTTTTAATTCGTTGTTTGCAGGTTCCTCAAATACTTTACCCACCGGAACCCGTATATGCTGTCGAGATGATCTTTCCGGTGGAGTCTGTCTGGTGCTATCCTGTTCACTCGTGTCTTGCTTGAGTTCAGCGTCAACATATTGCCCCACTGCAGTTTCAGTTTCCTTTTTATGTCCTACAATTTTTGTGCAGGTGTCACAATTCCTGCACCAGTTTTTGACATCAGCTCGCCAGTGTACCCAATAGAATCGTTCTCGCACCTTCGCTAATGTTCTGTTGACTCCCAAATGTCCCCCTGAAGTTCCCACATGTACTTCACCAAGTACCTCATGTACTTTGGACTTGGGCACGATCAACTGCATTAGTTTGGCTTTTCCATCAAGAGAATTCCATTTTCTGCTCAGAACGCCATTTTCTATCTGTAACGAGTCCCACTGAGTCCAATAACTTTTTGTCGTATCACTGCGTATTACAATATCGCTCCATTTTGGACGCTGACCCCTTTTCTTCCATTTAAGGATTGGTCCAACATCTTCACCCTTTAGCTGCTTTTTTCGGATGCTCGACATGTCATCGCCTCCAATCCTTAATGTACGGATAGCTACTACCTTTTTCACATTCCTGGAGTCCTTACTCGTTTCCTCAAAAACCCCTTCAGCATCTACGACACTGGATTTGCTTCCTTTCCTTCTACTTTTACGTTTTGACAACTCCGTGTCTTGAGTTGTCAGTCCAATGTCGTCCGTCCGTTTCATTTCTACAACAGCATTTGCATCTGACGTAACTTGTTGGTCTCGTAGATTTGATTTGGTGTCACTGGAATCTGCTTCCTCCAACGTTAGCGGGAACTCAATATTTCCACATCGCAATAACCTATCTTCAATGTTCACACTCACTCCATTCTGCTTCATGAAGTCCAGGCCCATGATACAATCATCCATTATATCAGCCACCAAAAACGTATGCCGAAACACATACTCATCTAGCCCCAATGCTAGAATCACTTCACCCAGAATCGGAGATGATTCCCCTGTAACCGTTTGAAGAACACTGTTACTGCTTCTGCTCATGTGTTTCCTACTAATGAGCTTCCTGTTCACGATGGATCTACTTGCACCCGTATCTACGATGATCCTGCATCGATGACCAGCAATTACTCCTTGCGTCGTTAATCTGTCGTTACTCTGTTGTAGGAGAGAGACTGATACCATAATCGGTGCTTTTGTCAGGTTGGGGCACTGCCGCTCTAAATGTCCTTCTTTACCGCAGCCCCAGCATTTCAGTCTTCTTTTAGTATCGTTCAATTCCAATTCCTGGATAGCTTGTTGCACATTCGCCTTTATGTTTTCAGTTAGTTGGTCTATCGTTAGCTCTGTTGAGTCTTCATCAATCGTAGCAGCTCGTACCATTGGAACCGCCCTTGTTGCTCTCTTTGCAGCTTCCAATGGCAACGCTACAGCCAACACATCTTGCAACATGCGCTTTCCACTAATCCGGACATTGAACTGAATGTCTGCATCCCGAATGGCATTGGTGAATCTTTCTGCAGCCAAGTCATTCTGCAGCTCCAGGGGATAATCGGGGTATGACGAGTATACCAACCGCTCAATATCTGCTGACAACTCCTGAAGTGTCTCTCCAGATTCTTGCATTGTGTTGACGAGCTCCATTCGGTATACGTCCTTCATGTGGTTATCCCCATATCGAATGTCCAATTGTGTTACAATGTAATTGTAATTCTTCTCATTTTCTGGTGAGATTGTCCGCAATAAATCGGCTGCGTTACCCCGTAGAGCCAGAATTACTGCTGTGGCTTTTTCTACATTAGACCAGCCGTTCGCACCAGCAGCCGCTTCAAACTGTCGTTTGTATACTGGCCATGAAGTTTTGCCGTCAAATATTGGTGGCTTCATCTTTTTACCTGATGACTCAATATTTGGTTTATTTTCTTTGATGTCAGCCATTTTTGCTTCTATTTCTGCTACTTTTTGTTCCAATTTTTGTTCTACGTTGCTGATTTCTGTAGTTATTTTGCCTTCCAATTTCTGCTAAACTTTGTTTACTTCCGTACGAACTGCAGAGACTTCCGTACTAATTTTAGTTTCAAGGTTCGCAACACTGGATTCCACCTGAGTTTTTAATTCACCCATGCTGGATTCCATCTTATTCTGCATGTCAGATACACTTGCAATCTTACTTTCTAGACTTGAAGAAGTCGAATCTATTTTACTTTGTGAACTTGAAGCAGTTGATTTTAATTCGCCTTGTAAATTGGAAGCATTTGATTTTATTTCGCCTTGCAGATTAGAAGCAGTTGATTTTAATTCGCTTTGTAGACTGGAAGCATTTGTTTTCATTTCTTCTTGCAGACTAGAAGCATTTGTTTTCATTTCTTCTTGTAGACTAGAAGCATTTGAATCCATTTTAGTCTGAAGACCGATCATCATGGCCATAAGCGTTAGTAAATCATCCTGAACACTTGCTGTTGTTTCAGCCGCGTCTTCGTTGGTAATTTCTTCTTCGTTTCCCTCTTTCAGAATTTCACTAAAGTCGAATGTGTTACTGTCTAGTTCTCTTGTTGCACATTCAGCGACTACTCTTTTCTTTTTATCTGTTTTAGTTCCCTTGGAAGGTAAATTCCACACACTCACAACTGTGGATAGTTCTGATGTACTCAAACTATCTAATAATTTACTTTCCATTGTTCAAATATTTTTTTAATTGTTCACGAAATTCTTATGTTCTATAGAAACTTCTCGCACAGTATCTAAATACTACGAAATTTCCTAGTATAATCTTAATTTCTATGAAATTTCTCGAACAATCGAAATTTTCACACGATACACGACGTATAACCTCAAATTTCGCACAATCGAAATTTGTATACAACTCATACAAAATTTCTTGTACGCCCCTGAAATTTTTCACACAGTCGAAATTATTACACTCAAATTTCGAAATTTTTCCCACAGAAGTTTCTAGTTTAACTTCGAATTTTCTTGCAGAAAATTTAGCACAATTGTCTTTCCTGCACTGATTCACAATAAATAATTTCACTTCTGACACCAATGTGACGTGCTATTCTTTCGGTTCGATGTTATTAGAATGGTAACACTTTTTATTTATGTGAATTTAGTGTATATACTTTATTTGTACTTATTTCTGCTTAACAATTAGTCTTAAAAATATTTGTCTTTCAATAATTTAATTATTACAATTAATTTATCACAGTTTATAAAAATGCACCACAATCACTATCTTAATAATTGATCACAAATCGCCCTTGTAATCGCTTTCACAAAAATAATCACGTTTCCAATCTCTGTTTTGTATAATCTCTGACGAAGCTTTTCACTTCAACTGATCGATTAAGATTGATTTCAGGCTCGACCCTACAGCTGCTTTTATATCAAATTGGTGTATTTCGGGAACTTTCTTGAAAAGACTGGTCGTTTGGCTGTCTAAAACTAGATGGCATTTTCTCGAAAGATCTACAAATTTTGAATATTTCCAAGAATTGTTTTTTTTGTTCGTGTGGTGTTTTTGTGTTAGTTGTTTTACTTAGAATACTTGTATTGTGACAATGTTTTATTGTTATTGTTTGATGATTTTATGAATCACCAAGTATTCTAAGTAAAATATAGTGCAATATTATACTTCTCAAAAAAGACATAAGACGTTAATATTCCAAATGTCCATAAATCTTAAATCACTATTAATTTTCAAAATATATTTTTAATTCAATAGATTCATACCTTATATTAAGGTTCAATTTAAAAAATCTTCTGAAACATGGTTGGATATTGAAAATGTCATCTGGTGGATATTAGGTACTACCAGAGGGTGTATAAGTTTTGCCAGTCAAGTCGTAGAAAGGTTTTAAGGGTACGGTTGTGTCGGGAATCAAAAGCTATATCGATTTATGCATGTCCATCCGTCCATCCGTCCGTATATAACTCAAAAACGCGTTATCCCATTTTGATGAAATTTAGAATATAAGTTACTTATTCCTTCACTGGATTAGGTATTTCAGCAAAATCGACCGGGGGAGGGAAGTTATTAAGCAAAAACCGTGGTGACCAGAAAGTTTTGTCGGTTTGTTTATATGCTTTTTGGATTTAATTCGATAATTAGTCAATCAATTTTGTTTAAATTAATTACGTTGGTTAAATACGTTTATTAGACGATACCATGTTAAATTTGAGTAAAATCGGTCAAGGGTAGTGAAGAAAGAAATAATCCTAGGAGAAAATAATTCAGTCTATAAAGTTTTTTTTGATTTACTTTAAAAACTAATTCACCGATTTGGATAAAATTTGCAGATTAGATTTATGCTAGTAGGGTCTCAGTTACCTGCAAATTAGAGAAAATTTTGAAAACCTTGAAATATTGTTAGTTTTGACTGTTTATGCCCTATGGTAGATACTACCAGAAGGTATATTAGTTTTATCACTCCATTTCTAACATATCGAAATAATCGTCGTAGAAAGGTTTGAAGGGTATGGTTGTGTCAGGAATCAAAAGTTATATCGATTTATCCCTGTCCCCCCGTCCGTCCGTTCGTCCGTCCGTCCGTATGCAAAATAACTCAAAAACGCGTTATCTGATTTGGATGAAATTTGCAATGTGTGTTGCTTATTCCTAAATTTCGTTTGGTATTGCATTTGAGTAAAATCGATCCAGGGGGAACAAAGTTATTAATGAAAAACCAAAGTGACCAAAAAGTTATTCTTTATGGTATTTCGAATTTAATTGGAAAATTTGTGACTGAATTTTATTGAAAGAGAAAGAAATAATCATAGGAGGAAATAACCGTCTTCATAAACTTTTTTTTATGTACTTTAAAAACTATTGTAATATACCGATTTGAATAGAATTTACAGATTAGATTTATGCTAGTAGGATTTAGGTTATGTTGCCTGCAAATTGCAAGTAGTTTTGAGAAGAAGGAACAAAGTTATAAAGAAAAAACCTTGACATAGTTTAACTTTTGACAGTTTTTCTGCCCCATTTCTACAATAGGGCATCAAACATTCGGCTATAGACCGATTTTAAGTTACTATATGTTTTTCTGTTCCATTTCGACCATAGGGCATTAAAAAATCGGCTATAGGCCGATTTTAAGTTACTATATATTTTTTATATAGTTTTTTGGATTTATCTGGAAAATTTGTCAAGCAATTTTGTTTAAATTAATTATATTGGTTGACTAAATAAATAGACGGTATCATGGTAAAATTCAGTGATATCGTTTTATCGGCTATGCGCCGATTTTAAATTACTTTATGTTTGCTTTACCGCTTAATAGTCAAGTAGATATTATACATATTAGAAAGGCATAATAACATATGTATACAAATATTTTTTTAAAACTAGCTTTATTATAGCCCGAAACATTCGGGACATTGGCTAGTTTTTCCCATAGTCAGTCCAGTGATATATTATTTTAAACTAGGTGGTAACCCGTCCTAAGACGGCCCCCTAAAAACTTCAGTTTACAAATCACCGTAAATTAACAAAATATATTCAAGCGAACCGTATTAATTCGCAACATAATGGATCTTTTACCCCGTTCTCGGGCGATATATTTCATGTCTTAAGTCGATATTTGCCGCGCAACACCCCGAGTGAAGACATTAAATTGATCCCATTTCCCAGTTGGTAAAATAGCTCCCGTGAAACACATACTACTAAAGTAAAAACCTCTATAGAGTAGGGGCATAAACAACCGCAGCGCGAAAGTGGTGAGAGATAGAACTATTTTACCTTCGACAGAAAAAGTACCCATGAAAACCTCCGAAACTTTGCTGAATATTGTAATCGCTTGTGACCTGTATATAATAAGTTCAAAAGTTTCTATTGACTCCACCGCCAAAGCGGTAAGAGATAGAACTGCTTGGTCTTCGACGGAAATAATTCCCGTGATAACCTGCATAACTTTGCCGAACATTGTACTCGTATGTGACTAATAAATACGAAGTTCAGAAGTTTGTACTGACTCCAGAGCCAAAGTGGTGAGAGATAGAACTATATGCTCTTCGAAATAAATAGTCCCCATGAAAACCTCAACAACTTTGCTGAACATTGCAATCTTGTGTGACCTCTAAATACTATCTCGAAAAATTTATATTGACTTCAGCGCGAAAGCGGTGAGAGCTGAAACTATATCGTCTGCGACAGAAATAATCCGCATGAAAACCACCATAACTTTGCTGAACATGATAATCGCGTGTGACCTCTTACTACGAAGTTCCAAAATTTTAATGACTCCAGCTCCAAAGTGGTGAGAGATAGAACTATATGGTCTTCGAAAGAAATAGTCGCCATGAAATGCTCCACAACTTTGCTGAACATTGTAATTGCGTGTGACCTCTATATAAAAAGTTCGTAAATTTGTATTGCCTCCAGCGCTAAAGCGGTGGGAAATGGAACTTTGCCGTGTACGTGAGAATGTCCGGCATAAGAATCTTAATCAGATTGCCTCAGGTCAGAATCATGTCCGATGTATATTTCAAATAATAAATTAGGTTTTCCGAAATAAGCTTTCAAGCCCCCCTTTGTAACTCCTCCGACCCCCAACCTCCCCGGAAACAAAATTTCTCCACGTTTCAAGTAATTCTCTACAACATATCAAAAAGTGCTTTTTTTTTTTTTGCTCAACGCCGTTTCTTTCCGGACAAAATAGGACGGACAGAAGGAAGGACTAGCCTTTTATATATATAATATTGTATATTTACCTCAAGGAACGTGTCCCTACTTTTAGCAGCATCTTTTCGTAAAGAAAAGGAGCATATATAAATCCACTAATAGTTTGGTAGACAAAACCACATCAGTCTTCAGAAAACCCATAAGTTTTAATTTATTCTCGAATGGAGGCAGCGGGAAATGGCCTTCCCATGGCAAATTTTTTAAAGTAAACTGTACGAATCGTCGCTGAACAGATTCCAGTCTATGGACTTGGCTCTTATAGTAGGGAGATCACACTTTGGCTAGCATACTCTAGTATAAGCCTAACTACGGTAGTAAAAAAGATCTTTAGTAATATCAGGACCATCGAATTCATTTGATCAACATTGAATGAAGCCAAGAATTGAACTCGCTTTACAGACAAGAGACTCAATATGTGGGTTTTAATCCAGTTTACTGTCACAGATCACACCCAGATTAGTAATATTGCTTACCCCACGGAGTGGCGCATTTCTCATACCGTACAGATATGGGCAAATAGTACGAGTCCTGCCAAAAAGTAATAAACTGACACTTACCACAGTTAAGTGCCAGATAATTGTGGATGCACCAAGTAGCCAAGTTAATTAAGTCCTCCTGCAGATACTGAGAATCCATGGAATTGGTTTATAGATTGTTATATCATCGACCAAATTAGAGATTTTCGAGTATTTAATCACAGAGGCCAAATCATTCACGACTAAAGGAAATAAAAGGGGTCCCAGATGGCTTCCCTGTGGGACACCAGAAGTGGCCAGAGGAGCTTGAGTTTAGGAAGATCGGAAAAGGACCTGTTTGCTTCTACCATACAGATGAGATAGAATCCATTCAATACATAAATTAGGGAATCCTAAAACGCTAAGCTTAAGTAGGATTAAGCGGAACGATATTTGGCAAATGTTTTGCTAAAGTCAGTAGTTACACAGTCCACAATGTTCCTTTTTCCACGGAGCAAGTTGAAGTTGAAACTAGTTCAACTAAGCTGGTGATAGTAGACGTACTTTTGAAGAACCCATGTTGGTAATTAAAAAGGAAAGGTTTGCAAAAAGAATATAAATATTTATGAATAATGCATTCGAATAATTGGCGAATGTAGAATAGTTTAGCTATTGGTGTATAATTCTCAACAAGAGTTTTACTGCCTCTTTTGTGCCTTGAAAAGATATAAGATAACTTACATATCTTTGGAAATATTCCCGAATTAAGGGATAATTGGAAACTAGCAGATAAGGGAGAACATTTTTCAAAACTACCGCTTGTATGCCGTCAAAGCCAGGTAAGGAATCTTCATTTAACTCCTTGATATGATCAGGAACTATGCTTTCGTCTATACTATTAATCATCAAGGAGGTTTTGGGATATTCGTTTAGAAATTTAAAATACGCTGTAGACGGTTCAAACTTTTAATCCTTAAATACTCAAACTAGGCAGCGAAAAGATTGGAAATAGATAGTGGATTTTTCGATAAATTATCAATGAAATTATCGATGAAAGGTATCCATCAGTTTTTTTTACTACTTAAAAACTGCCAGAAGCGCTGCGGGTCATTAGAAAGATTAAATATCATTTCATAGATATAGGAATCATACAGGTGGGCCAACGAGCTATTAGGACTCATTCGCCCACGGTTTTAAAATATATTGTATAGCGATCTTTCCGATATACCTCATAGTCGGAACAAAATAGTTTATTGTTCAGAAAATTGCGACTAAGCCAAGTTTTGGACAACACAATAACATCATGTGAACTCGAAATAATCATGAGAAATAACCCGAGGGTTTTAGTGCGAAGTTTCCTTACGTTCTGGTAGTAAAGGGACAGGCATTTTAGTTTTTCAGATCAGTGGATGCGTTAGAGCTTCTATTACGTAGACTTATATTTTTTTGCCCCTTTACTCCTTAACGAAAGCGGAGGGAGGCCAACATATACGAGATTAATCGTGAGAACATCTGGGAGGGAACAATGATTTTAAAGGATGGGATTATACTAGAGGTCTTGCTTATTTTTTAACACTTGATGTGAGAAGTGTCTATAACATTTAAAAATGTATCGCAAAATACCACGTGCGGTTGTCAGGAGGTCGAAGCGCGAAAGAAAAATTTATCTGGGCGCGGGTACAGTTTTCAAAATCAATGTGTTCACGCTGGCGAAAGTTGCCTCGTTTCTTCTTGTGAGAGATTTCCTGCTACGCCGATTCTGACAATTTGTCATATCGCTAACTACGTTCGCGCTGGGAATTGGTGCGGTTTGATTTCCGGTACTAGTATAAACGGGAATTGGCTCTGTGCTCGTGGAACAATCATTTTTAATGTAGCAAGATAAGCAAGACCTAAAAGCAACGCCGAACATTTCCAGTTTGTCAAATATAATTTAGTTCGTTAACGGGCATTCCATCAGAGGCACCCCCGAAGATGTGACTGACGAACACATAATTCAGAAAGATCTCCCTGAAGCGTGCTAAGTTCGAGGTTAAATTCTGTCGTCTTTTTAATTATCTTTGATAAACATTTTGCATCATTGCACAAAAAGATGCCATGGAGTCCATTTTGTTATCCTTTTCGTAATTCGTCCAAGACTTCATTTAGATACAGTAATTTCTCGGCAACACTTTTAAATTTATTCGCCATAAACTCTGAGTCAATACATATTCTTCATGCTTCAGACCTAGCTGTTTAGTTCATGAAGCTGACAGGGTCAGGTATTTTACAACATAGCAAGGTTTGATGTCACCGCATTTTGTACAAACTAAAATCATTCATAGCATCGCGAGTATCAAAATAGGGGAGATGAAACCAACGGTCGCATACCCCGTCCCACTCAATAGATGTCCTGTTCGGCGAGTCGCCATCACATGTCACGCAGAAGTCCCGATCATCTTAAGTTTCCGAACTTTAAAGCAAAGTAAATCACACAAATTTAACGAAATATTCGTATTTTATTTTGTTAATCACAAATGTTATGTATATCATTTATTATGAAAAATAATATAAACTAAATGGCCGCCTTTTTACCGTTTGCAACAGCCGATTTTTTCAAGGTAATTTTCGACGACTTTTTCGTAAATTTCGAGTGGTATCTCGGCAATAACTTGGCAGATGCTGTTTTTTAGGTGCTTCAACGTGTCGAGTTTGTTCGCGTAGACACGACTTTTAACGTCGTTAAATGCGGAAAGAAATCCAACAGCCTTAAGTCGCATGATCTTGGCAGCCATTTGACACCACCAAAACGTGAAATATTGCGACCTGGGAACTTTTCACGCAAAGCATCCAACGTTGCATCCTCTGAGTAGCAAGTTGCGCTGTCTTGCTGGAACCACATGCCTTCGACATCAACATCTTCGATTTCGTGCTAGAAATGATCGGTTATTATGCGTCTATATCGCTCACTATTGATTGTTATAGTCTGACCCGGATCGTTTTCTCCCATATTTCCAGTATTTTCAAATTTTTCCACGACGTGGCGAATCGTTCGCTCTTTAGGACGACTAAATTGACTATAATCTTCCTGTAAATTTCGATATACAGTTTGTACAGAATTGTTATTTCTGTAGAACCATTGAACAATTTGAACACATTGAACGGTGGTTAAGCGATCCATTTCGTAAATGCGTTGTTGCAGGCTGATATTTGACACTTTTGGTCTGTTTTATTTGCCATACCCTACCCCGGAGCAGGGTAAGTGGCAAATAAAATGAGCAGGAGTAGCAGAGGGCTTTAATTCAAATGTTTGTAACGCTGCTTAGCGTTGTAATGAAATGAGAAACTTTTGGCTAATACACTTTTTATGATAGAAAACTGAACTAATTCGGATGCAATAGTTTACACCTGCTCTAAAAGTAGTCTAGGATTTGCCCTTTTGTTGTTTTTTTTTCATTGTAAAAATTTGCTCCACCCTAGAGCAAGTGGCAAATAAAACAGACCTATTGAAAATAAGTGCTAATCGACAGCTGCTTGATTTACAGTGCTGCTAATATAGAAATCTCAAAATGAATCACACTATAGATGAGGAAACACAATTAAAAGCAAAAAAGCAAAATATCGCAGGTCAGTAACTTCTTTAAAAAAAAATATTTGTTAAAATTACAACACCTACAAAGTCAACAAAGAACCAAGGACGAACGAGTAACAGTAAACGAAAAAAAAGTTGAGTGCTAGTAATTAGTTTCTTCGACGACCGAATTTTCTCGAAAGCAGATCCACTTGAAACATGAAAAATAAAGTAGATGTACAGCTATATATTATATATATATATATTTATTCAGAAGAGATTTCTGGAATAGAACGAATAGGATTTTCGGTCTTTACGAGAAAAAGATATCATCGCAGTTGGTAACTGATGAAAAATTTTTCGGTTTTATATTATTACCTAGCTGTACCCGACCACGCGTTGCTGTGGCTCAGTGTGGTTAAATGGAGAAGAAAAGAAAAAGCGCACGTTTCTCGCATATTTAATTTCACAATGCTTGTGGTTATACAACATTTTTTGTTGTTCCATTTTCTGTGCAGATATGGAAATTTTCTGGTTTGCCGATTCTAGAATGCGCAACATATAACTGTCCATGTGAGAAGCAATCCGTGCCTATGGTGATTGTAAACGCCAATCGAATCGGGAATTGCAATCTCTTAAATTGAAATGGCATATAATCATATAATCATAGGAATGCGAGGAATGAGGACTTCTTCACCTTTAAAACGTCTTGTCAAGATTCTTGCTTCTACGATGTTGCTCATTAATTTTTGTATTGCAAGCCGCGTGCCGTTGCAAAGCTTTGGATGGTTGATATTTCGCATGATAATTGGCACACCGACTTTCAATTGCAGTACGTGCGGTGTCATCCCCGGCAGATCGAGTGAATTCAAAAATTCTGTTGGATAATTAACCGCTTCATCTACTTCTACAACAGTGTCGACGGACTTGTATGTGACCACCTTGCTTTAAATGTTAGACTGAATAATATTGTTAAGTTGCTAGACGTCTTTGTTCTCGGCCGCAAGAATAGCTCGTTCACTTAGCCAATCGTGACTCTTGTAATTGGTTTGAATATTGGGAAATACTTTTTCAACCAATGCTTTTTTTGACGTCACTAAATTGTAGAAGTTATGAGGCAATAAAATTCGTCCTGACGTCAGGTCAACCGGCACCTTTCAATTGATGCAATTGATGTGAGGATAATTCTGCTGACCGATCGTTTTGCAGCTGGACTCGCATATTTGTAGTCAATTTTAACGTCTTTACGCGTCACCGCAAAGTAGAGTATTTCAGGCAAGCATTTATTTCGTTCGCTGGTGTCGATCGAGGAATTACAGGTAATGTTTGCCTGAAATCTCCTGCAAGCAATATTAATGCGTTCCCAAATGGTCTGATATTTGCACGTAAGTCTTGCAATAATCGATCAAGTGCCTCGGGCGATCTTTTGTGCGCCATTCTGAATTCATCCCAAACAATAAGTTTGCATTTCTGCAATACTTTTCCCATGCCGGATGCTCTGGATATGTTGCATGTGGGATTTTCAATGTATTGAATGTTTAATGGCAATTTCAAAGCGGAATGAGCCGTTCTTCCACCTGGTGGCATTGTCGCAGCTATTCCGGACGACGCAAGAGCGAAGGCTATGTTATCTTGGGATCGAATTGAGGCCAGAATCAATCTAATTAAGAACGTTTTACCAGTTCCTCCTGGCGAATCTAAAAAGAATATTTCTCCAACTCCGTTATTGACAGTTTGCATTATTTGATCGTAATTGCCCTTTTGCTTAAACGTTAGCTTAGGAATATTTGAGTGCACATAGGACAAATTATCACCCGTGTTGTAATTTTGTTCACGACCTAATTCTACATCAAACAAAGCAGCAGCAGATCGATTCGCTGATGGCATTCGCAATTGGTTGAGAACTTTGTTCGCGATTTCTAAGCACAAATCTTCTATCATTATCAACACTTCGTTGAAGATTTCTGCTGTGCAATCCATGTTCATATTTGAATTTTCCTTACATATTAGACGGAAAATATCTTCAGCCATGTGGGTTTTAAATTTCTCCTATAACTCTGTTGCAGATGAAGGAGAGCAGGTGGTCAATATAATTGCAAACAATGCACAAATTTGATGTGGATGTGACGTGTTGCACGCGTCATTAATGCATACATCCCAGTGTCGGTCGTTCTGCAATAAATTCAGAGCTTGACATGCACTCCGGAAAGTGGCATGTGTAACGCCGTTCACAAATCTCAATTGGTGGAAAGACGTTGGACGGGCCACATTTATCAACTGCGTGCGAGGAAAGAAGCATTCATCTAGAATGGGATGCACGGTGTAGAGTTTGCCTATCATAGTTTCATCGAATATGCTAGGGGTTGCTAATTTGCCGCCGTCTTCTGCTGATCTTCTTCTGTATAAAGGATATCCATCGTTTCCTGTAACTGCGTTGAATACTATCGTGCACGGTGAATTTGGATTCAGTGTGCCGCAAGGGCCATGTATCATATTTTTTGTCACAACTTTACAGAAATCCTTATCGACATCGGGTATTTCAGCGCATCTTACATCGTCGATTTCGTTTGAAGTGATTTTGTTATAGAGCCAGATTAGTATATGTACGTTTGGGAATCCTGTCTTTTGCCATCCCACTGAGTATGTCCAGCAGCGTACGGACTCAAACACTTAATGTTTTATCATGAAATCCATCAGCCATTTCACCTTCTTCATGTTTATTGCTGTACAAAAAAAATGTTTTTATAGGCTTTATTTAATTATAATTAATCAAACAGAAATGATATTAATTCATAATTTACTAAAAAATTTGTTTTTTTGAGTCAAGTTTGAATCATAAATCCTCGCCAAATTCCAGTTTCTTTTAATTGAAAAAAAAAACGAAAGTAGTGACAGTCAAGTTTTGCTCTTAATGGGAACAACTCTTCAAATTCGTCGATATTTTTGAAAGTGTTAAATTTTTGTTTTGTTTTAATGTTTCCAGAAAATACGTATGAAATGGCTTTCGGCTACGGATTTACAAAATTTTACGCCAATTAGTAGAGATATAATTTGCTGGTTACATTTCAATAAAGAGGATGTAAAATAAAACAAATAATTTAATTTTGTACGCTTAAGAGAAACTTGTTTTTTGGAATAAATAACGCAAACATTTTTCGCATTTCTGATGTTCCAGAATACATAAGCATTAAGCCCATTTAAAGTGTTGCCCCTCCGAATTAATATTTCTAACGCCGCCACTACGCCCATCTTTATTTTTATAATATAAGCTTATTGATGCATGCGTGTGTCAGTAAGAGCAATCACGTTTTCTCGATGGAAGGCAATGATTTTGAACGTGCTTGTGGCTTTGCATTAGTGACTGATTTTATTAAATCAATTATTACATGGCTCAGGTGTAACATAGGTAAATATAAAGGACCTATAAACATGGTCATAATCACATAGGACATTCTGTAAAAGTTTCAAAGCAATTGGTCAAGAAGTTTTGGAGATTGCCGGTTATGAACAAACGAATATTTACGATTTTATTTATATAGATTTTCGAACTTCATCATATGTAGATAAAATGCCCAAGAAAATTGGAGATTCTGATTAAAGAAAAATGTTTTTCTCTTATATACGATTCTAATTGGAAAGAAAAAGTTTAAGTACGTTTATTGAAAAAATTACGACTAAAAATAAAACTCAGGACAGTTTTTTTAAGTAAAATAGTAAAACAATTTAATTTTATTCTGAATTATTCTGATCGGTATGGGTGGATTTTACTTACTACATTTTCCATTTTCTAACCCCTGCTGACATAGATCGCTAGATATTGTACGTATGGGTGAAAGAGAAATATGATGTAAGAGAAGAAATACGTGCTGAAATTTATATACCAATGCACAAATACTAGACAAAAAAAGGTAGTTTTAAGAGTTTGTGACGCGCTATGGTTGCTTCGTTCACTTTGGGTACTTTATAATTACTCAAGCTGCGTTCGTCCTAAATAACATGCGAGGTGTTTAAACCGATTTTCATCTAAAAGAAGCTATAGTGCGCAAACCACTATGGGAACTTCTATACATATCGACCAAAATACTTCGTACAACAATTTATGATTTATTTTCTACAAAAATTTCGAAGTTTTGAAGTTTGAAGTTTTGGTAGAAATGGGCCAGAGAAACAGTCAAAACTAACAGTATTTAAAGGTTTTTTCTTCATAACTTTGTTTTCTCTTTTCAACACTTCCTCTACTTTGCAGGTAATCTAGACCCTAATAGCATAAATCAATTCAGCAAATTTCATTTAAATCAGTATATTAGTTTTTAAAGTACATCAAAAAAACTTTATGGACAGACTTATTTACTCCTATTATTTCTTCCCAAACTATCCTTGGACCGATTTTGCTGAAATTTAACATGGTATCGTCTATTTACGTATTTAACTAATATAATTAATTTAAACAAAATTGGCTAACAAATTTTCCAGTTAAATCCGAAAAACTATATAAAAAAATGACAACACTTTCTGGTCACTCTGGTTTTTGCTTAATAACTTTCCTCCCCTTCGGTGGATTTTGCTGAAATGCAATACCATATCGAATAAGTAACTTATGTTCTAAATTTCATCAAAATCGAATGACGCGTGCTCGAGTTATCTGGTCCACAGACAGACGTACGGACGGGCGGACATGCATAAATCGATATAACTTTTAATTCCCTGCACAACCATACCCTTGAAATTTTTCTACGATGATTATTTCTGTGCGTTACACACTTAGTGACAAAACTAATATACCCTCTGGTAGAACTTACCATAGGGCATAAAAATCCAAATTTTGTTCGGCAGCTACCCGAAGTTGTAATCGGATTCAATTGATTTTTAAACACAATTGTTCTTTCATTGAAAAAGTGTCTCATGCCAAATTTCATTGAAATCGGGCCGTAAATAACGTTACAATATCCTGTAATGTAAAAACACAAAAAACCGAACTGTTGGTCAGCTACACGAAGTTTTAGTACGATCAAACCCAACTTCTGATAGAATGGTTCTGATGAGGAAAAAACTGCTCTTACCAATTTTCATGGAAATTCCTTCAAAAATACGGCCGCAATCTTGTACACGACAGACGGACAGACAGACAGACAGACGGACAGCCGACAGACAGACATTGGATAAAAATGATTGCGAACGATTTAGAATCTTATAACACGTGGATATTTTTTCGATCATGATTCCATTAACTTATATACTTCGTATAGAAGTTAAAAATTACTTTACTAGTCAAGGACGTTGATTGAGTGGTAGAGTTTCATATTCAGTATCGTGGACTCTTGAGTTAATTCCTGCGATATACTGGCATTTTGAATGCAAGTTATGTAAATGATCACTAAGTGTTAATCATCATTACCGAAATACCTTGATACACTGATTGACACGAAATGAGCACTCAATTTGTCAAAATGGACAGATTCATTTTAAAGAAGTTTGCAAAAAAAATTTGAAATACATAGATAAATATTTAAAAAAAAAAAAAATTTTGAGAATACCCAAATTTTTTTTTGAATTAAGAACTAACAGCTATCCAAAATTGGTTAGAAAGTCAGAGAAATTTCCAGTATTTAGTTTATATTTATACGATTGGCGCTGTTGTCTGTATAGAGTTTATCGTGCTATGGCCGTTCATTTTCTAATTATCAAATTAGAACTTCATACCGGAAATTGAGTTATGAGTGATCACTGCGCACATTATCGGATGATAGAAATAAATATTTCCATATTATCCTAATCCAGGTTTTTAAGTGTGTATAATATGAGGTGCCTTGTACCAAAAGTGACAATGTCGAAAAGCCAAAAGGTTGTCTGTAATCATTTGATTGGTTGTGATTTTCTCAGTGGACACTGTAAGTCCGATCGAAACTGGACATCATCCCAGTGATGAAGAATATCTTCGGTTCACTCCCTCCAATAACAGCTAAGACGTCACATACAATGCTGACGTCATAGCTCGACTCGTCCGCTTTTGAGGATTTCATAATCTCCCTTTTATTTGCAAAAATGCCGTTGCCGAAAAAGCAATGAGTTATTTTAAAATAAATGTTTATTTACTATATTTTATTTTAAATTCGTTTTATTGCTGCTATAAATTTAAAAACACCAGTCTTTTTTTCCAAAAAAAAAACATCCATTCATGTTACAAATAATTTGGTATAACAATTCATTGAAATTGTTATGATCAAGTTTCCATACAAAGTTGAAAGTGAAAAAATCACCTCACAAGTTTTGCGACAGAATAAAATCTCTTCACGGCTTGGAAATATAGTATTTGGTTATATGCACAACGCATTGCAGTATAAGACTAAAAAAAGGTTATTTAATAAAAAATAGGTCCACAGTTTAATTCAGTTTGTTGATTATATATAAAAAAACATAAAACAAAATAAGAAAAAATAATAAGAGAAAAAACAACGAAATTTAACCACTTCTAACACTTTAATTTTAACTTAAAAAATTTACTTTTCGACTTTAAAATAAAGAATGATTACTCTTCTATCAACTTAGCTTACCGTAGTGCTCTAGTTTCTATTGTAGTATTATTAACTTTGCAAATACTTGATGCAACCAAGCAGCTTGCTGCTTGATGCCTGATGTTATATTGACACTACAATCGACCATCCTGTGTATCATCTGACACAGATGATTCTTCATCTTCGGCAAATTCCCATAGATAGAGATTTTGAAAGCGGTATGGATGGTTGTTCCATCAATAGCAACGGCTGCTTTCCCTGTCGACGCACAGGTGAGATATGCATTGCAATACCCATCGGTATGGCCGAAGCGATTGTAAATTTCACGGAGCAAGTTGATGACAAATGTTTTTCCGCAGCCAGCAGGGCCAGTGAAGAAAATTTGCAATTTTTCGTGAGTCTCGTTGTTTAAGCGATGTGAGATGACATGCAGTAAGAGACCTTTCTGGCGGTGATTCGCTGAAGGCATCAGACGATTAAAGTCCGACTTCTCCATGACGTTGTCACGTTTTTTAACTATAGAGCCAAGACGATTTAGAGTAGCCAGTCTCAAGTCCGCGTTGGCATCCGTATTAGCGTCCGCAAGGAAGTCAGCATAAAGGTCTGTATCTCGTACGTGTGCTGCCAGTAGATTAATATCGCTCGAAAGTTCTTCGCTGGCTTCATCAATGCACAATTCTCGACAGATTTCGATGGTATTAGCGATATCGATAGTCGCCTCGAATTCTCGCCTTCGCTCCATTATGAGCACATCGGTGTCGTCATAAAGTTGAACGTATTTTTGCTCAGCGAGAATTTCATTTTCCTCGTTACGGAAAGGCAAATGCAAGGTGATAATTTCACGTTTGTATTCATTTGGGTCAGCCGTCATGTCATAGTTCCGATACCTAATGACTCACGGAACCTTACGTCGTTTCCACTCATTGGCTTTCGATACTGTATAATATGCAACAGCCTGAGCCAAAGTAATATCATTTAAATCTTGAGGCCTGCTTTGATATTTGTCAAAACAGTTTTCTAGCCAAACGTCACATGAGTCCTGATCAACATTTTCTTCTTCCAATAACTTGTTTGATTATCGAACGCGATCACGCTCCACTGGCCATGAAGTTGGAATATAAACCACCTTGACAGAGCTCCTTGCCATGTTTTGTCGAAGAAGATAACAAGCAGCTTCTTGGCTGGTGAGTCCAAATCGGGATAATCATTATCTTCGAGTGCTTTCTAGATACGCTTATAAATCGTTGAATACGGCATGCGACGTGGATCTGTTTTTGCCATAGGTTGAAGTATAATTGTTGAGCGACTTGGCATGAACGGCGCCTCAAAACGACAAGCGGTGAAATTTCTTTTCTTTCAACACGTGAACGTATTTTTATGTCGCTGAAGCTTTTGATGACCAGAAGCATCAGCTGGCGATGCGGAGACAAGTCTGTCAATTAGACCCTCAGCTGCAGCCTTATCTTCTCCTATGGCATCGATTGGAGGTTCATTCAACCAAAGCAGTATATGCGCGTGTGGACTACCGCGGTGCTGGAATTCGATCCGTTTGAAGTAATGCTGGACGTAGTGATTTCCAAAGGGCCTGAAGCGTTTCGATTGTAGTATACCCATAATGACTTGCACGAGTTTATTCAAATGGATAGCACAAGTGACGGGATCCTCGTTGATGAGAGTATCTTTCGAATTGTAGTGCATATTCGCGAGATCGTCTAGTAGACGGAATTAGGAATCGACCGCAAGAACGCCAAATTTTTTTCGAGACATCCATCGATGAAATCAGTTGATTCTATGTGTTCTCTGGTGAGTTTCGTATCCTTCCCAACGAACTTGAAAGCAACTGTCAATGCATCTCGTGTACGTATTCGTAAGATTTTCATTGCCATGTACAGCAAGTGCTGTGGAGTAACTCCACGTCCATCTGCTCTTCGCAATTCAGTGGTTGCTATCATGTACGGTGTTACAACGAGTCCTTCCTTGAAAGTACGAAATTATCCGAGATAAATAGAGGGAAATGACAACTCCTCGCAATGTTCGTCGAACAGTACACTCCGCGGAACCTCATTTTCTGCAGGAGCTATTCGTAGATATTTATCTTCGTTCCAGTAAAGAGTTTGTTCCTGAGCATGTAGACTTTCTTCCATGTTGATTTCTTCACTCAGATCTTCGATGGAATCAACCGCTGGCACATTCGTTGAGAAAAAGGGCTCGTTAATAGTAATGTGATAGAATTTGTATATTGGTGTGTCGACAAGATACCGTAGCCAAGTCTTGATAACGCGTTTCTTAACCATGCCGACAAGGTAACTTGATTTGTGTATCTTTTTGCGCTTTATATGAACGTTGATGCAGTAATCGTCGTCGAGCTCTCGAGGCAGACGGTGAACCATAGCATGAACGGAAACTGGAACATTTATAACTTGTCCAAGAATTCCATATTGACCTTGACCATGTCTAAGTCTTCTTATTTGCATAAATGGCAAGCGAGGTGATATTAAACGTTCAGATATTAAATCAAGCTGTGGCAAATTATCTGGCAGTGGAGGATACTTGAAACCGTTTATCGTAGGTAATGTAGGTATTTTTCCTCTCTGCAATGAACTATAACAAGTGCCGCATGCTCGTGTCGATTGCACATTTATATCAAATTCTGCTGAGAGAAGAGTTGTGGAATCAGATGGAACTGGCTTTAAATCGTTCTTGTACCATAATCTGTCGCATATGGCACATACTAATCTAAAATTATTCTCTAAAAACTTCTCTCTGAACTGAGCATGAGCCTTATCGTGTATAAAGAAAGCTACATAAGTGGTGGTTGGCACTGATGGCGTCAATTGTTCTTAGATCTCCTCGTTTGGCTGTACTTGAATTGTTGCAGTCGAAGCGGAATCAACTGGCATCGGTGTGGGCTCATTGGAGGCCAACGGCATTGTTCTCGTCTCATTCGTTGCCAGTTGAACTGTTGGACTTATAGTTATTGCAGTCCTTTGTCGGAGCCGATAAGTCCTCGTGTTTTCAGCAATTTTGGCTCTTCGATGTTGAATACTTTCAAGTGACTTCGTAGATGCCGTTTTATTTGTCTCCTCAGCCTTTTTTCGAGCTCGATAAGCACGGGAATACGCAGCTGTTTTTGCTTTTTTCGCAGTTGGTTCATCTTGATCGGACGTTTGTTGAGTGTAATTTTCCCTCTCTGGATCTGACATTTTACTAGCAGACCAAAGGAAGCTGAATCCTGAAATTGATATAAGTATATTAAAATATCAACTTTCCGAGGCAACATGAGAATATTTATAGATCGATCCGCTGTATGAATTGACTTCGTTGAGTCCTGATTCTCTTCGTGGGGATGTTTTAATAGGTAAATGTGGCAGAAGTTGATATAAATCAAAATCATAAAAGAGTTAGCATTGTCATGATAACATAAAATTAAAATTTTTGAAAATCTGGGAGAATTGTAATGCGCAGAGACAAAAATGTAAAAAGGCAACATTTCTCTATTAAAACGTGTCCCCTCGAAGTAAATAGAACCTCCGCTAAGTCAATTCACAAAGCTGTTGGCAGTTATCTCTTAAATCATGTCCCCTTGAAGTAAATGAGACCTCCGCTAAGTCAGTTGACACGGCTGTTGACATTTTTCTATTATAACGAGTGCCCTTGGCGTAAATGAGACCTCTGCTAAGTTAATTCACACAGCTGTTTGTTATGAATTATGTGCAGACTGTTAAAATTGAATTCACAATTTCATAGAAAATAGAGGTTCAAATGAATTTTTATGGGCGGAGCCTATGATGATCACAGTCGATTTTTCAACTAGCCTACCGAGAGCAAAGATGTTTACACATTAATAATCCCCATGAAAACCTCCACACCTTTGCTGAACATTGTAATCGCTTGTGACTTCTATATAAAAAGTTCAAAAGTTTATATTGACTACAGCGCCAAAGTGGTGAGAGATACAACTATATGGTCTTCGACAGAAATAGTCCCCATGAAAACCTCCACAACTTTGCTGAACATTGTATTCGCGTGTGACTTCTATATAAAAAGTTCTGAAATTTGTATTGCCTCCAGCGCCGCAGCGGTGGCTAATTGGACATTGTCGTGGGTGTCAGAATGTGCGCCATAAAAATCTCAATAACATTGTCGCAAGTAAGAATCATGTCCGAAGTATATTTCAGATTATAAATGAGGTTTTCCAAAATGAGCTGTCAAACCCCCCTTTTGTAACCACCCGACCCCCAATCTCCCCGAGAACCAAATTTCTCCACGTTTCAACTAATTCTTTACAACATATCAAAAATAGTTTTTTTTTTTTTTTGCTCAACCATATATTTATTTGCAAGTTTAATTTTTAATGGCTCCGCCCATCTGATGATCACAGTCGATTTTTCAACTAGCCCCTACCGAGAGCAAAGATGTTTACAAATCAAAAATAACAAAATTTAACTACTTCCAACACTTTGACTTTGACTTAAAAAATATACTTTTCGAAAAAAGAATGATTACTCTTCTAAACACTTCAGATATGTGCTTAAAGCAAGCATCACATATTATCATTCATAGGGCAACGATTAAACGAAGCGTCGAATGTAGTACAAAGTGATATTAACACTAATGAGTATTGGGAAGGAGGAAAAGGGAAGACATTAGTATATAAAGAAAGTTAATAAAAAATACCCACACCCCTTAACCAACACAAATAAATAAAAAGAAACTTGACCACTGCATTGGCGGTCACATTTAAGTTAGTTCAAAAAGGAAGCTAATAATTATATAAGAGTCTTTTCAGCGTGTACTTGCTAAGGAAAAAGCCAAAGACGTGTCTATTTAAATTTACCTCATTTAACATTTTGGAAAATGGTTCATTCCTCCCTTAGTCATTTCGGTGAAAATTGATTTTAAACAACTCCAAGGATCTTAGGGAACAAATGTTTGAATGAATGTGCATTTCGTCTAAAATAGAGCAAGCGTCGATGGCACCAATAAAAATTTGATGAATAAAGACCATATGAGCCACCTCATGCCTCTTTCCTAAGGAATGTAAGCCTAATAATTTTAGCCTATCACTATAAGGAGGCAAAAAAGAGTCATCCCAGGGAAGGTAAAAATGTACGTTGGACGGATTCCAGCCTGTTGACATGAAGTTTATGGCGCGGTGACCGCACCTGACTGGCACATTCCAATACTGGTCTGACAAAGAGACATAAAGAGCTCTACTCACATCTGGGTTGGAAAACTCTTTGGACCATCGCTTTATATATCGCAAGGTCGAATTGGCTCTATGAACCAATGAGTTAAAATGTAGCTTAAAGTTGCGCTCACTATCGCCAATAACTCCTAAGTCTGTAATTATACTAAGCCTTTGAAGAGGTGCAAGATCTACAAAGTAATTGCGGAAAGACTTGTCACGTTTCCGAGAGAAGGTGATAGTCTTACGCTTGTCTATGTTGAGTGTTAGGTTATTCTTAGCGCACCACATACAAAAATTTTTAAGATCTTCGTTTAGATGGAGATAATCACTACACCGTAGGTTTTCATATCATCGGCAATTTTTTTTTGCAAATCTTATTGTAAAGAGTTCTAGTTTGGTATGAGGACTTTTTCAACACAAGAATGGTTTCATCAGAATTATAACATTCGACGCCCTTCAAATTCATATGTTGCCAAATTTATCAAATAATCTTGAAAATATTTTAAATCAGTCAAACCACTTGTTTATCTGAACAACTGGATTTCATAAACATGACCAATCAAAAAAAACTCCTCATACCAAAAAAAAAAAAAATTTCTAAATAATAATCATACACTTCGTATAGAAGTTAAAATAGTTTAAAAGGTTATAGAAAAATAATTAATTTCAAAACATTTCAAAAAATTTTGCCAAAAATGTATTCTTCCTAACCCCTCTGCCTTAAGATATCGCTTGTCCAAAAACTACCAGAAATTATATTGAAATATATTTTTTATGGAATCAAATCACAAAAAATTGAAAGTGAGTGCCTTTAGAAGAAAAATTTTCATATTGCCAAAAAATCAAATCCCTTTGTTTCCCCAGACGTTGTCCCCCTCGTCTTTGAGATTGGATTTAATAGAAATATAGATCAAATAAAAGGAAAAAAATCATTTGTGTTTGAACCTTTCCCCGCGTCTTTTCGTAGAAACTATGTAGCTTAGAATCAATCATAGAACTTATATTTTTTTCTCGATAATTATATGTACATATTAGAGGAAAGACAGGGTGGCGCAAAATGTTGTAGAGTGAATTATTGATAATTTTTTGTTCAATTTTTTAAAAATGTTATTACAGGATTTTGTAATGGGGAATGTGAAATGGAACAATACATAATCGAGCAACGAACCAAAATCATCCAACTTTATTTTGAACATGAACGGTCCATTGTTTTAACAATTTGATAATGAGCATTGAAGCCCATTTCCAATTAAACGGTTTCATAAACAAGCAGAACTGCAGGATATGGGCTACAGAGAATCCAAGAGGATTTCATCAACGACAGTTACACCCATTTATGTGTACTGTTTGGTGCGGTGTATCGTCTGAGAGGATCACTGATCCAAATTCCTTCGAAAATAAAGACGGTGTTGCAGTTTCCATTAATAGTGCTCAATATCGGAAGATGTTGGAAAATTTTTAGGCCAGCTGTGGAAAACCACCTTTTGGTTCCAACAAGATGGAGCCGCAGCGCATACTGCAATGGACTTAATGGCTCCCAAATAATACACCACGTTCATTTTGTGTCACCATGTATAAGACCATATTTTATAAATAAATTTTTTTTTCCTTTTGAAAACCAGCCATGCCCTTTTCTGAATAAGTAAAATATTTTTTTTTTTTAATCTCTGTTTTGATTCGTCCTTCATAATTATTTAGAAATTTTTTGGGAGAATATCAGAAAAAAAATGGCGTCCCATTTAATCATTTTATTCAAATTATTTTGAAGAGGTGGTAATGCGATAAATCACACACACACTCTCAATTTTGACCGTTCAATACTAATGAAACTACCGGGGCAAACTGTTCCCATACTGATATCGGATTTGGATCTTCTATGAATTCCATCTTTTTTGGTACTACATAATATTTTCTTTCATTTAAATTTTTAGAGACTCTTTCACACAAATATGGTCCAATTTCACCAATAACACGATTTATCTTGTTTTTTGTAATAGTTATTCAATTTTACTTGGTTTGTCAGAATAAATACGTAACTACATATCCCCATAGAAAATAATCCAAGTGAGTGATATTACAAGATCTAGGCGGCCAATTGACATGACCATTTCCGGAAATGATTGATTCATTTGTTCAAGCATGTTCAAATTATGTCGTTATCATAACTTCATTTTCTCATCAAAAACATAACATTAAGAAATGATGATCGGAACTTAACCTATATAATTAATTATATATTTTATATGTATGTGTATTATTCTTGTATAAATTTGGAATATTTTGTAGAATAAAATTAGTCATCTTTTAAAACACATCGTTTCACTATTGAACACGTTGAATGGTCTTTTCAATAAATCGGTCGCCTTAGTTGTAATATACTACGTGGCTTGATCCGATTGGAACTACATTTAACTGGGAAAAATTTTATCTAAATTTTGAAAGAAAGAATCGCTGATCAGTGATCTGTAACGATTATAACATGTGCTCCTTTTCCGCCTTGAAAGAAATAAGGACCGATGATGCCACCAGCATAAAATGAACATCAAATATTCCGAGGGCGCAAAGGGCTCTACTGCAGCACTACCGAATTTGCCTCACTTCATATAGGACCATTTTGCTTGTTCACGCAACTATTTATTCAAACGATTTTCGATAAAAATTTGGGTAACTTTACGATTGCTCAACAGCAGAATTAGTAAACCTGCGACGCATTAAATAATCATTTGATCTTAATTAGCTGGATCTTGTGGGTGCAGTTCAGGATAATTCCACATAATTTACCATGTTTGTAGGAAAAACGATAATTACTTTATAAAATAAAAACACTTTGTTAATTTATATTTGTAAATTCTGTTTATTTCATCTTATTTTGTTTTTTAGTCCTCGTTTTAATCGCGGTTGTCTATCGACTCACTAAAACCATCATCTCCCTCTTTCATTTATCATGCAAACCTCTTATCAACATGACTATTCTGCGCCCTAGTCCTCGTCCAAATATCTCTATCGTCATGTAGTCGTCTTATCTCCCTGACTTGGACCTTTTCTTAGTCTTATGTAAAGTCATCATCCGCTTAATAAAAGACTATCATGTAGACTTCTTATCTACAAGGCTCATCTTTACATAAGACTTATTTTGTCATGCAGCTGAGTCTACATGTTACATCTTAACCATCTTAACTTGGTCATCCTACATGTATACCGTAAGGTGAGCCCAAATATTGCACTCGTCGCAGAATTGATAAATTTGGATCATCCCTTACATTTACATTTGTAGCGAGTATATTGGTTTAACTCTCGGCAGTTGCTTGGCTTGGCGGCTTCCCCACATCGTGTAAAGAATAATTGTTTTGAAACTTTTCCACAATTCGACTAATAGCTTGAAGGACGATTATGTCCACCATTAAATTCATGAAGTGTGCGTTGAATTTGGCGAATCGAAGACAGATTTTGATAAGTTTTAGTAACTTGTAAATGTTTTACCAATGTGGAACAATCCATGATAAGATGCCGGACTACACTGAACAAATGAAAATAACAATGACAGCTCTCAAAATATAAATAAACATCGCTATAATCCCTATCAGAAGTTCTAACATACCTATTAGATAAACTAAATACTGCACTATAAAAATACCAGAAATATCCAATTTCTTTATAAAAGAAGGAAATTGGATATTTCTGGAAAATACTACACTTTATTTATAACTTTTTCTGGGTAAAAGAAAAGCCCAGAAAGCACCAAATTAAATTGTTTACACGACCGAGACAATACAATACACTTCTCCGAATAACGTGAACAAAACATTGTCTCAAACAAAAAAAATAATTCTAAGGAATATTCACTATACAAGAGCTTTCGAGAAATATTGCCATCTAGGTTTTAGAAAGCCAAACGACCTAACTTTTCGAGAAATTTCCCGAGACACACCAATTTGGTATAAAAGCAGCCGTAGGGTCGAGTCTAAGATCAATTCAAATCAAAAGCCTAAGCTGTGTATTTCAAACATTCGGAGTAAAACAGAAACTTTGAAATTAAAAGTAATTGTGATCAATTATTAAAATAGTGAATCTCTAAAACTGTGATAAATAATTTGTAATAATTAAATTATTGAAAAACAAATATTTTTAAGACAATTGTTATTGTTGCAGAAATAATTATAAATAAAGCTTATACACTAAATTCACATAAATAAAAAGTGTTATCATTTTAATAATATCGAACCGAACGGGTAGCATGTCACATTGGTGTCAGAAGTGAAATTATTTATTGTGAATCTGTGCGGAGAAGCAAAAAAAAAATTTCTGCAAGAAAATTCGAAATTAAACTAGAAACTTCTGTGGGAAAAATTTCGAAGAAATTCGTTATTAAGAAATTTGAGTGTATAATAATTTCACGGTGCGAGAAATTTCAGGGGCGTACAAGAAATTTTGTGAGTTGTATAAAAATTTCGATTCTGCGAAATTTGAGGTTATACGTCGTGTATCGTGTGAAAATTTCGATTGTACGAGAAATTTCGTAGAAATTAAGATTATACAAGGAAATTTCGTGGTATTTAGATACTGTGCGAGAAGTTTCGATAGAACAATAAAATTTCGTGAACAATTAAAAATATTTGAACAATGGAAAGTAAATTATTAGACAATTGGAGTACATCAGAGCTATCCACAGTTCTGAGTGTATGGGATTTACCTTCCAAGGGAGGTAAAACAGATAAAAAGAAAAGAGTAATCGCTGAATGTGTAGCAAGAGAACTAGACAGTAGCACATTCGACTTTAGTGAAATTCTGAAAAAGGGAAAACAAGAAGAATTCAACAACGAAGAAGGAAACCAAGAAGAAATTACCAACGAAGACGCGGCTAAAACAACAGCAAGTGTTCAAGATGATTTAAAAACGCTTATGGCCATGATGATCGGTCTGCAGACTAAAATGGATTCAAATGCTTCCAGTCTGCAAGGAGAATTAAAATCAACTGCTTCCAATTTACAAGGAGAATTAAAATCAACTGCTTCGAGTTTACAAAGTAAAATAGATTCGACTTCTGCAAGTCTTGAAAATAAAATTACAAATGTATCTGATATGCAGAATGAAATGAAGTCTAGTCTTGAAAGCGAAATTAAGTCAAGCGTTTCTGGACTGGAAACCAAAATGGAGTCCAGTAAGGGCGAGTTAAAAACCCAGGTGGAATCCAGTATTGCGAGCCTGGAAGATAAAATGAAAAGCAATACTACAGACCTAGAGAACAAAATTACCATGGAAGTAAACAAAGTTGAGCAGAAATTGGAAGGCAAAATAACTACAGAATTCAGGAACGTAGAATAAAAATTGGACCAGAAATTGGAACAAAAGTGGCAGAAATAGAAGCAAAAATGGCTGACATCAAAGAAAATAAACCAAATATTGATTCATCAGGTAGAAGGATGAAGCCACCAATATTTGACAGCAAAACTTCATGGCCAGTATACAAACGACAGTTTGAAGCGGGTGCTGGTACGAACGGCTGGTCCGCTAACGAAAAAGCCACAGCATTAATTCTGGCTCTACGGGGTAACTCAGCCGATTTATTGCGGACAATCTCACCGGAAAATGAGAAAAATTACAATTACATTGTAATGCAATTAGACAATCGGTTTGGGGACAACCACATGAAGGATGTATACAGGATCGAGCTTATCAACCGAATGCAGAAATCCGAGGAAACGCTTCAGGAGTTAGCAGCGGAGATTGAACGTTTAGTGTACATGTCCTATCCTGATTACCCTGTGGAGATGCGGTGCGGGAGAAATATTTGTTAGCGCCATACGGGATACGGGCATACAGAATAGCGTCCGGGTTAGCGGAAAGCGAACACTACAAGAAGCATTGGCGTTCGCTTTAACATTGGCAGGTGCGAAGAAAGCTACGAGATCAGTCTCACGGATCAGGGCTGCTACAGTTACCGAAGGGTCACCGCAACTGGATGTCAAAGACCTTAGGGAGCAGATAAAAGAAGTACTGCGGTCAATCCAGAAAGAAGGGGAGAGAAACACACGCAGGAAAATCACATGCTGGGGCTACGGAAAAGAGGGGCATGTAAATTATAAGTGCCCGAACCCAACAACAAAACAAAAAGGTTCGGGAAACGAAAAGGAGCTAACTTAAAGGGGGACAAGTTAGCTCCAAAGAATAATGCCCCCAGCATCGTTGTATCTATCTCGCTTATGCAACACAACAACAACAGTCTAACGGTACAGAGTGTAATTGCTGGTCTTCAGTGCAGAATTATCATAGATATAGGCGCAAGTAAATCCATCATTAACAAGAAACTCGTCAATCATAAACACATCAGTGAAAGCAGTAACAGGGTGCTTCAAACCGTTACGGGTGAATCATCTCCGATTCTTGGCGAAGTCGATCTAGCATTGGAGCTAGATGGGTATGTGTTCAGGCATACATTTTTGGTGGCTGATATAATGGACGATTGTATCATGGGCCTGGACTTCATAAAAAAGAATGGAGTGAGTGTGAATGCTGAAGAGGAAGTTCTACGATGTGGAAATATTGATTTCTCGCTAACGTTGGAGGAAACAGGTTCCAGTGCCAAAGTAGAAATTCTACAGGACCAAACAATTGCGGCAAATACTGAAGCTGTTGTAGAGGCGAGACTGGTCGATGGTACTGGGAGGCCAGCAATACAAATTATAGAACCTGACATTCAAAAATTAAAGGATGGACTAATGATAGAGCGAACAATAGTGAAAGTGAACGAAAAAGGGACAATTCCAGTCAGAGTGGCGAACTTTTCAAAAATTAACAAGAAATTGAAAAAGGGAACCATTGTTGGCAGTGCTGAAGGGGTTTCGTCACTAACAAATGAGGACTGCAGAGACAAAGAAACTCAACGGGAGGAACAAGCTCTTCCGGAAGCCTTGAAACCACTTGTCTCTGATATCACTAAAAGAGTATCAGAGTCAGAAGCAGTTAAGGCTACAGGTTTATTGAAGGAGTTTGAAGATGTCTTTGTATGCAGTAAAGGGGACTTCGGACGAACGGACCAAGTGAAACATAGAATCAATACCGGCAATGCAGATCCTATTCGTTAACCACCAAGGAGACTACCATTAGCCAAACAAAGAGAGGTTGCTGACATGATCGAGGAAATGCATCAGGAGGGAGTAATTGAATCATCAAACAGTCCATGGGCATCTCCGGTAGTCCTAGTACGGAAAAAGGATGGGACTACAAGATTTCGTGTAGATTACCGAAGACTGAATGACGTAACTAAGAAGGACAGTTACCCTCTTCCCTGCATAGACGACACGTTAGATACACTCTCAGGAGCAACTTGGTTCTCAACACTTGATCTAAAAAGTGGCTATTGGCAAGTTGGAATTGAACCGGACGACAGAGAAAAGACAGCGTTCACAATAGGAACAAGCTTATGGCAATTCACTACCGACGTTTCATAAAGAATTTTGCTAATATAGCCGGTTGTCTACACAAGCTAACGGATAAGGGAAAACCATACGAGTGGACCGAAGAATGCGAGTCAGCTTTCGAGGAGTTGAAACATCGACTATGTTCTGCTCCGATATTGGCGTATCCAAAATTTGGAGAAAGATTTATAGTAGATACGGATGCTAGCAATGTCGGAATTGGAGAAGTACTCTCTCAACAGATCGAAGGTGAAGAAAAAGTCATCGCATACTTCAGTAGGAAACTTTCCAAACAAGAGATAAACTACTGCGTCACCCGGAAAGAACTCTTGACAGTAGTTGAAACTGTCAGGCATTTCTACAAATACCTCTACGGGCAGGAGTTCCTACTTCGAACCGACCATGCGGCACTTAAATGGTTGCTACAATTTAAGAATCCAGAAGGTCAAGTGGCAAGATGGGTTGAACGACTACAAGGGTATCACGTCAAGACAGAACATAGGAAGGGGACATCGCATGGTAATGCTGACGCCTTATCTAGAAGACCATGCGGTGAGAAGTGTAAGCACTGTGGTAGGTAGATGAGAAGTAAATAGTCATGGTTAAGACAACAAGAATGGGTAATGATGACGAGACTAGTATCAGAAATGAACAGCTAAAGGACAAAGATATTGGACCAATCCTTGAATGGAAAGAACAAGCTCGTCCGGGACGGAGCGATATTGCAGCTTATAGTAGTATAACAAAGAGTTATTGGGCTCAGTGGGACTCGCTGGAAATAAAAAATGGCATTCTCAGTAGAAGATGGGAGTCTTCTGCTGGTAGAGATACAGTAATGCAGTTGATTGTGCCCAAGTTCAAAGTACATGAGGTACTTGGTGAAGTACATGGTGGGACTTCAGGGGGACATCTGGCAGTCAACAAAACATTAGAAAAAGTACGAGAACGATTCTATTGGATAAATTACCGAGCTGATGTTGAAAGTTGGTGTCGCAAATGTGACACATGTGCAGCGAGCAAAGGACCACAGAGACGAACTAGGGCAGCAATGAAGCAATATAACGTTGGCGCTCCATTTGAACGAATCGCAATTGATATAGCTGGACCATTTCCTCAGTCTAAACAAGGGAACCGATAAGTGTTGGTTGTCATCGACTATTTCAGCAAATGGCCGGAGTGATAATTGAAAACTGGATAAGTCGATACGGGGTTCCACTAGAACTACACTCGGACCAAGGGCGGAACTTCGAGTCAGCGGTATTCCAGGAAGTATGCCAATTGCTGGGAATACATAAAACCAGAACAACACCCCTGCACCCGCAATCTGATGGTATGGTGGAACGTTTCAACCGAACCCTGAAGGAACATTTATCAAAGGTGGTAACATCAGAACAAAGTGAATGGGACAAACACATTCCATTGTTCCTAATGGCATATAGAACTGCAGACCACGATAGCACAAAACATACTCCTTCGGAAATATTGTTTGGACGCAATATACGGCTTCCTGTGGATATAATGTTTGGTAGACCAGAATGTGACAAAATGGAAGTTAGTGACTACACCGATAAACTGAGCGATTGTCTAGACGAGATACATCACATTACAAGGGATCGAATAAAAATTGCTAGCGATCGGGTGAAAATAAGGTACGACATTGCTACGAAAGCTGTGGATTCCTGGATGGTGACTTGGTATGGCTTTACAATCCACAACGGGAAAAAGGAATATCACCTAAATTCATTGCGAAATGGGAGGGTCCATATACCGTCATAAAAAGGATAAATGGCGTCGTATATCGCATACAAAGATCTCCAAGGGCTAAAATGAAAGTGGTTCATTTAAATCGGCTAGCAAAGTATCACGGGACGGCTTCAGAAGATTCTGTTCGGGACGAACAGATTTAAGGAGGGGGTAGTGCACTATAAAAATACCAGAAATATCCAATTTCTTTATAAAAGAAGGAAATTGGATATTTCTGGAAAACACTACACTTTATTTATTACTTTTACTGGGTAAAAGAAAAGCCCAGAAAGCACCAAATTAAATTGTTTACACGACCGAGACAATACAATACACTTCTCCGAATGACGTGAACAAAACATTGTCTCAAAAAAAAAAAATAATTCTAAGGAATATTCACTATACAAGAGCTTTTGAGAAATATTGCCATCTAGTTTTTAGAAAGCCAAACGACCAGACTTTTCGAGAAATTTCCCGAGACACACCAATTTGGTATAAAAGCAGCCGTAGGGTCGAGTCTAAAATCAATTCAAATCAAAAGCTCAAGCTGTGTATTTCAAACATTCGGAGTAAAACAGAAACTTCGAAATTAAAAGTAATTGTGATCAATTATTAAAATAGTGAATCTCTAAAACTGTGATAAATAATTTGTAATAATTAAATTATTGAAAAACAAATATTTTTAAGACAATTGTTATTGTTGCAGAAATAATTATAAATAAAGCTTATACACTAAATTCACATAAATAAAAAGTGTTATCATTTTAATAATATCGAACCGAACGCGTAGGACGTCACAATACTATTATTTTACTAAAACAACCATTAAGGCATAACGACTATTGAAAATTCTCTATATATGGAATAAACTATTTTACCGTATAGTTGATTTCTATTCTAATTACTTAAAAAATTTAGCCGCAACGTAATTTTGGGGTTAGAGACAGACATAGCATACGAGATAAAAGTACTTTTAAATCCTTTAGAAGTTTCCAAAATGTCGAGATTTGAAAAAGAATATATTTTAATGATTTCAGTAACGTATGTACTTTGTGCAGAAAATGAAGTATAGGTATTAAACAATAAATTCTTTTAAAAAAAAAACTTTTTAGAAAATTCAGACTTACCCCGATATTCTAAGCGCAGCCATAACAAGTTCCGACTGTCACAAAATTACGTCATTGTCATAACTTTTTTTTAATACTATCTGGTATTCTGGCAATCATAACTAATAACTGTCATAAAAAAATATAAGTTCAGACCGAAAATATTTTACATCATAATGGAATTTTATATGTGTTCTCTGAGTGATTCAATTGATATGGACACAGAGTAACTCCAATTGTATTTAAAAGAAATATAGATCAAATAACAAGGAAAAAAATGCTTTAAAAATAGTGTTTGAACATCTCTTTCTCCCCTTCACCTAGAAACATACGACTAATATGTTTTGCTATTTTTTCTCTGGATAATTATTTGTGCACAGTTCAAGAAAGACAGGGTGGCGCAAATGTTGTGGAATGAATTATTTATAACTTTTGTTCAATTTTTTTAAAAATTTCTTTTCAGGATTTTGTTATGGGGAGTGTCAAATGGAACAATACACAATCGAACAACGAACCAAAATCATTGAAGTTTATTTTGAACATCAACGGTCCATTGTTTTAACCATTTGATAATGAGCGTTGAAGCCCATTTTAAATTAAATGGCTTCATAAACAAGCAGAACTGCAGGATATGGGCTACGGAGAATTTAAGAGCAGTTCATCAGCCACAATTACACGCACTTAAATGTATTGTTTGGTGCAGTGTATCGTCTTGGAGGATCATTGGACGGTGTTGCAGTTTCCATCAATAGTGCTCAATATCAGACGATGTTGGAGAATTTTTTAAGGCCAGCCGTGAAAAACCATCTAACCCTTTGGTTGCAAGAAGATACTGCAAGCGACTCAATGGCTCTTTAATAAATAACAAAACCGTCATTTTGCGCCACCGTGTATACAATTTTTTTTTTTTTAACAAAATGTCATTCAGACAAATTTCGCCCTTAAAAACTAACCGCGATTCTAAGAATTTTTTTTTTTGTATGTATGGTTCGTGCTTAATAACTACTAACAAATTTTTTTTCTTTTTCTTGCTGATATATTTGGCTTTGAAACAACTGGCCGTTTCAGTTACACATATTTTATTACATAAGATTTGTGTTGATTGGTGAGTTTCAATAATTATTAGTTTTTTTTTGAGGGAATATTTTAGAATGGCAATGGCGTCCCATTTAATCGTTTCCTAGGCTACTATATGGGAATTATTTTTAAGAGGTGGAAATGCGATAATCGCACACACAGCCTCAATTTAGCCCGATGAATACTAATGTAACATTGGCGGCAAACTCGTCCCATACTGATATTGGATTTTACTATTCTATGACTTCCTTCTTTTATGATATTATTTAGTCAATAACCTAGCTCAATGACCATATATCAACATACTTTTCGTGTTTAAACACTACTCCTCAACAATAGCTTTCCATCGATATATATATTAAGCCACATCTTTTGTTAGAATACGAATAAAAAGGAGGAAAATACTTGAGATTATTTGAGCTATTAAATTTTTTGGATTTCGAGGTGTTCCTTATAGGTATTAAAAGCAATTAACAATTAATCGTTTTTGAAATTGTAAAGTTTTTAAAAATTAAGCTAACAGGGGAAAATCCGAAAAAATCATGAAGGACATACAAAATTTACGAAATCATCAGCACCTTAGTTAAGAACTTCAACAGAGGGTGAAATCTTCTCTTCTGTTTTACATACTAGTAAAATGACTGTTATACAACGGGACTCCGAAAATCCAAATCCTTTATTCCAGCCCTTTATGAGTTTTGCAAAATGCTTAAGATGCACTATTATACTGCCGGTTTCATGTCAGTTTATGTATGGCGGTGATGTCAGCGAAGTCTAATAACCTTGCCAGTATCACTGAGTAACTAAACAGAGAGACCAATATATATAAATTTTGTGTAGCCTGTGTTTTCCTACCCCTGCGTAAAAGAAGCCCTTAGTTTTATCATAGTAGAACGGGTGATTTTTATTGGAGGAAGTGATTAAATCGGACGCCATTTTCATTGTGACTTACTCCCCCAAAAAATATCTGAAACCATTTAAAAAACCAATCAAAAAAAAAGTAAAAAAAAAAAAATATTTTACATAACTGGTTTTCAAAGGCAAAAAAAATTTTATTTCAAAAATATGGTGTTATACAGGTTGACACAAAATGAACGTTGTGGTATTCTTTAATACCCATTGCAGTATGCGCTGTGGCTTCATCTTGTTCGAACCAAATAGTGGTTCTCCACAGCTGGCCTTAAAATTTCCAACATCGTCCGATATTGAACACTATTGATGGAAACTGCAACACCGGCTTCATTTCCGTAGAAATATGGGCCAGACGATTCACTGCACCAAACTGTATACATAAGTGGGTGTAATTGTCGTTGATTCTCTGTACCCCATATCCTGCAGTTCTGCTTTTTTACCAAGCCATTTAGTTGGACATGGGCCTCATTGGTCATTATCAAATTGTTAACAATGGATCGTTGATGTTCAAAATAAAGTTCAATGATTTTGGTTCGTTGTTCGATTGTGTATTGTTCCATTTTAAATTCCGCACACCCGTTTTACAAAGTCCTGAAATAAAATTTTTAAAAAAATTTATCAAAATATTATATATAATTCAAAACACAACATTTTGCTCCACCCTGTGTTTTATTGAATTTATGGTTCGGTTTTAAGCCTTGTTGATAAATATCTCCATGACAACTTGATGTGCATGATAATTTCGTGAGTACGGAAAATATGGTATTGCGGTAATATCATTAAAGGGAGATAATTATCGCAAGATTTTTTGTCTTTTGAGAATTCTCAGAAGATAATTTCATTTTCTGAAATTATATACATAGCTTACAATAATTTTTTAGCCTAACGAATTTTGTTCAAAACGAAATATTGGCAACAGAATGTATTTTTTGACCCCTCCTCCGAAAAATATTCCTATCGAACTTCTGTATTTTTCCAGTAACGAAAATAACAAGCAAACATTTAAGTGTGGAGCAGAATGCTGTGAAAACCATCGCGAAAACCAACGTATTGGAATGTTTTTTAATTTGTCAAGTCCCAATTTTTGTAAACAAAAATCATATGTTTCTTAAGCGTCACTTTTATAGTTCCAAAGTTTTTTCAAGTGTTGGTGCCTGTAAGAATAAGCTTCGTTTTTTTAAGTAGAAGACATTTTTTATTATGTATTTTTCAGATATTTTAAGTGTTAGTGCCTCTATGAATTATCATTTACATTAATGTTAGAACTGTTTATTAAACCTAAATGCACATTCATCACTGCTGCAAAAAATGATAGATAGCTAAAAAGATAGCGCGTTGAATTTATATACATTTTTTATTAAGAAAAAGCACACATGCATGAAAAATGAAAATTATGGGCGGCAAACACGGGCGTATTCTAAAAATAAACGCAAGATAGACAAGGTCACTCGTCAGTTTTCAAATCTTGTTCCCCTGATTTCTTACTCTATATTAATACTGTGCTTATTCTAAGAAACTTTTTTTTAATGTCTGTGTTGTTTCGTGCAACATAATTATTTAGAAATTTTGGCCAATGAAATCCCTTACTGTTGACATCATACATTTTTTATGCGCTCGACCTGTAGAAGCACACATCAGTTCTGTTTCGGCATTATAGAAAATAAGTTCAAATATAATCATTAAAAAAGATTCATTTATTGAAAATTATATAATATTTGCAGACATTTTTTCATATCTGCAGTTTCTGAACAAATTTGGTAATTCTGCAAGAATAAATTTTTATGAGCGTGAATATTTTATTTTTTTAATAGTGAAGGTTTCATTCAATCAATCATTTTATTATATTTGGCTCTTACCCCGGATACTAATATAAGAGTTTTAGAAGAATCCAGCAATATGCCTGCCACGGCCCAAGTTCCGGTCGACGAGATCATCATGCACTGTTGAAATTTTTCAAGACAATTTTGGTAGTATAAAACCAAGAAGTGATAAGATATGGGAGGAAGTCAGTGCAATTCTTAATGGTCGAGTAATTCCCGCTACTTTGAACTTGTATGCGAGAATTAATCGCAATAACATACAAATTGATGTAAAGAAACGACGCGGTATTACTGTAGTTCCCCACCCCCATTACGAGCAGCACATTTAATTCAACATCTGACAAGGAACAAAACTCAGAATACGCGATAGCTGAATTACCTAAAAATGGCGCGTTACCTGTGCTATTTATTACGTTGGACATTGAATATGACACTTGGCAGACAATTGCCCCTGAAACGAAACAGTATGGGAAAAGACTACGTTCTTACGAGGCTCTTTAAGGACCGTGGACCGATATTCTGGCGAAGCGTTGCTATGAAGTAACCAAAATACCATGTGCTTTCGTATTCAAACGAGCCAAAATATGCAATAACACAGACAGTATCTGGCTAAAAATAACTGGCAAATGCAAAGAATGTGACTCCGAATTTGAAGGACATTGCTTAAATCGGCCACAACCAGGCACTGGGATCAGTATTGTTGTTACGCTGATTGACACTAGAGGAGTACCGCATGGCGCGAAACGCCCACTGAAAGGAAAAAGTTACGTTATCGTTGGCGAAGAATTATTAATGAAGAAAGCTGCTACATGGAGAAAATGTGCTTCCAAAGATATGGAATTTGGAGATCTAGAACCGAGCTACATTCCGGACTCAGCAGTTTTAAGAAAAGCACCTCAAGAAGCTCACAACCGCGATCTTGGCATAAAAAAAAGCCTAAATATCTTCGACTCACTTCTTGATATGAAATACAGCGGCGAATATGCCGGTTATATTACAGATATTGGATTGGACGAATTCTATTGCATTTATTGTTTTCCAATGCAAATTTCAATATATAAAGATCTAATTCGTAAAGTAAAGAGAGTTTCAATTGACGCGACGGTGGGAGTTGCACTGCCTATTAGGAAACTGAATGGAAAAACAAAGTACGTTTTCCTATACCAGATGGTGATGATTGGTGAGAATAAAATTTTTCCTGTGTATCAGATGTTATCAGCCAAGCACACTACAATTGCTATTAATTACTGGCTGAATATGTGTAGATCACGCGCAGAGCGCATTCCCGAAGAAGTGGTATGTGACTTTTCCTTGGCATTGCTTAATGGAATCAGCTTAAGTTTCAATGAGCGTACTTTGAAAACCTATATTTCCGATTGCTACATACGGCTGATAATTGAGAAGTTACAACATCCCCTTCAATGTTACATGCGACTGGACATTGCTCATTTGATCAAAATGATGTGTCGAAAAAAAGTATTTGCTGGGAAACCAGGTAGAGTAAAAGATTTCTACATACGATGCATCGGCGTTATGTCTATGAGTGAAACTATAAAAGATTTTGAAAAACTGCTTCCATCGACACTTGTCGTCGCATTAAGTGAATGCGATGGCCAGGACGTTTTCGGGCAAGACATTATGAGTGAGCAAAGCGAAACTTTTCTTTAAAACCTTTACGTATACAGAGGAGGATGCACTGATTGAAGATAACGAAGAAAACTACCTGGTAGAGGAACCATTTCACGTTGATAGCAATGTGCTGGACTTTGCTGAAAATATTAGAATCCGCGCCGAAGAAGAAGCAAACAAATGTTCGGAATTCGAGAGGCCAAATCCATATCATCTTCCAGAAATCGTCGACCCTTTGATGAGCTTGGCCCAGTTTTTTACGTTATGGACAAACGTGATGAAAAACTATTTTTTGTCTCAATATGATATCGGTACTTCTGCAATCATTGAAGCGTACTTCAAACGCTTGAAAACAACTGAAATATACAATTACAAGGGGCCAATTCGAGCTGACAAGTTTATTATAACTCATATTCACTCTATTGAAGCAACATGCAAATTTGAACGTGCTGCAGCAAAGCGGAAGAATGTTCGACCATTGCAAATGATCGGTACTAAGAGATCAAAAGCCACAAGAAGGGAAGACGTCAATGGCAGTATTATAAGTTCAGAAGAACAAAAGTCCTCGGAAGTAGATTCCAATCCGAGGAAAAGGAAAAATGACAAAGATCATGAAGAATGCATAAAGAATGACCACCTCTTTCAAGAAGAAGATTGGAAAGGTAGAAGCGTAATAATGAAAGTTGTGATGGAAGAGCGAATTATGTCAGGCCCAGTTCAGTTCACTAAAAATACTAAAATCTTTGCTAACGAAGAAAATAAAGAAAATCAAGCGATACCAAAAACCAAAAAAACAAGAGGAAAATATCTCACAGCATGCACAGACATACAATTAATTCATAGTCGACCACTTAAAAGAAAGAAAAGTGTCATTTTACGAAATGGAATATGTTTAGGACCAGTTTTAATATGAAAACGGTTGATGCCGCTAAAGAATACCTGTCCATTTGATGCAATAATAGAAATTCTAGCGACTGCATACATCGACAATGCATATTACAAGGAACAAGTTAACCATCTTAAAGAATCCAGCTTGACAACATTATTAATGAAAAGCTATGCAGCCAATGGACCAACGGCTGATATTTATAAGGAGAGAGGCTTCATTCTTGCAAGCATTTTTGACGAAAAACATTATATATTGAACTGTGCAGCAAATAATACATGGGTCATCGACAAGCTTCTTACTGATATTCCGAGTTTCTGCCAAGTCACAATTTGTAAAAATTGTAAATCGAAAACCATTCTACGAAGAACTATAGAAATTGAAAATAGACCTAGTCTCAATGTAGGTACCAATCGATGGTTGTTGGATTAAATTTCAAAGTATTTTACTAGAAAACAAGAAATCTGCAAAGCCTGTAAAGATGAGTGCAGTATTGAAACCAGTTCAGGACTAAACCTAATTCTAGATATAGAGTTCGCGCTGGATACAAGAATTCAGGGGATTTCTAATGCCAACTCCCTTCACAAACTTGTGCTATCCGATATACCAAACACAATTATAGTCCATAAAAAAAAGTATATTTTAAACGGAGTGATAGAATTCATTCAACCTCAAACACGAGATGGAATAGGACATTACATTGCATATTGTCGCAGAATAACTAATTGCTGGGAAATTCACGATGATATGTGCAAGGAGTTGAGAAAACTGGCTAACTATGAAAAACGCGAATTGAAATCCAGTACAATAGTATATTCGCAACTATCATAGGCCTCAGCAATACCACATCCTGTTATTGAAAAGTATACATTTCTTGTTAGTATAATATCATACTCAGGTTTATACAAAATTATAGTATTTAAAACGTCTAGTCGCATCGAACAATTTTTTTCATAGAACAAGGACGTGTTTTAATTTTCTGAAAGTGACACATTTGTTCAAAAAGAAAATTTGTTTTTAGAACTAATAATTCAAATTACTAAATATTTCTGTGCTTTGCGCTGAAATTAAATTTAAAATTAAATAAAATAAATATCAAATAATAATAAAAATATAATTTGAACAAATAAAATAAATATAATTTTTTCTGAAATTTTAAAAACAAACGTCATATTAATTTTTTTTTTTTCCTGGAACTTTTTCGTGTTTTGTTTTTCTTTTTTCCTCCTGATTTAATTTTTGTCGATCTGTTATTAAAAATTAAGAAATAACATATTGTATGGAAGTGGACTGGGGAGGAGGGGATAACCCCTTCTCACCCCTAGAGAAAATGGACTCACGGGGCTCTGTGTATAACTCACATTCTGGTGAGTCCAACAAAATTTTAAAACGTCAAAGGAAGAAGTTTTCTAACTACATGAAGGCAGAAGCAAAACATCCCAAAGAAGAAGCTTTTAATTTTGTGAAATCAGCCCCGGAATTAAACCCAAAATATATAAATATATACTCAACGGATGAAGATAAAACTCTTGCATCTTTTAATATTTTTTCTATCTACAAAGGAATACAGGGTGTATCAACAAAAATTACAAACATTAAACTACTTCGTGATGGTTCGCTTTTAATTTTGTGCAATTCGAACAAAATCGCCGACTTATTTCTGAAAACAAATTCTTTAGCTGGAATTAAAATAAAAGCAAAATTGAATGAAAAACTTAACGAAACCAAAGGCGTAATTTACTCAAGAGAAATTTTGAACATCCCGGATGAGCAACTACTTTCGGAACTACAACTTGATAATCCTAATCTAAACATCACAGCAATACGTAGGTTGTCAAGGTTTGATAAATTTAAGGCGAGAAATGTAGACTCTGGTGCTTTTGTGGTGACGTTTAATACGTTCCAGACACCTGAGTTTTTAAATATTGCATGGCTGAAAGTTTCAGTTAAAACTTGGTATCCGAACCCTATCAGATGTCGGAAGTGTAATAGGCTTGGGCATCTAAGTACAGATGATAAACCTTGTGTGAACGCTCCGACATGCCCAAATTGTGCATGTGAATCACCTGCGGAAGAACACAAATGCACTGAGACCCAACTTAAATGTATCAATTGTGGTGATCCCAGTTCTTCAAAACATTCTGCCAACTCTAATAGTTGCCCGTCTTTTCTTGCTCGCAAGGAAATACTAAAAATCAAAACCGATAGCAGAATATCATATCACGATGCGGTTCAAGTCTTCAAACGAAGACCGACCTCTAACTTGCAGAGCCTGTCCCAAACAACATCTAATACATCCTATGCTGCTATAGCAGGTAAGACTTTAAACATGCCTTTAAATTCTACTACAATAAATACATCTAACACTCCAACCCAATCCACCGCTTACTCTCATATAGTGTCTAAAATCGCAAAGAATCAAACACAAACAAATCCTGAAGTAACCACTATTAAAGATCCAGGTACTTCGGTGATAACGAAGCAAACAAGCTTATCTATAAAAAAAAACAATTCTAATAACATAAATACATCTCTATCTAATAATAGTAATGATTCTGATTCTGACATTCCAATTCCAAAAATAATAAAACAAACCAATTTTATACCAAAATCATACGTAAACACTAATAAAGTTTCAAATTTTGCAAGCAAAATTTCTACGAATAATGCAAATATTTTAAATGTAGAAGTAGGTAAAGAAGTTTCTATGGAGCAGCTTCCTTCGACACTTTCTACGCAACACCCTTAATTTTTTTTCTTCCTTGACCATTGATTGTTTAGCAACTAAGCACGCACTATAATTGCAGACACAGAGCTTTCAGCTCCAAGGGATATTGAAATGGGTTTGCGAAGAAATCTAAATGTTCTTCAATGGAACATGCGCGGCTTCCGAGCTAACTCATCTCAATTGGATTTATTATTCAATTCTTTTGCAGCTGATATAGTTGCCATTCAGGAAACTTTATTGCCAGCAACAACTCCAAACATGAGATACAAAGGTTTTAATACTTTATATTATAATTTTCCAGACAGGACTCGTAGTGCTGGAATTGCATTATTGGTTAAACGAACAATTGCATTTACAACTATTAATCTGCGGACAAATATTCTTGCCCAAGCGGTTCGAATACATTCCGATATTATATTTTCTGTTCTGAATATCTATCTGGAACCTGGTTGGAATTATGTTCCAACGGAGTTTGATAATCTGTTATCGCAGGTACCCGCACCGGTTATTATTCTTGGAGACTTTAATGCTCATAATCCTTTTTGGGGAAGTGAACGATTGAATTCCAGGGGTATAATTATAGGAGAATGGATTGAAGAATCTGAACTAGTTCTTCTTAACGATGACTCTCCTACTTTGTTCTCTACGCATAACTCATTTTCTGCTATTGACCTTAGCATTGCTTCTCCAGCTCTTGCCAACAATTTAGTGTGGAGAACACATAGTTCCACACAAGGTTCGGATCACTTCCCCATTCTGATCTCAACAGACTTACCAGCACCATCTTTCAAACGTCCTTTGAGGTTCAAAGAGTCAAATGCTAATTGGGAGAAATTCCAATTAAGTGTTATTTCATATCTTGGAGATAACCCGCAGTCCGATAACATTTCCAAAGAAGTAGCACTTCTTACTAAAGCTTTACGACTTGCTGCTAGTCGTGCTATTCCGGTCAGCCATCCACCTAAAAAACCGCAACCACCTTGGATGTCTCCAAACATACGCGGACTTCTTAAGACAAAGGACAGAGCATGGAGACGTTTCAAGAGAAATAATTCTATCGATAACGCATTGGCCTTTCGTAAAGCACAGGCTTCTCTTAAAGGAGAAATAAAGAGTTCTAAAAGAGAGTCGTGGCGAACATTTGTAAATGAAATAAGTCCCACAATACCAATTGGCGAATGCTGGCGCAGAGCCAAAAACATTATGGGAAAAGGTTCTCGTGGACTGATCTCGAGTGTCTCACATAACGGCGAGGTCCTCTCAGATCCTTCCATGATTGCTGAAGTACTTGTTAAAAAAGCTTCAGCTACAGCTAACGACAACAACTTCTCTGCCTCCTTCCGAACTTCTAAATCAATCATCCCTTCGACTTACATGAATACTCTATCGAGAAACGAACATGTCTTAGATTCACCCATAACTTTGTTGTTGAATCCACCCTTAATTCCTTCACCGGAACTACTCCAGGTTTGGACAAAATAACATACGGGATGCTGAAAAATGCACCGAAGTCTTTTATCAATAGACTTACGAATCTTTTCAACCTGATACTTAATTCCGGTAACTTTCCGCATGAGTGGAAGCTTGCGGAATTAAGGCCTATCCCTAAAGGCTCTTCTCTTATAGTGGACACAGATAAGGTAAGGCTCATTTCACTTCTTCGAACACAGTCGAAACTTTTAGAGAAGATTCTTGGAAACAGACTGAGCTGGCTTCTTGAATCAGTGCTACCACAAGAAATTATGGGTTTCAGACCTGGTAGGGGTACTTTGAACCACCTCCATGTGCTCAATCATGATCACTGGCAACTGCAATTGCGAAAAAGGCTCATTCCGTTGTTTTGGAAGTGGATCTTTGTCAGGCCTTTGATAGGGTGGGGAGACACATTATCCTGAACCAACTGGTGGATTGGGATGCCGGTCCAAAATTTGTTAAAGTCATTATGTCTTTTCTGGCGAATAGGCGAGTAATGGTAGTTTTTAATGGACATCAGTCTTCAATCCAGCAACTACATAATGGTGTCCCTCAGGGTTCTCCCCTTTCGGTACATCTCTTCAATACTTATACCGCCTCCCTTATTCCACGGCTTAGAGCAGACAAAATTCTTAAATACCTTTTTTATGCTGATAACTTCACGCTTTATGTGACTCATACAGTACGTAGTGTGAGAAGGATTCTTGAATCAGCACTGAAGAGAATAAAGGAATGGGGAGATGTCTCGGGTGCAATTATATCTATTCCAAAACTCCAATCACTTCACATATGTCGCCGAAGTTCGTGCAGATTTTCGGAATTTCCGATCCAATTTGCCAATATCGAAGTACCCAGCACCGAAAAACTCTCGATACTGGGCGTGACCTTTTCACGACGTTTGCTGTGGACAGCTCATGTCGATAAGATAGTGTTGAAGATGAAAAAGACAAATAACCTCCTAAATATGATTTGTAAAATCCGATATGGACCAAATATAGCTACAGCAATAAGTATTGGGCTTGCACTACAAATAGGAATTCTCGATTATTGCATATCCTTGTATGGCTTTACTACCGAAACTAATATTACAAAATTACAAGTTCCTTTAAACGCAACGGCTAGAATTACAACCGGAGCCCTACGAATGACTAGAATTACGGACCTATTGGTTGAATCTGGATTTCCTAGAGTTCAGGACCGAATAGATTTATTGTCACTTCGTTTTATTTACAAAGTCTTATGCGACGCAAAAGCACCTTTGCATGTTGAATTAGTTAATTTAATACAAACTAATTATTCAGATACCAGCGTTAACCACTCCGTTTCTTCACTGGTTAAGGCTGCATATCTCTTTAGGAAGCAAGGACTTCCTTCTATTTCACCTCTTCCTTATCTTGAACACAAACCTCCTTGGCATTTCTCATTAGGCTATGTCGATACCTCCTTATCATGTTACCAAAAAGCTGACACGCATAGTCAACAGTATCTTAGCCTGTTCATGGACAGGATCTCAAAATATCAAGCTGAGCGCATCATTTTCACCGACGCTTCGGCGGATGTAAATGGAGTAGCCTTTGCGGTCGTGTGTAATAAAACTGACATTGCCAGATATTTATTGCCCAGTTGGTTTACGGTGTTTGGTGCTGAACTAGCTGCTGTTTGGGTAGCAGTTAGGAGTGTCTCTGGTGAGTTCTCTTCGGCAGTCATCTGTACGGATAGCCTTTCGGTACTCAAAGCTGTTACCAATGTTCGTAACAAAAGCGTTATGGCAAAACAAATCAGAGAAATGCTCACGCTTGCAAGAGGCAGGATCAATTTAATCTGGTGTCCCGGTCATGTCGGGATTTGTGGGAACGAGCTGGCTGACCAGAGAGCGAAACAAACTATTATAGATCCAGTCCTTTTGTTTATTCCACCAGATCTCTCATCGATATATAGATTAATACGACTCACTATGGAACAAAGGATGCAGGAATTGTGGGACCGATCTGATTCCTTTCTCAGAGTACATTGGCCTAGCGCATCAGCTCGTCCAGTTTATCCCGCGGAAATGTCCAGATTTTGGTCAATACGTTTCACAAGATTAAGGGTCGGCATTACCACTAGCGCAGTATGCCACAGGTTCACCAACGATCCCCCACCTTGGTGCACTAGCTGCAATGCGATCCTCAACATTAAGCACACTTTCATGCAATGTTCACGGTCTATGAGTTGGGCAAGTTCGAATAACATAACCCTAATAACACTATTAATTCCTGAGTCAAAAAATATTGAATTGCTCACAGCGCTGCTCACGCTTCATGGTCTATGGAAGGAACCTTTCTATGGGTCTTAACTTTATTCACAATAGAATTAAAGCACATAATTTAAACACTCACACTGGCACTTATACATCAACAAGTGGTAGAATTTAATGACACAAAAGTCTTGCTACATCACAAACCGGGTTCTGATGAACTGCACTTTTTACTGCATACACATAGCTAGTATTGGTATTGCTACATTTGGTTACTCTTGTTGGGTCTGGGTTTTTCCATTGCAAAGCTTATACTTTTCAGGCCTTGACGGTTTTACGTATATTATGCTTTAAATTTATTAATTAACATCCTATATTTACATTTTAGAATAAGCTCTTAATTTAATTTTTTTCTTTTTTTTTTTTTTTTTTTATTTTCTGGTTTTGTAAGTAGGCTAAGTTATTTGTATTAGTTATAAGTTTCCAAATAGATTTGGACATGTTTCAAGGACCATAATGGACATAGTTTCCGTGGTCCTTAAAATATTTTCCAAAAATTTTAATTTTTGGAATAAATTTTATAAATAAATAAATAAATAAAACGTCTAGTCAAATATAACTAGATGGGTGTAAAGAGATTATCGTATAAAGGTATAAAGTTTATAAGTATTTTCTCAAGTAAATGTTACTACAAATTTTTTAGGGTTTTTCATAAGTATTTAAAGATGTATTACTGCAACGCCACTTGAAATTATGATTAAAAATTTGTGAGCGTCACTGATACTAAAAATAATTATGTCCTTCGTAGCACTTAAGTCAAAATGATAAAAAAACTGTACTTGCATAAAAATGCATTTAGTATAAGAAACACGAAATATACAATATATAAATGAAATGAGTTAATAATAATATATATTAAAAATTCATGCTACTATTTTACTATATATGCATTTTTACTTTTTTTAGAGGGTGGTCAAAAAATTATAATTGGTGGTCAAAAGTGGTCAAACGATGGTCAATCGAATGGAGTAATTGAAATTAGTTATTTTAAATTTTGGGGGTAGACGTGAAGTTGGCCCCCGGAACTTTTTTTGGATAAACTTTTTAACCGAGGGTGGTCAATCAAAATTATTGGTGGTCATTTGTGGTCAATAAGTGGTCAATCGAATGCCGCCAAATAATTTAATTTTTTGCACTTTGGGGGGGCTAAGTTCCCGGAGCTAGAGGTTTTTTATACACGGCAGCATAAACTTTTATTGGCGTAGGGCATAAATTATTTTACACACAGTACAAATGTCGGAAATCTTGCGTTTTGGTCAGTATGGTCCGTTTACTTAATAAAATTATTGAGGGAAATTATTATTTAATATTTAATCTTTGGTATTTAAAAAAAAAGTTTTTTTGGAAAAACTTTCAAAATGGCGAAAATCAATGTGGAAGACCGTGCGACAATTTTAACGAAGTTTGAGTGTGAAATTTCTGTACTAAAACTGCGGAAACTTATGAAATTTCACGGTAGACTGTTTGTCTACTATTAGAGAAAAAGAAATAGTTAGAAGCAGTTAAACAGATCAAAAGAATTTGCAGAAATAGAGTCACAACTGACCACGAAGAGAGGCGTCTTCTCGGTTTTATTAAAAAAACTCGTCTATTGCTCCATATAAAGTAGCAGTAAATTCAAAATTAGGTAGCTGGAAGAAACATAAGTAAATGGACCATAGCTAGAAGATGCACCAAAGCATGTTGATAATAGTGTTGGAACGATTAAAGCCATATATGGTTTCAGAACTCGGCATTATCCATTATCACATAAAGTCCACGTAAAAAATATCTAGCTTTTCATTTCGGAGAAACTCGGGCGCCTTTTTATGATTAGTTGTACCAGCCAGAGTAAAGTAAACTTTTAACTTTATTGATGCCTTTCAGATCACGAGAATTGGTCCAGACACCAATGTGCTTTGCAGTGAAAAACACTCAGCCTAGTCCCCTTTCCATTTAATAAATAAAATCTTTCCCTTCAAATTTTTTTTACTTCCTGAAACATTTCTCCGAAAATAAGGTTTTTAGGATAATATGAGCAATTCAAAATTTAATTACATGGAAGGCAGTTTAATATAGCAGAACAAACAGTACACGAGTGCAGAAAATAGATTTCTGACATGCCTTCCGCAGAATAGCAAAAATATTTTAAAAATGGTTTGAAAGTATGGACAAATGCATTCAATTAAATGCAGAATATTTCAACAAGTACTTTACAGCGCTGGTAAGATGACTGGATGGAATTCTAACTTTAAGCGCTTAGTGAAATTCTAGCACAAATATTTTTTGCTAACTCAAATGGCGCATTTAAAGATATTGTTCACGCTAAAAAATGATTTGCATAAAGGATAAATTGAGAGGTATTTTTGAAAATCTTTTCTGGATTCTTCAGTTTTAATTAGAATTTTAAAAAACTGAATTCGGTAAAACTTTCCTTTTTCCGATAAAATTTTTGCTTCACTTTATTTTTAATTTTTATTTACTCACGACACTTATTTCGTTTAACAAAACATATATTTTACAAATTATTCAAATAAAACTAACTTGACGTTTAGCGGAAATAACTACCATTCGCTTCATTCAAGCAGACGCATCCAGGAGTACAAAAAATTCTAACTGCTTAGATTAAGAATTTTGACTAAGCGCTTAGCACTGCTCAATGCAGCCAGTAAAAAACATTCACTATGTTTACCTCAGTTACCTAAAACCATAGAGTAAATATAACCTTTATAGAGTCTAGAAGTAGAAGCAATTATTTTTCAGATTTTTCTGATTTCTAGGTGGATAAAACTACGCCATCTCTTATTAAAAATATTATTCAAAAGTTTTTGGTGTTTGTATTCGGATAAATTCTTTAAAATTTTAAATTCTTTTGAATCTTTTTATTTTACTGGCATTTGTTAATTCAATATTTTTCTCCTTTTCTGGCGAAAATGTATTTAATATTTTTTTCATTCATATTGCTATAGGAAACGTAAATTGTGGTATTTTGAACTTAGAATCGCATTTTTTTTTGTGTACACAACTTCTTATAGAAGAATTGAACTGAATTTTTTTTTGTTTTTATGAAATTCCAAATAATGTGTATGTGTGTAATATTTTTCAATATTTATTATCAGGACTCTCTGCTGTGTGCAATTGGGTTTAATAGCTATGATTTTAACAAATTCAATTTCAATAATAACTTCTTGGCAGCATATAAAATTTTAAGACCATCGAATGTTGCCAAATTTTGAAAAAACAAATAATTGATTTCAATATGGAAATGTAAATGCGTTGTGTACTTTTAATTTAGAATTTCGATTTCTTATTTGAATGAATGAAAATTTTTACGATAAGATTCACTATCGGCGATAAACTTCCATTCTTCTTATTGCAGTTTTGGATACGTTGTTTTGATCATGTATCCAAATACAATTTTTTCTAATTAATACTAAAAGTAGAAAATCAAGAATTTTAATATTATGTTCTCTACAATCATTTAGTGCAAACCAATCCGGGAAATGCTGATTAGTGTGCTCGATACATTTTATACATAAATTCTTTTTTAACATTTTATTATGAAGATTGTTTTTAAAATAACTCTCGAAGCACTTTATTTGCACTTCACATACGAGAAAGAAAGTCTCTGTAGGGCATTTCAAATAAGTACCATGATTACAATTTTTATGCGAAATTAAGTACTGCCTTAGCATGTCCAGGACTTTTCCTTTATGCATTATCAAATCATGACAATCCTGACAAGAAATTTTCGATGTCATTTTATAAGCAATATATTCTACAAAGAACGAAATTGTATTTTGCTGTACAACCTCAGTTTTTAAAAAGTTTTCAACATATGACACCTCTTGTATCCGATCGTCATCCTCTTCCAATGTATTGCTTGTGGACTTTTATTTTATATCTATGGAATTGTTAAACGTTTCAGCGTGGCACTCATCGTAAATGAAGTCACAAGCTGGTTCACAATTAGAATATTCTGCAACCATTTCTGCTCGAATATACTTTTATGAAATGAGATACTTTACATGTATTGAGAACTATTTAGCTGAAGGGTATCTATTAAATCCACCCATGGATCTTATTACAGAAAACAGATTTTCTAAAACGTCTTGTTGTAGCTTAGCTGTTAATAGAAATTTGAATCCTTCAAGTTCGGAAATTGTGTCAATCAACAACAAAACTCCATTTGCATACTGCACCAAATCATCAAGAGCATAAACTTTCGCTGCGGTTTTTGATTTTACTGAAATATCTTGAAAATATTTTAACATTTTTTTCTGTATATTAATAGACCCGACATTACCTTTGCTCAATGGTTTTTTAAATGGATTATTCGAGCCAAAAAAATTTACATTAGCGACATCAAAAAAATTATTTCTTTTTCGCAACAAGCAGCTGTTGATTCCGCTATCAAAGAACTCTTTTCGCTAAACGTTTTTAATGAATTTATTGCTCGAATTCCTGCAGCCACAGACCAACATAAGACTTGTACAGCCAGTTTAACAATCATTTTTTGGAAGTTATTTGGCTGTGTATGCTCTTCCTTAAGTTTACAACACAATTTCGTGGTTTTATTTTTATCAAATTCGTACAATTCTTTGATAACGTCCCATGAAACTTCACCATCTTGAGTTGATAAGTTTTTATGCCCTATGGTAGGTACTACCAGAGGGTATATTAGTTTTGTCACTAAGTGTGTAACGCATAAAAATAATCATCGCAGAAAAATTTCAAGGGTATGGTTGTGCAGGGAATCAAAAGTTATATCGATTTATGCATGTCCGTCCGTCCGTCCATCCGTCTGTGGACAAGATAACTCAAAAACGCGTTATCCGATTTTGTTGAAATTTAGAGTGTAAGTTGGTTGGTCCTTAACTGCGTTTGTTATTGCATTTGAGCAAAATCGATCGGCGGGGGGCAAAGTTATAAAGGAAAAACCAGTGTGACCAGAAAGTTTTGTCGTTTTTTTGGTTATGGCTTTTCGGATGTAATTGGAAAATTTGTCAATCGATATTGTTTAAATTAATTGTGCAGATTAACTACATAAATAAACGATACTATATTAAATTTCAGTCACATCGGTCCAAGGATAGTGGAGAAAGAAATAGTTCTAGCCTAAAATAAGCTTGTTCATAAAGTTTTTCTAATGTATTTTAAAAATGTATATACCGATTTGAATCAAATTTACGAAACGTGTTTATGCTATTGGACTCTAGCCTACCTGTGAATTTGGGCAAATTTGAGAATGAAGAAATGAAGTTATGGAGAGAAAAACCTTAAAATATTGAGTTAAATAGAAAGTTCGTGGCGTTTTTTTTCCAATAGATGACTTTAGAATCGTATACCTTTACTAGTTCTAACCCTATCAAGTTATATTATAGCGCGCTTAAAAGGTGATATTTTATAAAATATTTGTGAAAAAAATTGTGGAATTCAGGCAGAACTAATTGGGGTAATTGGTTTTGGAAAATGAGCCAAAATTCTGAAAACAATTCCCTATATTAATGCTAAATGTACTGCCGTCTGCCCGTGGACAAAATAACTCAGAAACGTGCCAACCAATTTTGATGAAATTTAGAATGCTACTTGGTTATTGCTATAGCGGATTTCGTATTGCATTTCAGCAAAATCGACTTAGGGGGAGGGAAGTTATTAAGCAAAAACGAGGGTGACCGGAAAGTTTTGTCGTTTTTTTATATGGTTTTTCGGATTTAACTGGAAAATTTGTGAATCAATTTTGTTTAAATTAATTATATTGGTTAAATACTCAAATAGACGATATCATGTTAAATTTGAGCAAAATCGGTCCAGGGATAGTGGAGAAAGAAATAATCCTAGGAGAAAATAAGTTTGTCTATAAAGTTTTTTTGATGTACTTTAAAAACTAACATACTGATTTGCGGATTGGATTTGTCCTATTAAGGCCTAGGTTACCTGCGAATTAAAGGAAATTTTGGAAAGAGGAAAAAAAGTTTTGAAGAAAAAACCTTGAAATACTGTTAGATTTGACTGTTTTTCTATCCTATTTCTACCATAGGGCATCAAAAAATCGGCTATAGGCCGATTTTAAGTTACTATATGTTTATTATAAAGAATGATTCTAAATGATTTTATTAGATGAACGATATCAAATAATGCAAAAATACGTTATACTTGGAAAATAAAAAAACAGGTTTTCTGAAGAAATTCCTAGCAATGTATAGCATTTTTTGTCGTTAGATCCTTGATCACATACAAGAACTGATATTTCAATATTGGAATTTTTGCATTCTTTTAAAATTTCCAGAATCAATTTTTTCAAATCCGATCCATGGATTGGACCTGCCGATAATATATGCCCTATTATATAGGTCCAAGTGGACAATAAGCCTCTGATTAGAAACGTACACACCTCAGTTGTTTGAATATTTTTCCTTTCAGATCCATTGTCTATAACACCTTCAATTAGGTCTTGTTTGCAATTATATTCCATACCTCGACGAACGCGGACTTCGTCAAAAACAATGTTTGCCTTACTTTTGGATCACTATGTTTGAAAACTTCTTTCAGCTGATGCAAAATATCGTAATAAATACCTGGCGTTATTGCTTTTAACATTAAATATTAATATTAATATTAATATTAATATACTAATCAACATTTCCCGGATTGGTTAAAGAACATAAAATTAAAATTCTTGATTTTCTACTTTTATTATTAATTGGAAAAAATTGTATTTGGATAAATGATCAAAACAACGTATCCAAAACTGCAATAAGAAGAATGGAAGTTTATCGCCGATAGTGAATCTTATCGTAAAAATTTTCATTCATTCAAATAAGAAATCGAAATTCTAAATTAAAAGTACACAACGCATTTACATTTCCATACTGAAATCAATTATTTGTTTTTTCAAAATTTGGCAACATTCGATGGTCTTAAAATTTTATATGCTGCCAAGAAGTTATTATTGAAATTGAATTTGTTAAAATCATAGCTATTAAACCCAATTGCACACAGCAGAAAGTCCTGATAATAAATATTGAAAAATATTACACACATACACATTATTTGGAATTTCATAAAAACAAAAAAAAATTCAGTTCAATTCTTCTATAAGAAGTTGTGTACACAAAAAAAATGCGATTCTAAGTTCAAAATACCACAATTTACGTTTCCTATAGCAATATGAATGAAAAAAATATTAAATACATTTTCGCCAGAAAAGGAGAAAAATATTGAATTAACAAATGCCAGTAAAATAAGAAGATTCAAAAGAATTTAAAATTTTAAAGAATTTATCCGAATACAAACACCAAAAACTTTTGAATAATATTTTTAATAAGAGATGGCGTAGTTTTATCCACCTAGAAATCAGAAAAATCTGAAAAAAAATTGCTTCTACTTCTACACTCTATAAAGGTTATATTTACTCTATGCTAAAACCTACTTAAGTTTCAATATTTACGTAAATAAAGTTTAGGTAAAAAATCATGTCGAATTTCATCACATAACTTAAAGAAGTTTAAAATTAATAAATTGTATAACTTTCAAAATTCTTATTGTATATGCAAAACTTTCGTACGCACTTATATACTTCAGTCCAAATTCATGAACTCTGGAAATTTATTTCCGTTCATCAAAAATCATGAACAAATACTGTGAGATAGCTAAGCAAATCGCAACTATAGTAAGGGTAAAAACGTGTTTTATTAAGGGTATTCATGAAATCTGGGAATTTTACCGATCGCGTAAATGTATATTTTTCAGAGGAGTGTTGCATGAATGGGTTCGTGTATAAACTGTGTAAATCTTGTCTCATAAATAGAATTTTGTTAAATTTGATTAGTTTCGACTTAACTCCGATATTTTTAACAAAAAATTAGTAGTATTTCTTTAGTTGTCCAAGAAAATTCTTTTTTCCTCCTATAATAATTGCCAAAGTAACATATGTGTAAGTTTACCAGGCTATTTACGCACCAAAATTGTCGCGGAAATTTCCGAGGTTTGTGTATTGCAGTTTCCATAGGAATTTTGACAGTTCATTTACGAGGTGGTAAAATTATGCAGTTTACACGATTTACGAGGGTTTTACGCGTTTTCATGAATACCCATAGTATGTTATTTCTAAACTTCAACAAGTACAATCTGCAGATTTTACTGCAGGACTAAAAAGTGACAACTTCAAAGAAGCACTAATAAAATTTTAACAGACTATAGGAATACGAATAGTGACATTAGATAGCAGCAATTCTGAATGAGGCAGCCGCTACAAAATAGACAGCAGGATTGCGAATATACCGTCAAGACATTGGTTATCACGCCAACGCCTTAAACGTGTCGACTCAAAAATCATTTACCACGTTTGCAATATATGGATTGCGCGAAAATGTTTTGAATATGAACAGATATGAACATTCTCATAATTCTAGAATATGAAGTATGTCAAAAACTCCCTTAATGTTTGGATGTAGGTCCGTGCTTCAAATACACAAAGATGCATAATGTATGTTGGCATTCTTCCGAAAAGGAATAAAAGACCTTTCAAGCAATAACAGCACTTTCAGAAGGATAAGAAGCATTTTAAAGAAAAGTATTTTAGATGACTTTATTTGCCATTTATGACGTCACACTCACAAATAATTTTGGTGTAATGTTATAATGAAAATTTTAATTATTGAATTAATTTTCAGTCAAATTCTTCGCAATTAGGGTTCCAAAATTTTGATTTTTGTATAAATATTTGCTGTACGAATTTTCAACGAATTATTATAAAAATGAACGTTGTAGTATTCCTTAAAAGAGCCAAAAGTCTTTTGCAGTATGCGCTGTAGCTTCATATTGTTGGAACCAAAGAGTTGGAGGGTTTTCCGCTACTGAGCTTAAAAAATTTTGCCACATCGTCCGATATTGAACACTATGGATGGAAAATGCAGCACCGTCTTCATTTTCGAAGAAATATGGGGCAATGATCTTCCCAGATGATACACCACACTAAACAGTATACTTAAGTGGGTGTAATTGTCCTTGATGAATTCCTCTTGCATTCTCCGTATCTTTCAGTTCCGCTTGTTTACGTAGCCATTTAATTGGAAATTGGCTACATTGCTCATTATCAAATTGCGAATAAAATCTGGATTTTCTTCTACTTTTTGCGGAAATAAAGCTCCATGATTTTGGTTAGTTCCATTTCAAATTCTTAAAGCCTGCTTTAGAAAATCCTGAAATAAACTTGAAAAGAAAATTTAAAAAAATTGTAAGTTATTCAAATCACAACGTTCACATTGTACAATGCACAATATTTTCCAAATAAATTAACAAACAAAATAGTTTAGAAGGAAAAAGTAATAACAAAGTAAATATAACGATAAAAAAGCTAAAAGACATCATGAATGTCATACAAAATTGAAAGGAAATAATAAACAATATCTCCTACAAATTCTAGCAATTCTAGAATTCATCATACTAGAAAATATACTTGAAAAGTTATTTGATTATTGTAAGAAGTTCCAATGGAAATAAGATCTTATCTAGTCTTTGCAAGATAATAGTCCGAAATACTCATCCGAGCAATTATCAGTCTCGTGGCATCATTGCAAGCGAGGGATGGATTGCATGGATGCAAATTTCTGTTTTAAAAATGAAAAAGACAATTTTTGAAATAGATTTTTCAACATTTCAAAAATTCCTACTCATCAAAATGATCTGTTACGAGGCTAGCTATGACTTAAAGGATTTTTAAGAGATGCCGCCATTCAAAAATCATATAGACATATATACATATTTTTTTTTTTAAAGAGAGCTATTGTGTTTGAGAGACCTTTCAATAAGCTAAAATAATCAATAAGTTCTATGCCATTCAAGTCTAAACAAATATGTTTTTTAATTGATTGCAAACAGAAGGTTACCTGCCAAGAAAACATTACTCGCGGGAAGTTTTAACTTGAAGGAAAATGCAGCTGGAACGCATCCGTGAAAGTGAACAATTCTTTCAGCGCAGAATCCGTGCCTTACCTGATAGACAAAAGTCATAGCTAATGATGGAAAATATTTTAATTTAAAGAAAATACAGTTTTCACTTAAAATAAACGTGTTGTTTTAATGAAAAGTCTTTTAAGTCATAGTTTATCTCCAAATATTTAACTGAAAGAAGTTTATGAAGAGAATAAAGTGTATGAATCTTTATATTAAATTCCTCTTAATATAATTGGAAACATTTAACTAAAAAAAATTCTTATTTATCGCATGTCAAAAACTATAAGTATCTTAGCTATATACGTATCACCATTGGACACAATTTCTCATTTGCATTTAAAAATAAAAATAGAGAGATATTTTTCATATAAAAATGCTTGTTGGTATTTTACCATTACTTTTTCTATTGAATTAAAATGATATCAATGACATTTTTCTCCTTTTCTGCATACATTCTCTCGTTGTTAAGAGCCGTCCAAACGCACAGTTTTTTACTCCGTCTTGAATGTACAAATCAGATTTGCGCAGGCAAAACTGATCGTCTGGACAAGTCACAGGTCGTTTGCGCAGGCAAAAGCGCGGCCTGTGCGAGTTCAGATCGTCTGAAAAATAACTGTGGTACGTGCATGCAAAACGTAGAGTGCGGACGGAAACTCACTATTTTACACAGTTTTCATGCAATTGCGAAAGGCCAAAGGTTGAAAGTCTTGAAAAGACTTTTTAGAGGAGTTTATAAATTTATATAAAAAGTTTCCTTGCTTGTGGAAAAAATGCAAGGAATATAGTGATCGGAATTTAAAAAACAATGCTTAATTTTGCCGATACCAGTGATAATAAACGATGGTACGTTCCTGTATCCATACGCAAATAATTTTGCCAATCATTTTCTTCATGGAGCAATTCTTGAAGCAAGTTCACATGAGAATATACATGTGTTTCTTTTTAATAGCCATTGTTTGCACCACTTAGTTCGCCGACCCTTTTTTTTACAACAAATACAAACAGTTAAACCCAAAAGTAATAAATCTTCCTCACTTAAACTATTCATTATTTAAAGTTCTAAGCACAATATCTTGACATTAAGAAGTTCCAAAGAAAACTGCGTAAAAAACATGTAAAAGACGGTACTGTGGGCACAAAATTTGCGCAGGCTTTCCAACAGACTGAACAAAAAGACTCAGCGTCTGGACCGTACTTTACTCTTATCGTAATATCATTTTTCTAAATTCCATATGATTTACACGAGGAAAGATTTATAATATATGTAAGATGTGTAATACCAAAAAAGATGGAATTCATAGAAGATCCAAATCCGATATCAGTATGGGAACAGTTTGCCCCGGGAGTTTCATTAGTATTGAACGGTCAAAATTGAGAGTGTGTGTGTGATATATCGCATTGCCACCTCTTCAAAATAATTTGAATAAAATGATTAAATGGGACGCCATTTTTATTCTGATATTCTCCCAAAAAATTTCTAAATAATTATGAAGGACGAATCAAAACAGAGATTAAAAAAAAAAATATTTTACTTATTCAGAAAAGGGCATGGCTGGTTTTCAAAAGGAAAAAAAAATTTATTTATAAAATATGGTCTTATACAGGGTGACACAAAATGAACGTTTTGTATTATTTAGGAGCCATTAAGTCCTTTGCAGTATGCGCTGTTGTTTCATCTTGTTGGAACCAAATCGTGGTTTTCCACAGCTGGCCTAAAAATTTCCCAACATCTTCCGATATTGAGCACTATTAATGGAAACTGCAACACCGTCTTTATTTTCGAAGGAATTTGGACCAGTGATCCTCTCAGACGATACACCGCACCAAACAGTACACATAAGTGGGTGTAACTGTCGTTGATGAAATGCTCTTGGATTCTCTGTAGCCCATATCCTGCAGTTCTGCTTGTTTATGAAACCGTTTAATTGGAAATGGGCTTCAATGCTCATTATCAAATTGTTAAAACAATGGACCGTTCATGTTCAAAATAAAGTTGGATGATTTTGGTTCGTTGCTCGATTATGTATTGTTCCATTTCACATTCCCCATTACAAAATCCTGTAATAACATTTTTAAAAAAATTGAACAAAAAATTATCAATAATTCACTCTACAACATTTTGCGCCACCCTGTCTATATGTACATATAATTATCGAGAAAAAAATATAAGTTCTATGATTGATTCTAAGCTACATAGTTTCTACGGTTCAAACACAAATGATTTTTTTCCTTTTATTTGATCTATATTTCTATTAAATCCAATCTCAAAGACGAGGGGGACAACGTCTGGGGAAACAAAGGGATTTGATTTTTTGGCAATATGAAAATTTTTCTTCTAAAGGCACTCACTTTCAATTTTTTGTGATTTGATTCCATAAAAAATATATTTCAATATAATTTCTGGTAGTTTTTGGACAAGCGATATCTTAAGGCAGAGGGGTTAGGAAGAATACATTTTTGGCAAAATTTTTTGAAATGTTTTGAAATTAATTATTTTTCTAAAACCTTTTAAACTATTTTAACTTCTATACGAAGTGTATGATTATTATTTAGAAATTTTTTTTTGCAAATCTTATTGTAAAGAGTTCTAGTTTGGTATGAGGACTTTTTCAACACAAGAATGGTTTCATCAGAATTATAACATTCGACGCCCTTCAAATTCATATGTTGCCAAATTTATCAAATAATCTTGAAAATATTTTAAATCAGTCAAACCACTTGTTTATCTGAACAACTGGATTTCATAAACATGACCGATCAAAAAAAACTCCTCATACCAATACAATAATTTTTTTATTGACCTATTCCAGTTTTAATTGTTGACTAAGAGAGATTTTCCTCATAAGCCTTAAGAAAAATATTTACTATATATTTCCCGATATTGCAATTTATATGCATTCCCTAAAAAAATTTTTAGCTAGCAAAAAAAACAAAAATCATAAAATCGCTTAAAAAACTGATCTTTCTAATTTTGTTTTATAGAAAATGTATTCACAGATCGGCACATTGATTTTAAAATTTCTTTAAAAAAAACCACACAATCTGTGATAATACAACACAAAAAGAGTATTTCTAAAAAATGTGTTCCCCTCTGCCTTAAAACATCACTTGTCCAGAAACTCTACCAGAAATTATATTGAAATATATTTTTCATGGAATCAAATCACCAAAAATATTTTCATATTGCCAAAAAATCAAACACCTGTCTCCGCAAACGTTGTCCCCCTCGTCTTTGAGATTGCATGTAAAAAAAATATAGATCAAATAAAAGGAAAAAAATCATTTGTGTTTGAACCGTAGAAACTATGTAGCTTACACAGGGTCTACATTAGCCAATATTTCTGGTATACCAGCAAAATTGTTTGCTAAAAAGCTAGTGTAGACCCTTCTGGTATACCAATTTTTCTGGTAACACAGGGACTACATTAGCTTTTATTTCTGGTAAGCCAGTTGGTATACCAGAAATATTGGCTAATATAGACCCTGTGTTAGAATCAATCATAGAACTTATATTTTTTTCTCGATAATTATATGTACATATAGACAGGGTGGCGCAAAATGTTGTAGAGTGAATTATTGATAATTTTTTGTTCAATTTTTTTAAAAATGTTATTACAGGATTTTGTAATGGGGAATGTGAAATGGAACAATACATAATCGAGCAACGAACCAAAATCATCCAACTTTATTTTGAACATGAACGGTCCATTGTTTTAACAATTTGATAATGAGCATTGAAGCCCATTTCCAATTAAACGGTTTCATAAACAAGCAGAACTGCAGGATATGGGCTACAGAGAATCCAAGAGCATTTCATCAACGACAGTTACACCCACTTATGTGTACTGTTTGGTGCGGTGTATCGTCTGAGAGGATCACTGGTCCAAATTCCTTCGAAAATAAAGACGGTGTTGCAGTTTCCATTAATAGTGCTCAATATCGGAAGATGTTGGGAAATTTTTAGGCCAGCTGTGGAAAACCACGATTTGGTTCCAACAAGATGAAACAACAGCGCATACTGCAAGGGACTTAATGGCTCCTAAATAATACAAAACATTCATTTTGTGTCACCCTGTATAAGACCATATTTTTTTTGCTTTTGAAAACCAGCCATGCTCTTTTGTAGTTAATTGGTGCTTCAAAATGTTTCAGACATTTTTTGGGGGAATAAATCACAATGAAGATCGCGTCCCATTCCTCCAATAAAAATCACGCGTTCTACTATGTTAACTTTAGGGATTTTTTTTACACACGGATAGGAAAACACAGCGTACACAAATTTTATATATAAAAATTCCTCTGTTTATATACTCTGTGGTAATACCTACCCTGTGCCACCAATTTATATAGGCAATGCGAATGAATATTGTCTCGTTGAAGACGGTTGAATTGAAATTGTAAAAGAAAACAAAAGAACAAAAGGCACCACAGCAGTGAATTTACAGTTTACTCTTTAAGGCCGAATTACAATGGCAAGAGCCAAGCATAGGGGAAATAAAAATCTTCGTGAATCGCATACTGCGATTACAATGTGCATAGACGAACTTTCGTGAAGTTTGATTTCCGTTTCGTTATGTTTAAGCTATACAAAACAATTAGTACATTCCGTACGGAAATTTTGACAGTTGAATTGGAAATATTTTTATGATGAAATGTGACGATCAATTTGTTAAAATCACTTTTATATAGTACAAAACAATTAGAAAAAAAAAATTGTTTGACTCAAATGGTTATTCTTGCTTATGAAAATTGTAGTAATCAGTTTTACAGATTTGACATGCATATCTTTGCATTCGACCATTTTTTTTCCTCATTCTCTGCTCTGCCATTGTAACTCAGCGTTTATACTCGTATATGGCAAAACAATTTCGAGATAATTTTTTTCGCCCTCAAACGACAAAATTTTGTAAGTGCGGTGCAAAAAAAAAAACTGGTTCGACTTAACAATTCCCTTGTACACTTCATGGTTTTTCGTAAAGATCACTTTACAATTGATTTGAAGACGCTTGGAGGAGGTGTTCGGATACCTGTCCGTACTAACTTTGTAACTTGTTTGATTAGTTTTCCAAATTGTGATGGTCTGGAGTTAATCTGCGTTAAAATAAAATTGGCACAAAAAAACATTTATGTCGTGAATTGCTATATTCCACCGAATAGTACTGAGGTGAAGTACCAATTACTAGCTAACGCGATTACATCGATTTCCGATATCATTGAGCCTACAGATGATATCATACTCCTCGTAGATTTTAATCTTCCGGGTGTGCATTGGTCTTGCCCAAGCCAAGAAGTATTTTTCGCTGCTCAGAACGCAAATTCCGAATCCGAGACTTTGCTTCTTGACAACTTGATGGCTTGTGGCCTGCAGCAAATCAACGGTGCTAAACAGACAACTAGACTTAAATTTTACTTCCGACTCCGCTAATTGTGCTGTTCAGCAGAGCACTGATAATCTTTGTAGAATTGATGACTATCACCCGCCACTAAAGGTGTTATTCTCTCAAGATGGAGAAATGGATGATACCAACACCGAAGATGCGTTCTATTTCAACTTTCGGAAAACTAATTTCAAACTGCTCAACAACCTTTTGGAGCAGGTTAATTTTGATAGTGTTATTTCTAAGGCGAATATTGAAATGTGCATCGCCGATTTCTACAAAAAAAATTTCGAGATCTTTATTTTAGCCGTTCCTTATACCTGCCACAAAAATTCAACTTCCCCACCTTGGTTTAATAAGGACTTACAGTCTTTACGCAATAGAAGGAATAAAGCCTGGCACAAATACTTAATATCACGTGAAGATAGAGACTATTCCACCTACTCTGCCTTGCTCAGTGAATTCAAGGTACTTTCTGCGGAGCTGTATAATTCCCACATTGACAGGATGAGATCCAGCATTTGAATGAGTGCCCCAAGACTTCCCTCACTAATACTGATATTGGCGTATCCTTAGTAGCTGATAATTTTAGCAGTTTAGACGATGATTACTCACCTGACCCTGACGGTATTCCTGCCATCATCTTAAACAAATGGAGGAACATCCTTGCACGACCTCTTCCGGCTATTTTCCAGAAATCTCTCAAGACGGGAATATTTTTCTAAGCTCTGGAAAGTCTCTTATAATATTCCGACCCACAAGAAAGGCAGTAGAGGTGATATCGGAAATTACAGACCAATTGCTAAATTATCGTGCATTCCAAAACCGTTTGAATGCATCATTCAGAAAATTGTGTGCTTTGGTTGTAAACGGCTTATTTCCAGGAATCAACGCGGTTTTTTGAAGAGTAGGTCTACGATCACTAGCTTAGTTGAACTCGTCTCTTTTTCGACGTTCTCCATGGAAAATGGCAATAATGTTGATTGTATAACCACACACTTCAGCAAAGCGTTTAATAAATTGTCTCATCAAGTGATTTTGTTTAAACTTAGTGCCCTTGTTTTCCCGGGTTTTTTTCTTGATTGGATTCAATCCTATCTCCAGGGAAGGAGTTATCAAGTACTTTTCCGTTCTTCCAAATCTAAGCTTTATACTGCAGCATCTGGCGTCCCTCAAGGCAGCCATTTGGGACCAATTTTGTTCGTTCTTACAATTAATGATGTGTCCTCCGCAATTAAGTACTCTAAAATTTCTAACTTTGCGGACGATATGACGATCTATAAAGAAATAAGTAACTTAAATGACCCTCTGCATCTCCAGAGCGATTTAGATAATTTTGTAATCTGGTGTTGTAAAAATTTGGCGCTCAACAGCGACAAATGTGAGGTTATCACATTTTCCAGAAAACGTGAAAATTGTCCATGTATATATAATATTGGCGTTGTGCCTATACGCAGAGTGACTAGCATTAGAAATTTGGGAGTGATTTGTGGCAGTGAACTTAACTTCAAGCTACATATTAATTCACTCGTTAATACAGCTGACTCTACATTAGGCTTTATTAAAAGATAGTCTAAAGAATTCTCGGATCCTCATATAACTAAAGCACTCTTCATTACCTTGGTTAGACCTATTTTGGAATATGCCAGTCAACTATGGCCTCCCTACCATAAAAGTCTAATTAATAGATTGGAGTCTGTACAACGTAGATTTACACGTTTTGCATTAAAAGATCTTCCATGGAATGACCATTTGCAACTACCCCCGTACTGTGATAGGTTAAAACTGATTGATCTGCAATCCTTAGAAAAGCGTCGTCAGGTGGCTGATATTGTTTTTGTCCATCAAATTTTCGATGGCGCTATTGATGCTCCTATACTATTAGAAAGGATGCCGCTAAATGTAAATGTACGTTCCTTAAGATCAGTTGACTTATTTAAAGTTATATACCACAGAACGGATTACGGGAAAAACGTACCAATTTCTCGTGCAGTTAATATAAATACTTTTACTTTCGATTTCTGCTTTAGTAAAATCAATTTAAAGAAACTCTAATGCTTGAAGCAAGCATTAAAAAAAATGGAAGCAATTCACTAAATTCGAGGAAATTAACACATTTAAAATACTGGGACTTAAGGCAGATCTGGTTAAATTGCACCGAATTCTGAGGGATGCGAGAAGTAAGCGAGATGAGAAGACGAAAGTGGAGCCGGAGTGGATTAGGACGTGAGCGGAGCAGCTAGAAGTGATGCGGCGTGTGAGTGAGATGAAAGCGAGACCAACAAGAGAAGAATGCGGGAAAGCAGAGTGGGGCGAAGGCATAGCTGGACGGGCAGAGCTAATCGCGTTTTGAATCGGGAGAGCAGTGGTTTTTTTAGGCCTTGTGGTAGGTACTACCAGAGGGTATATTAGTTTCGTCAGTAAGCGTGTAACACATCGAAATAATCATAGTTGTGTAGAGAATCAAAAGTTACATCCGTTTATGCATGTCCATCCGGCTAACGTCCGTCCGTCCATATACAAGATACCTCAAAAATTTGTGAAACAATGTTGTTGAAATTAATTGTATTGGTTAACTACATAAATAGACAATATCTTATTAAATTTCAGTAAAATTGGTGGGGAAAGCCTGTTCATAAAGTTATTTTGATGTACTTTAAAAACAAATACTCCGATTTGAATGAAATTTACAGATTGTATTACAGATGTATTCTATTAACGTCTAGTTTGTCTGCAATTACAGGAAATTATGAAAAGAGGAACCAAAGTTATAAAGAAAAACCTTGAAATATTGTTAGTTTTGACTAGGGATGGCAAAAATATTTCATATATCGAATCAGATGATATATCGTTAATGATATATCGCCACGTTCCATATATTGGTATAGAAACATTGATATTCTCTTATATCGATTTATATAAAGTATTTTTTAATGTAAAGAAAAATGGATAAAAATAAATTTTAATTTATTATAACAATACGGATAACATTTTAATAATAATTAAAAATTAATAATATAAAAACAAATGAGATTTTCAACTAACTATGTAGATTAAAAATAATAAAATTACTACTTTGTAATACTTTGTAACAAAGTAGTAAGTTTTAATATCAATAATCCATAATTAACGAATATACTTGAAAATTATAATTAAAAAACATTAATAATTAAAATTGACTCCAGTATTCAATGGGGAGCGACTGCAAAAGTAAGAGTTTGGCGAGTCTTTTGCCCAATAATTGGTTTCAGGTTTTAGTGGCGGTAGCACCAGTTTTTGAAAATCGCCGCTCACATGGCACTGATGTAGCAACAATACAAAAATATTATTGTACTTTTTTGTACAAATTTGAAAAAACGCTCTTTGCTTTATCCCAACAAGGATCCTGACCTAAATTATGTACCAGTAATTGCAAATTTTGTGTAACTGCATGTATTACTATCAATAGCTTGTCGTCGCTTGGAATGAGCTATTTATTTATGGTGCTTCCTTAAATCAAAAGATTCATCGTAGTCCAATTATTTGCTGTTGCCACTACTTACGATGCTATCTAAATTTAAGGCAATATCTCATTTTAAATTCTTAATTGTTGACGCACAAACCATTGGATACTTGAAATGCAATTGTTTAAATCGCGAGTCTAGCAGATTAGCAGTGGTAAACAAATGGGACTTTTCGGTTTGTCCAAATCGCTTATTAAATCCTCATAATAGTGTATTCTTCAGCTTTTGTCTCAATGCCGTTGAAGGTTTAATTTTGTTGTTGAATTGTGCAGTAACACACCGCATCATTACGGTGGCCATTTTTAGGAAAGGAAAATACAGGACGTAAAAAATAAATTTTGACAATAATAATTTCAATATCAAGAGGTAAGCATTCTGCTGCAGTTTGTACAAAATATGTACAGCGCAATTCACACTTATTAGTTTTTGGCCAATGAAGTTTTGCATTTTGTGGAACGTATTATTCTGACCTTTTCTGGCCGCACCACCAAAATTATAATTTGTTCTGTCTCCACAAAACGCTATGACTTGACAAATTATTTAATCTTTGCACATGTTTTGAAATATATCTGAAGTTTCTCCAATAAGATCCTTAACATCCAAAATCTAGATCCTTTTCTTTATGATTAAATATCTTACGTCTAAGATATTTCTTTAAAACTTTACTTGATGATTTGGCTAAATGTGCTTTTTTCTGCTTTTGTGTTTGCAAATATGCTGTTTAATATCAGCACGTCCACTATTTGCTATTGAAAAACCTGCCGAGCATTTTTCATATTTCACCTGATTGAAGCTACTAGTTGTTTTAACAAGGGGAAACTTGCTTTTTAAGTCATCATTGAAAAAACATTTTCGTTTTGATGCCATTTCTCTGTAACAAAAAATTTTATTTAAAATGGGAATTTAAATAAAGAAATTACTAACCAAAAACCATTCACATTTTTATTTTCATAGATTAATAAATTGACAATTCACATTCCCAATGTTGCCAGATTGTTACGAAATTTACCATATCACAATGAGCAAAAGTTTTTACTCTTGAAAATCTAGGGAAATTATAATTTTAATTCATCTTCGTGTAATGTTTATGCAAAAAAGAGGACAGTTATATCTCAAATTAGTAAATAATAGACATTGTACTGTCCTGTATTTGCAAAAAAATCTCAAGAGACAGCATGTTAGAAAACAGAACTTTTCTGTAAAATACAAGACGGATACGGATGGTCACCGTACATATCATAGAAACGACTTACTGTAATACATTTTTCAGAGCATACCTCGGTAGTCAATTTTTCAAGACAATTCTTTAAAATTTTCAATACCAATTGCAGTTAACATAGCAAGCGCATTGACATTGTCACAAATTATGTTGGAAATTAAATAATACGTACTAGTATGGTATAAATTCACTGCGATAGTCGGTTTTAAGGTACAGTTTCGCTGGGAGCTGTTGACAGCGGCCGCCAGCTGTCGACTCTTCTTATGGCTGAACCGTCTGAATGGTTTCGTTCACGCTGTTCGACTGCTCATCGGCGGCTGTCAACAGCTAGCTGTTGCTGATCGACTGCTTTTGAACCAGTCCAGCGGCGCTATCGAAGCTGTTCCTTTGAATAGAATTGAAGTGAATACATTTTTAATCGGGTTTTTTATAGTATTTGAAATGTTTTTAATTAAATCTTCTTCTGGAATTTGTATATTCTGTTATATTCACCAGATGTATTTAAATGACCATTTATTAGTGGATTAAAGCATCCTTCTTCTTCACGGGATTTAAAACTACTATTTATAAGCTGCCTTTTATTTAATAGTAATAAATTTAGAAATTCTTCTTCATCCTCCTGTTCAGTTAATAATATTTTCAAGAAATCCTTTATTATTTTATATTTAATTCCGCACTTAGATTTGACAATAACCAGCTGTTAAACGGCTGCAACGAAAACACTTAACGGCGCTTTTCAACCGCTGCTGTCGACAGCCGCTGTCGACAGCCGCCGTCAACAACTCCCAGCGAAACCGTACCTTTACTGATTTACTTCTTATGTTTCTTTTCCGTATTATAAAAAAATTTCAAGATTGAGTTTTTATCAAGTTGGTTAAAATCGGAATGAAATCGGGAAGACTTCTGTTAACGCTGATTTAGCATCATTATTGTGCTTTTTTGTGATAGGTTGGTGGCTATTTTATCATATAAAAACTACAGCATGAATATAAAAAGCAATAAAAGAAAATGCATTTTTAGCCAAGAGAATATAAAAGCTCCATCGTAACAAAACCACTAAAAACAATTTTTATTGTCCAATTTTGAAACAAAAAATTAAGTCGAAGAGTTTCTAAAAATATGGCCTGTCTTTCTTTTAGTACCATATGGACACCCTACCTGTGATATTCTAGTGCATTTTTAAACCAACACGAGTAATTATGCAACCAATAGGAAATTATCAACACAAATTGCTTAAAATCAAAATCGACGCCATTTTAAACGAAATTTTCAACTACCATAGTAATATACGATATCTTAAAGTCATTCGAAAGATATAAACATAATTTTCTTTAAAGAAAATAAGTGAGGGTAATTATCATAAATATACTACGAGCATAATATAATATGTAAAATAATGTTTCTATCAAGTGTAAGCGGAAAACGAAGGACTGGTAACACTAAATGAAGCCAGAATGGAACGAAGAGGCCATCTTTTTTGTATTAGTTTAGTTTTGTCTGACCGATAAACGAAACCGAACGTTGAACGTCGAACGTAAATTCGAATATAATTTCTAACACTTAATCTGTAACACTTAAACTCATTTTTTATATGGATATCTTTTACTTGAAATCTAAATATATTAATTTTAATTATAATAAAATTTATTTCCGAATTTAATTTTACACAAACGAAGTATAATCGAAAAGTTATCAGCCAAAAATAAAACCCGCGTGTGGTAGATTTTACTTATTTTTTTATATAATTAACGCGAAAGAGTTTTTGATATTACATACTAACGGAACTATAATGAAAGTATAGTTTGTAATAACAATATTTTCTGTTTGTTACTAACTTTCCAAAAAAAATTCAACTATTCGTTATACAAAAATATTCTCTTCTTCGCATTTATTTTTTTGATGGCACCAATGGCAAGCCAAGAAAACCCTAACAAACGAAAATAAGATCCAACCATATAATGGGAAATACGGAAAGTGTGTTCGGTTCTACCAACAGATGCCAACAGTAATTTTTTATGGATGTGTGAGTGTTATAAATGCCAAAGGAATACTGTTCTTTGCTAATATAGATGTAGGATGGCTATGAGATGCAAGAAGTGTGATTCATATAGAGAAAATGCCGACGCGATCATTGTTAACTTACGGACTATCGAGAAAGTAAACATGTTTATACAGCTGCATGATAACATTCGAAACCAGTCATTAGTCATGATCGTAGAATGGATCAGGGTTAGGAAAAAAAATGGATGTACAAAGAAGGCCAACAACGATCTTAAAAAAGGCAATCTAGATCGGATCATCATTGAGAAACGACAAATAGTAGTTTTGTTAACCAAAATAAAAGTATTTTTACTTACCCTTAACTTTTTTTTCCTACAAATGGGGGTTAACCAAAAGTGAAAATTTACTATAATAATTTGCGGTAATTTTTTCAAAAAACAGCAATAATAAACAAATCTAAAATGATTATCTTGGTGAATCATTTGGTTTTGTGGGATTTTCTAAAATGAGAACTTAAGATGCCGAAATTCCAATATTCACAATGGAAGTGTAAAATGTTTCCAAAAATTTTTGGAAAAGTATTAGATGATATAAACTAATGATTCTTAAAAAGGTGAAAATAACATATTGCACTACACATCACTAGAAATTGCTGAAAATATTTTGATTTCTTCAAAATGCTTCCAGAAAACTCCAAAATTAAATTGTTCACACGACCGAGACAATACAAATAGCAATGACTCAAGTCATAAAAAAAAGCACATACAATACACTTCTCAATAATGTGAACAATAGCAATGACTAATGTCATAAAAAAAAGCACATACAAAAGATCTGTTCCAGAAAGCTCCGAAATAAATAATAAATCATTGCTTTGTGTATTGAATAAGAAATTTCGAGAGTCTTTGCTTCGTGTATTGAATAAGCATTTTCTAGAGATCTTCTTTGTGTAAACGTTGCCACCTAGTTTTTAGAAAGCCAAACGACCAGGCTTTTCGAGAATATTCCGAAACACACCAATTTTATAGTTCTCCTCAGAAAGCACTGTTCCTTTAAAATGAATAATTCAAAAAAGTCTTCAAGTAAATCATCTCAAAACAAATTAAAAAAACTGAAAACATAATCAATCCATTTTTGAGAGAGATTTTCCTCATAAGCCTTAAGAAAAATATTTACTATATATTCCCCGATATTGCAATTTATATGCATTCCCTAAAAAAATTTTTAGCTAGCAAAAAAAACGAAAATCATAAAATCGCTTAAAAAACTGACCTTTCATAATTTTGTTTTATAGAAAATGTATTCACAGATCGGCACATTGATTTTAAAATTTCTTTAACAAAAACCACACAATCTGTGATAATACAACACAAAAAGAGTATTTCTAAAAAATGTGTTCCCCTCTGCCTTAAAACATCACTCGTCCAGAAACTCTACCAGAAATTATATTGAAATATATTTTTCATGGAATCAAATCACCAAAAATATTTTCATATTGCCAAAAAATCAAACACCTGTCTCCGCAAACGTTGTCCCCCTCGTCTTTGAGATTGCATTTAAAAGAAATATAGATCAAATAAAAGGAAAGACAGGGTGGCGCAAAATGTTGTAGAGTGAATTATTGATAATTTTTTGTTCAATTTTTTTAAAAATGTTATTACAGGATTTTGTAATGGGGAATGTGAAATGGAACAATACATAATCGAGCAACGAACCAAAATCATCCAACTTTATTTTGAACATGAACGGTCCATTGTTTTAACAATTTGATAATGAGCATTGAAGCCCATTTCCAATTAAACGGTTTCATAAACAAGCAGAACTGCAGGATATGGGCTACAGAGAATCCAAGAGCATTTCATCAACGACAGTTACACCCACTTATGTGTACTGTTTGGTGCGGTGTATCGTCTGAGAGGATCACTGGTCCAAATTCCTTCGAAAATAAAGACGGTGTTGCAGTTTCCATTAATAGTGCTCAATATCGGAAGATGTTGGGAAATTTTTAGGCCAGCTGTGGAAAACCACGATTTAGTTCCAACAAGATGAAACAACAGCGCATACTGCAAGGGACTTAATGGCTCCTAAATAATACAAAACGTTCATTTTGTGTCACCCTGTATAAGACCATATTTTATAAATAAATTTTTTTTTCCTTTTGAAAACCAGCCATGCCCTTTTCTGAATAAGTAAAATATTTTTTTTTTTAATCTCTGTTTTGATTCGTCCTTCATAATTATTTAGAAATTTTTTGGGAGAATATCAGAATAAAAATGGCGTCCCATTTAATCATTTTATTCAAATTATTTTGAAGAGGTGGTAATGCGATAAATCACACACACACTCTCAATTTTGACCGTTCAATACTAATGAAACTACCGGGGCAAACTGTTCCCATACTGATATCGGATTTGGATCTTCTATGAATTCCATCTTTTTTGGTGTTACCCGGGTTAGATGTCAAAAATAATAACACTATTTATAGTGAATTAGGTTTATAAACTTTATTTTCAATATTTGTGCATTTACAATTAATCTAATTGTAATTGTTTGTTATATCACTTTTAGAGTATTTTATGGTTTTTGTAAATTTTGTAACATTCGAATTTGGTGATTAATATTTGTGTTTCAGGAATATTCGGGGTTGGCCATTGTCAATTGAGATAATTAGACGCGTCAAATTTTATGCACATAGAAAATAACATTATGATTAATTAAAATTTTATAAATTTTACCCTTTTAATTGTTATTGTATAAGAATTGCCCATCTGGATTCTACTTCAAAATATCACAATCGTTTCTCTCCATTACTAAATGTAGAGAATATGGACTTGAACTTTCAACGTCAAGATAACGTTGATAACACACCGTTAAATAGTTCTAGTTTAAACAACAATAATAATATTAATAATAACCATTCAGTTAACTTTCCAGGTGACTTTAACCAGAAAATAATCTTGTGTCCACCCATTTATGTGCAAGAATATGACGCAACATAGATAATTAAAACCATCGAGGAACATTACACTCCGAACGTGAAATTGAAAACAAATACAAAAGACAGGACAGGTAAATTCAAAATATTTGTTGCGGACGTAAAATTCGTAGAACGATTTTTGATAAACTCAAAGGTTTAAAGGTTAATGGTTTCACCTTCACCCCTAAGGAACTGAAGACAGAAACCCTGTTATTAAAGGGGATTATATGCGCATATACCCCTGACGAAATTCCATCAGAACTAGCGGAGCAATTGCTTGGGATATACCATAGGTATATTCTATATAATATCTCTCAATATTCTACGGTTCGATATCGGGCCCAGGAAATTAAACTAAATATATTTGCTGTGCACCTTCACCCGGGAGTGAATGCCAAAGAATTATTAAATATTAAATACTTGCTCCATCAAAAGATTTAAAGTGGGAAAGAATTATTAGGTCAAACATTATTTCGCTGTTTGGGCATATTAATCTAAATTGTCATTTTATGACGAGTTGCTGCAAAGCTTACTAAAAATAATAATATAGTAAGTGCAGGGTTCGCTTCAAAATTTACGGAGAAATCTAACGTTCTTTTCGATCTACCTTTTGTAACGTTACAAGCTGAAATTAATGAATTTTGGCCAAATTATCTGAAATTAGCAGATTGAGAAAAAAAAAATCGCGCGTATATTTTTGCGTGTCTATTTCCAATAATAATAATCTTCAAAACTGAAATCCTAACTTTTAACGTAAATTCCATAGTTACCCAAGATAAAATCTCCTAGAGAACTCTCCGAATTTAAACCTTTGAAGACTTTTCTAATAGAAACCTGTTTGAAAAATAGACATGAACATTCTTTTGAAGGGAATGCAATTTTTAGAAACCATAAGGGTAAGGGCACTGCTATACTAATTAAAAATGGTATCAGTTCTGAAGTAATCGCTTACGATTTTGACCTTTTGACCATGATGGCCCTAATAGAAAGCTACTTCTTGCTGTATTTTATATTGCCTGTAACTTGAGTCAGGTGACTAAAAATTATCCAGATAATCTTTACCGGTTATCTCTGCAGTATAACGGTTCCATCTTTGGAGGTAATTTCAACGCCAGAGACGAATATTGGGGTGACTCCTAATCTAATTCTAATGGGTTACATTTATTTTCGTGGTTTTTGAATTAACATTTTCTAGATATGGAATATTTGAACGTTGCGCCTACATTTCCAAGTTCTTCTTCACACATTGACTTCTTTATTGTTTCTTCTTCAGTTTTGAATACACTGAATTCAGAAAATTTTTCTTGTTACACTTTAACTTCTATTTCAGATCATTTTGGAGTTTTCTTAGAGCTTAACCTTATAAAATTTGACCCATAAATCTGAGCCCTGCACATTCATGGTTAAGTTAAATTATTACGGACAGGAGAAGGATTGAATGAAATGAAAACTTCCGCAATAGACTTAGGGCAATTAAGCCGTCCTCACATGCTTTTAAGAAAATATTTCGATTACTGAGAAGAATTCTGTTCAGATGGACTTGTCCAAAGTATGCTTGGAAAATGAAGGACAACAAGTACTCTATTCTGTTCCAGATAAAGTTAGTGCATTTCAAAACTTCTATTCCAATCTACTCTCCGAGAAGAATAACCAGAAAAATTTATTATTAAATACAAAAATTCATACAGAAATAGATTTATTCTTTAATAATGCAATCAATACAATTTGTAGCTTTACAGTAGTGAGGATAACCTATCTACTAACACTTCAAGTACGGAAGGCATTGTTTTCAATGGCACTATAAGCTCCATTATTGAAAACTTGAAGAGAAAAAAATTATTTGACCCTAATGGAATCCCCAAATTTATTTTGGTCAAATGGCATTATTTTTTTCAAATTTCCCTTTTTTGATGATCATTGTGAATAATTGGTTGAATAATGGCTATTTTGCCAGTCCATGGAAAATTGCCAAATTAATCCGGGTTGCTAAAGATAAATCTTCAAACAATATAACAAATGTTAGGCCAATTTCAATGCTCTGAAACTTTGGAGAAATTCTTGAAAAATGCCTTTTAACTAAACTTGACTCTTTTTGTGAAGACAATAATATTGTCCCAAATTCTGGATTCTTGGATTCGAACGTGCCAATTCTACGGAGCATGCGCTACTACATTTCCAAGACACAATTATTCACAAGTAGCCTGAGTCACTGATTTTAAAAGAGCTTTTGATAATATCTGGTTTAACGGCCTATTGTTTAAACTACTTTCATTAAAATGCCCAAAATCATCGAAAGTTTTCTTAATAACAGGAAATTACTTTCGCAAATTAAGAAGGAAAAATCTGATTTGGTGGATGTCAAATCAGGTATCTAACAAGGCTTCATCAATTTTCAAAGCATTTCTCTCTCCCTTTCACGAGAATGAATATAACTTGTATGTTAAAAATTAATTTAGTGTATAATATTGTATAAGTAATAACATCAAAAAATGTCAGTACCTCACACTCACTCTTGCCTAGTTAATAGTAATAGCATTCATTGGTATAAATAACATACCCGCTGGAAATAACTAACACTTTTTTCAACAATATGTGTTTGGAACTGGATTCTTCAATTTGTTTCAAAAAACCATTAAAAATTAGTATTGGATATAATCATGCCTAAGAGTTGTATTGTTTATAAATCAAACATTGGCAAAAATATAAAAGGTTTGTGGCATAAACCTATGCCGATTTATCGTACAAAGAATAAATTCGTAATGCCCGAAAATATAATATGAAGAAGAAAATACAACCAAAAATGTTTTTCACAAGAATATAATTCCTAAAATCAAAATTTGATTTGGTTCGAATATAATGAATAAATATAGACCTAGTATGTTTAAAAATTAAAATAAATACCGTTCCTGAACCAACAAATGCACGAGTTCAGCTGATGAGTCCCTAAGTATATTTGGTGTGGCGAAAAATTAATATAATTTGTATGTTCAAAATTAATTTAATTTATAATATCGTATTAATCAATAACATCAAAAAATGTGGGTACTTCACACTTACTATTTATTGCTTAGTTTACTAATAGTAATAGCAAGGCAATTCCATTCCTTTGAGAACCGAAATTCAATATTTGGGAGTTAAATTTCATCATAGGCTCAAATACAATCCGCACGCAAATTTTCTCTTCATAAGGCAAAAAAAGCTACTGCAATACTCAGGTCACTTCCATTCCCATCGGATAGGGAATCTAAAAATGCTTTCACAAGGCACTCATTTCACTGAATAAATTGCGCAACATGTATGGTGAAAAATTCGCCGCCATTTTGAACAGATTTTTCAACATCGATAGGTTTTTTCTTTCACACTGAATAACAAAAGTCTTTCTACCAAAATTGTCAGAACCGGTTAAAATTTAATATAATTTGGAAATAATTACAAGGTAAAAAAAACTTTTTATATACTACTAGCTGTACCCGGCCACGCGTTGCTGTAGCTCAGTCCAGTTAAACGGAAAAGAAAGAAAAGACAAAGCGCACGTTTCTAGTATATTTAATTTCACAATGCTTGTGGTTATACAATATTTTCTGTTGTTCCATTTTGTGTGCAGATATAGAGATTGTCTGGTTTGCCGACTCTAGAACACGCAACATATAATTTTCCATGTGAGAAGCAATCCGTGTCTAGATCTAAACCGCACAATTCAAAAGATTGGCCCTGAGCCTTGTTGATGGTGATTGTAAACGCCAATCGAATCGGGAATTGCAATCTCTTAAATTGAAATGGCATATCCGTTGGAATAATAGGAATGCGAGGAATGAGGACATCTTCACCTTTAAAAGGTCCTGTCAAGAATGTTGCTTATACGATGTTGCTCATTAATTATTTTATTGCAAGCCGCGTGCAGTTGCAAGGCTTTGGCTGGTTGATATTCCGCAACATGATAATTGGTACACCGACTTTCAATTGCAGTACGTGCGGTGGCATCCCTGGCAGATCGAGTGAATTCAAATATTCTGTTGGATAATTAACCGCTTCATCAGCTTCCACAATAGTGTCGCTGGCCTTGAATGTTAGACTGAATAATATTGTTAAGTTCGTAGACGTCTTTGTTCTTGGCCGCAAGAATAGCTCGTTAACTCAGCTAATCGTGATTGCTATATTGGTTTGAATATTTGAAAATATTCAGCTGTGAAAAAAGTGAGAAAAATCGCGTAAAAAATGACAACGGTGGGATTTTTGATCAAACATTTGAACATACATTCGATTTTTACGTTCACACTAAGCGACAAAAATGTTGGGCAATTTGTTGTGTGAAATAAGTGCCGGTGTCAAAGCAATTTAACACCAAGATTCCTATAAATAAAACAATTATTAGGCCAGTGATCTCCTATGCATTCGGGATATCGCTTTTTATAACTCTTAAGATGGAATCTGAACTTCAGATTTTCGAAAGGAAGTTAATTAGGTCCTGCCTTTCTAAATATAGAAGAGCTGATGGGAAATGGTTTCCGAATAACACCATATATGATCAGTCAGGAATAACGCCCATCATTTTATATATGCTGCGTCTTGCATTTAACAGATTCAAAAAATTAAAAGACTACCACAACCCATTAGTCAAGAACATCTTTTATATAAACTCAAAATGTCAATTAGGGATTGAGTATTTTCTTTCCCCTGTAAATATTCTTAATGCAAGGTGGGTTCATCTAATGAGCCTCACTGAAGACGATATATATACTCTACAGTTCTAAAGGAAGACTTCTCCTGAGATCTATAGGCATAACACATGCTTATTTACACGACTCTCTTCAGTTCTTTAATTTGCGCTGTGAGTAATCGTACCCGAAACAAGTGCAAGTATCTGCCTTTTACGCTTAATTAATAATTAATAATAGCTTACATATGTATATATAAAGGTAAGTAAATGAAGGTTTCAGATATTTTGTTTACTTCTGTTATCTAGTTAAAATTTATCACATAGTTTTAAGTTACTTCTAACGACAGATTGTAATGCCAGGAGGAAGCACTTTACTCATTTCAGCTGAGCAGCGATTCAGGCATAGATTTGTCGACGTTTATTGCCACCTTTTTTGAAAAATTTCCCTAATATGAAAAAAAGGGTTTGCCACCTCGCTAAATCTAATTTCGAAAAGGAAATTATTTCTACCCGTCGGCAAATTTTTTCTCACCAATTTTTCTGACGTCCTCTGGAGCTAGTCAGTATTTTTCCGTTAGTAAATTGTATGAAAGATTTCGTCAATTTTAAATCAAAAATTTTTTTTCTGTTTAACGATTAATTCTCAATTAAATCAATTTTTACTTTAGTACTATTTAGCACTAAACTAAAAGAGAAAAATAATTTTACCAAAAAATATATAATAATATTAGCCTGAAATTTTGTATTAGTTCACATTTAAATATATTTCATTTTTAACCTAGTCAATTTAATAAGCCAGTATATCCCTACAAAAAAGCCCAAATAAACCGATTGGAGTCTGTTCAACGTAGGTTCGTACGATCTGTATTACGTAACCTTCCGTGGAATGACCCATTCCGACTACCACCATACCTAGATAGATTAAAATTGATAAGTTTACAGTCCTCAGAAGGGCGACGCCTAGTAGCGGATGTGGTTTTCGTGAGCCAAACCATTAATGGGCTATTGACTTCCCCTTTATACTGAACAAAATGCATTTTAACATTAATACACGGTCCTTAAGATCCGTGGAAATATTCAAAATTAGTTACCATAAAACTGATTACGGTAGAAATGAACCAGTTTCCCGAATGCTGAGGTCAGCTAATGATAACGCTAAGGTGTTTGATTTTGGTTTGAGCAAAAGACATTTGAAAGACCTACTATACAACGACTGTTGCTTGCTTTAAGCAATGTTTAAAAAAAAAATCATTATTCTGAATATTAGTATTAGTAAAATAATACGTTTGTAAACTTTATGTACGCGTTAAAGCCTATAAAGACATTTGTATGATCTTTTTCCATTCCGAAATGTAAAAATTTCCATACATACATATACTACGAGATGTAACCGCAGTCATAGAAGGTATCTAAACCGAAAAAATGAGTAGATGCGTAAAGTATCCTACCTTCCTATCTTTGTCGTAATGACGTTTTTCCGTCCTAAGTCGAGTTCCTAGAAATTTCAGCTTACAAATCACTGTTTATTAACAAAAATAATTCGAACTTAGCATACCAATTCGCAACATTATGGATCTTCAAAATATCCACCCTAAACCGTAGCACTACTTTCGGTCTCCACTTAGATTGTTTTGGTATATTTACTCCGTGGAGATATATTTCATATCTTAAGTAAAGCTATTCAGAATGCAGAATATTTACCCCGGCACACTCCCAAAGAAGGCATTAAATTAGTGCCATTTTCCCGGTTGGTAAAATAGCTCCCGTCAAACATATATCATACAATATTACGTAAGGAAAAAACTCGATTCGGTTGGGGCCAAAAAACCTGGAAACGACCGCAACGCCAAACCGATGAGAGGCCGAACTATAAGGTTTTCGACCGAAATAATTTATAACTTTGCTGAATAGTGCAACCCTGTGTTACCTTAATAAACCAAGTTACCAAATTTTTATTGACTCCAGCGCTAAAGCGGTGAGAGATAGAATTATTTGGTCCTCCAAAGAAATAGTCGACTTAAAAACTCCTACAACTTTACTGAATATTGTAATCGTGTGTGACGTCAACTATAAAACCTTCGTGAAATTTTATTGCCTCCAGCGCTAAAGCGACAGGAAAGAGAAATATATGGTTTTCGAAAGAAATAATACCCATGAAAACCTCCACAATTTTGCTGAACATTGTAATCGGGTGTGACCTCTGTATAAGAAGTTCAAAAGTTTCATTGACTCTAGCGCCACAGCGATGAGAGATACAAATATTTCTTATGCGACAAGAATAATCCGCATGAAAACCTCTACAACTTTCCCGCACATTCTAATCTTGTGGGACTTCTCTATAAAATGTTATATATATATATATATATATATATATATATATATATATATATATATATATATATATATATAATGCGTGTCGCATCCAATTTATACAGCATGCGATGAATTAAATCTGACTAGTAGCGCATACAGTTTTTATATAACATGCGTGTAGAAAGACTGACTCGGAAGCTTACTAATCTGATTTGACTATTATTTCATTATTATGCCCTACTACCAGAGGGTATATTAGTTTTGTCACTCCATTTGTAACACATCGGAATAATCGTCGTAGAATGGTTTCAAGGGTATGGTTGTGTCAGGAATCAAAAGTTATATCGATTTATGCATGTCCGTCCGTCCGTCCGTATACAAGATAACTCAAAAATGTCTTATCCGATTTTGATGAAATTTACAATGTGAGTTGCTTAGTCCTTAGCTTGGCTTGGTATTGCATTTGAGCAAAATCGATCTAGGGAGACCAAAGTTATAAAGGAAAACCAGTGTGACCAAAAAGTTTTGTCGTTTTTTTGTTAATGGTTTTTCGCATTTAATTGGGAAATTCGTGAATCGATTTTATTGAAATTAATTATATGGCTTACCTACATAAATAGACGATAGCATGTTAAATTTCAATCAAATCAGTCCAAGGATAAAGGAGAAGGAAATAATCCTAGGAGAAAATAACCCTGTTTATAAAGTTTTTTTGATGTAGTTTAAAGACTAATACAGCGATTTGAACAAAATTTACAGACTGGACTTGCTATCACGGTCTACGTTACCTGCTAATTGAAAGAAGTTTTGAGAAGAAGGAACAAAGTTATAAAGAAAAAAAAATCATGTGTGCTGTGCACACCCAGTAGAAGTGAAACCTTCGGAAAACTAAACAGCCAGAGAGAATGAGACGAATACAGTATCAGGGGCGGGATAGTTATAGGGTTTATTTATTACAATATTGGTATCTAGTTTTAAAGTTATTTTACATTTTATTATTCATACTCTTTGTTTTCAATTTCAATAAATGACACGGGTGGCTTATGATAACTAAAGTGTGAAATGAAGGCTTTGGTTTGGATTTGATCAATATAACTTTGAAATACAGCGTCAATTACTGTTTTCGATCTTGTTGTCGATTCAGTGCAACTACTGCACATTTTTAAATTTAATTTGGTGTTGAGGAACTCAATCAAAGGGAGCGCTGTATCCAATGCAAAATTAACATTAAAATTCCCACTTAAAATCATCGGAATTTTATCGTAATCTTTTTTAAGAATACGCGAAATTTCTGGTGTATACTTTAGCAAATTCTCGTGGATGAATTCAATAATTGCAAACAAAACTGCGTAAAAAACATGGAAAAGACGGTACCGTGTGGATACAAAATTTGCGCAGACTTTCCCACAAAAAAACTCCGCAAACTACGACTGAGCAAAAAGACTGAGCGTCTGGACCGTACTTTAAAACGATAAAATATTCCAAAAACGATACACGTGAACAATACACGATGCTAGCTATGAAACATGAAATGAATGCTTTGGCCTGTATATGATCAAAATATTTTTACGAAGCAACGAACAAAGAGGAGACGAAGATAATAGGAATCACGGCGCTCAGAAATCAGAATAATAAGACAAAATTTCAGAACAAATTATTTTTCTGAAATAACTGGCCATATTTCTCTGCAAAATTTTTGTATGCAAAATTTTTGTTGTTATGAATTCTGATCAACTGGTATTTCATCTTGGCAAAAAAGTGTCGCTTTTTTAGCGTTTCATCGATTTTCAAATCACTCCCAACGCGGCTAAAGAAGTTTTCACTTCAAAAACCTGAAAATGATGTTAGTTTTGACAGTTTTTCTGCCCGATTTCTACTATAGGGCATCAAAAAATCGGCTATAGGCCGATTTTAAGTTACTATATATTTTTTATAACATTTTGTGTGCAAAACAATAAACTTGTGAACAAAATCACTATGTTCGCAGTATAGAGTCGGATTTCTTTACAAATTAGCCTTCGAGAGCCGACAGCGTCTCTTGATTCTCCATCTTTCTGATATATTTAGCCTTTGAAAACTGTCTGTGCTCTTTTGCACTTATCCCAACGTGAATTTCGTTTTGTTTACTGCTTTGTTTTAATCGGTGTAATTTTTTATTCGTTAACTTTGGGTACTTTTTAACTACTCATATTTCGTCTACACTCAATAGTAAAAAGTAACCGGCAATGGGGAACCGGTAAATTTCTCTATACTGCAAAGCTATTATCTCTTAGCGACAACCTTTTTTCTATCATACAAAAATGATAATAAACGCGATCAGTTTGAATTCATCTTTGGAAGGGGAATTTTGTGGTGATCTGAATTCTGACTTACAGCGCGTTATATTTAATCATATGCTCCACATTGTTTCTTACAATTTCTTGCCAAATTCCTCTGGATTGTCTATAACTCTTCAAAGCAACAGTGTACGCCGAAGAGTCATTTATTCTTCTTGCTCGGAATTTAGCATATTTTATACTGTAGCCATAGTATATTAAACAGTAAAAAAATTTGCGAAAAAAGGTGAAAACTGACGAGTGACGCGTTTTTTTGTAGAATTATGTAAAATTTTGTTTCCGCCACTATTTTAAAAAACAATGGATGTGTGGTTTTCTCAGTAAAATAACATACATACCTATGAATCAAATCGCATGCTTTTTAGCTATCTATCTTTTTTTTCTGACACTTACAAAAAGTCACGTGGCTATCAAAAATGGTGGCAAGGGTTTACTCATACAGACACTACTTCAAAAAGGTCGGAAAAATCGTATTGGCGTCTAAAATATAAGGAAACACGTGGTTTTTGTTGACAATTACTTTCTTTTTCATTCCTTCTTTAATCTAAAACCCATAAGACTATTTATCCTCTCCCTTGCTACAATTATCTTTTAGGAAGACCGTTGTGAAATAGAATATATTTGGTTTATAGGTTGGTATAGGTTTCCTTCTAATGGAAAACTTTAACTTTCTTTCCTTATTTTGCACGGAATTTTTTGTTTCTGACATTTGGGGTACTGGGTATTGGAACGATCGCGTCTAATTTCTATTCAGTTCCCAGTTTGTATAGTCTTCCTTTGTATTGAGCCGTGGCTACCAAATGACAAAAACGTTGCTAACGAAATGCCATAATAAATGTGCTGAAAATACTGTCTATTTTTGCTATTTTTTTTATTCAGGCTAACAAAGACCTAAATTTTTAATGAATACTTAACCTAGACATGCTCTCAAGCAAATTTGAAGTCATTTACAAAAATAAGATTTTTGAAATTTCCAAACGAGAAAGGGAAAATTTTTTAAAATGGGTGAATGTTGTAAGGCCTTCATGTAATTATGTAATTATATTTGCGCTATATATCTTGAAGGAAAGTACTTTGGTTAAAAATATCTAAAGCGAGATGTATACCAAAGACTTCATTTAGAAATTCGTATTAAAATTTGTTTACATAAAACAAATCAATTTGAAAGCTGCATTCCATTTAAAGTCTAAAATATATACCCAAGAAGAAATACAAGTATTTCAGAAGGTTTCTCGGCAGAGGATTTAAATAACGCTTCACTAATGAATTCACGTAACCTTAAAGGAAGAAGGAAGAAGCGTCAAATGGCATGAACGAGGCGACCAATTGACGGGTCCATTTCTGGAAATAACACGTTTACCAAACTTAATTTTCAAGAAATCAATTGTAAAGTTCGCTGTGTGGCAAGTGGAACCGTCCTGTTGTAATCACATATTGTCCAAGTCCATATCACGCAATTCATTCCAAAAATAATCAGTTCGCATGGTTCGATAGCGATTTCCATTAACTGTAACGTGCCAGTTTTCAGGATCAACAAAAAATATGGCCCAATGACCCCTTCAGCATGTAATCCACACCACACGGTTATTTTTTGGGAATGCAATGGTGTCTCTTGAAGAACGTGTGTGTTGCGGGCTGCCCAGTAACGCATATTTAAAATTTTCAATTGTCGAACGGGCCGGTCGGAAATATCGTCCATAAATTGGTCGTAATGCTTTTAAAGTTACGGTGACCGACTCAGAATTTCGGTAATAAATTTTAATAATTTGTAAACGTTGATGAAATGGCAACTATTCACGAGCATAAATGTCAAAAGAACAAAAAAAAATAAAATCAAAATTGAAAAACCAATGATATTTCCTTCTTTCAGTTAATAAATTCTTTGGAAAATGTGAATGGCAATTCAAAAACATTTGAAAAAAGTATTATTTCTGGAAGGGGTCCAAAATCTACCTATACAGAAATAGCAAAATGACTGTGTCAATGCATATATTTTAGCTATTTTAGTTGTACATTTTTAAAGGAAACTCTTGGGTTTCATTTACCATGCAGTCAGTTAGTCCTTACAAAATTGGGATAAAATAAAGAGCCTATCGCCCTGGATGTAATCATGAAGTATTTATGTAGATGAAAAAGTACGCATCTAAATTCAAATATGAAGAAAAAGAATAATAAGTAACATTAATTTTTAACGAAATGTCCATACAAGAAAACTTTACGCGTAATAAGGTAAGTAATCAAGTGTTATTTTAGCAACGCGGGTTCTGTATATCGCAGTATTGCTAAAAGCAATCGTGCAGCTTTAGCTTTAAGCAAATATCCAGTGGAATTAAAAGAAATCGAACTTTCCGCAGCAAAGTTTATTGGAACATTTGTAGCAAATGAAAGTACGTTTAAAATCAATAAGCTTAGAAAAATTATTTCGTATTATTACTTTGATTGTTTATTGAAAGTATTTTATCTCTGACAAAACTACGAAACAACTCGGGCAAACATGTGAAAAACGTAAAAGCGAACTGACGAAATCTCATTAATCCTCTGCAGACCTAAGCTCAATTTTAATTACATTGAAGCAGTAATAGCAGTAATAGCATGAACGAAAATGGGTTAATTTATCCATCAAGTGTATTGTTTGATTAAAGGGACCCGGTCGGCTCTCGAAGCCTAATTTAAAAAGAAACCCGACCGGTCTCTATACTGCAAAAATAGCGATTTTGTTCACAAATTGATCTTTTTCTACACAAAATATTATAAAAATGATGAAATAATTAGTCCTATTCTGTACACACATTTTATGTTATGTTATGTTAGATTTGACGTAAAAGAATATTTTTCGTTAATTTCGTATTCTGTACACCAATATGGCGCCAATATGATTTTCCCGAACTTTTTGAAGTAGCGTCTGTGTTTGTCAGTGTTAGGAAAAAAAGATAGCTAAAGAGAATACGATTTGAATCATATGTACGTATGTATTTTTACTGAGAAAACCACGCATCCATTTTATTTAAAAAAAAAATCATACAGAAAAAACGCAAAAAGCGCGAGGTTACTCGTCAGTTTTTTTTATTATTTATTATATACTATATATGAAATATATCGGCGTACACTGTTGCTTTGAAGAGTTACAGACAAATTCAATCGACTAAAGAGGAATTTGGCAACAAATTGTAAGAAACAAGGAGGAGCATATGATTTAATATAACGTGCTTTAAGTCAGATTTCAGATCACCACAAAATTCCCCTTCCAAAGATGAATTTAAACTGATCGCGGTTATCATCATTTTGTATGATAGAAAAAGTGTTGTCGGTTAGAGATAATGGTGCCTGTTCTGATATCCGACGTTACGTTAGTTTTATTCGATAATACTCACTTGCTGCTCGATATTACATCTTTGGTGTTCTGGAATACGCAAAGTTTCATTTCAGTTCAACGCCTAGCAACGGATTCGATTTTTGATGTTCTGATATTCGCCGGGAACTCGATTTTCAGGTTAAATTACTCACTTCAGTTTTCGCGCGTTCGAATGGATATTTTTGTATGAATTTCCTTTATTTCTAAACCCACCCACACTATGCACCATAATATCAATTTTAATCAATTCTAATCTCATTTTGAGCCTGAAAATGGCTTTTATGAAGGATATATTCATAAAAAAAATGTTTTTTTTTTCATTTTTAAATTTTTTAATGATTAGTGAATGGAAAAAATGTTACAAAAATATATAATTTATATTTTGAAATAAACATTGCTGAAAAATATATGAAATTTATTTTAATAAGGACAAGAACTTTATTTTGTAAAATATTTATTGATGAAATGACTAACAAAAAACACAAACAGCTGATTTTTGACATGCGATGATTGCCGTTTTTTTAAATGGGAAACGTAGTTTTCCAGAACACTGATCGCTTTAGAAATCGAATAGAACGCGTTACGTTTACTCACCTAACGCCGTAAAACAGAACAAGGGTGAATAGCTTTGCAGTATAGAGAAAAGTTTACCGCTTCCCCGTTGCCGGTTACTTTTTACTATTGAGTGTAGCCGAAATATGAGTAGTTAAAAAGTACCCAAAGTTAACGAATAAAAAATTACACCGATTAAAACAAAGCAGTAAACAAAACGAAATTCAGGTTGGAATAAGTGCAAAAGAGCAGAGACAGTTTTCAAAGGCTAAATGTATCAGAAATATGGAGAATCAAGAGACGCTGTTGGCTCTCAAAGGCTAATTTGTAAAGAAATCCGACTGCTCTCTATACTGCAAGCATAGTGATTTTGTTCACAAGTTTATTGCTTTGCACACAAAATGTTATAAAAATGATAAAATAATAGTCAGATCAGATAAGTAAGCTTCCGAGACAGTCTTTCTACACGAATGTTATATAAAAAATGTATGCGCTACTAGTCAGATTTAATTCATCGCATGCTGTATAAATTGGATTCGACCAAGCGTAGGCATTAACTTGTTTTTACGATATCTGTGTCTGAAGCATTTATTATCACGCCGAACTGTCAAATTTGGAGGGGAAAAAAATTGCGTTTTTTTAATTTATAATTTTTAGTGCGTTTCGGATTCCAAACCAAATTCTTTTGAATTAAATAATCAAAGATAATAAATTTCCTATATAAAGTGTTTAATTTCTGTGTGTAATAACAAACAACATTCAAAAATTCGTGGAATTTTCTTTCACAACTAAGTTTGACATATTTTTTATTAAAACGTGCGAATTTTCATTCTTGCCGTACAAAAAAAAGTTTTTATGGTGTTTATTTACTTTTTGGTAATCAAATAGAAATTATGTTAATTCATAAATTAGTAAAAAATTGGTTTTTTTTTAAATCACGCCGAAATGTCAAATCCCACTTTTTTTTTATTTTGATTTTAACGAAATCTACCAGTAACAGTCATTTTTTGGTTAAAATGGGGGCAATTCTTAAAATTCGTTGAAATTTTTGAAAATTCAGCATTTTCAGTTTTAAATGTTTTTTTTTTTTGGTTTTAAAATTTCCAAAAAATGAGGCTCTACGTATGAAATGGCTTTCGGCTATTGGTTTACGCAGGAAAGGACATATATAGGCACATACGTGTTTATAATTATTATTTAATAATTTAATTTTGTATGTTTAAGAAAAACTTGATTTTTTTAGCAATCAAACGCAAACATTTTTTTGCAATTCGGATGTTACAGAATGCATGAGCTTTTAGCCCATTTGCGATGTTGCCCCCGGAATTCATGTTTTTAACGCCACCACTACGCCGCACACATAAGCAAAAAAATGCAAGTGTATTCCAAAAGTGCTTCAATTTCCCCTGCGAAAGGCCTATCCATATTTTCCCTAATCTAAGGATTCGACACTCTTTACTTCAAGCAGTGGTTCCCAATCTTTTTTTTACCAGGGACCACTATGATAGTTTTGTTTTTTGCAGGGACCACAAGGTTTTAAGAATAATAAATTTATTTTTTGAAACTTCAATATATTCGTTTAATTTAAGTAAGATGCACAAAGAACTAAAAAATAACAAGAAAAAAATTAGATCTGAAAAACGCTCAATATGATCTTTGAGCTTGCATCACTTTTACTACCTGTAGAATCCTGGGGCTAATATTATTGCTGAAAGCTACACGCATGCCAGCACTTGCCTTCAATCGATTGCTAGACTTGTTCTTAATTACAAGCAAAGCAAAAAAACCTTGTTCGCAGAAATAAGTCGTGGAGAAGCGCATCAGATGGCGCAAGGCAATGTCGAGAGGTAATGTATAATGAATTGTATAAGTGCATAGGTATATTATATAGGCTATAAAATAGTTACATGATTGCTTGGAAATTTTGTGTGCTTATTTTCTAATAACTAAGGTATCAGTGGAAAGGCCTATACACGTACATGATTGGAGAAGGTAAATCAACATGGAAATATGTAGAAGATGAAAAAGTTGTTAAAAACCAGTGGTCTAAAAATGCAGAGAACGTTTATATTTTGTTCTTACAACGGCCAAAATAACAAATACGCGAGATGTGCATTATATTTGTATTTTAATAAATATATAAGAAATATCAGGTAAATAATAACAATTATGACTTAAAACTTATTAACTATTAACAATACAATTAAAAACATTACTATTCCAAACACAATTATTGAAAAAAGAAATGAAGGCTAATTCTTAATTTCCCCGAAAAATATTTCCCTCATCTGCCTTTTCCATAGCTTTTTTGTAGTCTTTTACCTTCAACTGCATGAAAATATGAAAAACGGATGAAATTAAAAAATTAATGACATCATAAGTAATGTGAATTCAAATTTCAGATATTTCATACTTTCAGTGGATAAATTAATTACACGAATAGTACCAACTTGATGGAATTGTCACTAATTATATTTCGTACATGCATAGTTTTTTGCGTGGATTATGTAAACGTAACACAGAAATTTTTAACACGATCTTCAAAGTATCACTGCATATTAAGGAAATCAAAAAATTTGTTATATGGTATATAGGTGTATAGAAGCTTCCAATACACGTCATCCTAAATGGTTCAGTGGAGAAAATGGGAGCTAAATTCGTCATCACCAAATCCTTGGATTCATGGTCTTAGTTTTGTTAAGAAAAAATCGCAAGTGGATTATAGACGAAAAGAACAAGAAATAAAACAAGCTGCAGTAGGAAACCACTATGGAAACTTCTATAGATATTTCCAAAATATTCTACTTTCCAAAAATCTATCTAAAAGAACTATAAAATTATGAAAATTCAGCTCCAGTCCTTTTCGTCCTTTTATATGATATAAACGGAACTTCTATCTTAGTATCCTGTTTTATGCTTTTTGTCCTTTTTAACTCTGTTGGGTAATGGGTCCTCATCATCTGAATACTAATGCCACATTTCATAAAAATTGCTGGAAAATGTATACGTACGTTAGCCATAAACGATTTTCTTCAGTAAGACCCATCTCTTTCTTAGATCGTGGCGAGAAATAAAAAATAACTATGCGTACGTACATCCACAAACCAGGAAAATTTCACTAAAATAGGGTAAAACATTTATCAGTTATCCTAACTGCAATTTATGAAGGAAACATGGAAGGAAATCGTTTCATTTCATTTCGAATTTTGGTTGGCAGCTATCCAAAGTTGTAATCGGATTCAATTGATTTTCGGATACAATTAGTCTTTCATTGAAAAAGTATCCTGCACCAAATTTCACTGAAATCGGTACATAGATAACGTTACAATACCCTGTAATTTAAAAACACAAAAACCGAACTTTTGTTTGGCAGCTGCCCAAAGTTTTAGTCCGATCAAACCCAACTTCTGACGGAATGGTTCTCATTTGGAAAAGCCGTTCATACCAATTTTCGTTCAAATCGTTTCGAAAATACGGTCGCAATTTTTCATACCACAGACGGACAGATTTAACATCTTCAAAAAGGTGGAGATTTGCAAAAAAAATGTTGCGATCATGATTCCAGTAACTTAAATAGTTTTTATAGAAGTTAAAAATATGAGTGAGAATTATGTCCCAAAATGTGGACTGTTATTATTCGCCTAGCTATGACAGCGCGAATACTAACAGTAGTGGTGTAGTGTAACATTAATTGTGTGTTGAAAAAAAATAATAGAAATTGTAAAAATTCCAGCGCAAACGATTTTCCAAATATATTTATCTGCACGCTTATGTGCTATAGATTCTACAAATTAGTACGGATTAAAATATATATATTTCGGAACCTTTCCATATTTATTAATTATATATTATTACTTATATAATACGAGGAATGTTTGCACAACGATCTCGAAAACCCGTCTAACGATTTTCACGAAACTTAGGAGGAAAGGGTTTTCGGGGACTAGAAATAGATGTAGATAGGTCTCACCTCTGAGGAAATTCGATTTCCCCTCCCCTCGATACCTCTCGCTTGGTATTCTCGAATTCGGTGGTCCGATCTTAATGAAACTTTACAGTATTACTAAGGAAGCGAAGGGCTTTCGACTTTTCCACTACAAAACTCACTTCCCCCCTCGATAACCCACGCTTGGTATTTTCGAATTAGTTGGTCTGAACTTAAGGAAATTTTACAGTATTACTAAGGGGGTAAGGGCTTTCAATTTTCCGACCACAAAACTCACTTTTCCCCTCCCCTCGATACCCCTCGCCTGGTGGCTTCGAATTGGGTGGCCCGATCTTCATGAAACTTTACAATATTACTAAGGGCGCTAAGGGCTTTCGATTTCCCTACTACTGAAACTCACTATTTCCCTCCCCCGATACCCCTCGTCTGGTGACTTCGAATTGGGTGATCCGATCTTAATGAAACTTTACAGTATTACTAAGGGGCCTAAGGGCTTTCGATTTTCCCACTACAAACCTCACTTCCCCTCCCCTCGATACCCCTCGCTTGGTGTCTTCGAATTACGTGAAGGGATGTTAATGAAAATTCGCAATATTGCTAGGGAGTAAGGTTTTCGATATGCATAAAAATATCACTTTTTAGATATCTATCGGCAGCGATAAATAGTAACTACAAAACTATCAAGTTCTCTGAACCTCATTATAAGAATCGGGTTGCAATTACAATCGGATTCAATTACTCAGAGACAGACTGCATTACGAAGTATAACTTGCCAGTTTCATCGCGACTGGGGCCTTTGCTCTCTGACGTATTGCTCGACCAATTACATTTTGATGACCAGTCGACTACTTCAACTCAACCTAGCCGTGCTGCTAAGACCAGAAGTAAAGAAAGAATATCTGAAATCAAGATTACCGAAAATTTATTGAAAAATTGTCGAAAATTAAAACATATGGATATGTACGAACTTTCACATTTCTATATTTTAAATTTTTCGCAATTTTTCGGCATACTTTAACTTTGCCTTACCGAGCAAAGCTCGGTCTCATGGTACTAGTAATAATAGAGCAACGGATTGGGCACCATGGTCTCTCATTGGTCTGGCCAAACTGAAGATACGTTTATTGCTGATTTGTTTGTTGGTGTAAGTAGCGGTGAAATCAAAACTGGAGCTCCTTACCGTTCAGAACGCTTGGCTAAATATAATCAAATTTTACATATTGAAGCTGAAGTTGGAGCGAACACCAAATATTGCAGGTAAGAATTTCCGTAAACCACAATAAATCTATTTTGTTAGAAAATTTTTTTAAAACATTACCGAAAACATGGCAACAAAAATTGTGGTTGATGTTAATTGGATGTTCGTTTTTTTGCAATTAAAATAGTTTTGTTTTCTTCAAAAACCCACTTGAAAAGAAGAAGTGAATAGAAGAATATTAACATTGTAAGTCTTAAAAAATTTATTGAAATTAATACTAAGATACCGGAAGAAATTTTAAATTTTATTAATTTTTCGGCTTATTTCATTAATTTTTGTTCCACGTGTTCTCCTATCTGTGGAATAGAAACCATCAATATTATCACAGTTGAATCCGTCATTTTTATTGGACGAAATGTTTAAATGGAACCCGATATTCATTCTGATATATTCCCCCCAAAAATGTCTGAAAAATTATAAAGCACGAATCAAAACAAAGGGGTCACAGGCCCTGACCCCGATAAATACAATATTTAGGTTATGTTGTTGTTGCTTTTACATGTAATGAAGTAGACCCTGACGTAGAACCCGATGGAAGAAACACACCCAATAATATAAACCATAACGTTTTGCCCCTGTATGCGTCTTCCAAAAATAATTATGAAGAAAAAAGCAGAACTTTGAGATCTCTATTTCTAGGAAGGGGAAAGAGAAGAAGAGGTAGTTCTAGCTGACCCTATCCAGAATGTACATTCCAAATTTTATAAAAAACCGATTATAATCGAGCGAATTTTGACGTTTTCCTATTTCGGACTCACACAACCCCTACCGAGTGGAGACATATCCTATCTTTTTAGTTGGTTTATCCCAAATGTACTTTCCAAGATTTATGAAAATCTGCGTATTTTGATCGAATTATTGATACTTTTCTATTTTGGCCGCCGCAATCCGCCACCGAGTGGAGACATATGTATTATATTTGTTCAGTTGGTCTATCCAGGATATACGTTCCAAGTTTTATGAAAATTACCCTATTATTGACCAAATTATTGATGCGATTCAAGTTTCGTTACGCCCCTATTCGTCAGCATGCAAAGTTACTCTGCCGTGATATTAGAAATTCACTTCAAATAAAACAAAGGCAAAATGTATCAAAAAGAGGGAGAATGAAATTTTTGTTTGAAAGCTTTCCACTGGGTACATGGCATTTCGTCACATATTCTTAAAACTCTTCTTTCTTTCTAGTATTTCTGCATTGGTATATAAATTGCAGCACGTATTTGTTTATTTACAATTTAAAATTCCGTCCAATTTGGTGGTATTTGTGGTTGCCCATAATACAAAATGTTCATCTTTCAAAGAAATCATTTGAGTTAGATGTGCTTTTAAAATATGGAAAATTTTAAATCTTTGAAATCTAAGAAATTTTGGTGTTTTGTACCTGGCTACTTTTCAATAGCATAAAATATTTAAGCACAGTTTTTTAAATCACCGACAAATCTGGAAAAGTGAATACATTTAACAACTTGTATACAAATTAGTCCGACAAATGATAAGTGTAGCTAATGGAAATTTTAAAAAATATCTTTATATTTAAAATATTGATTTATTAGCATATTTTGATTATAAATTTTCAGGGACTTTACCGTAGTTTACGAAAAAAATCTATCTATCCGAAAGTGTTGTGTTTAATTAAGCTGTATATATTAGGGTGGGCTGAATTTGTTTCTTCCAGAATTTTATAAAAATATCTTTGGTATAATTCGCTACAATTTTATAGAACATGTTTTAATAATTACAATTAACAATTGTTAATAATTTTTTTTTTATCATTTTTGGAAAAAGATACAAAAGATACTATTAATGGACACCACCATCCTATTTGAAAAATGAGATTATGGATTTGCGTAACTTATGTCAAAAATCGAAACATTAGTAGTGACAAAGTGTAACTAATGATAAAGTCTGGAAACTACCTATCCTTACCGTAGCGCCGTTTTTTTCTAAAAAGTAAAACCGAGTTATTGAAATTTGATGGATTTGGACGTGCTCCAAATGAAGTTTTGAAAAAAATTTCAATCTCCCACTTTCTGATACTTTGAAAACTGTGCATGGACTTTTGCACTTATTGCAACGTGAATTTCGTTGTTTTTTTGCTACTTTATTCTGATTGGTGTAATGGTCTACTCGTTAGCTTTGGATACTTAAATCATACTTCGCAAAAAGAATATTGGAGTCGACGGACGGACGAGTAACCCCACGACTCCATTGGACTTATTTCAAGACATAATTTCAGTCGGACTGAAAAAAAATCTAATGGAGACTACTTAAATTTTGAATTATATAATGGATAAAATATATTTTGGTTTTGATTTAAAGTATGTATCTAAATGAAATTATTCGACCAGAAAACTTCTATACGAAATATATAAGTTATTAGAATCATGATCGCATGATCGATGCAAATCTCCACGTTTTATAAGATTCTAAATCGTTTGCAATAATTTTTATGTCGTCTGACTGTCGTCAAGATTGTGGCCGTATTTTTGAAGCAATTTCCATGAAAATTGGTAAGAGCGGTTTTTTTCTCACGAGAACCATTCTATCAGAAGTTGGGTTTGATCGGACGAAAACTTCCGGTAGCCGCCGAACAAAAGTTCGGTTTTTTGTGCTTTTACATTACAGGGTATTGTAACCTTGTTTATGGACGGGTTTCACTGAAATTTGGCATGCGACACTTTTTCAATTGTGTCCAAAAATCAATTGAATCCGATTACAATTTCGGGTAGCTGCCGAACAAAATTCGGATTTTTTTGTATGAAATTTGGAGCATAACTTTGGGTGCTCGGACAAAACTTCGAAATTTTTGTACAAAAAAAATCATAAATTGTTTTATGAAATAATTTGATCGATATGTATAGAAGTTCCCATAGTGGTTTGCGCACTATAGCTAGCTTGTTTTATAAATTATTTAAAAACGACGATGTTTAGCACTTATACCAAATTCTACGGAATTCATAAAGGAATAATAAAAGAAATTTAAAACTAAAATATATTTATTGGACATGATAAAACTAATACTCCAATTATAATTAATGTTTTAAAAAAACCTATTTTTGTTAATATGAATACTATACCTTAAAAATAGATTTTCATCCTTCTTTGAAGACAATGTACAATAAGACTCATTACAAAATTGTATTTCTTTTGAAAATTTTTACACCATAATTAGGTTTATTTGGTACATTTCATCGAAGTTTTCCTTTTTTGTCCGTTTGTTCATTTAATAAATTCGTCGCAAATTTGATAGTTTTTCGTTTAGAACTTTTCACAAAGAAAAAAGAGTTTACACATTTTCACCGGTAGATAATTGTATTAAAAAACCGCGCGTTTTTTCCGCAGTATTAAAAAAAATTGATAAACAGCCAAGTAAAAACAAGAAGAAAAACACGCAAGCTGTATGTGATTTTTTTTGTTGAAATGTTAGATTTTCCAATGTTGCTATATTTTCATTCATTGAGAAGGGGGTGTAATTTTCTGAGTCAAACTACACATATTTACAAACACTCATTCAAACATACATACATACATACTAACAATTTTCACAAATCGCTTAAACAAAAAAACAACAACACGTTTTTTCCTGCTTTTTTGTTGGATCTTTTTGAGATTCAAACAAGATAAATACGATTACTATAAACAATTTTTTTTAAAATGTACTCGATTCTTTTTTTTTGTATAATGAAAATAAAATTTTCACATGAAAATCTTGTTCACAATTTCACACTTTCAGAATTAACATGTGTTTTATTCTCGTTTAGATTTAACACACAGAAACATGCATAGAAAATTAAGTAGAAGAAAAATCTCTAAAGTAAACATTTTCCAGATCAACATTAAAAAAAATTTATAAATTCTCATTTGCATTCAAAAATAACGAACTTTGATAATGCCAGTATTATATTCTCCTTAATGTGAATTTTTGCTAAATAAAACCAATATTCAGAATACTGATTTCGAAAAACTGACAAAATTTCCTCGAAAAACTAATAACCTAGAAATATTTTCTCATTGAAACTAAAATACTTTTAGAGAAATGAAAATTTATGGCATCACTTTGAACTAGGTTACTTTGTATTCTTCAAAATTTATGGCAATAACTCGATTCAATGTTATGTACATTTTTCAACGAAAGAAAATTTTTACGCTTTCCTACACATGTGTAAATGTATTTCCATGATGATGATGATGACTCCATGTTGGATATTGGAATACCGTCTTCTTTTTTTTTCTACAGATTCTAGATAATGCCGGGGGCTTGAGTTATTAAGGGTAAATGTATAAGGAACAAAACTGATTTTTATAAATCTAGTAGAAAATGCCGAAAATTTAATATTAATATAATATTTTATATTTTAAAATGAAAAACTAATGCAGAGATATAAAAAAATCAAGCGTAGGATTTTCTATCCTTTCTCGATGATTAATTATAATTTACACTCTACAATATTATTTATTAATATTTTAGATTAAGAAACAATATATAAATAATATTGTATTTTATTTGGAATTTCGACATTCATACTGTTTTTTTCTTTCTAACTTTAATCCAGGTTAAATTTTTTTTAGAATCGCACTCAAAACGAGAATGAGGAATTTTTCACTTACTACGATTTGAAAATACGACGGCCGACGACTGAAAACTAAATTATTTGATTCGAGGGTGCATTTTCCCAAATCAAAATGTATTGTATTTGTAGTAGATTTTTGTATAACACAAACTCATCTATATAAAAAAAATAAAAAATTAATACTTCTAAAGTATTTACCTATATATAGTACATCTTCAACAAAAAGCTGAATGATTTTTACTTTTTTCGTATGTACACCCTAAGAAGAAATTGAAAATCCACCATTTCAATTCGAAAGAGATTGGTGTATGCGCCGTGGTGAAATTCGACGAACTAATTGTGGGTGGGTGATATGTGGTGGATGATGCGCGATTATTTTGAGTCATTTTCTATTTTACTATATGCTATTTCAGGGTTCTGCAAATTAGGACAGTTTTTCGGAGAATTTTTATAGGGTTAACCAATAAAAAACTTATTTTAGGTTTAAATACCTGCGTTTTATTGAAAATTCTATCGGGCGCTATTTGACTTTCTAAAAAAAAAGATATATAGTACCATAGCTGTGTTTTTCCGAGATTTCTGCCCGTGCTTACCGTACATTTTAAGTGCTTTTTTAAAGCCTGATTATATTGGGCGTTAAATTAACGATATATATATGCTGTATTTTATTGGGAATTCTATCGGACGCTAATTCACTTACTCAAAAGAACGATTTTTTTTAATCAATGTTCTTATAACATTTAATTTCGGATGTTGGTACTAGTGATATTATTTGACAGCAGTTGAATTTAAACAAATAAAAAATTTTTTTTTTGTAAACGACAAATAATACGTTGTTCTATACTCCGGTTCCATTTTAAACTCATATTCAATTTAATAAAATTTAAAAAAAAATCTGTTATAATTTTTGTGTAAATAAATTTGACATTTATTTTGGTTTTATTAAAAAACATGCAAGGCCGCGAATTTATAAAAAACAAAGTTTTGATTTGCATCATCTACCTTCTGGCAGATGTCGCTTAGTACATATTTTCTATCCATCGCTAATTTAGCGCCCAATTTTATCCGGCGCTAATTAAGAACATATAAATGTATGGTAAGCACCGATAGAATTCCCAATAAAATACAGCATTATTATCCCTTATCTATATTATTTAAAATAAGGTATTTTCTTCAGTTTCAAATTTCCTGATATTTATTTAATAGAACTCCCCAAAAAATTGTTTAAAGTTCGTTAGATTATACACGTACTTCTCTCTGAATAATGTTTTTTTTATTTTTCTAAATGAAATAATTTTTTGAATTGTATTGAAAGTCGTAGGAACGGAATGCAGAGTGGTCTGATCGAAATTGAATCTTATTGCGAATTCAAAAATCTTTAAAAAAATTCAAGAAATACCTTCACCATTAATATTTTTGTACCGCCAGACTATCGGGAATATATCGCCTAGTTCATTATATATTAAAAAGGATACATTTTTTTTGTTTAAAAATTATCTTGAACATGAATATTAAATATTTGTACCTTTTTTTGCGATATGAAATACTCAATCTGAAAAAAATTTTAAAATTTCCTGAAAAACTAAGAATTCACTTAAGAAATCACCAATAAATGAAGTTGTTTTTATCTTTCGTATAAAATTTGCGCAGGAAATTTTCAAGAGGTACACTCATAAATCTCACGCTTCCGAATTTTTAAATATGTGCGTATTTTAACAAAAGCAAAAATCTCATGTTATTATTGTATTATTAAAAACTTCTTTCTCAAACATGATAAAAAATATTTACAAGATAAAAAAAAGTTTTTATATACCATGTTTTTAAATTTTCTGTTGAGTCATATAAACTTGACAAATGCTATGTATTAATAAATAGTTTTTTAAAATTTTTGTTCCGAACTAACTTTCAATACAAAACAAAATTTACTGAAAATAAATTCAATTTTGCTTAAAGATGGCTAAAAGTATTAAAAGAATGCATTGTCATCGTGTTGTGAGATATTCTAAAAGTTTCACATATCTAGCTATTCGGGAAGTTAGTTAAAAATCGATTGCAAGATTTCTACCGGACAAACAAACAAACAAGAAAGCGAGTTAAAAAAAACGTGGTAAAATAATGAAATACTATTTGGTTGTTACATTTAAATTAAAAAAAAAATTTAAGACACCCATACATTTACTTCCATTAAAATGTTAATCGTCTTTCCTTGGCAACATAAATTTTCCAATTGTAATATTTGTATACTATGTTCTTCCCTATTTAAAATGGGATTAGTAGATCAAAATAAATGATGACGAATAAATCGATTTTACGCGATTTAACGTATGTACCATTTCTTGCGTAAAACCATCGGTTCTTAAAATTTTTTTTCACGACCCCATCTTTCATCAGTAGATTTTTCACGACTCCAGGTATTAAATATGAAGGAATAAAAAGTGTTATTATTTATAACGAAAATATGACGAAATACTGTGCATTTGTCAAATAACATATAAACTGAAATTCATGTGTTTGACTTTAATTTTCACAATTGTCGCGACCCCTGCAATACGCTTCGGTATCCCATTTGGGGTTGCGACCACAAGTTTAAGAACCGACGCCCTATGGCAGATATTGGGCAGAAAAAAGGTTAAAACTAACTTATAGGCTTATTTCTTTCTCGACTATCCTTGTACCGATTTGGTTGAAATTTAGCACAATATTACCTATTTAGTCAATGTATGAAAAAACTGGTATACAAGCTCTCAAATTAAATCCGAAAAGCCATAAAAAATGACAAAACTTTCCGGTCACTGGCTTTTGCTTTCTTACTTATTTTCCCTTCGAAATTTTGAGTTATCTTGTACACGGGCGGAAGGACATGCACAAATAGCTTTGATTCTCTAACCATATATAGCCTCAAAATCTTTCTCCAATGATTATTTCTATACTTTACACACTTAGTAACAAAACTAATACACCTTTTGGTAGTACCTACCATAGGGAATAAAAATAATATTTAAGAAGTTGCTAGCAGTAATTAATGAATTATATATTTGTTCAGTATTCATTACTATAGTAAAAACTACTTTTTCTTTGAAATTGTTTGTGCCAGATGTAAAACTGCAGTGTGTACAACGTGAATCTCGTAATAGCTAAGGAAAAGGCAAATATGCAATACTAGACTTTTGGATTTTGGGACGATTGTATAAAATTGTAGGAAACTACTGAATCGAAAATATTTGAAAAAGGAAGACATCTCTGGAAATTGTTTAGATGTGTTCATTCTGTTAATTGAAATACCGTGCCAACTATACCCTTTTCGATCCAAGACTCTGATTTTGTCATCAATTCGCCAGTCTCCATTTCTCTGTAGATTTTCAACGGTTTGATTTGGGAGTTTTTAAATTTTACTGCAGAAATTTTTCTAGATAAATTAATTTAAATTCTACCGCAGAAGCAAATTTGTTTAAAAAACCTGCCACTATAACTTCAACAAGTAACAGAAACTTTAAATTAATTTCTATGAATTGTTCTGCATATTGGTTTTTGTTCTAAATATCAAAATTTCACAATTACCGAACTCATTCCCTGACTATATTTAAAAAAAGGAAATTGCTTGACATTCGAGTAAAGACTAATTCACATCACCGAGGCATTTAAAAATATCCTAACTGTGCTAATGCGTTAGTTTAATTTAAATGGATATGTAATAGAAGTAATACCTGGTATATCTCATTACATATATGTAGAATATAGAAATGGTGGCCGGTCGATTCAACTCAGGCAATTCGACAAGGCACAATTTAACTGGGCAAAATTTGATTCCGACCCTTCGACTGGGACAAATCGACTAGGCACAATTTAACTCGGCACAATTCGAAGCGAACAATTTGACTGTAAAACAAAAAAAAGTGGAATGGAATTTCTAAGGGATCTGTCGCGGAGTAAAAGAGAATTATATATCCCACACAAAAGGAAATATAAAGATCTTTTAGAACGGGTATCAAATAAGATCAACAATTTCTAATGAACAATTCAATGTATATTTATGTATTTTAATTTTTTTGAAGTGAAACTTCTTTTGGCGCATTAGAGTGATTTTTCAAGGCCGTCACGTTTTCAGACGATTTCATGACGGTTACATTGCAAAAATCTTATTATATGGACGTCATAGACGTTTACAATATTCGACAATATTGTTTGAATGAGGATTATTTCCGTGGAGGACCAAACAGTTCTACCTCCCACCGCATTCGCGCTGTGAACCATACAAGTTTTTGATCTCTTTATATATTGGTCGTACACGATTGGAATATGCGACACAGTTGTGGAGGTTTTTATGCCGATTATTTCCGTCGAAGGCCCAATAATTCTATCTCCGACCGCATTAGCGCATCAGTCACAATATGTGAATCTTTTCAACTTTTTATATAGAGGTCATACACGATTACGATGTTTAGCAAAGTTTTGGAGGTTTATACGGGGAATATTTCCGCAGAAGATAAAATAGTTCTACCTCTCACCCCTTTGGCGCTGTATTCAATAAGAATTTTTAAACTCCTTGAATTTTTTATACAGAAGTCATACACGATTACAATGTTCGCGTTTGACCTCAATATACGAACTTCAAAAGTTTGTATTGACTTAAGCGTTATCTATATCAAGTGCATAACATCATATACTCTCTACACCATTGCTGGAACTAGGATTAATGGTATTTTTGTAGATATTTAAAAAATATGGAATCAATAATATATGTCACATTGTTAAGTTACCATGGAGCTACAGTGTCTCTTTTTCTCCACAGTAGACAAATAACTTGAAGGAATTGTAAAATTCGAAGAAATAAATTGAATATTGCATTTATATTAGAAATCTTATTTTTAAAATAGAAACCTTTTACATACTATACATGTAATCAGAGAATGAAATTATCTTCTGAAAATTCTCAAAAGAGAAAAAATCTTGCTATAATTATCTCCCTTTCATGATATTATCGCAATACCATATTTTTCGTATGCTCATACATATCATGCACATCAAGTTGTCATGGTGATGTTTATCAACAAGATTTAAAACCGAACGATAATTCAATAAATGCTTTGTTAAAAAAAACAATTATTATTTGATAAATATCTTTTGAGAAAAGTTATCATTTGATAAATATCTCTTGAAACAATCTACATAGATACAAAAGTATTAAAAGAACAGGCAACATATTATGCGAGTACAAGCACCACAAGACACATATTATAATTATATTCGATAATTCATACGACCTATATATAAAAATGAATTTATCAATTGATAATATCCCTCTCAAAATATCATACTGACAATAATCCTCAGTAATAATTATCATGCGATAAATTTAATTGTGTGATAAATTGAATTGTTTTTACTCTATTGATAAATATAAAATATATTTCCCTCTGAGTAAAATCGTTGTGTAAAATATTCACAGAGATGTTTATTATTGTGAAGAAAATAACAAAATGATAAATTTCATTCTCTGCATATAATCGCTTTCTCTCTCTCTCTCTTTTATAAGATCGCCAAAGAGTTTCACTTCTATCACGCGCACAGAGTTGCACCCGCGGTTTTTTTAAACAAAAGTGTGGAAACACAAAAATACGTCTGCTTCACTCACAGATCTAAACAAACTCAACATAGCGGCCTTTTTGATTTCTTTTGTGAGTTTAAACGAAATGATCTTCACAAGTTTGGTCTTCTAAAAATCATTTAATAGTAATATGTTTATAGTCTTCGACTTCCGACACTGAATGCATAATTAAATACCTCAATAGACCGGTTCACATAATTTAGATTGCTGCTAAGTGCAAGATCAGCGTTAGGGATGGAGCTATATTGCGGCTTATAGCAGTACAACAAAAAGTTGTTGGGCTAATAGAAGATGGGACTCTTCTGATGATCAAGACTGGCTAATGCAGTTGCTTGTTGCCAAGTCCAAAGTACAAAAAGTACATGGCGGTCCTTCAAGGGCACATCTGGGAGTCAACCAAACTGGCGAAAGTACGGGAACAGTTCTATTGGATAAATTCGCGAACTGTTGTTGAAAGATTGTGTCTAAAATGTAACATATGTGCAGCGAGCACAGCACCGCAGAGGCGAGCTAGGCCAGCAATGAACCAATATAACGTTGGCGCTCCATTGGAACGAATTCCAATTGTTGTAGCCGGACGCTTTCCTCAATCTAAACAGGGAAACGGATAAGTTTAGGTTATAATCGACTAATTCAGCATTACCACTATGAATCAAAAGCTGCCGCGATGACGCAAGTGATTGTCGGCAATGAGTTAGTCGGTCCGGAGTTCCATTGGAACTACATTCGGACTAATGTAACGTGTGTCCTAAACTACACGCTTACTTATATTTTCAAACCTACACGGTAACATGATTGAAATCATCTGCGTGGTCAACTTTTGCGAAAACCGCATGGTTTTAATAAATTCCTTCCATAAAATTCGATTCACCACATATCCGTGGTGGAAATAAGTTGAAAAGAGAGTCCCCGCTGAGACAACGAAAGAAGAGATGCAAAGAAGAATGCGAAAAAGTCGATCGTGTACTATTCTGATTGGCAGGATAAAAGATAATACAAGAAATACCGGTTATGGTTTTAGACTGGAGAAAAATTTTTACGAACGGGAGATGAAAGAATCAAGAAAAATTTTGTGGATGAACGACAGTCTGGTTTGGATAATCACGGTAAAAAGGCTGGTTTCAGATCTAGATTAGAACACAGCGGGTTTATTTTCTGAAAAAAAAAAAAAAAATGGAAAACACAGGTGGAATCTAGAAAGGAAAAGGAAAAAAGGAATATTATAAAGGAAGGAAAAATTTTAAAAGATATTTAGAAGAGTAAAAATAGAAAAAAAAAATTGAATTCAGTAAAGTGAAGTTTGGGGAAAATCGGGGCGGAAGTTTTGAGGGAAAAATTAGGGAAATGTGGAGTTTTTTTTTGATACAAGAATGATATAGATCGAAAATTGCTTTTTTTGTTAGAAAGCCAGAAAAAAAAAATGAAAAGTTAGTTTTTTCAAAAAAAAAAAAAAATTAAATAAAAATTCAAAAGTCAAAAAGGGAAAAAAATGGTGGAAAAGTGTAATAATTAAATATGGATTAAAATCAAAAAAAAAAAAGGGGGAAGAAGGGTTCAAATAAAGTTAAATGAATGTAAAATTTGGACAAGGGAAACGGGGGGGTTTTAAATAAATTTGGTCATAATTCAAAAAAAAAAAAGAAAAAAAAAAAAAAACAAAAAAATCAAAAATAAAAAAATTTGGAGTCAGTAAATTTAAAAATGGTGGATCCATCACAACTCTACTGCCATCATTAACACCAACACAACTCATTTTGGGGTAAAACAACAACAGTAAAGAATTCATCATAAACCAAGTAAAAGAAATCCTTACGCAGTATGCGGGACAATTTTCTTTCGCTTGGCTCTATTTTTTTTTGAAATCTTCATTAAGGTACTGTAATTTAAAATTTATAAAAAAAAAAAATTCCAACAAATTAAAAACATAAATTTTAAATTATAAATGAAAAAAAAAAAAGAAAAATTAAGATGAACGAGGAATTTAAAACAATTTTAGGAAAATATTGAAGGTTAATAAAAAGAAAAGAAACTGATTTGAAACGTAAATATAAGCTTTAAGAAAAAAAAAAGGAAATGTATGAAGACTAACGAAAAGCGAGAGAACGAAAGAAAGGATGACAGGAAAACGCTCGACGAAATTTTGTTCTCGTATGGTTTCTTTTTAACCAGAAAATAATTCATTTAATTTGTAAGTAAGAAAAAGAATAACTTAAATTAAAATTCAGTAATTTCAACTTATCTTATTACGCGGAAACTAGTGCGTTCTCCTTAGCATCATTTCTTTTCTCCCTTCGCCCATTTTATTTTGGTAGTTTGGCAATAAGATAATACATATAAGACTAAATTTTTGTAACAATGATTTGTAATTTAGATTACAAAAAACAAAAAAAGAAAGAAAAAAAATACATTTTTTTTTAACAGAAAATACAAGAAAGATGTTAATTCACAAGGAAGAAGAAAATTAAATTTATACTAGAATAAAATTATGTTTTGAATTTGAAGGAAAGGAAAGCTTTTTGTTTTTTTTTTTGGGTTTTAACATAAAATCAGCATATACTTTCATTCTAGGAGTGGGCGTCCGACGGGTTTTAATATCGTTATCTTAGAATATGACGATTATTTGTTAGGAAATGCCTGAGAGAGAGAGGGACATGTGAGTGACCTGTGCGAGAAGCATAACAATGAAGGGTCCATGCTCATTTATAGGGGCGAGTATGGACATACGGGGGCCGGCATTCTGCTGTCGGTCCATGCGGGAGGAAAGTGCCCTAAAGTCCGGTTGGAAATAACACCTTTGCCAATCGGCCCCGACATGCCTCGCAAGGCTTTCGCGAGCGGTTGGTCAGGTTCCGGTGACCACCGAACTAACGAACACTCCCTTTATTCGGTTGTTTTCGCCACAACCGAATTCTCCTTGCTTGATAGCTTATGCTATCCCTATAACATCTAAACGACATTAATATTCATATGCACGCATAAAAATGTGTGTGTAATTTGATGGTAGATGGTGGTGAACAACGACCCACCCCTCCGGCGAGCTAGCAAGCGCAACTCAGCTTGGCGTGCAGCGTTTCAGTTGTTCACATAAGCTGCACCATCTCATATCTTCTCCTCGCTAGGAAGAAGATATGCCGTAAGGATCATCAGGGGACTTACATTCTTCGTAAAAACCCCATATGTAAACCCCGCAGTTACACTAAGAACGCAACTTTGAGTTAACTGAATTCCTGGAAGCGGGCCAATTACTGGGAGTACATAAAACCAGGAAAAACCAACATCCGCAATCCGATGGAAAAATGGAACGTTTCAATCGAACTCTGAAGAAACGCTTGTCAAAGGTGACAAAGTTGGATCAAAGCGAATGGGGCTAATACATGCCACATTGTTTCTAATGGCATACAAAACTGCAGACCACGGCAGCACACGCTTCATCAGAAATATTATTTGGTCCCAATATACGGTTTCCGGTGGACATAATATTTGGCAGACCCGAAGATAACAAAATGGAAGTTAATGACTACATCGGCAAGCTGAAGGATCGTTTAGATGAGATACATCACTTAGTGGAGGATCGGATAAAGATTGCTAGCGATCGGTCGCAAATAGCTGTGGAAGCCAGAACAGTGGCTTGGAATGCTCTAGAACCCACAACGAAAGATGTCAGCTAAATTCATGTCCAAATGAAAATGTCCATATATCGTCCTAAAAAGGATGAGTGTCGTTGTCCGAAGATCTCCACGTAAGAAATGAAAGTATGTAGTGATTATTAAGAAAATGTGGAACATTCCTAATATGACAATTAAACACGACTGAAGATTCCACGAAAAATACATATTCTAACGAAAAAATAACATACAATCCAACTGTCACAATTTTTGATGTGTTTCTTAAAGTAATCCCCGACTAAACTTAGACCAGTACAGTTTGAATCAAAGATCGGCGAAGTCAACGTGAATTAATAAGCCTAGTGCATTATATTAACTTTCTAAAACTATAAATTCTTTAATAATTTTTAGACAGAGTGATTTTCCATCTATATTTCACTCTCACAATAATTTCACTTGCGCGTAATTAATTAATTAAAAAGGAATAAATTAGAATGTTTGGTGGTTCTCGAAAACCACCAAACATTCTAAGGAAACAAGAAAAATTTATTTACATTTGTTTTTGACATTTCTTGAATTTTATAGAAAACACGTTTTAATGCAGACTGAGAACCTTCTCGAATTTAAAGCGATGAGTATATAAGGAAGGAACATTTCGATTGTACGAGAAATTTCGGAAAATTTGAGGTTACACAAGGAAATTTCATTGCATTATAATTTCGATATTGTGCGAGAAGTTTCGGTGGGATATAAGAAATTTCGAAGTAAATAAACAATTAAGAAATATTTTAATAATGGACACTTTTCTGCGTGTGTGGAATTTATCTTTCGCTGGAAATAAAACAGCCAAAGAGAAACGAATAATGGACGAATGTGCAGCGAAAGATCTAGACATTAACGCATTTGATTTTAGTGATATTTTAAGCAAAGCAACAAACCAAGAAGGTGCCAACAACAAAGACAGTGCGCAAACAACTGAAAACGATAAGTTCGAGAAGTATATGACCATGCTGATGAACGAAATAAAATCAACTAATTCCAATCTACAAGGCAAAATGGATTCAAATGCTTCCAGTCTAGAGAATAAAATAGATTCAATTACTGTAAGTCTAGAAAGTAAAATTGAAAACGTATCAGATATGCAGAGTGAAATGAAGTCTAGTCTTGAAAGCGAAATTAAGTCAAGCGGTTCTGGACTAGAAACCAAAATGGAGTCCAGTATGGGCGAGTTGAAAACCCAGGTGGAATCCAGTATTGCGAGCCTGGAAGGTAAAATGAAAAGCAATACTAAAGACCTAGAAAACAAAATTGCCACGGAAGTTACAACAGTTCGTCTTCCGCACGAAGGAACGTTAAGCAAAAATTGGATCAGAAATTAGAACAAAAAGTAGCAGAAATAGAAGCGTAAATAGCTGACATCAAAGAAAATAAACCAAATATTGATTCATCGGGTGGACGAATGAAGCCACCAATATTGGCCGGACAAACTTCATGGCCGGTGTACAAACGACAGTTAAAGCAGCTGCTTGTGCGACCGGCTGGTCCATCAAAGAAAAAGCCACAGCATTAATTCTGGCTTCGCGTGCAAATTCAGCAAATTTGTTGCGGACAATCTCACCGGAAAATGAGAAAGATTACAATTACATTGCAATGCAATTGGACAATCGGTTTGGGGACAACCACATGAAGGATGTATACAGGATACAGATTTCTGTGTTCTGTTGACGAGTTCATCAACAGAACACAGAAATCTGGAGAAACGTTCCAGCAATTAGCAGCGGAGGTCAAACGATTGGTATATGGTACATGTCCTATTCCGATTACTTGTGAAGATGCGGTGCGAGATGGCGGAGGAAGCGTCCGGGTTAGCAGAAAGCTCGCGCGACAAGAAATATTAGCGCTCGTTTTAGCATTAGAAGGTGCACAGAAAGCCACGAGGTCAGTCCCACAGATCAGGGCTGCTACAGTTGCTGAAGGGTCACCGCAACTAAACATAAAGGACCTGATGGAGCAAATCCGAAAAGATGTACTGCGATCGATCCAGAAAAGAGGCGACAAAAATATGCGCAGGAAAATAATATGCTGGGGCTGTGGAAAAGAGGAATATGTCCAACATAAGTGCCCGAACCAACCAACACAACAAAAAGTTTCGGCAAACGAAAAGGAGCTAATGTCAAGGGGGACAAGTTAGCTCCGAAAAATAATGTCTCCAGCATCGTTATATCTGTCTCACTTATGCAACAAAACAAGAACAGTCTAACGGTACAGGGACTAATTGCTGGTCATCAATGCAGAATTTTCATAGATACAGGCGCAAATAGATCCATCGTAAACAGGAAGCTCGTTAATAGAAAACACACGAGCAGAAGCAGTAACAGTGTTCTTCAAACGGTTACAGGGGAATCATCTCTTCTGGGTGAAGTGATTCTAGCATTGGGGCTAGATGAGTATGTGTTTCGACATACATTTTTAGTGGCTCATATAATGGACGATTGTATCATAGGCCTGGCCTTCATGAAGCAGAATGGAGTGAGCGTAAACACTGAAGATAGATTATTGCGACGTGGAAATGTTAGGTTCCCGTTAACGTTGGAGGAAGCGGATTCCAGGATCAAATCTACGAGACCAACAAGTTACGGCATATGTGAATGCTGTTGTAGAAGGGAAACGTACGAATGACATTGGAGTGACAACTAGAGTTACGGAGTTGTCAAAAATTAAGAATAAATCGAAAAGAAGGAGATCCAGTGTCTTAGATGCCCAAGGGGCTCTTAAGGAAACGAGTGCGAACTGCAGGCATGCAAACAAAGTAGTAGCTATCCGAGCATTGAGGATTGGAACAGAGAACGTTTCGGGCATCCAAAACTAGCAGGTAAAGGATGAAGATGTGGGACCAATACTTAAATGGAAGAAAAAGGGCCAGAATCCAAAATGGAGTGATATTGTAACAGGCAGTGATATGACAGAAAGTTATTGGGCTCAGTGGGACTCGCTGCAGATAGAAAATGGCGTCCTGAGGAGAAAATGGGATTCTCCTGATGGAAAATCTAAACTAATCCTGTTGATCGTGCCCAAGTTCAAAGTATATGAGGTACTTGGTCAAGTACATGTTGGGACTTCAGGGGGGCAGTCAGCAGAACAGTAACGAAGGTGCGAGAACGTTTCTATTGAGTACACTGGCAAGCTGATGTCAAAAGTTGGTGCAGGAATTGTGAAACCTGCACAAAAAGTGGAGGACACCAGAAAGAAACTGGAACTGCAGTGAGGCAATATGTTGACGCTGAATTGGAGCAAGACACGAGCGAACGGGATAGCACCGGACAGACTCCACCGGAAAGATCATCTGGACGGCCTATACGAGTTCCGGTGGACAAAATATTTAAGCAATCTGCAAGTGGCAAATGAAGGGCTAGTGACTACGCCAACAAGAAGGGCTCTTTGCACATGCTATCTCACAAGTTAAAATCCCCAAAGGTAAAAGTGAAGATGGTTTATCCGAGTCGGTTAACGAAGAATCACGGGACGAGTCCAAAAGATTCTGGTCGGGACGAACGGATTTAAGGAAGGGGTAGTGCATTACATTTCACTCTCACTATAATTTCACTTGCGCGTAATTAATTAATTAAAAAGGAATAAATCAGAATGCTTGATGGGTCTCGAAAACCACCAAACATTCTAAGGAAACAAAAATTTATTGACATTTTTTGAATTTTATAGAAAACACGTTTCAATGCAGATCCTTCTCGAATTTAAAGCGATGAATACATAAGGAAGGAACATCGTTGAAACGAGAACAGTTGAACTCAAACTTCACCAGTTCAATCTGTGTATTTCAAATAATTATTAAAGTAAAAATGGAAGATAAATTATTGGAAATAGTGATTGTGTATTTTTAAATCTGTGATAAATTAATTTTGTGAGAATTAATAATTGAAAGACAAATATTTATAAGACTAATTTTTAACGCAGAAATAACTGTAAAATAAAGTTTATACACTAAAATAATTTTTTGGTGGAAATGTTCCTAGTAAGCCGAATAAGGTTCTTACGGAAAGAAAAATTGGAAAATTTGCCCGGAAAATTATGAAATTCGGGAAAAACTGAAAATGCTTTTCTTCAGTGGTATTTTTGTATGAACGCGAGACAATACGCGTTGATTTGTGTAATTCTTTTTTGGTTTTGTTCGTTGTGGCCATGGAAAAGTTTTTAGCAAAAGAAAATCGGCACAATTAAAATTGAGAGTCGGAAAAATCGGAAAAACTGGAAAAATCACAATTTTTGTATTCATTCTCGATCACAACTGGCGATAGGACCGACATATTTGGTTAGTTCTTTATTTGTTTTATTCGTTATGCTCCGGGAAAGTTCTCATCAAAACAAAATTAGTCTGAGAATAATAAAAGAATTTTTGATTGTCATTGTATATTTTCCTTAATTTTTGTTAAAAAGAAACTTTTTTTTAAATAAGTAGGTTGTGCATGCAAAAAGAAAAGAAAAAAAACTGCTACAAAGATATGAATTTTTTCGCTTTTTGACCATTTTTGTTAAATTCTGTTTTAAAACAAATTAACGTTTGAAAAACAAAATTAATAAAAAGAAAAATAATTTTGGTCTTAAGTTTTTATATTTTCCTCAATTAAAAAAAAAGGTTTTTATAAAAAAAACATTACATGAAAAGAGGTGAGTTTTGAAGTGACAGGCGGTTATACAGTAACAACAAAGAGGATCAATTGTCCATTTTAAGTTGAATTGTGATTCCTCGCATCGCACATTGTGTCGCAATCGATAAAGTGATTAATCGCTTTGTAATGCCGCCAATAAGGCGGAGAAATTTATGCCGCAGAACTCGCAATGCTAAAAGTCAAAGGAATTTTCGATATAATCGAACTGCAGAGCAATGCGAAGAGCGAAATGATATTCAACGGAATCGATTATCGGAAACACGTTCAGCACGTAGACAAGAAGAAAGAGAAAATGCCAACGAAGATGATATGCCTCGAATGAGGCATCGTCGGTCAGTCGAAACCAATCGTTTCACAATGAATTGGAATAATCGTGCACGAAGGCAAATATATGTTGCGTTGAATATTGATCGTGCTGCATTCCCTTATAATGCGATAATTGATTATAGTGCAGACCAATCCGTTGCTATTGGATCGATGAGTGTTTAATGCCCACATTGTAAGGCATTGAAATACCCATGCATTGTGTTGCGCAATTGGTCTAGTCAAATTGGCGCTATTGGTACCGACACAAGATCAACTGCGCTCATTGGTTTCTGCCACCGCTGGGTGCAGACTATAAATTTCACGACATATTCGATCGCCATGACATCAAAGCGAGAGTCTTCTAACAGAAATTGAAATCACTGATGGATTTTATTTTGAACCACCGCGAGTTCGGCCAGACGCGCTGCTGGATCTATTTAGTGGAGTGGCAGAAACGCGGATTGCCACACGCACATGTTCTCATTTGGTTGATCGAGAAGATAAAACCGAATGAAATCGATCATGTGATATCAGCGGAAATTCCCGCTGAAGAAAAAGATCCAGGCTTGCATAACGTTGTTACTAAGAACATGATTCATGGCCCCTGTGGAACATTTAATAAGAATACTCCATGTATGGTCGACGGAAAATGTTTGAAGCGTTAGCCACGAGCTTTACTAGCAGAAACAATTACCGGAAATGAAGGTTATCCTCTGTATCGTCGCCGATCAACTGCGGAAAATGGAAGATCAACAATTGTATAAGTGATTGAACAGGAAATTGAAGTTGATAATCGTTGGTTTGTGCCGTATTCGCCATTGCTCTTGAAGATATTCAAGGCGCATATCAACGTCTAAACTTGCCATTCCGTGAAATCCATCAAAAACATCTGTAAGTATGTGACCAAAAGAAGTGACATGGCTGTGTTTGGAGCTGCTGCTGAGAATTCCAACGATGAAATCAAATGGGCCGCTATGTGAGCAGTAACAGAGCCATTTGGCGCACTTTTTCATTCGCCATTCGTGAAAGACATCGCAACGTTGTTCATTTGTCCGTATATCTGGAAAATGGTCAAAGAGAACACTTCACTGCAAAGAACGCATTCCAACGAGCTGATCGACTGCTATCTACAACATTGACCAGTTGTTTTAAAATATGCCGGAACGCTGCTATACTCCAAAATGCCAATATATTATACTTGGAATAAATCGGCAAAGAGCTTTCATCGACGGAAACAAGCCAGTACCAGGTTACCCACGTGTATTTTCCACCGATGTATTAGGTCGCATTTACACAGTCCATCAAAGCAACAACGAGGGTTTCTATTTGCGTTTGCTATTAGTCAACGTTCGTGGCCCAATATCATTCCAATATCTATGAACTGTTAATGGTGAATTGTGTGGCACATATAAAGAAGCCTCTCAACGTTTGCGATTGTTAGAAAATGACGCTGGGATTACACCGTCGAAGATGCTGTGATTCCGTCAAATGTTCATCAAATAGGAACATCGTTTTCGATAATTATCTCAATATGGTTCCCATCTAATCCGATTGATTTGTGGACCGAATACAAAGAAGACGGGTCTGAAGATATTTTGCATTAGATGCGTACAAGAACACCAAATCCAGATTTGCAACTGAGCGAGAAAGTTCAGAACGAGGCATTGATATTAATTGAGGACATGCGCTTGATGATATTGAACAAGGCATTACCTCAATTAGGCATGACTGTGCCAAGTCGTACGATGCACAACGCATTTAATTAAGAGTTCAAACTCGAAAAAAATATGATGCGATTCATTGAGAAAATCAGAACGAACTATCCTTCAGCTGTTTAATTGGTAACAAAAATATGCCTGCGACACTATTATGAAAGTTGTGAACGATGGAATCGGAGGGGTTATCTTCTTGGATGCTTCCGCTTGAACTGGAAAAACTTTTGTGATCGCATTGAGTTTGTCAACGATTCGCTGAGAGAATAAAATTGCGTTGTGCTTGCTTCCTCACGAATTGCAGCTACATTATTGGTAGGCGGTCGAACAACTTATTCACCACTCAAGTTGCCGTTAAATATGCAAATCAATAAAACCCCAATGTGCAACCATTCGAGGAATGTGATGTACTTTCGAGGTATGTGATTTTCGCCAAACATTGCCAGTGATTCCACGGTCAACGCCATCCCATGACTTTAATGCATGTTTGAAGTCGTCAGTTTTGTGGAAACATTTCAAGAAACTCAAATCTTTATACATATATAAAACAAAGTCGTGTTAGCAACACCATTTATAACTCAAGAACGGCTGGGCCCATTTTTATGATGTTTGGTTTGTTGGATTTGTCTCCGCCCAGAATAGCAGAATAACTATTAAAACATTGGAAAAATTCACGAAAAAAAAGTTGATCAAGAAAATTCATTTTCTCATACATTTTGTATGGAACGGCTTTTTTGATGATATCTCGAGAACCGATTGACTCATTTCGATGAATTTTTCGTACTGTTCGTCTCGGCCTCGAGAAGTTTCCTCGGGCATTGGAAAAGTAAGAAAATCACAAAAAAGAAAGGGAAGAAAATTAAAAATTTTCATTAGAAAGAATGAAGTAATCTATAAACCACAAATCTTTTATTTTGCAACGCACTTCCTATAAGATAATTGTAGCAAGGGACAGCATAAATAGTCTTATGGATTTTGGACTAAAGAAAGAATGAAAGAAAGAAAGCAATCCGAGTTTTTTTTAAAGTCAGTTTATGTAAAGAAAAACCACGTGTTTCCTTATACTTTTAGGAGCCAATATGATTTTCCCAGAACTTTTCAAGAATTGGTGCATGTATAACAAGCATTTATCATAGCCACGTGTGTTTGCGTAAATAGGAAAAAAATTTTTATTACGTGTATTTCAAATATTTTAAGTGTTAGTTCCTCTATGAATAGCCATTCTTATTATGTACAGAAGCTTTGGAATTGCTTATTAAAGCTAAATTCATATTTATCTCTGTTGCACTAACGTGATGACATCTAAAAAAATCTAAAAAGATGACAGCTTGAATTTACTGAGAAAAATCACACGTACATTGTATTTAAAAAATGGGTGCAAGCAAAATTAGCATATTTATACAAAAAAAGCAAAAAAAGGGAAGGTCACTCATCAGTTTTCATTGCCATTGAGCTAGCCGTACAGACGTGCGCCGCGATTTATCAACATTTTTTTCGAGTTTTCACCAATTTTCATTCAGTTTTCGACGGTTATGGGCATTTGAGTTCGATTCAATTAATTCTCTTCAAGCGATTTTTTCTGAAATTCATCAGTCAACATTGATTTTAAAGATTCGTTGGTATGTCTGTGGAATTCTATTTTCGATCGTGATTTTTAAACGGTAAGTTGTCTTTGAAGATATTCACTTTGTGAGGTTATCATATTTCAATATCTAATTTTGAATTGTGGAATTATTTTTCCAGTGTTATTTACAATGCTGCCAGTCGAAAAATCTAATCTTTTACAAGGAAGCCGTAATCCAATTAGACTTCGGAGTATTACGAATCAATCCACTGCATATGAACAAGAAATCGCACGAGAAGAGCACCGCGTTAGAATGGCCGACTTTGTGCTTCACAAACACAAGAACAATGAGAGGAAGTACGTCAAGCGGCTCAGTTGGCAATGAGAAATCGTCGAGCTTATCGCACAGATCAACAACGTGATAATCTTCGACTCAAAGGAAAGGTAAGGAAGTTCTCATTCCGAGAATTCCGATGATCCCAACCGATATGCCATTCGAGATTCAACGAATTCAATTTCCGATCAACAAACTACAAGGCCAATCCTTGAGTGTTTGTGGCTTGAATCTAGTAACTGAATGTTTCTCTCACGGTCAATTTTACGTAGCATGTTTACGTGTCGGTAAACCATCCGCTTTGGTCGTTCTCGCACTTGATAATAAAACGAAAAATGTCGTATATCACAAGGTACTTCAATGAAGGCAATCGATCCGGGTGCAACCCATCCAGCAAATAGTTAACACAAAGTAGTGCAACAATGCTACGCGAATCATTTCGAATCGCTTCAAGAAAGCAAATGCCTTGCTGCCATTTGAATTACATTCATTTCAATGTAATTAAAATACATTTCATTTTGATTTTTGTACATTTATTGAACTTAATTCATTTTGAGTATTCGGTTTTTATCGTAATAAAAAACTGAATTTAATTTAGCTAATAAGTCAGCACAACAATTATTGATTCTGAGGCGGTAGGAAGTTCGCCGGGTCAGCTAGTTAAGTATAAACATGCGTGTCGACTTGCAGAACGACCAGTCTGGAAAAGCATTTTCAAAACAATTACTGAACATTGGCAATGGCAAAATCCCAGTTGACATTTCGACTGGCTGCATTATATGCCCGTCCATTTTTGCCAGTTCACCGAATCAAAGACCAAACCCATCCGAAAGGTGTTCCCAAACATTGTTCAAAATTCCAAAAATCATGTTTGGTTGAGTGAACAGCACGTTATTGGCTGCGAAAAACATTGATGTAGACGATTTGAATTTCAATATTCAAACTGGCGAATTGTTGACCTACAAATGGTTCGATTCCGTTAGTAGCCAAGATGATGTCGTCAACTATCCAACCGAATTTTTAAACTCCTTGGAGTTGCCCGGATTGCCGCATCACAATCTCCAATTGAAAGTCTGATCGGTAGTTATAATGTTGCGAAATATCATCCAACCGCGTCTTTGTAATGGCACCCGACTTGCGGTGTAGAAACTGATGAACAAAGTCAATGAAGCAACAATTCTTAGAGGAAAGTACAAAGGGGAAGACATTTTGATACCACGCATCCCAATGATTCCGACCGACGTGACATTCGACTTTAAACGTTTGCAGTTTCCGGTGCAACTTGTATTCTCAATAACAATGAACAAATCACTAGGGCAGTCATTGAGTGCTTACGTTATTAACCATGAAAATCCATGCTTCTCGCATGGACAATTATATGTTGCCTTTTCCCGTGTCGGGAAACGATCAGCTTTGTTTATTTACGCGCCAGACATCAAAACAAAAAATGTCGTGTATCATAAAGCATTGCAATTAACGAAATGGTAATGTCAGAGCAAACCAATTGAGACAGTTTTTTTTGTTTTGATTGTTTGCTTGAACATCGATCTTGTAATCGAAATCGAAATGTAAATAAAATAGATCCAGTGAAATTTCAAATTAAATGGTAGAAAATAACATAAATAAATAACATGAAATTCAGACTTAATTCAATTGTGACCTACATTTTGGAACAAAACCTCATGGCTTCAAGTCAATCATATTCCAGGCACATCACACATTTCCAGCATTTCGGCGGTGTACTGGCAATAGAATTCATCTCTCATGTAAAATTTCGCATTGACATACGTATAAGTGTACTCACATGGAATATCCATGGCCACAATTGTTAATACAATATATGCAATTATCACTCAGAAATACGTTTTCTTTCCTCATTTTTACTTTGTGTACACATTTTCAAAAGCTTTTTACAAATCCACAAAACGATTACAAACAAATTTATTGTAATTTGGACAGGACGACGTCTGTCGGGTCAGCTAGTTGTAAATAAATTACAATTCCTATTGACAGTCAAATATTTCGAAGAATAAATTTTCTAAATAAACTTTATGTGCCAAGTCAATGTGTTATTTTTAATATTCGTAGTGGGATTATAACAATATTTACACTGAAGAAATTATTGTTTCTCAGATAATCAATAATGGCTAAATCATTATCTCGAATAGATATTACCACAGAGTAAGTAAACAGAGAAACCAATTTATATAAAATTTGTGTACCCTGTGTTTTCCTATCCGTGTGTAAAAAAAATCCTTAAAGTTATCATAGTATTTTATTGGAGGGTTTTATACAGGGTGAAACAAAATGAACGTTGTGGTATACAGTGATGTTTGCCGCTATTCAATAATTGAGATCTTTTCACTTCCCCAGTTTAATTCAAAGTGCTTCATTTTATCATTATCAGTTAGATGTCAAAAGTCATCTACTCCAAAAATCTATTACAATTCTTAACTTAATACTACAGTCTATTACACTCCTCCCTCTTTAATTTTGAATTCGAATTTGGATGTGGAGATGCTTTCATTTCTTCTTTCAAATAATAAAATTAAAATAATAAATTTACTTAATATATTTTATTCAAATGAGAAGTTATTGCTTTTTGTTTATGGCTTTTATTCTATCTATATGTCTTTTAACAATGTCACTATCTTTCAACTCACAAAAATATAATCTATTTTCTATAACTTCCTTAATTGTAGCATTCTCCCAAAATTATTTGTTATTTTTGTACATTTTCATTTGTACGTTTTGGCCTACTTCTAATTTTCTTGGATTGTCACCTCTATAATTTTTAATTTGCTTGTTATAACTTTTAACAGCTTTCTCTCCCTTTCCTTTATCATCATGATTGATATTTACAACCTTTCCAGGAGACAAAAGATCAAATCGTGTTCTCAACGTTCTATCAAAATGAACTTCTGCGGGAGAAATGCCTGTTGAGCAGTGCGGGGTAACTCGGTAACTAAAGGCCAATCTCCACACAGCCGACTCCTCTTCTGATAAAATTGTGGGACGCACTTATGCAAAATTTAGTTAAACAGAAAGGGAGAAACAATCATCCTACGAATTTTGTCGTCTTCTGCAGATATAATTTCCCCATCTGATTCTTCATCTGCCAGATGATTCCCCTCAAATGCAGATAAACTTGTTCATCTGATTTATGGGTTTTCATCTGCATTTGCATACTCTCACAATAATAATACACCATATCGTCGCACACTACCAAATTTTCTTATAGGAAGTTTTTCTATGACGAAATAATTTTCATGGTTTACGCAAGTTAAATGTTTAACTTCTATACGAAGTATATAAAAAATAAAAAAATTTGTTTTGCAAATCTTCACGTTTTATAAGATTCTAAATGGTTTGCAATCATTTTATCCAATGTCTGTCTGTCTGTATATCACAACAAATGTTGTGATTAACTAAGGACCACGTTCGCTCTGAATTTCCATATTCATATAGCTTTCTTTTAGAAAGGCTTTCGGAAGATAACGTGATTTGAACATATGTATAGAAGTTTCATCGTTTTGCAGTATAGCTTGTTTTTAGATGTGATAGGAACTTAAGCCTTATGATAAAGTCTGAAAAGACAATTTCGTACTACATTTTCCTATAAAATGGAAGGGAATATTCTTAATTTTCTCATAATATTATAAATTGTGTGGGGAGAGAACCGGATGTTTTTATTCGGTCAATCCTAGCGAAAATTGCAAAAGTCCATCTCTTTTTACTTTTCTGATTTTTCTCGTCAGAATAGGATGTCGGCTGTGTGCAGATTGGCCTTAAGGCTATTTTTCACCGTTTTCACAGAATTTTCTGCTTGGCTATTGTTTTGCGGAAAATAAGTAGGTGTTGTTCTATGTAATATTCCATTTGATTGAAGAAAATCTTTGTATATTTCAGAAGTAAAAACCGTACCATTATCAGATGCTATAATATCACAAAGACCATATCTTGCTAGAGTTTCTCTTATTTTATCCCTGGTAAATTCTGCAGTTGCACTTTTGGTTGCAAAAACTTCAAGCCATTTGGATTTTGCATCAGTTATCACGAGAAACCAATGATCCCACTTTGGTCCAGCATAGTCCATACGAATTCTTGACCATGGTCTATTGGGTAGTGGCCATGGTACTAATTTTGCCTTAGCTGGGTTGTCACTATTTTTCAAACACATCTCACAGCCTTTTGAAAGATCTACAATGTCTTCATTTATTCTTGGCCGCCAAAAATAGTTTCTTGCTATAGATTTGGTTTTAGCCATACCCATGTGAGTGGAATGCAGTTCTCTCAAGATTAATGGTCTCAATCTCTCCGGAACCACAACTTTATTTCCCCATTTTAGTGTATCATTTTCAGTACTTAACTCTCTCCGTCTTCTAATAAAAGGTGGATACTCTATTCCTTTTAACTTGTACAGTTTATCTAGTTTACCTGCCTCGAATACGTTTTTTAATAAACAGTCATTTTGTGTTTCATTTTTTACATCATCAAGAGATAATAACACTGGTTCACTTTCACCTAAAAATTTTATTTGTGTCTCTTCATTTTCTTCATATTCTATATTTTTTGAATTATTTAATCTAGATAGGGAGTCAACTATGTTTCTTTTACCAATTATATGTTTTATATTATAACTATAACCACTAAGAAAAGACGACCATCTTTTCAACCTTTCTGAAGCTAATACTGGTGTTTCCTTTTCTTCACTAAATATTCTTAATAATGATTTTTGATCTGTACGTAATTCAAATGATCGACCAATTCAATACTGCTTTAATTTTTTAAATGAATATACAATTGCCAGTGCTTCTTTATCTACAACTGAATAATTTAACTCGGCTTGGTTCAATTTGCGTGATATAAACGCAACTGGCCTTTCCTTGTTATTTTCAACAGTTCCTAACACTGCGGCTATACTATGTTTAGATGCAGCAGTTGGTAAGATAAGAGGTGCTTCAGGGCTATAATCCGCCAGTGTTATATCCTTAGCAATTTTGTTTTTGACAGATAAGAATGCTTCTTTGCATTTCTTATTAAAATTAAGTTTTTTTTTGTTTTTTCAGTAATTCATAAATAGGCACCATAGTTTCAGCTAAATTGTATATAAACTTTGAGTAGTAATTAACTATTCCAAAGAATGCACATACTTCACCTATATTTGTCTGTCATGTCTAGGAAGGTTTTTACTCTGTCCGTGTTTTTCGACAAACCTTTAGCATTTATAGTATGACCTAAGTAATCTATCGGGCTAACCATAAAGATATGGTCGAACGTCATGTTTAAGCTTCATAAACGCGGATTCCACCGTTTTACCCAATAACTTTTTCTGTTTACACCTTTCTCTAAACCTACTTATTTTACTCGGTTTTAATACCGTACCGATTATTCTAATTCTAGCTTCGTCATATTCCATTTGACGTTGATGTAATGTTTTGTTTGACCTTTGCAGTATATTATTATTAGACGAGATTTTAGTTGACGTATCGCGTTTCAAAATTTTAATGACAGACGGAGAATTTGGTTGCAATGATAGATCAGGACTCAAGGTCGGTTCTATTTTGATTGGTCCGGGGGCATTATTGGCAACCGGGGGTTCCCGTGTGTCTCTCGGTGCTTCTGTGCATTTCCCGGATTACATTTTGGGCACATCGGTAACGACACATCTTTTCTACCACAATGGTAACAATGACAACGTTGAGGTATAGTGCACTCGAAAAAACCATGACCAACATTGTCACAGTTCCAACACTTGAACCGTGATCTACCATTAGCGTCCATAGCTTCCAAGTGATTTTGGATTCCGTTTACCCGCATATTTTCGCTCGCATACCCTCGAATACTATTATCGATATCGGCAGGTTGAAAAAAAACTCATCCAAACTATCCATTCCTCATACTTGCAACGACTGACTCTTTGACAAAAATTTTTTCTTTTACCGATCTCTCAAAATTCCCGTTTTCTTCTGTTCCTTTTTTTTCTCTCTCTCTTTATTATTTTTTTTTCGAACTAGTCTTTATCCCGCCAATCAGAATATTCCACGTATAATTCTGTTTATTCCTCTTTGCCCCCTTCATTCTGTTTCCCTCAAGACTCTCTTTTCAACTTATTTCCACCACGGATATGAGGTGAATCGAATTTTCTGGAATGAATTTTTTAAAACCATGCGGTTTTTTTGCAAAAAGTTGACCACGCAGATGATTTCTATCATGTTACCATGTAGGTTTGAAAATAAAAGTAAGCGTGTAGTTTAGGACACACGTTACAACACAGATCCGTCAGGGATTGATCTATTAACCCGGACGTAACTGAAAAGCGTGTGGGTGGTTTGAGTGGTACATGGAAGCTTGCACTGCCCAACGTGGGGCTCGACCACACCCGAGAATAAGAGTCTCGTGCTCTTCCGACTGAGCTAGGCGGGCAACAAAATCAAAGCAACGAAAGAGAGAATTCAAAGATAAACAACCGAACAGGATTTGCATAACCCACTTAATTATTGCCTCAGGTCTTTACGCATGGTAAACCCCTATGGTTCTACCCTGCAAATCCTCGACTTCATAGAGGGAACCACCAATCGCACGAACAATCCGACACTTCAGAAATTTACGATTTAGCTTAGCATTGATGTTTTTTGCTAAGTCGCTAAGCCTGAAATTTCTTCGGTAAACTTCTTGTCCGGCAATAAGTCTCTTTATTCGGGTTCGACGATTATAAATCCACTCATGTTGTTGGTGTGCTTTCGACAAATTATTTTTGACGCGCTCGCGAATTAGTTCAAGCTGGTCTTTTTTGGAGGACACAACCAATTCACCATCGTTCAAACCATTCTGCTTACGCATCAGTTCGTAGGTCGAGCCATGTGTGATCATGTGGGAACCTAACAGAAGAAAATATGGATCAATCCCCGTAGAAGCATGGACTGTACTCCAAAAAGCACAACTGGTGCTTCCCAAGTTTCGATCCTAATCCCTATGATCGGTGCCAACATAAGAGCGAATGGCCGCCAGTAATGAACGGTTTACACGTTCCGATGCGTTAGCTTGTGGTGAGTAGATGGCTGTACGATTGTGTTTTATACCATACGCTTCAACCAATTTGCGAAATTCTTTAGATAAAAATTGCGGTCCGTTGTCTGAAGATATAATCTTGGGTACGCCGAATAAATTGAAGACGTTTTCCTCCAAGAAATCGGTGATCTGCACGGCAGACGCCTTACGTAGTGTCTTGAACAAAACAAATTTCGAAAATTTGTCCAAAACAACTAGGAGAGAGGTGTTATCATGCTTAGACCGAGGGTAGGGTCCTAACAGATCGATATATAGGTACTCGAAAGGTTTGTCAACTTCAATTTGTTTGCCCATTCGTGGCCTCAACACACTATTTGCAGCCTTAGACTCTTTACATACGATGCAACTCGCGATATATTTTCGTACTTCGCTAGCCATACCAGGCCAGAAGTATCTTTGCCGCAAACGATACAAGGTTTTGGTAATACCGCCGTGCGCAGCTTGTGGAGCATCATGCGCCAGGCGAACTAGCTTGTCCGTAAGGCTAGACGGAACCCATAGCTTCCAAGATCGATCTTCCTGAAATATATTGCCAGTGCTAAAGCTAGTCTTGAAGTACACATAGCCATCTCACACTTGCGTGTCAGGCAGCCTTTCCGCGTTGCTTTGCACTGTATCAATCAGGTCGAGATATTCCTTTGATTTAAGAGATTCAGAATCCAAGTTTATGCTAGGTGCCGAAACTATTTCTGTAATCGTGGCCACGTAAACACGTGAAAGCGCATCTGGCACCATATTTTCTGACCCTTTTCTGTGTTCGATGGCAAAATCAAAGGCTTGGAGCTTTAAGCTCCATCGAGCTAAACGTCTGCTCAAGTCGCGCTGACTCATGAGCCATTTCAAACTCGCATGGTCGGTGATTATTTTAAACGGCAAACCTTCGACGTAGGCTCTGAACTTCTTAACGCTCAACACCGCGGCGAAACATTCCAGTTCCCTCACGCTGTAGTTGCGTCGTGCTGAGTTCAGCTTTTGAAAAATATAGGCGATGGGTTTCTCATTGCCCTCGTCGTCGCTTTGCAGCAAAACACCTCCGACACCGGTCTTACTCGCGTCGCACTGTATAATAAAGGGTTTAGTGTAATCACGGTTGGCTAATACCGGGGTCGTAGTTAATGAAGATTTCAAGGCTTCAAACGCTACCTGAGCTTCCGCTGTCCAAACAAACTTGACACTCTTCTTCACGCAGTCCGTAATGGGAGACGACAAGGAGGCATAATTGGCAATAAACCGCCTATACCATCCCGTCATACCCAAAAATCGACGAACCTGTTTTGGAGTGGTAGGTGCAGGAAAGTCAAAGATTGCAGATACTTTATTTGAGTCGGTCTTTAAACATCCGTTACCAACGATGCAACCCAAATATCTAACTTCTCGCATGCAAAATTTGCTTTTGTCCAAATTTATTGTGACAAGCAACGTGCAATGTTTGCCAAAGGTTTAACGTGAGAATCAAAATCCTCAGAAGCTACCAAAAGATCGTCCAAATAGACGAAACAGTTTTCTCTTAACTCGACTGGAATTGCTTTGTCCATCAGTCTACACATTCTTTGAGGAGCATTACAGAGCCCGAATGGCATCACTGTAAACTGGTATAACGGTCTACCAGGCACGGTGAAAGCAGTTTTTTCCCTACTCTGTTTTTCCAACGATATTTGCCAAAAGGCGTCATTCAAATCAATACTTGAAATGAAACACGTCTTCTCAAGTCCACTGAGAAGGCCTTCTATATGTGGAAGTGGGTAAGCGTCTTTTTTCGTAAGGGTGTTCAGTTTCCTGGAGTCGAGGCAGAGGCGAACCTTTCCAGGTTTGCGCACCAAGACTACAGGAGAGTTCCACGCGCTGACACTTTCTTCGATGACCCCCAATTCCAACATGCGGTCCAACTCAGCATACATGAGGGCTTGCACCGAAGGGGAAACAGGGTAGTGGCGTTGCTTTACAGGCTCCCCGTTTCTACCTCAATAATATGTTCTTCTAAATGCGTTTTTCCTAAACCGACTTGGTTGAATGAAGGAAATAAAGTTAAGATGCTTTCAAGAGGCGCGCGTTGTTCCGAATTTAGCGCGTGTGTGTTGGGATCGTCAATTAACAAATAATCTAAAGTTTCATTTTTAGAAAATATAGTCGGAGCTATATCGAATTCCTTCCAAAAATCTACACCTAGATATACACTTTGGATAAGTCCTGGTACGACGTATAGAGAAAGTGTTTTTATAATGTTATTGTATGTAATTGGAATCACTATTTGCCAGTGCACAGGTTGAGCTTTACCATCAGCGGTCTTGACTGAGGTGGGACGACCAGTAATTAAAATTTGAGGAAATCTAAAGCGCCAGCGACTAGACAGGACACACTTGCGCCACTGTCTAAAAGGCCGAAAAGGGATTTGCCGTCGATTTCCACCTTAGCAAATGGTCGAACGTCATGTTTAAGCTTCATAAACGCGGATTCCACCGTTTTACCCAATAACTTTTTCTGTTTACACCTTTCTTTAAACCTACTTATTTTACTCGGTTTTAATACCGTACCGATTATTCTAATTCTAGGTTCGTCATATTCCATTTGACGTTGATGTAATGTTTTGTTTGACCTTTGCAGTATATTATTATTAGACGAGATTTTAGTTGACGTATCGCGTTTCAAAATTTTAATGACAGACGGAGAATTTGGTTGCAATGATAGATCAGGACTCAAGGTCGGTTTTATTTTGATTGGTCCGGGGGCATTATTGGCAACCGGGGGTTCCCGTGTGTCTCTCGGTGCTTCTGTGCATTTCCCGGATTACATTTTGGGCACATCGGTAACGACACATCTTTTCTACCACAATGGTAACAATGACAACGTTGAGGTATAGTGCACTCGAAAAAACCATGACCAACATTGTCACAGTTCCAACACTTGAACCGTGATCTACCATTAGCGTCCATAGCTTCCAAGTGATTTTGGATTCCGTTTACCCGCATATTTTCGCTCGCATACCCTCGAATACTACTATCAATCTCGGCAGGTTGATATGGTAAACTACTACCGAAATGAGATGAATTTATGTTGTACGGATGCGAAACCAGTTCGCGAGGAAAAGGTTGGCCACCTCTGATATATTGTTGGTGGTTGTACGAATAATTATTTGGGTCAAAATCATTTTTAAAGTCTTTGTATGGGAGATGAGAATCATTTTCTTGTCTGAAGCGGGAGTCTGGTATAAAGTTTGTTCTACCAGGTGAGTTACTTACACTGAATCCCTTACTGTTCCTAATTTGGCGAAAATCAGTGGTGCGAAACATTTCGTTTGTGGGTCTAAGTCTATCATTATCTAAATCAGTCCTATCATTTACCGAATCTCGTCCATATGAGAAATTATGTTCATTCGAATCATCCAATTCATGGATTGGTCATGTTGGGTTTTGCCAAGTTCATCTTGGTTCTCTTTCAGAAAGATGGCGTTCCTCTTTGCGGCATACTTCCTGAAAGCGACTCAGACTCATAGCAGGCATTACGAAAATAAGATTTGCTACTTTATTTTTAACGTTACCTCTCATAATGTCGGCCAATTCTATTTCCGTCATAGGAATTCTTAACCGATGGTATAGTGACAAAACTGAATCGTAAAAATCATCGAAAGTTTCATTATTGGATTGCTTCCTTTGTAACATCCGACGCATAATCTCGTGGTCAGTTATCAAGGCTCCTGAATTGATGTCGAAGGGCCGACTTTAGGCCATGCCAATCGATTTGGGGTTCTCTTTTCAGCAGTCGCCAATACCACTGCTCAGCCTTATCGGAGAGCAGGGTATGGAATTGGGTACAAATGGCGTACCACGAATTATCCCCACGCGATTGCATAGTTTCTACGCGGAATATGAACTCTTCCACCGACATATCTTGAGCCTTTCCACTGAACCTGAATCCCCATTTGTCGATTCGGGTAGCATGTCGGAGAATAGCGTGACGAACTTCCGAACCATTACGATTCGTGCCTGGGTTAAGATTTGAATTCCTACTTGGGCTACGCCTTTGGTTGTTATTTGGGTTAAAAGGCATGTTCGGATTCGGAACATGATTGGGGTCGACATGGTGATTATTGTTTGACGCTGAAATAGCGTTCACGTTATAATTTGGCTTTTGATTATTAGCACCATATGGAAGTGGTGGTGGTTTGCTGTTGGTTGACGTATTCTCTGAGGAACGTTCAAACTATATTTTTCGTTCAAATAATTGAAGTTAGTAGGCTGGTCAACGGGTTTGGGTGGAGCCACTGAACCTGGTGCTTGCGATGGTGCATTCAAGGTCATTCGCTTGATCTGATTGAGTAACTCACTCTGGATCTTTGCCATTTGACTACTCACAGCCGCCTCGATCATAGTGCCTATGTTTTCCGTGGAAGCACTTGGATCTGAAGGAGAGAGGAAAGAGGCGCCATCACTAGAACCCCATCGTGTGATATTTGTGTTTGCCCCACCTCTTCCTCGACCACTACGACTGCGAGTTGTCATTGTAGCAGAAGCCACGAATTTTGAAGCTTGTGGAAGATCCAACGAAAGCTGTGATTGGCTCCGCGTAACTCGAGATTCACCTTGACCGGTCAATACACCCACCGCAGCACCTTGAGCATCTGTATTTGACTCTGTCGACGCATTTGGTACAATTGTGGGGTTAATTTTAGGTGTTGCATCTGTATTTGTTTCTGCCATTCAACACACCAAAAAATTTACAAATAACAGATCAGATTAGGTTAGGTGTATGAGTGTAAGTTTTGATGGGACCTCAGAATAAAACCTAACGCCCAAATCTAATTGACACTCTGTCTAAGGAATGTGTGGACACACCTTAAGCTTCAAGAGAAAACCAAATTGCAATCACTGCAATCAAAACGCTCACGTTCACGTGTTGCCTCGATAGATACAAGCGCCCAGTAGGTACAGTCAAAATTCAGTATATAATAAAGGTCAAATCTGGTGTTTGAGGAATGCTTCTTCCGCAATGTTTTACTCTTTCATGGAATCACACAAATGAACAAAATAATAGGAAAATATAATAATAACAATAGAAAATTGTAACAATAAAAAAAATGTTGATAATAATAAGAAATGTTTAATTAATGAAAAAAGACTCCCCCACCAAAATTATATATATGGAAAAAAATATGAAGACAATAAAAAAATGTTCAAAATATAGTTTCCTAAAAATAATAAAATAATAAGTTTCAAATAAAATATTATAACCTAAAACTGAGCTAAACCAAAATAAAAACAATCCCGAAAATAATAAAAAGACTAAATCCAAGAACTAATAAAAAAAAACCAAAGCAAATTGAAAAAAAACTTATCTAATAAAATAAACAAAGCTTACTAAACTAAACTAAATTTTAATGAAACTAAAACTGAAATGAAAAAAAGCTAAACTTAACTGCCAAATTAAACTATACTTAATAAAGAAACTAAACTTGAAACTAGGCGAAATTACCTGAAGAATTAGAAAAAAATTTCCTCAAAATAATTCCAAAAGTCAAGGCTCCAAAGAAACTCAAATTTTCCAAAATTTAAATTTAAAAAAAAACCAATTTAAATTTCCCTTCAAAAATATCCGAAGAAACTTCTCAAAACTTTATCGAAATAAATTCGCTCAAATATATACATCGCACAATATAAATCCTTCAAACAAAAATCAAACGTAATATGACGTAAGAGCGAGAGAGAGAGACGAAACAAGCGGACGACACGAAGAAAACATACACGACATACAGTCACTAAACGAAAATTGGATGTTGATGTGTGGCCCGCGAACTGTACCCAGTCGAGTGATCGGACACCTGCAATAGCAACCAAGCCCGTAGCATGTGATCCGATCCAACCGACTGGCACAATCCCGGACCACTATGTCTGATGTGGTTGCATGTCGCTCGTGTCCCTACCGCATTATTCATAGGCTTAATTAAGCACGAGAATGTGCGAAAAGGCACACTAAAGCTCATACATCCACACCCGTAGCATTTCCCGGAGTCCAAGCTGCATTGAAACGTGAAGCGTTCCAATGACTACCATTTCCATGTAGCACGTAATCCACATTTCAAACGCTTTTGCGGCAAGCGGCATATTCAATAAAAAAACGGATGTTACTGCTACAACGCAACCGTAAATAAAACGTGACCACAGCCGGACTCTACATAATTGCAATCTCGAAAAGCAAGCCCATTTCCGGAAATCAAAAAAAAACTAACGACCATCCGAAATTATGTTCACATCAAAACTTCGTTCAGATATTTCGATGATGTGAAAATCGACTAAAAAAAAAACAAGATGAAAATATTTGAATAAGTACAGGGTGTTTCAGAAAACTGAAGAAAAGTTTGAGTCAAAATTTTAATTTTTGTAAAAAAAATTGTTTTTCTGAAGACATATATTTGTTCCCATTAAAGTGAAAACCAGTGACCCCATTTCGAACATCATCTCGTTCAAAATGTGTCAAACTATTTTGTTTGGACTCCATTTATAATTTCAACCGAAGTTGAAAATACAAATAGCAAACAAAATTAAAAATTCGCTGCGTACAACGAACTTTGGGCGCCATATATGTAATTTAACCGAAGTTAAATTACAACGCGCACAACAAAACATTGGCCGACAAGCGATCGTTGGGCGCCACATATGTAACAAGGGGTTTACATATTTTTGCAGTGTGTAAAACACACTGCAATTGGGTATTAACGAAGAAAGCCAATCCCCAGATGACCTTTTCAGCATATCTTCTTCCTTGCGAGGAGAAGATATGAGATGGTGCAGCAAATGTGAGCAACTGCACGCCTTGCTGAGTCGCGCAAACTAGCTCGCCGGAGGGGTTGCTCACCACCATCTATCATCGCGTTACACATAAATTTTTATGCGTGCATGAGAATATTAACGTCGTTTAGACTTTAGGGTGATAGCAAGGCTATCAGGCAAGGAAATTTGGTTTCGCGAGAAAAAAAAACCGAATAAATGGAGGTTTCGTTAGTTTTGGTCACCGAAATCTGACTGTACTGATCGCGAAAGCCTTGCGAGGCATGTCGGGGTCAATTGGCTGAGGTGTTATGCCAATTGGTCTTATTTGGGGCACTTCCCACCCGAATGGACAAACAGCAGAATGCTGGTCCCTGTTGACGATAACCGCCCCTACAATTGGTTATCGTCCCTTTAATAATTTATGCCCTATTCAATCCGCCCCTATTCCATCTCTCTCTCTCTCTCAATAATCCATCTATGTAAAATCAAATAATTTCGTTTCTATGGTTCTTGATTTTACTTTAATTGTACTCATATTCCAAAATTTATCTTAAATTTTAATTCTAGTTGGCTAACATTTACTCAATCTTCTTATTATTTTTTTTTTCTTTAGAAAATAAAATTCCTGGAACTTGAAATTTAAGTTTAATCAAATTTTTAATTATTCTTAATATACGCATATCCAAATTTGCTTTAAATTTTCATCTTTGATTTTTCCATATTTTCTTCAATTTTACTTTTACAATTAATTTAATTAATTTAATTCTTCTTCTTCTTATTTTTAAAGTATAAAAGAAAACTTTATTCAACACTCACCCCAAGATGCGAAACAGGAGGCCTCCCCTTTCGTACCTATATAGATAGAAACTGAAAAGGAGTTATTTTACACCAACTAATTCCAACTGTAGCCATATTTTTTTTTCTGTGGTCAAATTGAACATTCACTTAGCTTCTAGATTTATTAAATTTGTCTCTTTTTTCAAAAAAATTACGAATACTCTAACAAAATTTATATGGAAAGATTTATAAACTAAAAAAATTGTAATAATATATAGATATATCTACAAAAAAAAAAATGATTTCGTTTGAATTTTTCTAATGAGTGTCCTGAGCAAAATGTTCTCCGCACTTGCATCCAAAAAGTTGTTACAGCTGCTCCATTTTAAAATATATATTTGCTTTTGAGGACGACAAATGTTGGCCTGCTGGAAACGTGAAAAGCGGCGGCCATGCTTTTATTAATGATGATGTATTTGCTTCTCCATATTATTTTTTTTTTCAATTTTTCTTTTATTTTTCGTTTAACAAAAGAAACATACAGAAGACGATTTGATTATCAATGATTTTAAGCGGCAAATCCCAAAGCTGATTCCTAAAATTTTTTTTTTGTTTGATTTTAAAAAAAGGCTTTGTTTCCTTTCTCTCAACAGGCCACAATGGAGGGCGACGAACGCTATGTCAAATTATTCCAAATGTTCCACAAGTTGAGCTACCATGTGGTAACAAACATACAGGCAATGTCTAATATACGAAATTTGGTTTTTATTTGCACTGAGTGTAGCAAAACGCAGTTTCTATCCAAATAAATGGTAGTTTTTCCGTCATTGTGGTGTTGGTGGAAAACCCTTTTTTTTCGACGAAAAGAAGTCGAAGAATGTAATATTCACTATTTTTATATTTTTACAAATAACTACTAAATGATTCCTTTTTTTGTTTTTTTTTTTTTTTTGAATTCCGTTTCAATGATTTTTAATTAATTAACAAATAAACTATTTTAATAAAACATTTGTTATAAACTAAAAAAGTTCCTTTTTTTTGAACACCGAAAAAAAAAACTAATCCAAACTATCCATTCCTCATACTTGCAACGACTGACTCTTTCACCAAAATTTTTACTTTTACCGATCTCTCAAAATTCCCGTTTTCTTCTGTTCTTTTTTTTTTCTCTATCTATTTTTTTTTTTAACTAGTCTTTATCCCGCCAATCAGAATATTCCACGTATAATTCTGTTTATTCCTCTTTGCCCCCTTCATTCTGTTTCCCTCAAGACTCTCTTTGCAACTTACTTTCACCACGGATATGAGGTGAATCGAATTTTCTGGAGTGAATTTATTAAAATGCGGTTTTTTTGCAAAAAGTTGATCACGCAGATGATTTCTATCATGTTACCGTATAGGTTTGAAAATACAAGTAAGCGTGTAGTTTAGGAAACACGTTACATATAATTGATCTGCCTGTGTCCATATGGCTTTCCTCTTCATCATTGCTTCCATTCGAGTTGACATCAATAATAGTACTTGAAGTATGCCTTTTATTGTGCGATTTTCTTCGAGTCATGCTTTTTCTTATGAAAATACTCTTTTCTTTTATTTTCTATTTTCCTCGTCGCCAATGTGATGTTTGCCGCTATTCAATAATTGAGATCTTTTCACTTCCACAGTTCAATTCAAAGCGCTTTATTTTATCATTATCAGTTAGATGTCAAAAGTCATCTATTCCATAGAATCTATAATAATTCTTAACTTAATACTACAGTCTATTACATATTCCTTAAGGGCGATTAAGTCCCTTGCAGTATGCACTGTGGCTCCATCATGTTGGAACCAAAGGGTTAGATGCTTTTCCACAGCTGACATTAACAAAAAAAATTTCCAACATCGTCCGATATTGAGCACAATTGACCAGTGATCCTCCCAAACGATGCACCGCACCAAAAAATACATTTAAAGGCGTGTAATTGTCGTTGATGAACTCCTCTTGGATTAACCGTAACCTGCAGTTCTGCTTGTTTCCGAAGCCATTCATCTTGAAATGGGCTTCAACGCTCATTATCAATTTGTTAAAACAATGGACCATTGATGTTCAAAATAAAGTTCAATTATTTGCGTTCGTTGTTCGATTGTGTATTGTTCCATTTCACATTCCCCATTATAAAATCCTGAAATAAAATTAAAGAAAAAATGTAACAAAAAATTATAAATAATTCACGCCACAACATTTTGCGCCACCCTGTGTTTCTTCCAAATATGTACATATAATTATGGAGAAAAACAAAATAGTTATCAGTAGAATATTTCTAGGTAGACGGTTTCTAAGCCAGGAGAAAAAGGGGAGAGGTTCAAACACAACTATTTTTATAACTTTTTTTCCCATATCACTGGTCCATATTTCTTCCAAAATGAAGACGATGTTGCAGTTTCCCTCAATAGTGCTCAATATCGGGCGATGTTGGAAAATTTTTTTTTAATATCGGCTGTGGAAAAGCATCCAACCCTTTGGTTCCAACAAGATGGAGCCACAGTGCATACTGCAAGGGACTTAACGGCTCTTAGGGAATACTGCAACGTTCATTTTGTTTCACCCTGTATAAGACGATATTTTTTAAATAAAAACTTTTCTTTTGCTTTTGAAAACCAGCCATGCTCTTTTGTAGTTGATTGTTCCTTCAAAATGTTTCAGAAATTTTTTGGGGTAATAAATCACAATGAAGATCGCGTCCGATTTAATCATTTATTCAAATTTGAAGGGGCGGTAATGCGATAAGTCACACACACCCTCAATTTAGACCGTTGAATACTAATACAACTTCCGTGGCAAACTGTTCTCATACTGGGATGAGAAATAACAATTCTGTCATTTCCTTATTTTGTGATATTAATTCGAGGAATGTCTGTCTGTCTGTCTGCACAACGATCTCGAAAACCAGCCTAATGATTTTCACGAAACTTGGGGTTGGAGATTTTCGGGGAAAAGGAGTCGATCTAGATAGGTCTCACCTTTGAGAAATTTCGCTTTTCCCCTCCCCTCGATACCCCTCGCTTGGTGTTTTCGAATTGGGTGGTCTGATCTTAATGAAACTTTACAGTATTACTAAGGGGGCTAAGGGCTTTCGCTTTTAACACTACCAACCTCGCTTTTTCACTCTCCTCGGCAGCCCTCGCTTGGTATTTTCAAATTAGGGTACTTAATGAAAATTCGCAATATTGCTAGGGAGTAAGGTTTTTCGAAATGCATTCTAAAAATATTACTTTTTAGATATTTATTGGCAGCGATAAATAGTAATTACAAAACAATCTAGTTCCCTGAACCTCATATTGCAATTACAGTCGGATTCAGTTACTCAGAGGCAGAATGCATTAGGATTTACAATTCACGGCCAGTTGTAATTACTATTTCAAACTGTCTCCAGTATAATTTGGCAGGTCATCCCGACCGGGGCCTTCGCACTCTGACATATTGCTCGACCCATTACATTTTGATTGGCATTTGACTACTACAACTCAACCTAGCCGTGCTGCCAAGATTAGGACTAAAGAAAGAATATCCGAATTCATACGCCATCTTAATACTTCTCAATCAGAAGTCACGCTACATGCCGAGCAGCCGAAACCGACGACGCACAAAATGAGCGTCTCGAAGTTGATGGCCATCGTCATTCTGTTCAAAATCACCAATCGAAAGATCAAACTTTTTCTACAATTCTACAACAGCTCAAAAAAGGCTCAAGTAAAAAATTTACAGCTATAAATTGGAAACCTATAAATAAACTGGGTAAATATATAACCGTTCCAGCTAAAATATGCTTCGCGCAATTTTTAAAACAAAAATTTTTTTTAGACTGAACTTGCACTAGAAAAAGTTGAGAAAAATTGAAAGAAAGTTGAGAAAAAATTAAGATAAAAAAATAATTTTTTTTTTAATTTTTTCTCACGCGGGCATTTAGGCCGCAATATTTTCAGGTGCAATTTTTTAGGCAAAGATTTGTTTAGGTGCAATTTTTTGACAAGGATTTGTTTAGGTGCAATTTTTTGTGTAATTTTTAGTGCAATTTTTTGCCTCAAAAATTTAATTAATTTTTAATACCAAAATGCATATAAAATTATAGGTGTAAATTTTTATGCACAAATAAATTTGCGCAAATTTTATTGGACAATTATAACCAAGCCGTTTGGCTGAATTCAAGCACCTCAAAAAAGCGACCAAAAAATTCCCAAAAGGTTACCAAAAATTTGTTGAAAAATTGCCGAAAAATGTAAGAACTTTCACATGTCTATATTTTAAAATTTTCGCAATTTTCCGGCATACTTTAACTTTGCCTTACCGAGCAAAGCTCGTTCCCCCGGTACTATTTCTCTAATACAGCCAAAATACATTTCTTACATCTCCAAATTTTGAATTGGAAATAGAATATTGCTTTTACAAATGTGTATTTCTGACATATATCATTTTACTAGAGAATCGTTATATTTTTCATTGCAGGAACATTGCATTTCTCGGCGATATACTACATTTTAAATTATTTACCAAGGACATAATAATTCATTATTCATACATCTTCTATCTCTTAAAATGAAAAGTAGTCGTTTATAATATTATTCGACGGTATAACTGTTAAAGAATAGAAATTGAACATTTTTCTGAAAATATTTAAGTTCTAAAATACGAAGTTTCCTTCAATTAAATTAAGTTTTTAATGCATTTAACTTCTTTAATACGCTTTAATTTGGTTCATATTATAGGAACTACTAATTAAGTTCAGTTTTTATTAAGATAAAAAATGAATACTTAAAATGTATTAAGTTCAATAAATGTACAAAAATCAAAATGAAATGTATTTTAATTACATTGAAATGAATGTCATTCACATGGCAGCAAGGCATTTGCTTTATTGAAGCGAATCGAAATGATTCGCGTAGCATTGATGCACTACTTTCTGTTAACTATTTGCTGGATGGGTTGCACCCGGATCGATTCCCTTCATTGAAACACCTTGTGATGTACGACATTTTTCGTTTTATTATCAAGTGCGAGAACGACCAAAGCGGATGGTTTACCGACACGTAAACATGCTACGTAAAATTGACCGTGAGAGAAACATTTATTTTCTAAATTTAGGCCACAAACACTCAAGGATTGGCCTTGTAATTTGATGATCGGAAATTGAATTCGTTGAATCTCGAATGGCATATCGGTTGGGATCATCGGAATTCTCGGAATGAGAACTTTCTCACATTTCCTTTGAGTCAAAGATTATCACGTTGTTGATCTGTGCGATAAGCTCGACGATTTCTCATTGCCAATTGAGCCGCTTGGCGTACTGCCACAGTATTAATATACAGTAAAAAGTCAGTGGAACAAAATGTGAAAACTGATGAGTGACGTCGAGAATTATGCGCCCGCTTTTGCCACCCATAATTTTTATTTTCCGTGCATGTATGGGTTTTCTCAATAAAAAATGTATATAAATTTAGCCAGACATCTTTTCAGTTGGCTATCATTTTTTTAGATTTCATCACGTTAGTGGAACAGAGATGAGTATGCATTTAGCTTTAATAAACAGTTCTAACATTTACGTAAATAATAATTCATATAGGCACTAACACTTGAAAAAACTTTGGTACAATTTATTCTTACAGGTACCAATACTTCAAAAAAGTTTGGTACATGGATTAGGTGCTTAAAAAGCACGCGGGGTTTGTTGCTTTCTTTGTTTCATCCATTCTTTTGTCGAAAACGCATAAGACTATTATTGGTCTCCCTTGCTACAATTATCTTATAGGGAGCACGTTGTAAAATATAATGTATTTGATTTATAGGTTACTTCTTTCTTTCTAATGGCAAATTTCAATTTTTTTTCCTTTCTTTTTTGTGATTTTCTTACTTTTCCAATGCCCGAGGAAGCTTCTCGAGGCGGAATTTTTTGTTTCTGTCATTTTCAAAGGAGGTATTGGGAGGTTCGCGTCTAATTTCTCTTCAATTCCCAGATTGTTTACTGTATATTATACCGAGGTACTGCCTCTCTTAGTTCTTGTGTTTGTAAAGCACAAAGTCGGCCATACTAACGCGGCGCTCTTCTCGTGCGATTTCTTGTTCATCTGCAGTGGATTGATTCGTAATACTCCGAAGACTATTTGGATTACGGCTTCCTTGTAAAAGATTAGATTTCCTTTCAAAGACAACTTACCGTATAAAAATCACGATCGAAAATAAAATTCCAAAGACGAGCGAACGAATCCGCTTGGAAAATCAAACGCACAGTCCAAATTACCGATTGGATTCATTGTCGATGCGCGCCAAATGACAAACGACATAACCTTTGACAATGCGCATTTCATAAAACTGAACCAACCTCTTCAAAATCAATTTTCGCTGATGAATTTCAGAAAAAATCGTTTGAAGAGAATTAATTGAATCGAACTCAAATGTAATAACCGTCGAATGAAAATTGGTGAAAACTCGAAAAAAATGTTGATAAATCACGGCGCACGTATGTACAGCTAGCTCAATGGCAATGAAAACTGATGGGCGACCTCCCTTCTTTTTGCTTTCTTGGTATAAATATGCCAATTTTGCTTCCACCCATATTTTTAAATACAATGCATGTGTGATTTTTCTCAGTAAAAGCATATAAATTCAAACCGTCATCTTTTTAGCTAGCTATCATTTTTTTAGATTTCATCAACAGAGATAAATATGAATTTAGCTTTAATAAGCAATTCCAAAACTTCTGTAAATAATAAGAATGGCTATTTATACAGTAACTAACACTTAAAATATTTGAAATACACGTAATAAAAAAATTTCTTCCGCTTACACAAACACACGTGCTTATGAAAAATGCTTGTTATACATGCACCAATTCTTGAAAAGTTCTGGGAAAACCATATTGGCTCCTAAAAGTATAAGGAAACTCGTGGTTTTTGTTTACATAAACTGACTTTAAAAAAAACTCCGATTGCTTTCTTTATTTCATTCTTTCTTTAGTCCAAAATCCATAAGACTCTTTATGCTGTCCCTTGCTACAATTATCTTATAGGAAGTGCGTTGTAAAATAAAAGATTTGTGGTTTATAGATTACTTCATTCTTTCTAATGAAAATTTTTAATTTTCTTCCCTTTCTTTTTTGTGATTTTCTTACTTTTCCAATGCCCGAGGAAACTTCTCGAGGCCGAGACGAACAGTAAAAAAAATTCATCGAAATCAGTCAATCCGTTCTCGAGATATCATCAAAAAAGCCGTTCCATACAAAATGTATCAGAAAATGAATTTTCTACATCAACTGTTTTCTCCTGAATTTTTCCGATGTTTTAATAGTTATTCTGCTATTCGGGGCGGAGACAAATCCAACAGACCAAAGATCATAAAAATCGGTCCAGCCATTCTTGAGTTATAAATGGTGTAACTAACGCGACTTTGTTTTATATATAAAGATTTAAAAATTATATATTGTGTTTGTGATTGCGTCTTATTATTTGTTTTATTTTGTAGATCATATAAGGATTTGGAATTTCGTATGGTAACATATTTCAAGAAGACATTATAAGCCTGTCAGTCAATGACGGCGCAAATTTAAATATACTGATTTCCAAATGACTTCTTTATTTTGATTGTTCTAGAAAAATATTAATTTCAAATAATTTCGTAAGATGACGAACAAAATGATAGGACATCAAATGATGAACCGTTAATAATAGTCAAGCAAAATTATATTAAAGATAGATAGATAATGTTGGGAGTAATGCCTATTGGCGCTCCCTGCACTTAGACCACGAATTGGGTCCATTGTGCACACTCTAGAATGAGTCCTTAGATTGTGGGATTGGCCAGCCTCCTGGAGCCTACAATGAAGCTGGATATCTTACTGGCGTAGATCTCATTGATGGCATTTGGTTCGATAAACCGGTCGCCGAAAGTTTTGAGCCTGCGGATTTGAAAAGCTGGACAATAACAGAGAAAGTGTTCCGCTGTCTCTTCCTCTGCGTCACAGGAATCGCAGGAAGAGGCATTTATCAGGGTCATGGATGCTAAGTGATAATTAAGTCGGCAGTGCCCAGTTAGGACACTTACAACAGGCTGGATTTTTGCTTTACTGAGAGTTAGCAATTCTTTCGATCTCTTTTTGCTGGGATGGTAGCTGAGTATTTTCGCCTGGTGACAGGTATTGTCTTGATTCCGCCCTGCGATGTGCTGTTCTCGTGCTCTATCCTCGATGAGCTTCCTACCAGTAGCCACGGATAATGTTACAAATGGCTCGGGACCAACAGGAGGCCGGTCTGAGCCTTGCTTTGCTAGAGCGTCCGCAGATTCATTTCCACTTACTTCACAGTGCCCAGGAACCCAAAGAAGGTTAACCATGTTTGTACCAGCAAGCACATTAAGATATGAAACGCATTCTAGTATCAATTTAGACTTGGCGAGGTTTGAATGCAACGCTTGCAGGGCAGCCTGGCTGTCGGAGCAAATGGTTATGTCCTGACCATTTGTATTGTGGATTAATAGTTGTTGTACACAAGAAATAATTGCCACAATCTCTGCCTGGAAAACAGTCACATGTTTACCAAGAGATATTTTGCCTGGTTTGGTGACATTTCCGGCCTGATCCACTAAGCAAAAACCTGCACCATATTAAAAGTGCAGCTATAAAATGATAACAAAATTTTGTTATTTTATACCATACAATTAATTACAGGTTTAGATTTATCAATTGTAAAAATGAATATTAAATATTGACTTTACTCAGGCTATGAAAGAATGTGAGAATTTTTCTGTTATATGTCAATTCAATTAAATAACTATAATATTTTTAAATATATTATATTGTGGTGATAGTATAATAACATAAAAGTAACCTATCAATGTAAGCTTAGGTGAAATAGAAACCATATTATATAATTAGGTGGTATTATGAAATATTTTCTTCAATAACTTTGTTCTGATTTTACAAACTAAATATTTGTATTATACTTCTTTTATTTAAATATTTTTAAACTAGGTGGTAACCCGTCCTAAGACGGCCTCCTAAAAACTTCAGTTTACAAATCACCGTAAACTAACAAAATATATTCAAGCGAACCGTATTAATTCGCAACATAATGGATCTTTTACCCCGTTCTCGTAGCACCTCTGGCGATATATTTCATGTCTTAAGTCGATATTTGCCCCGCAACACCCCGAGTGAAGACATTAAATTGATCCCTTTTCCCGGTTGGTAAAATAGCTCCCGTCAAACACATATTACTAAAGTAAAAACCTCTATAGAGTAGGGGCCTAAACAACCACAGCGCCAAAGTGCTAAGAGATAGAACTATTTTACCTTCGACAGAAAAAATACACATGAAAACCTCTGAAACTTTGCTGAATATTGTAATCGCTTGTGACCTGTATATAATAAGTTCAAAAGTTTCTATTGACTCCAGCGTCAAAGCGGTAAGAGATAGAACTGCTTGGTCTTCGACGGAAATAATTCCCGTGATAACCTGCATAACTTTGCCGAACATTGTACTCGTGTGTGACTAATAAATACGAAGTTCGAAAGTTTGTACTGACTCCAGAGCCAAAGCGGTGAGAGATAGAACTATATGCTCTTCGAAATAAATAGTCCCCATGAAAACCTCCACAACTTTGCTGAACATTGCAATCTTGTGTGGCCTCTAAATACGAACTTGAAAAATTTACATTGACTTCAGCGCGAAAGCGGTGAGAGCTGAAACTATATCGTCTGCGACAGAAATAATCCGCATGAAAACCACCATAACTTTGCTGAACATGATAATCGCGTGTGACCTCTTACTACGAAGTTCCAAAATTTTAATGACTCCAGCGCCAAAGTGGTGAGAGATAGAACTATATGGTCTTCGAAAGAAATAGTCGCCATGAAATGCTCCACAACTTGGCTGAACATTGTAATTCGTGTGACCTCTATATAAAAAGTTCGTAAATTTGTATTGCCTCCAGCGCTAAAGCGGTGGGAACGGAACTTTGCCGTGTACGTGAGAATGTCCGGCATAAGAATCTTAATCAGATTGCGTCAGGTCAGAATCGTGTCCGATGTATATTTCAAATAATAAATGAGGTTTTTCGAAATAAGCTTTCAAGCCCCCCTTTGTAACTCCTCCGACCCCCAACCTCCCCGGACACAAAATTTCTCCACGTTTCAAGTAATTCTCTACAACATATCAAAAACTGTTTTTTTTTTTTTTGCTCAACGCCGTTTCTTTCCGTACAAAATAGGACGGACAGAAGGAAGGACTAGCCTTTTATATATATAACTAGGTTGTAACCCGCCCTAAGACGGCCTCCTAAAAATTTCGGTTTACAAATCGCTGTAAATTAAGAAAATGTATTCAAGCGTAGCATCTTAATTCGGAACATAATAAATCTTTTACCCAGTTCTCGTAACACCACTGGCGATATATTTCATGTCTTAAGTCGACCTATTCTGAATGCACATTATTTACCCCGCAACACCCCGAGCGAAGACATTAAATTGATCCCATTTCCCCGGTTGGTAAAATAGCTCCCGTCAAACATAAATTACGTAAAGGCAAAAACCTCTATAGAGTAGGGGCCTAAACAACCGCGGCGCCAAAGTGGTGAGAGATAGAACTATATGGTCTTCGAAATAAATAGTCCCCATAAAAACCTCCACAACTTTGCTGAACATTGCAATCGTGTGTGGCCTCTAAATACGAACTTCAAAAATTTGTATTGACTTCGGCGCCAAAGCGGTGAGAGCTGAAACTATATCGTCTACGACAGAAATAATCCCCATGAAAACCATCCTAACTTTGCCGAACATCGTAATTGCGTGCGACCTCTAAATATGAAGTTCCAAAATTTTCTTGACTCCAGCGCCAAAGCGGTGAGAGCTGGAACTATATGGTCTACGACAGAAATAATCCCCATGAAAACCATCCTAACTTTGCCGAACATCGTAATCGCGTGCGACCTCTAAATATGAAGTTCCAAAATTTTCTTGACTCCAGCGCCAAAGCGGTGAGAGATAGAACTATATGGTCTTCTAAAGAAATAGTCGCCATGAAATGCTGCACAACTTTGCTGAACATTGTAATTGCGTGTGACCTCTATATAAAAAGTTCGTAAATTTGTATTGCCTCCAGCGCTAAAGCGGTGGGAAATGGAACTTTGCCGTGTACGTCAGAATGTCCGGCATAAAATTCTTAATAAGATTGCCTCAGGTCAGAATTATGTCCGATGTATATTTCAGATTATAAATGCGGTTTTCTGAAATAAGCTTTCAAGCCCCCCTTTGTAACTCCTCCGACCCCCAACCTCCCCGGAAACAAAATTTCTCCACGTTTCAAGTAATTCTCTACAACATATCAAAAGTGTTTTTTTTTTTTTTGCTCAAGGAATTTTGTTTCCGGACAATATAGGACGGACAGAAAGAAAGAAAGAAGGACTGGCCTTTTAGATATAGTTCAGATATTTCCAACGGAAGCACTAGCAACTTCTTTTTTGCCACCTGTTGGTCAAACTCAACCGAAAGGAAAATTGTATATCTCATATATACAACTACGACTTTCTTATCTAAAAGTTTCTTTTGCGTGGAAAGGCCTAGGTTATCCGAAATAATATGTTATATCTTAACTCAGCAATATATTTTGTTTGACTATAACTGTTACTTTTATACTCAGATACTAAGTTGACAGCTTCTTATAGCACAGTTAATACAGAAGAACAAACATATGGCTAAGCATTTGTGGAAAAAAATTCTTACCCTTGAGAAGCCGTAAAAATCAACTGGAAGTTCTGTGTTAAAGCTCGTTTAGACTTTTTAACAAATTCTACAAATCCTATCACTGAATATTTTTCAAAGTATCTAGGTTAAATAATGAGTTTATCGACTGTAATGATGTAGTATGAAAGAATTCAAGGATTAACAGACCTGCAGTGAAATTAAACTTAAAAAAAGAAAATCACTAAGGTTAAAAAAAAAATTCATATATTTGGTCTGTTTTATTTGCCACTTGCTCTGGGGTAGAGCAAATTTTTACATTGAAAACAAAAACAACAAAAGTGCAAATCCTACACTACTTTCAGACCAGGGGTAGCTCTCACACCGAAATTAGTTCAGTTTTCTACCATAAAAAGTGTATTAGCTAAAAATTTCCCATTTAATTACAATATGGTTGCTAAGCAGCGCTACAAACATTTAAATTAAACCTTTTTTCTACTCCTGCTCCTTTTATTTGCCACTTACCCTGCTCCGGTGTAGGGTATGGCAAATAAAACAGACCTTTTATGTTTAAATGTCATTAAGCCCGTGTAATGAAGTTACAAACAAGAATTCAAAGAAATATATTTTCATGGAAAATATTTGCGATTTGCGAATAGAATTCGCAGTTGAAATGAGTCATTTAGAGCAGTGCTCGGCAACCTTTATTCACATACGGCACACTCATTCTTTTCTGAAAATCTGGGGCACACCATAATAGAAAATATAAAAAAAAAATATATATAAAAAATTTATAATGAAATTACATTTATTTTCTTACGTAAATATTATAAAGTGGTTACAAAACTAATACTAAATAACTAATGCGATACCTGTGCTTGTTTCAGTGAACATAAATACTTTATATTTGGCTCTATACTTGACAGTGCGACCCGAAGTTCGTGGTCAAGGCCCCTTAAACATGATCGCTTATCATTTTTTATTAAAACTAGAGTTGAAAAACTTAATTCGCATAGAAATGTTGTAGAAAATGGAAGAAGAACTGCAATAACCTGGTCAGAAATCTTCGGATATTCCCCCTTAGCTGAAATCCAGAAAACAATGGAACTTCTTTATATTTCAGTTTTAGAGTTCCGTCAGTTCTCAATTCCATAAATTCCTGTCGAATTTGTAGCGGGAGTGCTTCAACAGAATTTTCGGCATCACTTGTAAAAGGATTTCGAATCCAATCATATTGCTCATATTGAGCACTACTTTCATACAATAGTATGAAATAGTATGAAATTAGTGCTCAAATTTTTCTCGAAGCAATGTTAAATGCTTTTCAGCCAAACCCAAAATAATTTGTTTATTCTCGATCTTGATCTGGTTGGTCCTTTGAAACATTTCGATTGAATTGATAGATATTTAACTCAGTTTATTTCAAATAATTAATCATGTTAGCTTTGACTACAATACTTTTTTCAGTTATGTAATACTTTTATATAAAGAACAGAACTTGTCATTTTTCCAATTGTTTCAATAAAGATATTTATGAGCACAGTCTAATCTTTTAAATATCTAACAGTGGCGACGAGTATAATTGAATCCCACAAAGATGGCTAACGTAAATTCGGAAGAGACTTCTTATACAGGAGATGGTCGTACAAGAAACCATGCAATTAACATCCAGGATCTATTGCTTGCATTACAAAATTTACGGGCTCCTGCTAATAATAATAATTCAAATCTACAATTTGATAGTTTTAAAGAAGGGGAAGAAACTTTTACCATATACCAAGAAAGGCTTGAAAACTTTTTCCTGCTCAAAGGTGTTGTTGATGGGGGGAAGAAAGTTCAGATATTAATAAATTGCATTGGTACAAAGCCGTATCTACTACTTTCAAGCTTAACAGCTCCAAATTTGTCAAATACGAAAACTTACGAAGAATTGACCAAAGTATTAGGTGATCATTTATGTCCATTGCCGGATGAAGTTACAGAACAACACAAATTTGCGAATAGAGTTCAACATGAAGGGGAGAGCATTGCCGATTATGTTGCAGAATTGAAGAAATTGTCCACTTATTGCAATTTCAAATGTTCGAATTGTAAGGCGTCTACGCTTGATACCCATTTACGTTCCCAATTTATTTGTGGTCTACGAGACTCAGAAATAAGAGAACGTTTACTACAAGAAAAGAAGCAATCCTTTGACGATGTTTTGAAGACTGCTTACGCAATTGAGTCAGTCAGAAATCAAAGCAAATCAATGCAGAATCAAAGTGTAAATCAAATTAAAAGTGGTAAGTTGTCAAAACCAACCAAGTCCAATAATTCTGGCAACGAAATTATTTGTTTCCGGTGTGGTAAAAAGAATCATAAGGCGAATGAATGTCGACGATCCAATGATATTCAATGTTATGAATGTGGAAAACCAGGTCATGTGGCATCGGTGTGCAAAAGCAAAAGGAGCAAAGGTCAAAAGCCTCGAGATTGGAAAAAAACTAAAATACAATGTCTACAAGCAGTAGAAAATGAAATAAGTAATGAAGTTTCTCATACAATTAATATGCTACATGTTTACCAAAAGAATCGTTTGTGTGATCCTCCGGGTAAAATTTACATAAATTTATTAATTGAAAACAAACCGTTTACGATGGAAGTTTATACCGGATCGGCTATTACAACAATTAACCAGGATACTTTTCGAAAGTTATTTCCGAATGTTAAAATTAATTTAACAAATGTTTGCATTCGTACTTATAACCAACAAATTTTTCCAGCTGTGGGCGAAAGTAAAGTAAATGTGAAGCACGAAAATAACAAATTTACAGGTAAAGTTTATATTGTTAAAGATGGTTTGGATTCAATTTGTGGCCGTGATTGGTTGGTCAAATTGCGTATTTTCAAATTCGAAAATGTTTTCAATATTGATGAAAACATCTTAGCAAGAGAAATTCGACAAAGATCGGAGAGAATATTACATGATTTCAGTGATGTGTTTGAGTCAAAAATTGGAAATACAAGTATACCACAAGTGCAAGGGAAACTAAAATTACGTGAAGGTGCTACACCAATTTATATTAAACCGAGACCTGTTCCGTATGCGCTGAAAGAATTAATTGAATCTGAAATCGACCGTGTAGAGAAAGATGGTATTTTTGTTAAGGTACACCAATCGTACCAGTTGTTAAAAAAAATAAAGAAGTTCGTTTTTGCGCTGATTACAAGGTTACCTTAAATCAGTCAATAGTTAACGACAAATATCCAATCCCAAAGGTTGACGAATTGTACCAAAAATTGAAATACGGTGAATATTATTGCGTGTTGGATATTCATAAGGCTTACAGAAGAGAGCGCATTAATGCAAATAGTTAGTACACACCAAGGATCTTATAAGATTACTAAATTAATGTTTGGTGTGAAAACAGCACCAAACATTTGGCAACGGTTTATGGATGAAAACATCATTGTTACAGGAACTAATCTCGAAGAAACTGAGAATCGTTCACGAGCACTTTTATGTCGACTGCGTTTGTTTGATCTGCATGTGAATATTGCGAAGACTGAATTGTTCAAAAAATCTGTAACTTATCTGGGTCATCGTATTGATAAATATGGATTACATAAAACGGAAGAGAAAATTAAATTAATTTCTGAAATAGATGCACCGACAAATGTGAACGAATTAAGACAATTTTTGGGAATGGTTAATTATTACCATAAATTTTTGCCAGATTTATCAAGCAAGCGTTTTAAATTACATAGGCTTCTACAAAAAGATGTGAAATTTGAGTGGTCCGAACATTGTCAATACGCTTTTGAGCAAATTAAAAAGGATGTTGTAAGTGAGAAAGTCTTAATACCATTTGATGAAAAACTTCCTTTAATACTGGCAACGGATGCTTCGCCTGTTGGGTTATCACACATAACCCATGAGGGAGCAAAAACCGATCGCATTTGCTTCTTGTAGTTTATCAAAAAGTGAATGGAATTACAGCCAGATTGATAAAGAAGCTACGGCAATTTTCTGGGGTTTACACAAGTTTTTTAATTACTGCTATGGTCGAGAATTTACGTTAATTACGGACAACAAACCACTAATTTCAATTTTTAATCCTGCAAAGAGCCTAGCACTACTTACAGCACAAAGATTATTACATTACGCTCAATTTCTATCAGGATTTGATTACAAAATAATTTATAGAAATACCAAAGATCATACTAATGCTGATTTTCTTTCAATATATCCACTACAAGTAGATGAAGAAAGGTTGGAACCAAATGAATGCCAAGTGTTTCAACTTCATGAGCTGGTGTTACCAATTACAAGTAGGGCAATAGCAAATGAAACAAGGAAAGATAGAGAATTGTGTGTTCTGTATAACGCCCTTCAATCAGGTTCAAATTTAAATAATACAAAATTTAAAGGGAAAGACGAAGAATTGATGATTCAAGATGGTTGCATCTATAGAGGCAGACGAGTAATAATACCTCAAAAAATACAAAAACAAATCCTTAATGAATTACATACGGCTCACATTGGAATTGTTAAAATGAAGAATCTAGCAAGAAGCTATTGCTATTGGATCAATATTAACCAAGATATTGAAGAAATCGCTAAAAGTTGTCCTGATTGTGCAAAAGTATCAAATGAACCTGAAAGGGTTCCATTACATTCTTGGGAAAATCCGTTTTTGCCATGGTCCCGTGGTCACATTGACTTCGCTGGGCCATTTCTGCAACATTATTTTTTGATTGTGGTGGACGCTAAAACCAAATGGTTGGAAGTGGTTCCTATGAGGAATATTACAAGTTATCATACAATTCGTGCGTTGCGCGAAATTTTTGCAAGATTCGGTTTACCAATAACAATCGTATCAGATAATGGTACAAACTTTACATTAGCAGAGTTCCAGGAGTTTTTAAAATCAAACGGCATCACGCATAAAACAACTGCACCAGCTCATCCAGCTACAAACGGGCAAGCTGAGCGTTACTTTCAAACTTTTAAAAATGGGTTAAGGTCAGCTGAAAATGATCCGGGTGATTTACATGTGAAATTGCATAGATTATTAATGCAATATCGGAAAATTACAAATTCAACCACCAATAAAAGTCCTGCCTGAAGCGATATTGAGATTTAATTTACGAACGAAACTAGACTTAATTAAATCGCCCTGTTTAGGGGATAACCAGCATATGACTCATTCAGAAGCACCAATTGTGCGAAGTTATTCCATTGGGGAGAAGGTCCAGTTCCGATATTATATGAACAAAAGAAATAAATGGAAATTTGGTGAAGTTCTTAAGAAGTTAGATAGTATACATTATTTGATCAAGTCAGATGATTAGAAGTATAAACGCCAGATCGATCAGATAAGATCAACCAAGGTTACAAATGATGGAGAAGCTAGATTTGTGCCATCGTCACACAAGAAGATTTTAAACCAAAGTCAACCTAAGGTTCCAGTTGAAGCCCCAACTCCAAAACTAACAGATGCTCTGATTGATCCTTCAGCCCTTGCTCGCGAAACTCTAGAAGGCATATCAACACCAAATGTGTCTACAGACGTTGATCAGGAAAGGTCTTTAATGAATTCACCAATAAAAGAATCTGGAAGTGCTTCAAATAGCGAAAATAATATAAAAACAACCTCACTCCGTAGTTCGAACAGAGTCATCAAGAAACCTACACGCCTGAATTATGGAGTTTTAGGGGGGAAGAATTGATAGATATTTAACTCAGTTTATTTCAAATAATTAATCATGTTAGCTTTGACTACAACACTTTTTTCAGTTATGTAATACTTTTATATAAAGAACAGAACGTGTCATTTTTCCAATTGTTTCAATAAAGATATTTATGAGTTTGGTCTAATCTTTGAAATATCTAACAATCCGCCTTGTAAAACCGTCTGCCATAGTTCGAGTTTGACCACTCAATCATTATTTTCGGGGCGCTGGTGTAGTTCGGGCATTTTTTGATTTAATAGAAACTGACTAACTTCGCATCGTAGCTCAAATAAACTGGCCAAGACTTTCCACGTGATAGCCAGCGTACTTCGGTGTAATATAATAAAGATTGATATTCTGATCCCATTTCTGTGCAGAGTATTTCAAAAATTCGCGAATTCAATGCCCGAGCTTTGATGATGTTTACGATTTTGACACATTCGTTCGTCGTTAGTACGAGTTCTTCTGGTAGGTTTCGGGACATTAACGCTCCTGTATGTATGCAGCAGTGCGTAAATTGACGGATTCTGTCGCTTTACGCACGAGATAAAATCCTTTTTATCGCCTATCATAGCTGCAGCGCCATCTGTGCAAACACGAGTACAGTTACTCCATTGAATGCCATGAGTTCGGAAAAAATCATCAGTTGCTCAGAAAATTCCTACGCCTGTAGTCCTCTCTGGAATTTCTTTGCAAAATAAGTAGTACTCTCTTACGGAATCTTCATCAACGAAACGTACAAGAGTTACCAATTGTGCTTTGTTGTTAATATCGGTTGATTCATCGATTTGAAGAGAAAATTTCCCGGTTTTTTTCAATTTTGTAATAACTGCCTCCAGAATATCAGACGATATATCGCCAAACGTCTTTTAACAGTTTCAGTGGATAATGAAACTTTATTCACCTGCGTAACTTCATCAGGTCCAAGCATAATTCGAACATTTTACATGCTGGTTTAGCAAGTGTTTCGCCGATAGTATGCGGTTTTTTCTGACGTGCAATTAACTTTGCAACATGATAACTAGCTTCTAATGCTTTGTCAGAAACTGTGACAGAAGATTACATTAATTGCTATTGTTTTATGTTTTGATTTAGAAGCCGTCGAAAATAGTTTTTATCTTTTTTTACGAAACTAGAATGTTTTGAATTTAAATGACGAATCAATTTACTCGGTACCATAGCATCGTTTGAAAGCTGTTCTCTACAAATTACACATTCTGGTTCCGGAGCTGTTTCTTCACCACACCACGTAAATCCATATTGTATGTACTTGTTGTACCGCCTAATCAAAATCTTCAGTTTTTTTATAACAATGCTTGGGTTGAGTTCATCATAATTTGTCGATGATGTCGAAGGTTCTCTCCGCAAAAATTTGTCCATGTTTGAAATGATTTACAAAAATAACACAACTTCTTTTAACATCAAATAATAAATTTTGCTGTCGCAAAAACCACAAAATTTTATAAACAATGTTCCTCTGCTATAATTGTCTTGCTTGTAGTTATTCTGACTAAATGTAAACAAGCATCGTATGTTTAGTAAGAATTTTGTTAAGCACTGCGTTGCGTACCTACTGTTTTCATGTTTTATCTCTATCGTGTGTATTTATAGACAGTGTATATATAAATACACACGATAGAGAGTGTATATTATACACTGTTCTATTAGACACAGCGAATATATGAACTAATGTTAGTAAAATATTTTTTCATCTTTTGTTTGCATTTTCATTCATATTTTTTGGCAAGGCTGATATGGAAGCTGGGATATTTGTCTACCTTTTCTAGTTCTTCTAGGGTGTAATCAACCGTGACACACCTAATATCGAGCCTAGAAGTCCGAACCGATGATGGGTTCATTCACCTGAGCCATAATAAACAGCCAGTGAAATGTTCTTCGTAGTCCAAGGTTGATTTCCAACAACCGTTCCCCATACGTTAGAATTTTAGTCCCATTTTCTGCAAAAAGAAAGCACTCCACAGGTTGCCTGCGTCTTTCTTCTCGTGTAGGAGGTACAACCGAAACGTCAGCTCGAGTGTCTATTAGAAAACGTTGGTTTGTGGAACCAACCAGTGTGTAAAACTTTGTTTCGTCCTTTGTGATGCCTTTAGTGTTGAACAGCGTTTCCAGTTGATAAAACCATAGGTCCGGGAGTCGCTTCCAAAATGGGGGCACACGTATTGCTACTCTAGCGATGGTAGTGCCTGTGGATGGTTCTTAATTGCTCGTCATGATGATGTATCTTACCACTGGTGGCGAATATTTTTGATATGTTCGCTTGTCGGGGTCACCACTTTACCGATGTATCGGTAATCAATAATAATAAGTTGATATTCAAATATTACTATTTATTGATGCCTTTGAGCTCCAAAATATCTCTGAACTATAATCCAAATTGCAGGTCTTATTTATAAAAAATAATAATTAGAAACAAACTACTTAGATTATAAATTAATAATAATGAAAATTAGATTTAGACTGAGCGAGCATTTTAGGATTGCCACATACTCAACAAGATCTTCTAGAGCAGCTTTCCGAGGTAGTAGGTGAAACTACTGACCTGCTTGTACATTTAATACGAGATACCTGTTGAAGAGAAATATATTTAAAATAAATAATATTTGATGTCTTCGTTATAAAATCCTTTGAATTAATGAAAATATTATTAACGTACTCGATATAATTATTTTAATAAAATTAAAAACTAACAAGTGCAAGCAAACTTAGATGCTAAAATAAAATTATAACTAAAGTGGGTTTTAAGTACGACAGTAAAAATTTTATACATTTTAAAATTTACAAGTAACAAATCAATTAATCTAATTCGTATTTGTTTCTTTTTCCTTACATAACATGTCTGTTTCCTGTGGCATTTATGCGGGTTTTGTTCTATTCATTTGAATAGGGGTAACTTTATTATTTTTTTTTAATATGAAATTGTGATGATCTGCTCTTTTTCAACTTTAAAAGGTCCTTCATATGGTGGATTTTAAGTTGGGTCATTGATAAATAATATATACACTTGAGAAGTAGGAGAAATTTTTTTCCAGATTTTTCTGATTTCTATGTGGATAAAACTACGCCATCTCTTATCAAAAATATTTATCGAAAGCTTTTGGTGTTTGTATTCGGATAAATTCTTTAAATCTTTTGAATCTTCTTATTCAAACTGGCACTTAGCAATTCGATATTTTTTGTCCCTTTCTTCCGAAAATGTTGTATTTATTATTTTTTTCATTCATGTGCTATAGGAAACGTAAATTGTGTACATTTTCAACTTAGGCCTAAGTTATACGACGATCATTGTAATGAAGGAAATTGTGGAACTAGTGAAAACCACACGTTTTTCTTTGATTTTCAATGAAAGGTGGTTATACCTCTTTTACGAATGTCAGAGAAACTTACAGTCAGATTTTCGTTCATAGCTAAGTCGTGTAATGGTTTTTTTCATCAAATCCAATTAGATTATTTCTTCCCTTTCCTTTTTTTACCGATGAGTCACAAATTTTCTCCATTTTTTTTATATATTATTATTTTCTTATTGGGACGCTGAAGTTTGAGGTTAGAATATCGACGAAAAATTCCTAATGAAGGAATCAACTTGGCAGTTCTCCAGTGGAATCAAATGAAATTGAAAGGCAATCCACAAAACAGCTGATCGATTAAAACATGTTTCGTCATTCAAATTATAAGAATAATTATAAAAAACAAATTACGTGATAATCCTAAAATTTTTTATTTAAAATCTATTTACTAAACTATTTCCCATGTTTTGCATTATTTGTTTTTAAAGAAATAATCTTTGTAATACGTTAATTTTCATTCTAAAATTATTTCCTTCATTACAATGATCGTCGTATAACTTAGGCCTTAGAATCTCTTTTTTTTGTGTACACAAAGAGTTCTTATATAAGAATTGAACTGAATTTTTTTTTTGTTTTTATGAAATTCCAAATGGTGTGAAATATTTTTCAGTATTTATTATCACGATTCTCTGCTGTGTGGAATTACTCTGAAAAATATCTTCGCTATAGGAATTGTTGCGGTTTTGATTTTAGTAGCAGATTTCTATACTAAAAACAAACGGAGAAAATCGCTCTAAAATCCAAAAGTGTTAAAATTAGAGGCATGTAAAATCCCTATTTTCTGCATTCTTTTCGAGTAATTGTTTCATTCTTGATTGAATTGTGCGACAGATAAGATCTGTGATATTGAAATTTTCGAGAACGACTTTGGATATTTTTTTGAACACGAATTTTAATACTGCAATTTTCCATTATTGTTTGGCTATTATTTTTTTTTTTTTTATACAATCTTGTCAACCCTAACGTACTGCACTTTGACTGCACAGCCTTGGAGCTGAGCCATTTTGTTTATTGTTTTTAGTCGCGTACGACCAACGATGGATCAACATCAATTTCTGTATTAAAAACAACGTGCCGAATAAACCGTATTTTGTATTATTATTTTTAAACCGCCGTCGTTTATTTCCAAAAACTTTATTAAAATTATCCCACCCCTCAGCATCCTGACAGTGCAGAAGTTGGATAAGATTAAGTCTGTGGAAATAAAAGAAAAAAAAATAAGTTAAGTTTTTTTCAAGCCATCGCGAACGGAAAAAACCAGTTTCGTGTAGTTCAAAACTTCAAAAAAAACCACACCGAAAAAAAATAAAACGAAAAACTAGTTTTGTTGTCGTGCGTTTACAACATTCAGAAAAACGTCAGTGTATTAAGAATTGAATCTGAATGCGGAAAATTCAGAGAAACTATATTAAAAACGAAAAATTAATATATAAAATCGTAAGACTATTTTTGTTGTTTTGCGTATTACAACATTCAAAACGTCAGTGTATTCAAAATTAAATCTAAATGCGGGAAAATTTAGAGAAAACTCATTAAACGGAAAAATTAACATATAAAATCGTAAGACTATTTTTGTTGTTGTGTGTGCTGCAACATTCAAAAATCAGTGTATTGACATTAAATCTGTGTATTCAATGTATATCTGAGCGCCGGAAAATTTCAGATCAAAACTGAAGCGAAACGCGAAGGAGAAAAAAGAAACAATTTAAGAAACGATTGTTCTGCGTAGCAACGGTTTATGTCGGTATGTAAATGTGTTAGTGGAACGCGATTGAACAAGTGATATAATTTTCTTGCTGGATACTGTTCGTAACAAAACAAAAAAAAAACAATTCGAATTCCGGGAAAAACATACAAAAAAAAACACAACACAAGCTGTTACGGAGAATTAGGCAGTGTTCGCAGCGAATTTTTATTCTTTCGCAAAAAAGAAAAAAATACAAAGACCAGCTAGAAAAGAGGTTTATTTTTTTAAAGAAAAATACCTAACTAATTATTTTAATGCAGGCAAGCAAAATAAAAGTGAAGCCAGATCGGAAAAGAGCAACGAAAAAAAAAAATTCATCCGTGAGAGTTTTAAAAACAACGTCAGCGTCAACTGGAAAGATTGTTAAGAAAATGAGAAAAATAGGTGACAACAGTGCAAGTATGGACGAGCTACGAGCTGAACTAACACGACTTAGGGAGGAAATGGTGTCACGTTTAGAATCGACATCAACGCCGACACGCAATCCAGATCCTCATGTCTCGACTGGATCATTTCAACAGGTGCGAGATATAATTGAAATAGGATTAATATGCTTTTCAATGCTTATCAATGGAACGAACGAGTATAGATATTTGCGGTTCAAGCAAAACTAAAGGGTCCAGCATAAATATGGATCGATATGTCGAATACTGTTTTCGAAAGGTGGAGTTCATTCGCAGATGCGCTCATGCATAAATATAGAAGTCATCAGTCCGCAGCAGATCTTCATATCAAATTAGCAGCAAATCACCGAACGACAGGTGAATCAATCGAAGATTATTTTCACCGTACATGCGCGTTGGCCGCAAGAGGAAATTTGGATGAAAATTCTACAATCAAGTGCATTCGAACTGGATTACGGCATCAATCGTTACAAAACGCAATCGCAAGTATGAATTTCGATACTACAGATGAACCAATTTTTGCAATTCGTAGATATTTGACAAACAGTACGCAATTCCGGTATAGAATCGATAAGAGACCTGACCAAAAACCGATACAATAAAATAGAATAAATAAAACCGATCTTAAAAACAATAGCGCCACATCTAACCAAGATGCAAGGTCAAATGATAACGTGAGACAGGGAACCGTTTGTTATAATTGTTTCGAGCCGGGGCATATTTCGATAGAATGTCCAAAACCTCAACGTCGCGGTAGATGTCAGAAATGTTTACGAACAGGTCATGATGAATCGAATTGCAATCAGCAATCGTCAGAACGTTAGAACTGTTAGAAAACGACATTATCAGGCCGAGTACATCATCCTACGCATCACCCATCGTAATGGTTAAAAAGCAAAACGGGGAAGATCGTATGTGTGTGGATTATCGGGAGTTAAACGCCATCACGATGCGACAACCCTTTCCGATGCCGTCCGTGGAAGAACAATTATCACGAATTTCCGGAAATAGTTTTTTTCAACGTTAGACCTCATGTCCGGTTACTATCAAATACCGATTGACGAGGATTCGAAACATGTGACTGCCTTCGTCACTCATGACGGTCACTATGAATTTAATGTTATGCCATTTGGATTAAAGAATGCGGCAAGTGTGTTCCAGGAGATGATAACGAGCATCGTGAAACAAATGAAAAACAAAGCAGTGAGCTATGTTGACGAAGTAGTTATTCCGAGTGAGACCGCCGACAAGGGAATAGAAGCGTTAACCGAATTTCTTGAACTAATACGAAAGGTTGAACTGACATTAGGAATGAATAAATGTGTCTTCTTGTCGGACGAAATAATTTTCTTAGGCCATCGAATTAATAAATATGGTATCAAACCGGGTTTGGAAAAAACCGATGCCATAAGACATTTTCAAAAACCAACAAGTATTACTGAAGTCCGCAGATTTTTGGGGCTAACCAGTTTTTTCCGAAAGTTTATTAAGGATTACTCTACTATATCACGACCGCTAACAGCATTGCTCAAACCGAAAGAACAAAAATCATATTGCTGGGGAAGTGAACAAACCGCCGCATTTAATCGACTTAAGGCCCTTTTGTGTGCTGAGTCAGTGTTAGCGTTATACAATCCAGGTAAGAATCATCAGGTGCACACAGATGCCAGCTCTGTGGGACTAGCAGGAGTGTTAATGCAGCAAACGAACGTTAACGAATGGACCGCCGTGTTTTATTTTAGTCGACATTGTACTACTGCAGAGCAAAAATTCCACAGTTACGAACTCGAAGTGTTAGCTATCGTCGAGACGTTGGAGAGGTTCCGCATGTATTTGTTGGGGAAGCATTTTCAAGTTGTTACCGATTGCGCCGCTATCAGTCTGACGAAACACTCTAAACCGTTACTGCCGCGAATAGCTCGATGGTAGCTCAAATTGCAAGAATTTGATTTTGACGTAATTCATCGCGTCGGAATTAAGATACCACATGCCGATCCACTTAGCCGAATGCCGTACGAGCCGCCGAAGGACATAGAGCCAGTATCCGAAAGATTATGCGAGTTGAGGTAGAAAATTTGGATTGGTTAGCCACGATCCAGCGACAAGATCAGAAGCTAGCAGACATTGTGAAAATTTTACAAGGGAATTTACTATCCGATCAAGTGAAACAGCTGAAGAAAAAATATGTCGTCAAGAATCATCGTTTGTATAGACGAAATGGAAATGAACTTAAATTTGTCGTGCCAACTGCAGTTCGATGGAGAATTGTGCGAACACTACATGACGAGATGGGCCATTTTGGGTTATCAAAAACAATCGAACGCGTACAACAAAATTTTTGGTTCCCAAAATTACGGAAGTATGTAAAAGCATACATCAATGCATGCTTAGAATGCTGCTTTAATAAACGAAAATCGGGAGCATTAGAGGGTCGACTATATGGCGTCGAGGTGTCTCCTATTCCGTTCCGAGTGCTACACGTCGACCATTTAGGACCGTTTCCAAGGAGTAAGCAAGGTAATGTCTACATTTTGGGTATTTCTGATGCCTTCAGCAAATATCTGATCATAAAAGCCGTTAAAACAACGAAGACGAAGCCAGTGATTAATATTCTTAACGAACTAACATCGTACTTTGGACTTCCGGCACGCATCATTAGCGATCGAGGGACCGCATTCACGTCACGTGAATTCGAAGATTATTGCAAGTACAACCATATACAACACGTGAAGGTAACAGTACGTACTCCAAGAGCGAACGGTCAAATCGAACGTGCAAACCAGTCTATTCTGTCATCGTTGAAGACTGCGTCACAAGCCGCTACCGATTGGGATTGCCACTTGAGATTGCTGCAATGGAGTATAAATAGTCAAAGGAACTCGACAATCGGATTTACACCGAATGAACTAGTGTTCGATTTCAAGCTGTGAGATTTGGTTGATAACCGATTGATACAAGTATTGAATTCTGAGGATGTCGAAGACCAAGAAGATGCTGTTAACATGAAACGATTGGAAGCCGTAAATAATATCAAGGAGGAACGAGAAAGATGGAGAAAACGATTTATCGATAAGCACCGAGAGCCGATAAAGTATAACGAGGGAGATTTGGTAGTCATCGAAAATGTTGCACCCGCCACTGGAGAGTCGAGAAAACTGGAGCCGAAATTTCGAGGACCGTATGTTATTGGGAAGGTATTACGTCATGATCGATACATTGTCGAAGATTTGGATGGTAATCAGCGGAAAGGGCGACGATTTAGCTCAGTCTTCACGAGTGACAAGTTGAAGCCATGGGTTATCATGAGCCCAGAGCTAAACGACATACCAGAGTCAGATTCAGATGACGATGATGGAACCGAGACGGCTTCAATTCAGGAAGGGCCGAGCTATCAACCCTAACGCACTGCCGTACCGACTTTGACTGCACAGCCTTGGAGCTGAGCCATTTTGATTATTGTTTTTAGTCGCGTACGACCCAACGATCGATCAGCATCAATTTCTGTATTAAAAACAACGTGCCGAATAAACCGTATTTTGTATTATTACTTTTAAACCGCCGTCTTTTATTTCCAAAAACCTTATTAAAATTATCCCACCCACCATCTGGATATATTTTGCACTTCATCATGAAGTGGATTGTAAGTCATTGTGAGTCATCCTCTGCAAACCAATTAATTAAATTTTTTTTCCGTCATATGGTACCGAAAAATTTGAAACTTGGTGTCAAGCAATTGCAGTTCCATCATTAAATCTTAATGACCGTCTTTCTTATTCATTTGAAAGTGAAGTAAATTTGAATAAGTATACTGGTCAAAAGACTTACTTTAAAATACATAATGAATCTGTAAAAATATAAACTCAGAAAGTAGCGAATATTTTGGAAATGAGAATGATCTTAATTTACAAGATATGCCAAGAACTCCTGAAACGACACTAAACTATTTGAACGACAAAATTTATGATAATTCCTTTTCTGAAGTTATTTGTACTTCATGCATAAAAACCCAAAAATGTGTTGCCTACTGGAGAAAAAATTATTTTAATCTTCGACGGAAAAATTTGGTGGAAAAGATATTGAAGCGTAAACATTTCCAGAAAATGAAACAAGTGAAAATTGATGAACATGTTGAAAATCTTAATTTGCCGGATGCTCCCAAAACATTTTGTAAAATGCTTCTATTCCCGAAAGGTAAAACTAATCGTTTCCACGAGAAGCAACGTTTGCTGGCATATAGCATATACTATAAATCTGCAACGGCTTATTCCTTTATGCGTAATATGGGCTTTAATTTACCATGTCCAACATTAAATAAATATTTAATGGTAAAACCAATAACGCCAGGTATATACTTGTATTACGATGTTTTGCATCAGCTGAAAGAAGTGAAGATAGTGATTCGAAAGTAAGGCAAGCAGTACTTGTTTTTGACGAAGTCCGCATTCGTCGAGGTGTGGAATATAATTCCAAACAAGACCTAATTGAAGGTGTTGTAGACAATGGGTCTGAGAGGAAAAATATTCCAGCAAATGAGGCGTGTACGTTTCTAATCAGAGGCTTATTGTCTAATTGGACCTATATAATAGGGCATGTATTATCGGCGGGTCTAATCCATGGATCGGATTTAAAAACATTGATTCTGGAAATTTTAAAAGAATGCAAAAATTCCAATATAGAAATATCAGTTCTTGTTCGTGATCAAGGATCTAACAACCGAAAATGCTATAAATTGCTGGGAATTTCTTCAGATAACCCGTTTTTTATTTTCCAAGGAAAACGTAATTTTGCGTTATTTGATATCGTTCATCTAATAAAATCATTTATAACCATTTTTTATAATAAAAACTTATCAACTCAAGATGGTGAAGTTTCATGGGAGGTTATCAAAGAATTGTACGATTTTGATAAAAATAAAACCACGAAATTGCGCTGTAAACTTAAGGAAGAGCATATACAGCCAAATAATTTCAAAAAATGAATGCTAAACTGACTGTACAAGTCTTTTGCTGGTCTGTGGCTGCAGGAATTCGAACAATAAATTCATTAAAGAAGTTTAGCGAAAATACTTCTTTATGAGCTTTGATAGCTTTGATAATTCTTTGCCATGATTTGATAATCCATAAAGAAAAAATTATGAACATGCCAAGGGAGTATCTAATTTCCCTTAAAAATTATAACCATGGTACTTATTTGAAATGCGCTACAGAGACTTTCTTTCTCGTATGTGAACCACAAATAAAGTGCTTCGAGAGTTATTTTAAAAACAATCTTCATAATAAAATGATAAAAAAGAATTTATGTATAAAATGTACACTAATCAACATTTCCCGGGTTGGTTTGCACTAAATGATTATAGAGAACATAAAATTAAAATTCTTGATTTTCTACTTTTAGTATTAATTAGAAAAAATTCTATTTGGATAAATGATCAAAACAACGTATCCAAAACTGCAATAAGAAGAATGGAGGTTTATCGCCGATTGCGAATCATTTCGTAAAAATTGTCATATATTCAAATATGAAATCGAAATTATAAATTAAAAATACACACACGCATTTACATTTCCATACTGAAATCAATTATTGTTTTTTCCAAATTTGGCAACATTGGATGCTGTTGAAATTTCATATGCGGTCAAAATCATCTCATATTAATTGTCGAAAGCGTTAAACCAATGCCTTCTAGACATTTTCATCAGGCCAGCACATAGATGACAGTGGCGTCTTAACCTCAAGTGTGTGAAAAAGAAAAATAATTATGAAGGACGAAGGTTGAAATAAAGAAGCATGTTACTAATGAAATTAGCATTAGAAGCTTGTTTCTCTCTTTTAATCTTCGTGCTTAATAATTATTTTTCTTTTCCACACTCTTGAAGTTAAGACGTCATTGTCCTCTACATGCTGGCCTGATGAAAATATATAGAAGGCATTGATTAAACCCAAATTCCACACAGCAGAGGGTAATGATAATAACTATTGAAAAATATCACACACATACACACCATTTGGAATTTCATAAAAACGAAAAAAAAAATTCAGTTCAATTCTTCTATAAGAAGTCGTGTACACAAAAAAAAGAGATTCTAAGTTGAAAATATGCACAATTTACGTTTCCTATAGCAACATGAATGAAAAAAATAATAGACATTTTCACAAGATAAAGAGAAAAATGTGGAATTGATAAATGCGAGTTTGAATAAGTAGATTTAAAAGATTTAAACAAACACTTTTGATTAATATTTTTGATAAGAGATGGCATAGTTTTATCCACATAGAAATCAGAAAAATCTGAACAAAAATTTCTCCTACTTCTCAAGTCTATATATTATTTAGTCAATAGTTGGGTGCAATCCTTCTTTTTTAACAATGATGTAATTGCAAAAGGTTAGATCTTTATTTACCAAAATTTTGGGTACGCTATGGTGGTTAATTGCTTTGGGTTTTGTAATGGTTCGATTTTAAGGAACTTGATATTTAAAAAAATCAATTGCACCAAAAGAAAAGAAAATGATTTTTTCATTTGATATTTCTGGTGAATACACCAGAAAATTAAGTTGGCGGCGATTGCTTGGAATTTGGACAGAATTTGAGTTCAAGGGAATGGTTTATTTTTTCAGAAATGGAGTCTTGTCGAGGAGATCGTTGAATATCGTTGTGCGCGAGATGTGTCAAAAAAAAAGAATTTATAAAAACCGGGATAGAGTTAGATAAAAATTAAACCAAAAGAATAAAAGTTTCAAATAAGTCTTTTTTTTATGAAAAAGTATATAAAGAAACGATAAGTCGAAGAAAAGAGAAGAGAGGGAAAACAAAGGGAGAAAAAGGAAAAAAAAACCAAATTATAGATTTTTTTTTTTCATTAATGTTTAAAAAAAAAAGTTTTTTTATTTTTATTGTAGAATTAAACAAAATTAAACAAAAAAAGAAAAAAACATAATCAAAAAAGGAGAGAGCACAGAAAAAGAGGTATTCCCACATGCGCAGAAATCTGCCACCTCATGGCCCAGACCGAAACAACAAATTTATTGGTGAATATGAATCGAGTTTTTTTGTGACCATCATGGTGGGAAATGCCAGCTTCGTTATTTAATAATGAAATCATCATGTTCGTCGTAAGATTCAACATAGAAGTTTTTATTTTAAATCATCATATTCGTCGTTAGATTCAACATAAAAATTTAAATTTTAAATCATCATGTTCATCGTAAGATTCAACACAAAAATTTAAATTTGAAATCATCATGTTCATCGTAAGATTCAACATAAAAATTTAAATTTTAAATCATCATATTCATCGTAAGATTCAACATAAAAATTTAAATTTGAATTCATCATGTTCGTCGTAAGATTCAACATAGAACTTTTTAATTTAAATCATCATATTCATCGTTAGATTCAACATAAAAATTTAATACCAATAATATAAAAATCTTAAAAATGTTTAAAAGAACTAAATAGCTATATACAAAATTTAAAATAAAAACCAAGAAAAAAAAAATGAAAGTTCAAATTCTATAAATTTAAGTCTATTCAAAAAAAAAAACAAAAAAAAAAAATATTCGATATAATAAGAAAATAGTATGGAGGATGTATAAACAAGTTTCGAAATAAGAATAAGAATATGTATTAAGGAGAAATGAAAAAAAAAATGTAAGAGAAAAGAAAAGGGATACATAAATTATAACTATATATTCCGATATTAAGCTTTAAAATTTGGATTTTTACCTTTTTCGGTAGTAAGGATGCTTGCCTACTGAGAGTTTAATACTTGAGAGTGGGAGGAATGGGACGAGGGTGTTCCTGATGCGATCTAATGACCTAGTAATGTGAGGTCAAACAGGGAAGAAGTAGAGGGATCGTGCCATAAATTTAAGTCGGTCAAGGCACGATCACGGGGGTATTCGGTCTTCAACCGATCGCCCATAGGGAGGGAAAAAGACCCTGCATTTTTCGACACCACATCTGTCGGAAAAATTTTTTTTCGTTATTTGATTTAACAGTTTTCCGATGTTCTGATCTTCGATCCTCAGTTGATGGTTTTCTCTATCCGACCATAATGTCCTGGAAAAGTGGATTTTGGTTTCGACCGTCCTTTTCTTTAGTAAATCGTACATTTAGCTTCAATTCGAGCAGTTGTCAGCTTTTGACATCTTTTTAATACTCTGAACGTGTTTAATTACATGTACAACCCTTTTTGTACGTATATTTTTGTAGTCAGATTAAAATGCACTAAATCAATTGGTAAATGCGACCCACCTCAACGACGAGCTAGAATGTGCCAGCCAACTAGACGTGCAACTCTAGTCGTTTACTAAATAGTGCGAGTTGTTGAACGTTAATTCGTTCGATCATCGAAAGGTAAAAACTATCTCATTACAGTTTAATTTTGTTAAAAATATTCCACCGAAACAAGGAATGTAATTTGTAAACAATGTATTTGCGACAGTAGCTGCTGATATATCTTTCAATGGAAACGCTTCGGGCCAACGTGCAAATCGATCTACCATGGTAAGCAAGTAATTATAACCATTCGAAGGAGGTAATGGACCCACCAAATCTAAATAAATGTGTTCAAATCTGCCTTTTGGTAGAGTAAAGGAATTTATTTTACTATGCGTATGTTTATGTACTTCAGAAATTTGGCATTGCATTGTGCAATTATTTATATTTAAATTCATATTATGTCAAAAAAATTGGTTGGTAATGAGTTAACGCGTTGCTCGTATTCCTGGATGCGAAATACCATGCCATTTCTTCCAAATTATTTTTCTTAATGTTCTTGGACGTTCTTGCTCAGTAGAAATGTCGCACCATATTCTAAAGTTGTAGCATGGAAAAAGAATTGTCTTTAATAAAAATTTTGAATTTTTCTTTTGATTATTTAGAAGATTGGGTAATTCTAAATCTTCTTGTTGTGCCGAATATTATGTTTGAATATTGAAATGTTCTGATGTTATTTCTGAAATTTCTTCTTCAAAAATTCGGGATAAAGTGTCTGCGACTATATTATTTTTTCCTTTAATATGTCTAATATTACTTGTAAATTGTCCGAAAAAATCTAAGTAGCGAGTTTGACGGGGATTTTGTTCAACTTTAGAGCCCAGTGCAGTTGTCAATGGTTTATGATCTGTGAAAATCGTGAAGTCCTTACCTTCTAAGAAGAATCTAATATGTTTAACAGCTGCGTGTGCAGCTAAGAGTTCTCTATCAAATGCAGAATATTTAATTTGTGATGATGATAAAATGAAAAATAAGCTATGGGTTTTACAACATTTTGATCCCTCTGCTCGAGTGTTGCACCAATTGCAGAATTAGATGCACAGTTAAAGAAATGGGAAATTTATCATTAGGGTGCGCTAGTAAAGTGCTTTTAATCAATATTTTTTTAATTGATTCGAAGGCTTGGTCATGAATTGCAGACCAGTCTTCAATTTTTTTTAATTTTAATTTTATTAATTTTGGGGATAATTCATGCAAGCGGCGGCGTGCAAATCAAGAGCTACCATTACATCCATTGAAAACAACAGTTTGGTGTGGTTTATGGGGCGGGGGCATTATCGATCCGTATTTCTTCAAAAATGCGGCCGGCGGCCACGTTACCGTCAATGGTGAGCACTATCGTGCCACGATAACGGACTTTTTGTTACCTGAAATTGAAGCCCGTGATGTCGACAATATTTGGCTTCAACAAGACGGTGCTATGAGCCATACAGCCCGTGTTACAATGGATTTATTGCATCATCATTTCGGTGAGCAATTAATTTCATGTTTTGGCCCAGTGAATTGGCCACCAAGATCGTCCGATATCACACCTTTGGACTTTTTTCTTTGGGGCTATGTAAAGTCAAAAGTCTTTGCCGATAAATCAGTGACAATTGAAGCATTGGAAGCGAACATTACACGTGTCATTCATGAGATTCCGGTCGAAATGCTTGAGAGAGTGATCGAAAATTGGACCGCCAGACTGGCCGAGCCGAAACATAGTGCCGGCCAACATTTGAAGGAAATTATTTTCAAACATTAATTGCCATACTATGTGCTTAAAGTTGATAATAAAGATTTGATATTTGCATTCAATTCTAAGTGTTTTATTTTTATTTAAAAAAAAAGTAAAGAATGAATCACGCTATATTTATTTTATCAAAATCAGTTGTTAAAACGGAAACACGTCAAATAAGTAGGAAATATGAATTTAGCATATTAATGATAAGTTAATACAGTGAAAGCTGTCTAAACCGGACCCTGTATAAGTCGGAAACCTGCCTAAGCTGAACATTCTTCAAAGTCCCGTGAATTTCAAGCCATTTTTCATACACAATGAACCTGCATAAGCCGGAACCTGCTCAACGCAAACCCGAACATCAATTTGCGACACAATTTAGTCCGCTTGTATACTTATATTACTTGTATAAGCCGGATTTTTTTGAGTAATATTTTTTTATTTAACTTTTGTCGTTTCACTCGAAGAATTTTGGCAGGCATTATACACAAGTCGCACTCAATCGATGAAAAGCCGTTGTCCAGCATTCCTGAAAATTGTGTTTTGAATTGCTTTAAAAAATGTGGCTTTTGAGCAGAACCAAATAGCAAATTTGTGCCTGTAAGCTGTGCGGAAATTTTACCATTTATTATGGCTATTTACGTTGATGATGTAGCAGCTGTTGATTATATCAACATTGATGCAGCGAAGCAGAAGTCATTAACTTGGACTTTTACAATATGTGAGCGATAAAACATTTGAAATTTCATCAGCCGAAGATACTAATGTAGAGGAAGCAGAATCTGAGGCTACAGCTGAACACACTTCGAATGCCTTCGACGTTATAAAAAACTATGCAGCTTTTCAAGAATATGAAAAGATGCTTGCTTGGCCTTTTTATCGGTTTCAAAAATTGAATTAAAAGTTGCTGGCCAGAAAACTCGCTAAACAAAAATTTCTGAATTTTTTCATGCTTTGTAATAGCATATGTAAATATGTATTGTGATTATGATGTCAGGATTGGAAAACATTCCTTTTTTATTTTCAATTTATTTTTTGATTTTTAAATAAAAGTATAAACGAACAAAAATCTTAATCAATAACCCCTATAAGGCGAAAATCTGTCTAAGTCGGACAATATTCCTGGTCCCGTGCGATTCCGCCTTATACGGGTTTCACTATATGTAGTTTAAAGACTGAATTAAATTTTAACTTTGAAATATGATCAATAATCCGTCTCACTGTTTTATTACAAATTTAACTATGACTTGTTTAGTGTCAACTGTTTAATTAAAAATAACCTGTCGCGCTTTGGCATTTGCGAACTTTTCGGTAATTATTTTTTTTGGAATTGATTCCAGTAGCTCAGATTCAATTGAAAGTATAGCCAAATTGTTTGATTCGATTTAATTTAATTTCTCCTCAAATTGAAACAATTTCATTATAAAAAATATTTGACAAAAATAATTTTTTACTCGCTTCGCTCGCAATTTTGCCGGCCCCCCAGACGTGCCGCCCGAAGCAACTGCTTCATTTGCGTCGTGCTTTGCACGCCGCCGCATGCAAGGGTGCCAAAAATTATGCTAAGTTAGGTATGATAGTACGTTACCATTCCGACAAACCGTTGTAAGCTTTTTAAATTTAGTGGGCGAGGAAAATCATTTATTACTTTAATATGTTGTGGTACACCCTGTACCAAGAAATCGTTTCCGACCAAAAAGCGGTTATTGATCCCGAGATTTCGAAATTTCATTTTTGATTAAACGCGTAACTAATTATTTAAATTTTATTAACATATTTCGAAATATAAACAATTTCGAAATATCTTATTAAAATTATTATTTTGCTTCGACATAAATTTTCTATGTCGAAATACATAAAAAAAGTGTATACTAACGAATTTTAGTATAACAAAATATAAATTCATTTTTTTTCATACGCGATAATAAAAAATTGCATACGCGAACATTTTTTTCAATTAATTACTCTTCTTCCAAGAATAATTATTTTTTTTGTCAATTATGCAAAATTTACTAATATCGGTCAAAGTACGATGAACTTGAAGTACTTTGACAAATTTTTATTAAAAAATTATCTTATCGATTTGATATCGATTACCATTTTTTTAGTAGTTTTTTGATTTCCCGCCGCGATAGCTCGTTAAAAGTTTGAAAGAGTTTTTGGTCGGAACTAATTGTTGTCCTTTTTTTTTATTTTATATTTCAAGCGTAAAACGTTAAACTTATTTAAACTTATGTAAAATTTTGAAAAGTGTAAAACGTTTAACTTACGTAAAATTTGAAAAGTGTTATCCGAAATTACAAATAATTCAAATCGTTTAGTTAAACTTATGTAAAATTTTGAAAAGTGTAAAATGTTTAACTTACGTAAAATTTGAAAAGTTTTATCCGAAATTACAAATAATTCAAATCGTTTAGTTAAACTTAGCTAAAATTTTGAAAAGTGTTAAACGTTTAACTTACGTAAAATTTGAAAAGCTTTATCCGAAATTATAAATAATTCAAATCGTTTAGTTAAACTTATGTAAAGTTTTGAAAAAAGGTTTGAACGGAAATTTTTCAAAGAAATCAAATTGTTTAGTTTAAAATATAAGACGTGTAAAAAGTGTTTAAATTTTTAAGGTAATAAAGGAAAGTTTGGTGACCGATTAAAGGGTTTTACTGGTAGTTTTCCTATACAAGGGTAAGCGTTTTTAATTTCTCTTTATCACTAAATAAAATCGATTTTTCGGGAGCCCCGAACTCCAGAGGGAAAAAACCCAGATTTAATAAAAGTTCACCAGAGTCGTCCTGGGAAGGATCAGGTCGTCCCTTTTGTTCTACAACATCCGTTCTTCTGATGGTGTTATTCTATCTTTCGTAATTAAATGAGATAAAAAGTTGAATTGCCTGCAACCGAATTCACATTTAGTTAAATTAATATTGATTCCATATAGCTCCCATTTTTCGAACAGTAATGTTATATGCGAAAGATGCTCATTTTCAGTTTTACTTGCTACTAAAATATCACCCAAGTACACGAATACGAAATCGTAACCTGAAACTACTGTATTCATAAATCCTTGAAAAGTTTGTGCAGCGTTTCTTAATCCAAATGACATCCGTGAAAATTCAAAGACCAAAAGGTGTTGTTATTGCTGTTTTAAATATATCCTGTTCTGCAACAGGAATTTGGTGATATGCTCTTATTAAATCTATTTTACTAAAAATAGTGCAACCTGATAAATTTAAATTGAAGTTTTGAATGTGTGGTAAGGGATATCTATCAGGGGTGGTTATATTATTAAGCTGTCTGTAATCTCCGCAAGGCCTCCAATCCATGGCGTTCTTTTTCGGAACCATATAAAGTGAAGACGCGCATTGTGAAGATGACGGGCGACAAACTCCCTGCTTAATCATATGTTCAAATTCCTTCTTAGCGATATTATGTTTTGTAGAATCTAAATGCCGTGGTCGAACGGAAGGTAAATGACCGTTGGTATAGATATGATGTTGGACCGTATGTTTGGTAGGTAAATTATAATCTGGCTGCTGAGTTAACGATTGGAAACGTTGAAATATTTTTGAATACTTATCATTTAAAGAGTAAATTTTTTGTGTAGGTACATTCGAGTTTGATGTGAAACCAGTAATAATTAAATTTTTATCTGAATTTAACAATTTTTTTTATAAATCCACTGTCAAGTCAAAATGAGATAGAAAGCCTGCACCGATAATTGGTTTATTAAGATTTGCTATTGTAAAAATAAATGAGAACTTTCTACCCAGGCCTAAATTGACATTGATTAATTCTGTGCCAAAAGTTGAAATTGCAGAACGATTAACCGCTGTTAAAAATGAGTCAGGAAGTCTTTGGATACCTGAGAAAATGTTATATGGAATAATTGATATATCTGCCTCGGTATCCACAAGACGCATCATAGACGAAAAGACGGCGTGTCTTATAAGATCCATTATATGTCGCCAGTATAATAGATTTTCTTAGTTTACAGTAACCAATAATTCCGTATTGATTAATGAGGAACCTCCCATTGTGGTCATCATTTCACGATATAATTCTGAAGGGCGTCGGTCGCCCATGTCATTTTGTGAAAGAACATAATCAAGCTTTTTATCTTCACTAGCTGTATTACGTGAAATAATGACATTTTTTAAATTTTCATATAAATTAACATTTGGAGGATGGATAATTTGATCACTCACACTATTTAAAACTTCTTGTGATAAACCGGCCACAATATAATTATATTTGGTAATATGAACTACGATATTAGAAAAATTGAATTGAGCTTCAATTTGTTTAAACAATAGATCTGGGTTAGCGGACCATAACGGTGGGATTTTAATTGAAACTCCAGAAACGATTAAAGGAGAATTACCTGTATTTGGCAAATTCTCTACAGACATGTTAATGTAATGTGTGAAATCACAAAGCAATTTTATTTTTATATATTTTAATATATCTTTTTATTTATCTAAAAAAAATTTTTTATCTGGCAAGAATAAATGTGCTGTACTTATCTTATTAATTTGTAAAGTAAATATTTTTGAATGTTGATGTAGCCGCTTCCCTTTCTTCTGATTTTAGCCTTTTCTTTGGGCTCAATTTTGAAGTTAATGTTGATTATTCTTTTCTTTTGATCCCAGCCTCTTCTTTGGCCTCAATTTTGAGGTTAATGTTGATTCTATTTTGATACAGCCTCTTTCTGTCTTCAGAATTAGTAGTCCCCACTAAATTTTAATAATTTTTAGCACTAACTCTTTTAATTTATTTATATTTATTAAATCCTTGGTGTATAATTTTTAAATTCAATTATTTATATATAACTATCAAGTAATTAGTGGCTGGTGCAGCCTCACACCCGTAATTAAGGCTTTGTCCCCACTAATTCTTTAATAATATAAATAATTTTTATTATTTTTTATATTTGATTTTTTATATTTTATTTTTTTTATTTGTTTTCACGAATTTCTAATTTCATTTTTTATTAATTGTGATTCTAAAATTTTTTTTTTTTTTTTAAATATTTTTATTTGAAATATTAATATTTTATGAGATGAAAAAAAATTTTTTGTTTTCTTAGTCGGGGTCACCAATGAAGAGAAATATATTTAAAATAAATAATATTTGATGTCTTCGTTATAAAATCTTTTTAATTAATGAAAATATTATTAAAAACTAATAACATACTCCATATAATTATTTTAATAAAATTAAAAACTAACAAGTGCACGCAAACTTAGATGCCTAAATAAAATTATAACTAAAGTGGGTTTTAAGTACGCCACACCTGTGCTTGATATTGTTTGCGTCACCCGAACCCGCTGTATCAAACAAACACTGACCGATGCGAGCCATACACATCCCAAGTATTGCTCCCCGCCTCGAAACATCCCACGTAACCTCCTTCCCCGATACTAACAACCGTATCTCCAAGTAGGTGGGTAGGCATAAATAGTGAATAAAGATAAAATTATATAATTATTCAAATAAAAACCGATCTTATATTCATTTTCAGCTAGTATGTGACGCTGAGTACTTATACCCAAATTCCAGTGGGATGACTAATCTACAGGTTCTGTCAAAAAGAATTATTTTAGTAGACGTAAAAAACACTGATTGAGGAATGTAAAAAATACGCGTATTTGTAGAAATTTTGCAAACTGGAAAATAACATTTTATACAATATTGGACAAGCAACCCGTTAATACTTTGTTTTATTATTCGTTCTGTTAAACAATTTGTAATTTTTTGATCTAGTTTTCAATAAGAATTTTCTTCTTTTTTTGTATAATTTTTCATTGCCTAATGCTCCAGACAGATCTCCGATTTTAATTATAATAATTATTTTTTAATGATACTTCTGGATGACCCATGACACATCATCCTTTTTCACAATGATCATTATTCTTTTCATTCCAAAAGGTTCAAAAAATTATTTTTGTTTATTATTCTCAAAATAGAATGTTCATTCATTTTAATTCAATAAAATTAATTATTTTAAATTGCATTTTATTAAATTTTAAGGAATTTTTAGAACAATAACCATTTTTCCTCCTTTCAAGTTTATGTAAAATAAGAAAACATGTCGAAATCAGATGAAATTTTTAAAATGTTCAAATGTAGATGGCCATGTAAACAGTGTCAAGCAAAAATTTGGGACCTCTTTGCAATTTCATTTGATAATTAAAACAATAATTAAGCTCGAAATAGATACTTGTTAAGTCCGCGAATTAAACATTTATAGTGATGAAATTGTGTTGACGTATACTTCCGTAATTTCAACACAACCTAATCACTAAATTAAACGGATAGGTAGTTGTTAAAATAACAAGATTGTTGTGTTTGTAAAAAGAAATATATAAATAGTTTTATTTGATTTAAAATTATACAATTTGTTTGAGTTTTTTAATAATTCATAAAATATAGTTAAGTGTCCTCCTGGGGTTTCAATAATTCAACGTGTCTGCCGTAGCAAGTTCAATATAGTAATGTTAATTTCGTAAATGAAATCATTCGTAATTTTGCGTAAGAAAATCCGATGATGATTATGATTAGAAGTATGAAATATTCTGGCGAAATAGTCCGTGGTTTTCCGTGAAGAAAAATCAGGTTAAATTCCGTGATTGTGTGACGATAAATAGACTAAGATATCCCTAAATTTGCGTGAGAAAATCAGGCCAATATCCGTAGTAGTGTTTTGATATATCCGACTAAGATACCCTGATTTTGTGTAAGAAAATCAATCCTCTATCCGTAGTCCAATCAGGCTAAATGTAGTGATTTTGCGTGAGAAAATCAGGCTACTTTATCCGTGATTTGTGTTATGATATATCCGACTAAGATATCCCTGATTTCGTGTAAGAAGATCAGGCCAATATCCGTAGTTGTGTTTTGATGTATCCGACTAAGATATCGCTGTTTTTGTGTATACAAATCAGGCCAATATCCGTAGTTGTATGATAATATATCTAACTAAGATATCCCTAATTTTGCGTAAGAAAAGTAGGCCAATATCCGTAGTAGTGTTTTGATATATCCGACTAAGATACCCTTGATTTCGTGTAAAAAAATTAGGCCTCTATCCGTAATTGTATGATAATATATCTGACTAAGATATCCCTAATTTTGCGTAAGAAAAGTAGGCCAATATCCGTAGTAGTGTTTGGATATATCCGACTAAGATAGCCCTGATTTCGTGTAAAAAAATCAGGCCTCTATCCGTAGTCCAATCAGGCTAAATGTAGTGATTTTGCGTGAGAAAATCAGGCTACGTTATCCGTGATTTGTGTTATGATATATCCGGCTAAGATATCCCTGATTTTGTGTAAGAAACTCAGGCCAATATCCGATGTCCCATGCTAATATATCTGACCAAGATATCCCTAATTTTGCGTGAGAAAATTAGGCCAATATCCGTAGTCCGATGATAATATATCCGACTAAGATATCCCTGATTTCGTGTAAGAAAATCAGGCCTCTATCCGTAGTCCAATCAGGCTAAATGTAGTGATTTCGCGTGTGAAAATCAGGCTACTTTATCCGTGATTTTTGTATGTGAAAATCAGGCTAATATGTCCGTGATTTTGCGTGTGAAAATCAGGCTAGTATGTCCGTGATTTTGCGTGTGAAAATCAGGCTAATATGTCCGTGATTTTGCGTGTGAAAATCAGGCTAGTATGTCCGTGATTTTGCGTGTGAAAATCAGGCTAATATGTCCGTGATTTTGCGTGAGAAAATCAGGCTAGTATGTCCGTGATTTTGCGTGTGAAAATCAGGCTAGTATGTCCGTGATTTTGCGTGTGAAAATCAGGCTAATATGTCCGTGATTTTGCGTGTGAAAATCAGGCTAATATGTCCATGATTTGAGAAGAGAATATCAGGCTAAAATGTCCGTGATTGTACGTTAAAATGTAATTGTCTATGCGTGAAACATTCTTGAAAAAAATTATCAAGTTACTGTACTTGAGGTTAATTCGGCAACGATTATCCAGAATTAATCCCGATTAGAAATAATAACGCTAAAGTATCCGTCACTATTTTTAATATGAAAATTGATGAGGCTACGAATATCCGTTATCAATACCCGATTGAAAATTTGCAAGGCAAAATATCCTTTGCAAATTGCCAAGTGTTCATTTCTATGTTTCACCATAGACAAAATTTAGTACTCACCATTTAGCTTATAGTTGATTCCCTTCTGCCTTGAGCTGAAAATACTTAGTAATTTTATATCGATTCGGTTCGCCCTTTTATAATCGAGTTCTAACGGTTCTTTGAAACTAACAATGGACCAACTGACTTCTGAGTCAAAATGAAGTCCTTATGATATTTAAAATTCAAAATTTCGATCATTTTTCTCGCTAATGATCTAATTCTTTTATCTTTTAATTCGAATTTTATTCCTTTCGAATTTGCCATAACGTATTTGTGTCCTCCTGATAATTTTTTGTACATAAAATGAAAAAAACTTATTCATAATTTAAGGGGTGTGTAAACGCTAAGATACAGTTTGAGAATATTATTTTCTAACTTTATCGGATTTCATTCAATTTTGTTGTCATTACGTTTGTAAATGATTTCTTTAAGTCTTTTTGTAATCCTTTTCAACTTTCCAATTACATTCGATCAAAAAACTTAAATGAAAGTTCCAAAATGCAGGGGTGCACAAATGAGCGGATGTTGTTAATCTGAGGTTGAATCAAATTCATAACTTATGTGTTAGATTTTTTGAAATAGTTCATCAAACATTAATTCCTGCTGAAAACCAATTATAGTATAATTCGTAGCATTACTTATAATGCCGTAAATTATTAAATATACGAATTATTCGTCAAAAATTATAATTTTAATTATAATGCAATCTGAGGAATTCTGTTCAGTGGATAATTAAAACACTGCTGTACAGAAACGTTTGTCGCATTTCAATCTGGTGCAAGGGACATGGCTGCCATTTGACAGTTCAACAAATAAACAAAGCATTTATTGTTTTTATATTTTTTATTCATTATTATTATTTATTTTTTTTTATTTTATTTTTTTTTTTAATTCTTTTTTCCAGAAAAAATGTTGAAGACTCAACAATACTTAAAATTGATCATTATTACCTAAATAAAGGTTGTTGTGTAATATTTCGTCGGAATGACTCTGGCAACGTCAACTCCCGAATCACTATTAATATGGCTGGTTTTGAAATAAAAACACTTCCTTTCGCTTAATTAATTTCACCAATATTTATTAATTTCAAATCTTAACTTTAATTCTTAACTTTCTACAATACTTTTTAAATAAAACCTTTTTCAACAATACTTTCTTTTATTCAACTCGTTTCAACAATACTTTTTATATTCAACTTTTTTCAACAATACTTTCTTTTATTCAATACTTTTTATATTCAACTTTTTTCAACAATACTTTCTTTTATTCAATACTTTTTATATTCAACTTTTTTCAACAATACTTTCTTTTATTCAACTCGTTTCAACAATACTTTTTAAATTAAACTTTTTTCAACAACACTTTCTTTTATTCAACTCGTTTCAACAATACTTTCTAAATTTAACTTTTTTCAACAATACTTTTTAAATTAGACTCTCTAGTTGAGCTTGACTCTGTTGTTGAACTGATTTGATGAACTGCTTCTATCAACTCTATCTATGAACTGCTTCTATCAACTGAATCGATGGTCTGATTTCATCAACTGAATCGATGGACTGATTCTATGAACTGATTCTATGAACTGATTCTATGAACTGATTATTATCTCACTACGTTGCTTGGCTTTTATAGGAACAAAATCCTTACGGGTGCAGAATGCATTCCGGATATTCAAATTTCAAAATGCTTTGCTTTGAATTTGAAACTTTTGTTTGTCCATTTTCAAAGTTGACTAATCAGCATTTTGTCCACTATATTTTCCCGTGGGACAATTTTCATTGTACTCGGATTTCCATGAAGACGAATTTTGCCTTAGGAATGTTCTCGAGTTTCTCTGTTATCAACTTTGAATTTGAAACCGTTGTTTTTCCATTTTCGAATTCGCGCTTATTAAGCATTTTGTCCATGCTATTTTCCCGTGGGACAATTTTCATTGTACTCGGATTTCCATGAAGACGAATTTTGTCTTAGGAATGTTCTCGAGTTTCTTTGAATACCTTACAATTTGACACCGTTGTTTTTCCGAAATCGCGATTAAGCACTTTATCTACAAAATTTTCCCGTGAGAATTGTTCCGACGAAAAGCCATTTTTGTCTACTTAGCTTAAAACCTACTTATATCTAGGGGGCGATCGGCATGACATTACATTACATTCCTTCATACCTCAACAAAAAAAAATTGTATCTGCTTTTCAACAACAAAAAGGATGGTTGTTAAAAAGCATATATAATTTTTTTCAATTAATTATTTCTAAATGTCCGTTTTTCATCTTACAATATAATGTTTTGAATATATATCTTATTTTAACAATATATATATATATTTATTCATAATTAATACCAACATGCATTAGTTTTATTCAATTAATTAATTGATGATTTAACTTTTGAATTCAATTTGTATTCAAATTCATTTTCCTATTATTTTTGTTTTTCTTTACTGCATTCGCAAGCTAAACAAAAATTCTTATTCACGAAAAAAAAAATGTGCGATTAAATTACTTTTTGGTAACTTAAATTCGAAAAAAAAATAATAAAGTTGGGCGAAAAATTTTAATAAAGACATTACAATAAGTAAGATTCTTATTACGTTTTCGAAATATGAGATTCAAGTTTTGAAAAACTTACATGAACACTTTTTAGAATTATTGTATATTGTATTTTAATATGGCTAAAAATGTTAAACTATTTTTGCATCGTCTGCAGAAAATTTCTTATACAAAAAGAAATTTTTAAGCTTTCTTTATGTTCGGGGGTTACTCGCAAAATTTTATTTGCTTATTCTTAATTAATTTGTATATAGTATGTTTTCTCTTCTTTATTATAGGGAAAGTAAAAATGAAATTATGATAAAAATTTATTGAGAGGAGAAAAAAAAATTGAAAAAAATGAATGAAAGTAAATTAGTTACTATATGTTCGGGTGATTTTTATATATAGGTAAAAAATTATTATCTATGCAATATATTTTTTTGGTAAATATTGTTTCATCGAGGAATTTTAATCTTTTCTCTATTTCTTTTGTTGTTGTAGTTTAAGTTTTTGCGTAGCAGATTTTCGCGGTGGGTTTTTTGTGTTTTTCTTTTATATTTATAATTTCTTTTTTCCAGTGTTGCGTTTTCGTCTAATTTCAAATATTGTTTAAGTTCTTCTATTCTGTTTTTACCCATTTGATTCTGGTTTATACTGAATAAATATTTTATAGTTTCTTCGGAAGATTCTTCGCTTTTTTGTCTTAAATTTATAACGTCATATTGTTCTAGGGGGTGGGTGTTAAAGCTAAATGGTTTAATTCTCTTGTTTGTTAATTGCGTATTGAGGATACAAATGACAATTTTCCCGTCAATAGGCCGGACCAGACAACCTCCAAGATAAACTCCTTCGCTTATTTCTTTCGATAAGCAGAGTTTTTCCTGTTTGAATGTCACTTTTATCTGCACCAATCTTCTTGAGCGCGCCGGAATAGAAATTTCTCTCTGAGTCTTCACTTTATACTCCGAGTCGTTCAAGTTGGATTTTGGGTGCAGCAGTGTTTTTCCTATCCATGGGCCACTTACAATTTTAGCTCCAGGTACAGATGATTCAACCTGTGCCTGTGCGACATCTATATGGACCGTCTTCATGGGGTTTATGGATACACTGTTAAAAAATGGCATTCCGAAGTTGTGTTCGTCAAGTTTTACTTCGGGGAAAACTAATCGTTTATTTGGGCCCTCAATGTTGCAAGTTTGAGACAAGAAATCAAAGCCTAGTATACCATCACCGGGAATTGGCGTGGCTTTTTCCACCACATGGAATTTGCAGTTTTGTGATACGGGGGGTGGAAATTGTGTTAAGCATGTACCTAAAGTTTGTCCTTTGCCGAATGCCGTTTGTATTTTGGTTTTTTCGTCTTTATTAATATTTATGTTTTTCTTTAATGATGATTGCTTGATTATGCTTATGTCTGACCCTGTGTCTATTAACAATTCGGCCGGACATTTTGATACTATTGACAATGGTACTTTGATTATACATTTATTTTGTTTGGAATGGAGTGTTTCGGGCTGACACCTTGTCTCAATTGTTTTGGGTCTAGAATGACAGCCCTGCTTTAGTTTTCCGATGGATTAGTGGGGCATGGATTATTTTGCTCCCATTGTTTCTTAGCGAAACACATTTCCATAGAGTGCCCAGGTTGTAGGCAAAAATTACACGTATTTGGCGTTTCTTTCGATTTGCTGTTTTCGATATTTTTATTTGATATCATGTTTATTTGATGAGTAGCATTTGATTGTGGGTGAAAATTGCACGTATTGTTGTTATGTCCATAAACCCGGCATCGGTTGCAATAGGGTGTGTTCATACGAGTTCTACACTCGGCATAAACGTGACCTAATCTATTGCAGAAACCGCATTGCGTTCTTTGGTTTGGAGGGGGATTATTATTATATTTATTAGAATTTCTATTATTAAAATTTTGGGTAGAATTGTTATTATTACCATATTGAGTAAACCTATTATTGTTATTATTGTTGTTTTCCCTATTTCTGCTATTGTCATTATAATTATTACTGTAATTTTTGTTAGTATGGTTGTCATTGTTATAGTTGTTGTTCCTACTATTATTGTAAAAATTGTTATTTCGATTCCTACTGTTGTTAAAATTATTGTTGTTATTAACTCTGTTATTGTAACTGAAGTTACCATTTTGATTGGTGTAGTTGTTGTTATAATTCCGGTTATTGTTATTCCTATTGTTATTGGGGTAATTGTTTTGGGGTGTTACTTCGGCTGAAAAATTGAACTATTGGTTTGGTTGTACGTGTGGTATGAGGGTATTAGGAGTTGCTAAACTGAATTGTTTCTCCGCCTGTTCAAGAAATTCAGCTTTAGAGACCAGGGCATTAAAGTCCCGGTAGTCCTCATGAAGAAAAAATAACCGATGATTTGGATTTAACATACCCGCTTTAAAAGCGAACATAGCGGTTTCCTCCAAATCTTTTGTTACCGATTCATATCCCTGTGGATGTCTTTGAATTGCATTATTTATACACTCTTTTAACAAGGTTTTCATTCGCCCCGCAAATCCTGTGAGTGTTTCTCCAGGCAATTGGCTGGAGTTTTGCAATTCATGGAACATTGTAGCATATGGCCTTCGGGGAACTAGTTTTGCTAATATTGCAGCCAGAATGCTAGTAAAGGTATCGGTAGGTATGTTTGTTTGAGTGCTGGCGGCTCTACCTCGAAACCTGGTGGGAATTAGAGGTAAGAACACTACGCGTTCCTCCTCGGAAAGAATATTATAGACTGCTTTACAAAAATCTATGAATACTGTGATTTCTTCCGTTAATTTAGGACCGATTTCCGCGCTTAGTATAGGGATTGAATTGAATACAAATTGGCTCACTTTATTTATATCTACGGACATATTTGTTTTTGCCATTTTTTCGGTACTTAAATTACTGGGTATAAAAAGTTGCCTTTTTGGGCCGATCTTACCTTCAAATGGTTGTTCTGGTGGTGTACTGGATTCTGATTTGGTGTACTGCCGTCCGCTTCGTAGATGTCCTGGTTTCACGTTTGCTGGTGGTGCGGTTGTTGGCCTAAACGTATTTTGTTCAGGACTGGTGTCGTCAATCGAAGCGTTGTCTAGTTGTTGGAAAGTGCTGTTAAGGATGTCACTTATGATGTCGGAAGTAGATGTTGTTTGATTCATTCGATGACTTATCACACTGTTGTTTTGTAGATTCGATGGATCCAAGTTTTTCAAGTTAAAAACAAATTTCTTTGTTGTCCCTTTTTTTTAACTTCTAGGATCCTACCGGCTGCGCCAATTATGTTGTGTAATATTTCGTCGGAATGACTCTGGCAACGTCAACTCCCGAATCACTATTAATATGGCTGGTTTTGAAATAACAACACTTCCTTTCGCTTAATTAATTTCACCAATATTTATTAATTTCAAATCTTAACTTTAATTCTTAACTTTCTACAATACTTTTTAAATGAAACCTTTTTCAACAATACTTTCTTTTATTCAACTCGTTTCAACAATACTTTTTATATTCAACTTTTTTCAACAATACTTTCTTTTATTCAATACTTTTTATATTCAACTTTTTTCAACAATACTTTCTTTTATTCAATACTTTTTATATTCAACTTTTTTCAACAATACTTTCTTTTATTCAACTCGTTTCAACAATACTTTTTAAATTAAACTTTTTTCAACAACACTTTCTTTTATTCAACTCGTTTCAACAATACTTTTTAAATTTAACTTTTTTCAACAATACTTTTTAAATTAGACTCTCTAGTTGAGCTTGACTCTGTTGTTGAACTGATTTGATGAACTGCTTCTATCAACTCTATCTATGAACTGCTTCTATCAACTGAATCGATGGTCTGATTTCATCAACTGAATCGATGGACTGATTCTATGAACTGATTCTATGAACTGATTCTATGAACTGATTATTATCTCACTACGTTGCTTGGCTTTTATAGGAACAAAATCCTTACGGGTGCAGAATGCATTCCGGATATTCAAATTTCAAAATGCTTTGCTTTGAATTTGAAACTTTTGTTTGTCCATTTTCAAAGTTGACTAATCAGCATTTTGTCCACTATATTTTCCCGTGGGACAATTTTCATTGTACTCGGATTTCCATGAAGACGAATTTTGCCTTAGGAATGTTCTCGAGTTTCTCTGTTATCAACTTTGAATTTGAAACCGTTGTTTTTCCATTTTCGAATTCGCGCTTATTAAGCATTTTGTCCATGCTATTTTCCCGTGGGACCATTTTCATTGTACTCGGATTTCCATGAAGACGAATTTTGTCTTAGGAATGTTCTCGAGTTTCTTTGAATACCTTACAATTTGACACCGTTGTTTTTCCGAAATCGCGATTAAGCACTTTATCTACAAAATTTTCCCGTGAGAATTGTTCCGACGAAAAGCCATTTTTGTCTACTTAGCTTAAAACCTACTTATATCTAGGGGGCGATCGGCATGACATTACATTACAGGTCATTATCGAGTTTTAATCACCGATTGAGCAATAATAATGATCATTAAAATCGGAGATCTGTCTCGGATATAAGAATATTTTCTCATACTCAAATAACTGATATGAAATTATTTATTTCGGCAACAGCAACATACCTGGGTATGTACATACTGTGACGTGCTACCCGTTTGGTTTGATGTTATGAAAATGATAACACTTTTTATTTATGTGAATTTAGTGTACAAACTTCATTATAATTATTTCTGCCTTAACAATTCTCTTAAAAATATTTGTTTATCAATAATTAATTATTAGAATTGATTTATCACAGTTTTAAAAATTCACTATTTCAATAATTGATCACAATTATTACTTTTAAATTCAAAGATTCTGTTCTGCTCTCGGCTTCATATTTGAAACACACGATCTGAATTTCTAATGACAATTGATTTCTACTTGAATCCCGGCGGCTATTTATATCACTCAGAGCGTTACGGGATTCTATTAGAAAAATCCTATTATTTGGTTATTATTGTTCGATTCTCGCTGCTTTTAATACTGTGTGGTAACACTTCTCGAACAGTCTCCAACTGTCAATATTGTTTTGTTTATGTTATTCGGAGAAGTGTATTGTATTGTCTCGGTCGTGTAAAAATTTAATTTGGTGCTTTCTGGAAATATTTTGATTTCCTTTTATTTAATGAAGAAATCAGAATATTTCCAGCAATTTCTAGTGCATCTTTTTTTGTTTTCGTTTCGTGTTTAGTGCACTACCCCCTACTTAAATCTGTTCTTCCCGAACAGAATCTTCCGAATTCATCCCATGATATTTCACTAATCGGTTTAAATGAACCACTTTCATTTTTGACCTTGGAGATCTTCGTATGCGATATACGACGTCATTTGTCCTTTTTATGACGGTATATGAACCCTCCCATTTCGGCATAATTTGGGTGACATTCCTTTTTTCCGTTGTGGATTGTAAAGCCATAACAAGTCACCATCCTGGAATCCACAGCTGTTCGTAGTCATGTCGTACCTCATTTTCATCCGATCACTAGCAATTTTTAACTGGTCCCTTGTCAGGTGATGTATCTCGTCTGGACGATCCATCAGTTTATCGGTGTAGTCACTAACTTCCATTTTGTCACATTCGCGTCTACCAAACATTATATCCACAGGAAGCCGTATATTGCGTCCAAACAATATTTCCGATGGAGTATGTTTTGTGCTGTCGTGGTTTGCAGTTCTATATGCCATTAGGAACAATCGAATGTGTTTGTCCCATTCACTTTGACCTGATGTTACCACCTTTGATAAATGTTCCTCCAGGGTTCGGTTGAAACGTTCCACCATACCATCAGATTGCGGGTGCAGGGGTGTTGTTCTGGTTTTATGTATTCCCAGCAATTGGCACACTTCCTGGAATACAGTTGATTCGAAGTTCCGCCCTTGGCCCGAGTATAGTTCTAGTGGAACTCCGTATCGACTTATCCAATTTTCAATTATCACTCCTGCCACTGTGGTAGCTTCTTGATTGGGAATGGCATACACTTGCGGCCATTTGCTGAAATAGTCGATAACAACCAACGCGTATCTGTTCCCTTGTTTAGATTGAGGAAATGGTCCAGCTACATCAATTGCGATTCGTTCAAATGGTGCGCCAACGTTATATTGCTTCATTGCTGCCCTAGTTCGTTTCTGTGGTCCTTTGCTCGCTGCACATGTGTCACATTTTCGACACCAACTTTCAACATCAGCTCGACAATTTATCCAATAGAATCGTTCTCGTACTTTTTCTAATGTTTTGTTGACTCCCAGATGTCCCATTGAAGTCCCACCATGTACTTCACCAAGTACCTCATGTACTTTGAACTTGGGCACAATCAACAGCATTAGTGTATCTCTACCATGAGAAGATTCCCATCTTCTACTGAGAACGCCATTTTCTATTTCCAGCGAGTCCCACTGATCCCAATAACTCTTCGTTGTACTACTATAAGCCGCAATTTTGCTCCGTCACGGACGCTGGTCTTGTTCTTTCCATTCAAGGATTGGTCCAATATCTTTGTCCTTTAGCTGTTCATTTCTGATACTAGTCTCGTCATCATTACCTATTCTTGTTGTCTTGACCATGACTATTTCCTTCTCATCTAGCCTACCACAGTGCTTACAATTCTCACCGCATAGTCTTCTAGATAAACCGTGAGCATTACCATGCGATGTCCCCTTTCTGTGTTCTGTTGTAGTCGGTCAATCGATCTTGCCACTTGACCTTCCGGATTCTTAAATTGTAGCAACCATTTAAGTGCCGCATGGTCGGTTCGAAGTAGGAACTTCTGCCCGTAGAGGTATTTGTAGAAATGCCTGACAGTTTCAACTACTGCCAAGAGTTCTTTCCGGGTGACGCAGTAGTTTACCTCTTGTTTGGAAAGTTTCCTACTGAAGTATGCGATGACTTTTTCTTCACCTTCGATCTGTTGAGAGAGTACCCCTCCTGTTCCGATATTGCTAGCATCCGTATCCACTATAAATCTTTCTCCAAATTTTGGATACGCCAATATCGGAGCAGAACATAGTCGATGCTTCAACTCCTCGAAAGCTGACTGGCATTCTTCGGTCCACTCGTATGGTTTTCCCTTATCCGTTAGCTTGTGTAGACAACCGGCTATATTAGCAAAATTCTTTATGAAACGTCGGTAGTAAGTACACAAGCCTAAGTATGACCAGATTTCATGCTTATCTTTTGGTACTGGCCACTGTTGAACTGCTTTTATCTTGTCTTCATCGGTGGAAATTCCTTCTGCAGACACAACATGTCCTAAGTATTTCACCTCATGTTGAAAAAGTTCGCACTTCTTCGGACTTTACTTCAAATTAGCTGCACGAAGACGTCCAAATACTTCTCGTAATTGCTGGAGATGCTCATCAAAAGTTTTTCCGATTACGATGATATCGTCCAAGTATACAAGGCATGTCTTCCATGTTAAGCCCCGTAGGACATCATCAGTCGCTCGAATGTTGCCGGTGCATTACATATTCCAAATGGCATCACTGTGAATTGCCATAAGCCTGTTCCTACTGTGAACGCTGTCTTTTCTCTGTCTTCCGGTTCAATTCCAACTTGCCAATAGCCACTTTTTAAATCAAGTGTTGAAAACCAAGTTGCTCCTGAGAGTGTGTCTAACGTGTCATCCATGCGAGGAAGAGTGTAACTGTCTTTCTTAGTTACGTCATTCAGTCTTCGGTAATCTACGCAAAATCTTGTAGTCCCATCCTTTTTCCGTACTAGGACTACCGGAGATGCCCATGGACTGTTTGATGGTTCAATTACTCCCTCCTGATGTATTTCCTCGATCATGTCAGTAACCTCTCTTTGTTTGGCTAATGGTAGTCTCCTTGATGGTTGACGCTATTGATTCCATGCTTCACTTGTTCAGTTCGTCCAAAGTCCCCTTTACTGCATACAAAGACATCTTCAAACTCCTTCAATAAATCTGTAGCTTTAACTGCTTCCGACCCTGATACTCTTTTACTGATATCAGAGAGAAGTGGTTTCAAAGCTTCCGGAAGAACCCGTTCCTCCCGTTGAGTTTCTTTGTCTTTGCAGTCCTCATTTGTTATTGACAAAATACCTTCAGCACTGCCGACAATGGTTCCCTTTTTCAATTTCTTGTTAATTTTTGAAAAGTTCGCCACTCTGACTGGAATTGTCTCTTTTTCGTTCACTTTCACTATTGTTCGCGCTATCATTAGTCCATCCTTTAAGTTTTGACTGTCAGGTTCTATAATTTGAATTGTTGGCCGCCCAGTACCATCGACCAGTCTCGCCTCTACAACAGCTTCAGTATTTGGCGCAATCGTTTGGCCTTGTAGAATTTCTACTTTGGCACTGGAACCTGCTTCCTCCAACGTTAGCGAGAAATCAATATTTCCACATCGCAGAACTTCCTCTTCAACATTCACACTCACTCCATTCTTTTTCATGAAGTCCAGGCCCATGATACAAACGTCCATTATATCAGCCACCAAAAATGTATGCCGGAACACATACCCATCTAGCTCCAATGCTAGATCGACTTCGCCAAGAATCGGAGATGATTCACCAGTAACGGTTTCAAGTACCCTGTTACTGCTTTCACTGATGTGTTTGTGATTGATGAGTTTCTTGTTAATGATGGATTTACTTGCGCCTGTATCTATGATAATTCTGCATTGATGACCAGCAATTACACCCTGTACCGTTAGACTGTTGTTGTTGCCTTGCATAAGCGAGACAGATACAACGATGCTGGGGGCATTGTTCTGTTAGGTTAGCTCCTTTTCGTTTCTCGAACCTTTTTGTTTTGTTGGTTGGTTCGGGCACTTATGTTGTACATGCCCCTCTTTTCCGCAGCCCCAGCATGTGATTTTCCTGTCTGTATTTCTGTCCCCTCCTTTTTGGGGTGATCGCAGCACTTCTTTTCTTATCTGCTCCGTCAGGTCTTTTATGTCTAGTTGCGGTGACCCCTCAGCAACTGTGGTAGCCCTGATCTCGTAGCTTTCTTCGCACCTTCCAATGTTAAAGCGAATGCCAATACTTCTGGTAGCGTTCGCTTTCCGCTGACCCGGACGCTATTGTGTATGCCCGTATCCCGTATGGCGCCAACAAATCTTTCTCCCGCCATCTCGCACCGCATCTCCACACGGTAATCAGGATACGACATGTACACTAGACGTTCAATCTCCGCTGCTAACTCATGAAGCCTTTCCTCGGATTTCTGCGTCCTGTTGATAAGCTCGATCCTGTGTACATCCTTCATGTGGTTGTTCCCAAAACGATTGTCTAATTGCATTACAATGTAATTGTAATCTTTCTCATTTTCTGGTGAGATTGTTCGCAATAAATCGGCTGAGTTACCCCGTAGAGCCAGGATTAATGCTGTGGCTTTTTCGTTATCGGACCAGCCGTTCGCACCAGCAGCCGCTTCAAACTGTCGCTTGCAAACTGGCCATGAAGTTTTGCCGTCAAATATTGGTGGCTTTATCCTTCTACCCGATGACTCAATATTTGGTTTGGATTCCTTTATTTCGGCTGCTTTTGCTTCTATTTCTGCGACTTTTGTTCCAATTTCTGGTCCAATTTCTGCTCAACGTTACTGACTTCGGTAGTTATTTTGTCTTCCAATTTCTGCTCAACCTTGCTTACTTCCGTTTGAACTGCAGAAACTTCCGTACGAACTGTAGAAACTTCCGTGGGAATTTTAGTTTCCAGGTCCGCAATACTGGATTCCACCTGAGTTTTTAATTCACCCATGCTGGATTCCATTTTTCCGCATATCCGACACACTAGCAATCTTACTTTCAAGCCTTGCAGAAGTCGAATCTATTTTACTTTGTAAACTCGAAGTAGTCCATTTTAATTCGCCTTGTAAACTGGAAGCATTTGTTTTCATTTCCTCGCGTAAACTGTGTAGACTGGAATTAGTTGAATCCATTTTGTTGTCGAGTTCGGCAGCATTTGTTTTCATTTCGCCTTGCCGATTACTTTGAAGAGTCGCGATCATAGCCATAAGCTTCTCGAAGTTATTATTTTCTGTTGATTTTGCACCCTCTTCGTTGTTGATTGATTCTTGTTTTCCCTCTTCAGAATTTCAGTAAAGTCGAATGTGCTACTGTCTAGCTTTCTTGCTACACATTCAGAGATCATTCTTTTCTTTTTCTCAGTTTTACCTCCCGTGGAAGCTAAATTCCACACACACAGAACTGTGGATAGTTCTGATGTAGTCAAACTGTCCAATAATTTACCTTCCATTGTTCAAATATTTTTAATTGTTCACTTAACACGAAATTCTTATGTTCTATCGAAACTTCTCGCACAGTATCTAAATACCACGAAATTTCCTTGTATAATCTTAATTTCCACGAAATTTCTCGTACAATCGAAATTTTCAAACGATACACAACGTATAACCTCAAATTTCGCACAATCGAAATTTTTGTACAACTTACACAAAAGTACATAAAATTTCTTGTACGCCCCTGAAATTTCTCACACCGTTGAAATTATTATACACTCAAATTTCTTAATAACGAATTTCTTCGAAATTTTTCCCACAGAAGTTTCTAGTTTAATTTCGAATTTTTTTTGACTTTTCCGCACAGATTCACAATAAATAATTTCACTTCTGACACCAATGTGACATGGTACCCATTCGATTTGATGTTATTAAAATGACAACACTTTTTATTTATGTGAATTTAGTGTATAAACTTTATTATAATTATTTCTGCGTTAACAATTGTCTTAAAAATATTTGTTTATCAATAATTAATTATTAGAATTAATTTATCACAGTTTTAAAAATTCACTATTTCAATAATTGATCACAATTATTATTTTTAAATTCAAAGATTCTGTTCTGCTCTCGGCTTCATATTTGAAACACACGATCTGAATTTCTCAGTCAGAGTGTTTCGGGATTCTACTAGAAAAATCCTGTTATTTGGTTATTATTGTTCGATTCTCGCTGCTTTTAATACTGTGTGGTAACACTTCTCGAACAGTCTCCAACTGTCAATATTGTTTTGTTTATGTTATTCGGAGAAGTGTATTGTATTGTCTCGGTCGTGTAAAAATTTAATTTGGTGCTTTCTGCAAATATTTTGATTTCCTTTTATTTAATAAAGAAATCAGAATATTTCCAGCAATTTCTAGTGCATCTTTTTTTGTTTTCGTTTAGTGCTTAGTGCAATACGTTTTGTATGGGAAATGGCATGCCGTTAGCATAAAAATGCTAATATCTAACTCGTTTGTTGGAATTTCTGCATTAGTCATTGTGTGTTGAAAAAGTGGTTGTATAGGTAGACACACGTATATATATATAGGTAGAAACATGTATATATATATGGGTAGAAACATGTATTGATGCAGAAATTTCATTCTTTGTAGTTTCGTCAGCAATTTGTGATTCGAAGTGAAAAGACGTGTCTGTTTATTTTGTGGAAATAGAAAAATAATAATAAAAGTGAAATGGCAGATGGTGAATGGCTTACTCCACGACAACTATGCGCACTTTCGTACGAAGAACAACAAGCATTTTTTCGTCAAACGCTTGAAGAGAGCCAAGAAGAAATAAGTGACCACGATGCAATAGTTGTTGACGAGACTTTAGGTGAATGTGTAGGTGATATAGGTGGTGATGACTCAGACGTTGGAGAACCCACGTTACCAGAATATGACCCAGAGGACGACAGTGATTCTGATGAAGAACTTGAAGATGCACCAATTGAAACTGGCGAATGTTTTACTGCCAGAGATGGTAATGTTCGGTTTTCGATACAACCACAACCTGAAGGATTCCGTACGCACAACATTCTAAGAAGTGCACACTATGGACCAGTACAGGCAACGGAAGGTTTGACCATTACAGAAACGTTCCAATTGATAATGTCAGACGAAATATGCGACATAATTATCCATGAATCAAATCGAAAGGCAAGGCAATGCTATGATAATGGCAATGCAAAACATCCAACAAGAGAACCGAGATCATGGATTCCCCTAACAAAAAGTGAATTCGATGGATATTTGGGCTTACTTTTGCTAAGTGGCGTTACACATTCTGGTTATGTGCATACGAAAGATTTGTGGAAAACTACATCACATCCATTATATCGTGCTGCAATGAGTGTACGACGATTTTGGGAAATAAGCCGCTTTATACGTTTTGATAATGGAAACACACGCCAGCAACGCAAACAAACTGACAAAGCAGCAGCAATATCGGACTTTTTTTGATGTTCAACGGCTGTCTTCGTAGATATTACGTGGTAGGAGCCAACGTCACCGTAGATGAACAATTGTATGCTTATCGTGGTGGAACTGGCTTCACGCAATACATATCATCAAAACCTGCCAAATATGGTATAAAAGTGTGGTGGGTGTGCGACTCCATTTAGTCCTATCCATTCCAGGTACAATCAATATTGTTGAAAATCTAAATAACTAAATTGAATTTAATATTTCAATGCAGGGACAAATCTATACAGGAATGGCACCGTCTGGTGAACGTGAAAGAAACGTTGGCGGAAGAGTAGTAAAGCATTTATGTGTCAACCTTTTTGGTGGAAGTGGAAGAAATATTGTATGTGACAACTTTTTCACTAGCTACAACTTGGCAAAATCTTTGATGATAGACAACAATTTATCTATGTTGGGTACTTGCAAACAAAGGCGTACATTCGTGCCAGCAGAATTTGCCAACCCCAAACGACGTGAGGCTGAATCATCAATGTTTGGGTTCTATAATAACGATGTGCTCGTACGTGCCCAAGAAAAACAAGGCAGTTGTATTGTTGTCCAGTACTCATTATACAACAGAAACGGCCGGTCCTAAGAAGAAGCCATTGCTTTTATTGGACTACAACAAAACCAAAGGTGGCGTTGGTAACATGGACAAGTGCTTGTCCGAATTTAGTACCAAGCGGCGCACAAATAGATGGCCTTTGGATTTCTTTTATAATATTGTGAACGTTGCTGCGTTTGCTGCACACGTAATATACGTTGACAACAATATTCACCTGAAGGCATCTACAAGCCGCCGTAGGATGTTTCTCCATCAGCTAAGCGAGCAACTATGCAAGCCAGAAATGGAGACAAGGGCGAATAACAGCAGAATATCCAGAGTTTTTTCAACGCGCAACGCCAGCGAAGCCATGAAAGGTGGGCACATCGGAGTTGTGGATGCTGGAGTACATGAAGCGGAGGGCCGCCTGAAAGTAAAGGAGAATTGCTACATATGCTCGAAACGACGCCCTACTCGTAAAGCATGCACATTATACAACAAACCGATAGATGTATTTGAATTTCAATAATTTTAAATTTTTTCGTAGTTTTTTTAATATTTCGTTCATAAATATTTTATAATTTATAATAATTTTTATACCATAAGTATTTTTTTCATATATTTTCATTTCGTTTTACTATACATACCCAGGTATGAAGCAGTTGCTTCGGGCGGCACGTTTGGGGGGCGGCAAAATTGCAAGCGCACAACCATGGGCCAAGAACGATTGAACAATTTGGCTATACTTTCAATTGAATTTGAGCTACTGGAATCAATTCCAAAAAAGATAATTACCGAAAAGTTCGCAAATGCCAAACCGCGACAGGTTATTTTTAATTAAACAGTTGACACTAAACAAGTCATAGTTAAATTTGTAATAAATTAAAACATTATTGAACATTTCAAAGTTAAAATTTAATTCAGTCTTTAAACTATTAACTTATCATTAATATGCTAAATTCATATTTCCTACTTATTTCACGTGTTTCCGTTGTAACAACTGATTTTGATACAATAAATAGAAGTGAATATTGAAATCGCTCAATTTTTTATGTTGTGAAGTAAATTATTTATGTTTCATGTTTGTATAAAAATTGAAAGTAAAAATGCAGCTAAAGGTAATTTCCATTAAAGCAATGAATTTTCTCGCCTTTTTGTGGTTTCAAATTTTGGGGCGGCATTCTGAGGGTTTGCTTCGGGCGGCTCATTTGCTTTGCACGCCGCCGCCCAGGTATGTATGCTGTTGCCGTAAGGGTGCAACTTTGTAAATGGGCTTTATCTTCCAAACGGATGATCCAATCCTAACCAAACTTGGGACTATTGCGTAAAACAGTTTTGGCTAGGACATTACGAAATTTTAAGTTGATCCGATTATCAAGTTCAGAGCTACAGCGTTTTGAAAACGGAAAACATACCCAGGTATGTTGTCGTTGACATAAAGGTTAACAAAAATTCCATAAAAAAGCTTATGGACTAATAATTGGTCCTTCCAGAGCCGGATTTGTTAAGTTAGTTCGTGAATCGTATAATACAATAATATTTCCTTCATTTGGAACTTTCTAGTGCACTTTTATACATTCGGTATTATTTAGTGTAAAAACATTAAAAAAATGAAAGTTTTTGTTATCGCGTTTGTTATTCCTGACTGTAATTATTGTCAAATTGTCATTAATATTTCGCATTCTTTTTTTGAAATGTCGACAAAGGAAGAAATAATTGCAGAAATAGCTGAAATCAAAGGACTCTGCGGTGTCATAAAGGGTAAAGTTAAAAAAGAGAAATGCTATGTATTGAAGAAAACTGAAGAAACTGATGTTTTCCAGCTGGAAACAAAATTCAGTTTGTTGCAATCTTATTTCAATAATTTGAATGGTCTTCAGTCTAAATTAGAAAGACTGGATTTCAATGAGCAGGCATCCGTAGAACGAGATTTATTTGAAGAAAATTATCTTGAAATAAAATCGAAGATTTTAACTCTCATCCACAGCAAGAAATTAGGGCCATCTAATCCACTTGATTCAACACAATTCAATATATCATCCAATTTTGGTCATATCAAAAAACTGGATCTTCCAAAATTTAGCGGTGAAATTCTAGACTTCGCTAAATTGATTCATGAAAATGAAAATATACCTGACATTAGGAAATCCCTGCACTTGAGAAGTTGTCTCGTCGGTAAAGCTAGAGATGTCGTAAAAAATATCGATAATTTTGAGAATGGTTATACTGAAGCAATTCCTTTACTTAAGCAAAGATATTTTAAAAAAAGGTATACCACCTTGATCAAGTTCCCGGAATTTATTCAGAAAATTAAAAATACAAGTTTATTCATTTAAATCTATATTGTCCCCTTCAAAGTAATCCCCATCGACTGCAACGCACTTATGCCAGCGCTTGATCCAATCCCCGAAACATTTTTTATATTCCGTTTTCGGTATGTCCATCAGTGCTTCCCGCGATTTTTATATTACTTCCTCTCGGCTGCTGAGACGGATTCCCTGTAATGGTTTTTTAACTCGATTGAACAGAAAGAAGTCACAGGGAGCCAAATCAGGTGAATTTGGTGGCTGTTGGATGGTATTTGTTGAATTTTTCGTCAAAAAATTACGAATAATGATGGCATTGCACCATGAAAACGCGCCGTCGCACAGGTGCGTTATCATGGTGCAAAATCCACGAGTTTTCTGCCCACAATTCTGGTCTCTTCCGGCGAATTGCTTCACGCAAACGTCTCATAACACCCAAATAATACTCTTTGTTTACTGTCTGGCCTTCTGGCAAAAATTCATGATGCACTACACCGTTGTAATCCAGGAAAACCGTGAGCATTGCCTTCTTTTTTGACTAAAAACGGCGTGGCTTTTTTGGTCTCGGCTCATTTGCTGAACGCCATTCACTTGCCTGATATCTGCATTGCGTGTCGTACTCATAAACCCACGTCTCGTCTCCAGTAATGATCCTTTTGATGAATGTGGTATCGGATTCAGCCTCGCAAATCATGTCTTTTGCGACGTCAACACGGTCTCTTTTTTGCATGAAATTGAGGTCTTTTGGCACCAACTTTGCTGCTACGCGACGGAAACCCAAATCATTAACCAAAATGTCTTGGACGGATCCATAGGCAATGTTCAAGGCCTCCGCTATCTCTCTGATGGTTAATCTGCGGTTATTGACCAACATTTCTTTTACTATATCAATGTTTTCGTCGGTTTTCGATTTCGATGGTCTGCCACTGCGTTCGTCATCTTCGATTGACTCACGACCACTTTTGAACCGCTCGTGCCACTGGTAAACGACCGTTTTCTTTAGAGAATCGTCGCCGAAACACTTTTCCAACATTCCCAAAGTTCGGCCACCATTAAATCCGTTTTTTACGCAAAAATTTAATACAAGTTCGTTGTTGCAAATTTAAATCCATTTCTAAAATTGTAAAAAATCGCCAACACGCACAGAGATACATGTACTCTTGGCTACGTAACTTTTGAAAATGTCAAGCTATGATGCTAAGATTTAGAGGAAATATCAGTAACAGATGTACCAACTTAACAAAAAAAGAACAGAACTCAAATCCGAACAATAGGAGCGCCACACGGTGGTTATTCCGGTGAATTACCGACTGTTAAAAATGTTTCTGTAGAAAATCTTCGATCAATAATAGATTATATAAAGGCAAATATTCGGTCATTATTATCTATTGGTAATAAATCACAAATTGCAGATGGTTTATTGCTATATTGAATCGTTTCTAAGCTTGATTAAGATTCTCAATTGAAATGGGAAGAACTGGTTGCAGAAAATTATGAAAATCTGGAAACTAAAAATATTTCGTCTACATCATCGTTTGAAGGAGTTCAAAAAGGGGAAGATTTCCTGTATCATTCTTGAGATGAATTCGCCAGTTTTCTCGAGAAAAGATGTAGAACGTTGGAAACTTTAGAATTCGCCAGTAGCCGTCAATATTCTTCTATAAGCAAATCTTCGCGTAAGTCGCACAAATCATCTTTAATTTCGACATCTCCTGAAACCTATGGGAGTCAATACACTCACCATACATTTATATTTTGCTGGACTGATTCAAGTATTGTTCTGCATTGGATAATGTCGGAGTCATATGAATGGACTACTTTTGTTGGAATTCGAATTTCAAAAATTCAAAGTTTAACTGAAGATTGCATTTGTGGTTATGTACCTGGTGAAATGAATCCTTCAGATCTAGTTTCGATAGGCTCATTACCAATAACTTTAATTAATTCGCAATTATGGTTTAATGGACCAATATTTTTGTCTTTGCCGTATTCATCTTGGCCAGTTCAAGCAAACATTTCGAAGTCATTAATTCCTGAAAGCAATGTTTTAAAATTCTCCTTCTTATCAAGAAATTTAAAAGATATAACTTCAAATATAAAATTTCTCAATAGTTACTTTAGACTATTATCAGTTCTTGGATACATTCATCGTTTTTTATCAAACAGCAAGAAATCTAATAAATCAGATCGTGCGTATGGTGCATAAAAGCGCGCTGAAATTCAAAAGACCTTAACATACATCGTAAAAAACTTACAAGGAGTATATTATGCACCAGACTATCAAGCTCTTAAAAATAATTTTGTTGTAAATCTAAATGGTGGTTTAAAATGTTTGCATCCATTGTTAGATGATGACAATATTTTGCGAGTTGGAGGTCGAATAAGCCATTCACAATTCAATGCATTCAATGCTAAACATCAAATGTTACTTCCACAATCGCATTCTTTTACTCAAGAATTAATTCCTTATTATGACATGACTCATTTGCACGCTGGATGTCAAAATTTATTAAACGTAATTAAAAAACATTTTTGGATTATAAGTGGAAAAAGGTAATTCGTAAAATCCAGGCGCGGCTCTACCTTAGGGGCTAATGGGGCTAAGTTCCACCTAACAAATCTACCGAACAACTGAAATTTTTCAGTAAAAATTTATTTTAAAAATTCTAGGGGGCTCCGCCCCTGCTCGCTTCGCTCACCAACCCCGGGTCTCAGAGTGGACTTCGAGTAGATTTTAATTTTTAGTTTTCCTGTAATGTAATGGTAAAAAATGAAGCATAATAGAGTAAGAAGCAAAAAAATATGTAACTGCTTTTGTGATTTATTTCACGGCTTCTTCAAATACAATGTATTTTATGACCTTTTGTTCTAGCTTGCACTCTATTTTTATACCTCCTCTGCTTCTACATCGTGATAGAGCGACACACAGTTGACCAGGTGTGAATAGAAATGATAACATGCGATAATAGATAGATTATTTATTCAGTTCGGATTTGATATTAACGAAGCCGAATTGGTCGAAGCATTTATCTCGGTGGCGGGGTTGGTAAGCGCAGAATTTAGTAAAACTACTGTGCGTAAGTTGTGTGAGTTCAAGCCCCGCCGATGGGGCATATTTTTTTTTCAGTTAAAACATATTCATTCAGTTCTGATTTGATATTAACGAACCTGAATTGGCTGAAGCATTTATCTCGGTGGCGCGGCTGGTAAGCGCAGGATTTAGTAAAAGTACTGTGCGTAAGTTTAGTGAGTTCAAGCCCCGTCGATGGTGCATATTTTTTTTTCAGTTATAAAATTATTTATTCAGTTCTGATTTGATAATAACGAATCTGACTTACTTTAAGAATTGAAGGCAATGGCATAGTTAGCAAGAGATTCAGTTAGTAAGACAAAACTGCCCTGAGATCGAATCCCCGTCGGTGCCGAAAATTTTTGTAGTTATAAATTATTTATTAAGCTTTTTCTACTACAAAATTTATAAATGATGTGCGGAAAAAACTTTTTCATTATTATGGATAGATATTAAAAAATTCATACATAAACGTATAGCTATATATTGTATTGTATATATATTATAATAACAAAATAAATTAAATAAAAACGTTTCCTTTATTTTCTTATTACAAAGCAACCGATAAAAAATCTCGCTAGCGTAAACACAAACAGCTAAACACCATTGAAAGAAAACGGTTAAACACAAAAAAAACATCAGAATCGAAAACTTTACATGAGCTCGAACACAGAGGAAGGAATCATACGGAAAAGGGCTAAAACAAATTTAGTCCCAATCCAACAACAAAATCATTACTCACCACACATTTTCTTTCTTCTTCTCGTTTTTCTGTATTACAATTTCATAAATTTTGGGCGAATTTAAATCTGCTCCAAAGAGATGATTAGTCGAAGTATTGTTCGCGTAAGAAATTATGCAGTCCAAGTTTTGACCATTTTAAGGCATGTCTTCATATTTATAACTCTCAATTTTTACACAGATGATATGATAATACATATTTCAAACACCATTATCAAAACTAAGAACCGAGATTTGCCATTTTTGAATGAAATTGATAATTTTTTTAAATTGTAGAATACTTTAGATAAAAATTTATTTTGATATCTTACTTTATAATGAAAGCATAGGTATAAAAAAATGTTAATTATTTAACAGATTTCAATGAATTTAATTTAAATTTCTTTGCACAAAATTTTCATATAGAATTAAGATTTTCAAATTTTCAATTATTTATTAAAATTTCCGGTGAAGTATTTTAAAGTATTTATTAAAATTATTTGGAAGCTCAATAATTAATAAATTTTTTTCTCCTCTGAAAATCAAAATATCAATATGAGTTTCTTATTCCTCGATTTGGAAAATTTCAGTGAAATCGATCTAGGATTGTGGAGATAGATATAATCGTAGGAAAAATGTGTTCATAAAGGTTTTTGATGTAACGTACCTTTAAAGCAAATCTACCGATTAGATTAAAATTTTCAGAATAAATTTATGTCTTCAGGGACCAGCCAGGCTGTGATTTAGAGTAAATTTGAAAAAGTTATATAGAGGAATTTTGAAATATTATTATAAGTTGTTTGGCTTATTATCCCCTATAGTGTAACAAATCGGAATAATCATCGTAGAAAGGTTTCAAGGGTATGGTTGTGTAGAGAATCAAAAGTTATATCCATTTATGCATATCCGTCCTCAATAACTCAATAACTCCAAAATGCGTCATCCGATTTCTTTGAAATTTAGAATGTTATTTGCTTATTCTTTTCGTATTGCATTTCAGTAAAATTGACCGAGGGGGAAGGAAGTTATGAAGGAAAAACCAGGGTGGCCTGAAAGTTTTGTCGGTTTTTTATATGGTTTTTCGAGTTTAATTGGAAAATTTGTAAACCAATTTCCTGTATATTAGTTATATTCGTTAACTACATAAATGAACGATATTATGTTACATTTCGTTTTAATGGGTCGAAGGATAATGGAGAAAGAAATAATCTCAGGAGAAAATTAGCTTGTTCATAAAGTTATTTTGATGTACTTTAAAAACTCGTACACCGATTTTCACAAAATTTGCAGATTAGATGTACTATATGCTGTTAGGGTCTAGTTTACCTACAAATTAAAAGAAATTTGGAAAAAAGCAAAGAAAGTTATGAAAAGAAAACTTTGAGATATTGTTAGTTCTGACAGCTTTCCTGTCCCATTTTTGTCATAGGCATCAAAGAATCGGCTGTAGACCGATTTTCAGTTACATACTACAATTTATGTTTTTTCGTCCCATTTTGATTAGCCGATTTTAAGTTGCTATGTGTTGGTTATTGTTTTCGATAGTATTAGGTCGGCTCCATACTTTCGTTGACAAATATATGTTGAACATTTCGTATTCGCAAGCAAAACATTTCGTAATCGATTGCGAACATTCGTTAACGTATGCATGTATGTTACATCTCATCTATTCTCAATTACTGGTGTTGATTATTGTCGATATATAAAATATCAGGGGGGCTTTTCGTATGCTATTACAACCGAGGTGGTACATCTTGAGCTAGTTTCAGACCTTACTACAAATGCATTTATTGCTGCTCTAAAACGTTTTTTCATTAGAAGAGGTAAATCATTAAAAATATACTCGGACAAAGCTACCAATTTTCTTGGTACTCGTAACCAGCTGAAGGAACTGTGTGATTTGTTTTCATCTAAGGAACACACTGAAATCGTTCGTATGTTGTGCTTGTCAAACAATGTCCATTTGGAATTTATTCCACCAAGAAGTCCACATTTTGGCGGAATTTGGGAAAGTAATCTGAAAAGTGCTAAAGGTCACTTATATGGAATATCGAAAGGTTCTTCATTCACATTTGAAGAACTTTCAACCATCATATGTCAAGTTGAAGCAGTAATGAATTCAAGACAAATTTCTCCGATGTCTACTAATCACAGTGATTTTGAAGCTCTCACACCGGGTCACTTTTAATTGGTGCAACATTGACTACTATCAATTATCCATATATCGCTGATCTTAAAACTTCATATGTTGCTCACTATCGTCAAATTGAAGCCTTTCATAGAAGGTTCTGGAAGCAATGGAAAAATGCATACCCGAACACCTTACAAGTTAGACGAAAGTGGTGCCAAGCGAAGGATAATATTACTATTGGTGAATTGGTAATATTAAAAGAAGACAATGTCTCTTCAATAAAAAGGCCTCTTGGTCGTATAATAAATATTCATCCTGGCAAGGACAACCATGTTCGAGTTGTAACAGTAAAAACTATTGCTGGAGGTTTTATAAGCGGTATTAATCGAATTTGCCTATTACCAGCATATGAGCCAACAATTGAACGCATTGAAAGAATATCCTTTCAAGGCGGGCAGAATGGACAAGCAACCCGCTAATACTTTGTCTTATTATTTGTTCTATTAAATACATAATTGGAAATTGTATGATCTAGTTTTCAATAAGAATTTTCTTCTTTTGTTTTTGTATAACTTTTCAATACCTAAGAATATTTTCTCATACTCGAATAGTTGATATTTAATTAATTATTTGGAATTAATTAATTTCATTGAATATCGACTAGAGATTTTATTTTAAATATTATACAGTCCCCTATAATAAAATTGTATCAAATGTAATCACCCAGATTCTGTGATCCGACGTTGCGTTCGTTTATTCGATTTTCGTTCGATCGAATCAAATTCTTATTCTTGGATTTGCCGAACAGTCCCCTTGTTCGATTGCATTAAATGCGTAGCAACGCACAGCAAAGTATTCGAATCTATTCGATTCTTGTTATTCTGAGATCTGGCGGAAACACATTTTTGAGGTTAAATCACTCGCTGTAATTTTCTCGCATTTGAAGTATACGATGTATGAAGTTTTATGATGAATTTGTCTTATTAGATTTAAAAAATAAAATGCCTTATTCAAAATCATAATTTATTCAAAAAAATATGATGAACATCATTTTTTTACATAAAATACAGATTCGATTACGTATCACAAAAACAAATTATGCATCACATCGAAACCCTTCCTTTTTCTTCAATAAATAAAATAATTTTATTGAATAGTTATGAAATTATTATAGAATAAATATGAAATTATAATCAAGTATTTGATTCTTTTTTTTTAATAATTCCATAACGTTTTCAACAGTCAAAACACCTTTTGTGATTAAAATAGTTTTATATCGAGATTTGGAGCCGCGATCCAAACTTACATCACTTCTTGTCAATCCCAGAACTTCTTTTAAAATACCCAGGACATATTTAAAAGCAGTTTTACTAAGCCGCGAATCTTTCTTGACGCTACGAAAATTACTAATAAAAATTAAAAATTTTGTGATTTTTTTTACTCTTTCTGTGGTTAATTCCATTATATCGAATTAATCTCTTAAAGAAATTCTTCTATTGCAAATAATTGATTTTTCACGCCTCATTATCAAGTATTGCCCAAGTATTAAGTCCATTTTTACTATGAAAATAATAAAATCACTTCAAAATACGATGAACTAAACTGTTTGACAATCCATTGGTATACGGCGCTTATCATGTATTATGCGATGCAAATGTGAGATAAACTTCGGATTTAAGAATAGCGATCGTATGGCGAATCGAATAGAATGCGTTTGGTTTTAGATTGAAACGTCGTATCACAGAATAGGGATGTATAATTCATATCATTCCGTTTGTTTATTAATTTCGCTCGTAGTTTAATAAAAATTCCATAAAAAAGCTTATGGACAAAACAAATATATTGGAGTTTGACGCCAAAAAAATTCCATCAAGATTATTCCGTACAACCCGAAATTAAAGCCACGGCTGGGAATTACGTATTACCGACAAAGCAAGGCAGAGGTTTCCAATCACTGTTTACCGCATTTCCGAGTGCATAATTCTTTGGTCGATAGTTATTCTTTAATTACATACATATAATTCTTTATTTTAATCGCAGTTAAAGCCGTTAAACTTAGTACTGAAATATAAAAGCGGAAGAAAGAAGGAGTATATTTACTCCAGCCAACAACTTACTTGGCAGATTTTGAAAATTCAATTGCATACGTTATTGCTTTGAGAAAAACATATGTAATTAGGCTTAGAAATTTTGGAAAAAAAATGTTTAGCGCTTGATTATTTGTCAATATCCGCCAAAGCTAACATATTTGATATTTTTTCCAAAAATAACTTTTCCAAGTTAAAACTAAACGTGACATTTGTTTTGGAACCACTGTAATACTTTAATTTTAACCACTGTAATACTTTAATTTTAACTACTGTAAATTTATATTTTTCTTGTTAGTAAGTTCACTTACTTGTTGTAAAATAGTAAATTAAAGTTTTTAGATCAAGTTACTTTTTCTTTATAATAATTTTTCTTATTCTAAATAAATTATTACTTCTCAAAAAAGTAACGAAGGAACAACACAAATTTTAATAAATTTGGAAAATAAAAATAAAATCAGTTTTTATTAACAATCTTATTAAAATAATTAGTTTTTATTTAATAACATGCTATACATTCTTCTAAAAATGTTGAGACGTTGCTAAACCAAATTAAAAGTGTTAAACCGTAAAATTTGCCTACAGAAACAAAATTGCTTCAAAAGGTTCATAAATTCAAAAAGCTTATTCAGAAGTTGACATTATTAATATATGCTTTGAAATTATTCGGGGATGAACCTCTACCTCGTAAAAAGAACCGTAGTTCTTATGTTGTTTTCTACTAACTTCTCCATTGTTTTCAACAAGAAGGATGTTAAGTTAATAGGTCTGAGGGCTTTAGGCTGCGCGTGGTCAGTTTTACCCACCTTTGGTATAAATACCACCCTGATCCTTCTCCATGCTCTCGGTATATACCCGAGTGGTAGCCTGCTTCTAAATATTCTTATTAGGTGCGGTAAGATTCCCTTTTTCCCTTTTTGCAACAAAGGCGGGATAATCTTGTCAACCCCGGCTGATTCTTATGGTTGGAAACCCTCAATAGCCCAGTTTATTCTCTGCTCAGAGCAGATGGTTGAGGCCTGCTTCCAGTCAGCCGAGGTTGGTCTTGTGATGTCCTCACTTTTATCTTGTTCCGTCATTGGATGGCAACCAGGAAAGTGAGTTTCTAAAGGCAGAAGAGGTCTCTCCTCTTTACTTTTGGTATAACTGCCATTCGGTCTTATCAGCGTACACTGCATATCGGTACTGTTCTTAGCCAGTGCTTTATGCAGTCTCGCCGCGGTCGGTGTGTTCGAGATGCTTTCACAGAATGCCCTAAAGCTATTCCGTTTCGCTTCTCTTATTTCTAGATTATAGTTGGTGAGCTCTCTTTTATAAACCTCCCACTGACCTGTTTTTTTTGGCGTTATTAAATAGTCTTCTCACGCTGCTTCTTAATTCTGGTAGAGTCCTATTCCACCATGGAACATGAACGTTATTTTGTTTTTTCTTTAGAGGACAGCTCTCTTCATAGGCGTTAATTATAGATCCATTTAGTTCTTCTACTGCAAGTTCGAGTTGACGGCAATTTTTTTCCACCTGTTTCACTTTCACTTGTTGATATTTATAAAACAGCTATAACTACACATTTTAGCCATTTTGAATTTCCTCGAATCCCTTTCGGTTTAAGGAACGCGGCCCAGACTTTTCAACGTTTTATGAACACTGTCCTAAGCGGTTTAAATTTCATTTGTGTTTACCTAGAGGGCATACTGGTAGAAAGTAAGAACGAAATCGAACACTACCAACACTTAGAAAAACTTTTCACTCGCCTTAACGACTTTGGTATTAACATCAAACCATCTAAATGCGAATTTGGAGTTCTGGAACTTCGATTTTTAAGTCATACCGTGTCATCAGAAAGAATTTTACCATCAGAAGATCGCGTTAAAATAACTAAAGATTTCCCACGTCCGTCCACACTTAAACAACTACAACGGTTCATAGTCATGATAACATACTATCATCGTTTTGTTCCTAATTTGTTCTCTACATAATCTGGTAACACAACTAAACAAAAATAAACCTAAACAGATTACTACTTGGACTATGGAAAATGAAAAAGATTTTTGCTTTTCTAAAGCCAAACTGGTGGACATAACTTTGTTAGCCCATCCAACAATTGAAGGTCGTTTTACTCTCTCATCTTCAGCTTTAGGGGCAACATTAGAACAACACATTCAAGAGTTTTGGGAACATATCGCTCATTTTTCCAAAAAATTATCTTTAACAGAAAGCAAATACTCAGCTTTTGATAGAGAACTGTTAGCCATTTACTCATGAGTAAAACATTTCCGGCATTTAATCGAAGGACGTCCTTCTATCATTTTTACAGATCAGAAACCACTAACCAGAGCTTTACATGCAAAAACAGATAGAAGCCCGCGACAGATTCGACACATGGAATACAAGTATATAGCGCAATTCAGTTCAGATATTCGGCATATTTCCAGTAAATCGAATGTGGTAGCCGATACATTTTCTAGACGACATTTCCGTTATAACTTTAAAAGAAATCCTTTAGTAAAGGGCAACAAAACGATTCGCAACTAAAATCGATTATTAACAATTTATCACAAAACGGCAAAACATACTTCGACAAATTAATATTCCTTTTACGAATCAAAAATTGTGGTGTGATGTCTCTACCTCGGAATACAGACCATTTGTTCCAAAAATTTTAGAAAAGCAATTGTAAGGGACTAAGATCTTACCCAGAATGCCCATTTAGAATAAACAAATTAAAAATGGAATCGGGAATTCGATTGATTAAAACAATGCAATTATCAAATTGACAAAGTTTATTAATCAAAATTATTGTGAACAAAAGGATGTCTGCCTCCTACAAAATCAAATTTCAAGTCTCTTTACAATATAATTTTTCCCCTGGGTTCCTTTTTTATATATAACTAGCTGACCCGGCGAACTTAGTACCGCCTCAGAATCAATAAATGTTGTATTAACTTATTAGCTAAATTAAATTCAGTTTTTTATTAAGATAAAAAATGAATACTCAAAATGAATTAAGTTCAATAAATGTACAAAAATCAAAATGAAATGTATTTTAATTACAGTGAAATGAATGTACTTCACATGGCAGCAAGGCATTTGCTTTATTGAAACGATTCGAAATGATTCGCGTAGCATTGTTGCACTACTTTCTGTTAACTATTTGGTGGATAGGGCACACCCGGGTCGATTCCCTTCATTCAAGCACCTTGTGATATACGACATTTTTCGTTTTGTTATCAGGTGCGAGGACGACCAAAGCGGATGGTTTTCCGACACGTAAACATGCTACGTAAAATTGACCGTGAGAGAAACATTCATTTTCTAGATTCAGGCCACAAACACTCAAGGATTGGCCTTGTAATTTGTTCATCGGAAATTGAATTCGTTGAATCTCGAATGGCATATCGGTTGGGATCATCGGAATTCTCGGTATGAGAACTTTCTCACCTTTCCTTTGAGGCGAACATTATCACGTTGTTGATCTGTGCGATAAGCTCGGCGATTCCTCATTGCCAACTGAGCCGCTTGACGCACTTCCTCTCATTGTCCTTGTGCTTGTGAAGCAGAAAGTCGGCCATACTAACGCGGCGCTCTTCTCGTGCGATTTCTTGTTCATCTGCAGTGGATTGATTCGTAGTATTCCGAAGTCCAATTGGATTACGGCTTCCTTGTAAAAGATTAGATTTCCCGACTCCAAGCATTGTAAAGGACACTGGAAAAATAATTCCACCATTCAAAATTACATAATGAAATAATTATCGATGCGCTCATAATTACAAATGTGATAACCTCACAAAGTGAATATACTCAAAAGCAACTTACCGTTTAAAAATGACGATTGAAAATAGAATTCCACAGACTTACGAACGAATCCCCTTGGAAAATCAAACGCACAGTCCAAATTACCGATTGGATTGATTGTCGATGCGCGCCCAATGGCAAACAACATAACCTTTAACAATGTGCACTTCATAAAACTGAGCGCGCCTCTTTAAAATAAATTTTAGCTGATGAATTTCAGAAAAAATCGTTTGAAGAGAATTAATTGAACCGAACTCAAATGCAGTAACCGTCTAAAACTGAATGAAAATTGGTGAAACCTCGAAAAAATGTTGATGAATCGCGGCGCACGTCTGTACAGCTAGCTCAATGGCAATGACAACTGATGAGTAACCTCCCCTTTTTTGCTTTTTTTGTATAAATATGCCAATTTTGCTTCCACCCATATTTTTCAATACAATGTATGTGTCATTTATCTCAGTAAAAGCATATAAATTCAAGCCGTCATCTTTTTAGATTTTTTTAGATTTCATCAAGTTAGTGCAACAGAGATAAATATGAATTTAGCTTTAATAAGCAATTCCAAAACTGGCTATTCATACAGGAACTAACACTTAAAATATTTGAAATACACGTAATAAAAAAATTTCTTCTATTTACACAAACACACGTGCCTATGAAAAATGCTTGTTATACATGCACCAATACTTGAAAATTGTTTGGAAAATCATATTGGCGCCTAAAACTATTAGCAAACACGTGGTTCTTGTTTACATAAATTGACTTAAAACAAACTCCGATAGCTTTCTTTTCTTCATTCTTTCTTTAGTCCAAAATCCATAAGACTATTTATGATGTCCCTTGCTACAATTATCTTATAGGAAGTGCGTTGTAAAATAAAAGATTTGTGGTTTATAGGTTACTTCATTCTTTCTAATGAAAATTTTTAATTTTCTTCCCTTTCTTTTTTGCGATTTTCTTACTTTTCCAATGCCCGAGGAAACTTCTCGAGGCCGAGACCAACAGTAAAAAAATTCATCGCAATCCGTCAATCCGTTCTCGAGATATCATCAAAAAAGCGTTCCACACAAAATGTATGAGAAAATAAATTTTCTTCTTCATCTTTTTTTTCATGAATTTTTCCAATGTTTTAATAGTTATTCTGCTATTCGGGGCGGAGACAAATCCAACAAACCAAACATCATAAAAATCGGTCCAGCCGTTCTTGAGTTATAAATGGTGTAACTAACACGACTTTGTTTTATATATAAAGATTAAAAACAATAAAAGTTTAAGTTACAGTGAAAAATGAACAATTTTAACACAGCGGTTCTGAAGATGAGATGCAAAGCAACTCAAACCTTGAACATTATTACAAAATTAATCTAATCGGTCTTCTGATCTTTCTACCACTACGGGTATAAGCAACTGGAATTTCTTCATTACTATATGAAACATGTCGCAAATCTGAATGATCATCCGAGTCCACCTTTTCCAAGTTTTCATGCTTGCAGTCTGGATTATTATCATCAATATTTCTTGTACATTTGTTGGCATTACTCAGTTTTTCTAAAATATTCTTCTCTTCAATTGAAACTTCTAAGGGATATACACGTTGAACTGGTCTTAGAATCTCCGCAATTGCGGTCTTTAGTTGAACTAAATGTACTTCACCATCAGAACCAGGAATTAACTCTTTTACTATAGCTAACTTCCAGTCAATTCTTTTACAATTGTCACTTCCAATAAGAACTACTTCTCCAATCTTCATCGATCTGGATTCTTTGAAGCTAGATTTCCGACAAGTTGTCCCAAATACTCATTTCGAAATCTTAGACGCAAATTATCTCGCAATTTTTGTTGGTACCGCAACCTCTTATTAATGTCTATGGTATCAATCTTGTCACAATCAGGAACTCCTGTTTCTCTTACTTCTTTGAAAAACATAGCTGGTGTCAATGGCGTCAAATCTGATGAATTATCTGTAACATAAGTTAAAGGCCGATCATTGATAACCGATTCACAATCACAGAGAATTGTTGCGAATTCTTCAAAGGATAGAGAAGCTCTTCCAAGCACTTTACGCAAAATCTGCTTTACCATTCACACCATACGCTCCCACCAACCACCCCACCAGGGTGCTGTTGGCGGATTAAATTTCCAATCAATGCGACAAGTGGTTCCATATTTTGCAATTTTGTTCCAATCAAGTCTAGAGAAGGAATTTTCAGCGCCTAGAAAATTGGTACCATTGTCACTATACACAATTCTCGGATGACCACGCCTTGCAACAAAACGTCTAAAAGCTTGTAGAAAACTACTTGTGGATAATGTTGACACCAACTCAAGATGAATCGTTCGAAACACGGCACAAGTAAATAGACATATCCACGCCTTTCCACAAGTTCGAAGGTGAACAGGCCCTGCAAAATCAACTCCTATTATTTCAAAAATTGCGGCATCTCGAACACGATTTTCTGGTAACGCTATTGGCAATGTCTGAAAATGTTTTGATTCTTGCTTTCTACATATAGTACATTTCGATACCACTGAACGATTAGTTCTTCGTCCACCTAGTATCCAGAATCTTTCCCTAACAATACTTAACAAAGTTTGTCCACTAACATGACAATTATTTTCATGTATTTCTTATATCATAAGTTTCACTACGACATGATGCGCAGGGAGAACAATTGGGTAACGGAAATCTCTGCAGTCGTCTCTACGACGAACAATTTTCGTTTTTAGTCGAATAATACCAAAATCGTCTTGACAGGGGTATAAAGACTTAATTCTCTTGTCTTCTATTCCGTTAGAACTTTCTTCCTGGATGTATTTCACGATCTCTAGTTCAGCTTCAATCATTTCTTAAAGTTTCAGTGGTCCAAGACCTTGTTTGGTCTGCCTGCAATTACTGACGAATCGAAGTACCCATCCGACTAAACAAACAATACTACGAAATTTGGAGAAACGTTTATAATACCAAGAACTTGATTCTCACTGTAAACCGTTGAGGCATTCATCTTCCTTTTTTCACTACTGATGGTATTTTCATCACAGGAAACTTTCGACTTAGGCCAATCTGGACCCTCCCACCATCTTGACTTCAGCAACTGCTTTCCTGAACAACCTCTAGATGGGAGATGAATTTCTTGTACACGATTCCTAACGAAAACTGCCCACTGATCTTCTCTACGTATCCAAGACAAAACCGTTGACGAATCACTCCAAAAATAAACTGGAACTTCATGACTAGTTAAACCCTTTATTATAGATAAATACAACCTCACAGCAATCGTAGCAGATAATAATTCAAGACGAGGAATAGTCAGTTTTCGGACAGGTGCCACTCTTGACTTGGCTTGAATTAATTGAGCTTCCACACCTGAATTTTTCTCGATTCGCAAAAATATTACTGGAGAATAAGCAACCTGACTAGCATCACAAAAAACGTGCACACTCAAATTGTTGTCTTCGATAATTTTTGGTACCAAACCATCCCGGAATTTTGATGTCAACTAAATATGGTAACTCCTTCAACTAGCATAAAAATTTAGTTTTAACATCACTATTAACTTCAGTATCCCATCCAATTTTTCTTCCCATAATTGTTGCAATAAAATTTTCGGACACACTGCAACTGGACAGGCAAACCCAATAGGGTCGAACACACGGTGAACAATTGAGAGAATTGTTCTTTTTGTAACAACTGTTCCATCAATATTTTTAAAAATCTCTGAACTGATTTCCAAAGTGTCATTTACACGATTCCACGTCAAACCTAAGACGGGAGATTTGATATCGTTATTTAATTCACTTGAATTTAAAACTGTATGCTCCCACCCTCTAAGATCAAATTTCGCATTGTGCATACGCGCTTCCCAAATAAATTTATAAATTTCGTTCTCATTATCCACACTCGTTACACAATTATCAACATAAAAACTATTCTGTAATTTCTCAATAGTATGCCTAAAAAATTGCGCACCACACTTTTCTATGCTGCTTTGCAAATGATGTTCAATTACTAAGCCCAACAGAAAAGGACTACAGCAAATACCGAAAACTACTCTCTTGTGTCGAAATACAACGATTTTATTATTATCGTCTAACCACAGGAAACGTAAAAACTTTCTGTCCTTTTCACACATACCGATTTGTAGAAAAGCCTTTTTGATATCTGAAATTACACCGATTCTTCCCAATCTAAAACGCAACAAAATTGTCGGTATACACTCAATCAGATTAACAGCCTTTTCTACACAATCATTCACTGAAGGAGAATTGTTTTCTCGATCTGACGCATCAAACACTGGACGAATTTTTGTTGTACCTATTTCTTTTACAATATGTCGATGAGGTAAATAATGACCTTGCAGGGAAAGTTCTTCATCTGGAACTACTTCAATAATATTTTCTGCCAACCACTCTTTGAAAGCATTATTATAAGACTCATGATGTCCGTCTCGTTTTAATTTATTTAGAGTTGACTGCAGTCTTTTAAACGCCATATCACAATTTGTTGGTAATGGAGGATGACCTTTTATCCAAGGTAATTGTACTTCAAAACGACCTTCAAAATCAGTTGCAACTGTTTTCATGAAATGTTCTTTTACAGCCAATTCTAAATCTTCTTTTACTCTTTTGTCATCCGTATCACCAATTCCAATTGTGTCCAAACGCCATAAATCAGAAATACTGGCATCCTTTGCCAGCAATGATGTTACGTTCATTGTCGTATTACAAATCGATTTTTGCACAGGAACTTTGCCCATTACAGTCCATCCTAACAGAGTTTCAGCAGCTACCAAACCACAATGCAAGATATGCCGACATCTGGTCAATAATTTTCCAGCTACATCAGCACCGAGAAGAACTTCAATAGGAGTTTCACTCAAATTCATATCAGTAATGTTGACGTTTTTATTTCTTAAATCTTGCATCCATGGACCTTCATACATTGACATTACATTTCCGCAAATTTCTTCTTGATCCAAGGCTTGCAAATTACACGCATACCGCCCATCTAAACTCATTAACCTAATCTTATAAACTGCATGTTCATAAACCTCTGATTGTACTCCTCCGAACAACGAATGTATAACATTTATATTGTCAATAACATCATACTTCATTTCAAGAGCCGATTTCTCCAGTATATAAGATCGTTGAGAACCAGTGTCTATCAGCGCTCGTACCTTTCGTTCTTTATTTCCATGGCTTCTTAAAATAACAGCAATTGTCTGCAAGAAAACTTGAAAAGTAGTATGATTCGCAAGAGTATTTTCAATTGACAGATGAAAAGACGCTTCTACTACCTTATTTTTGGTCACTTCATTTTGAGAAACTTTATTATTTTGATTAGAATCGAAACACATTATAGAAAAATGTTTCTTATCACAAAAATAGCACTACACTTGTAATTTGCATTGTCTAGCAACATGTCCAAGTTTCATACATACAAAACAACAATGCTTGTCTGATAAAATTTTCTGTTTTTCCGTACAACTCATTTTTTAGCCTTAAAACATTTAGTACTATTATGTTGTCCTTCACAAAAAACGCAATTATTACAAGCGGCTTTCCAAAGTAAACAGGACTTTTTGAATCTAGCGCCCCTAGTGGCGCCATCTATATGTCGAATATGCTATCCTTTATCGACTTCCTGTGAGAATTCCATGACATTTCATCTATTGAAAGTGAAGTTATTGCGTTTTAAGTGTCAGTATGTTTGTGTCATCCGTGCGAAAATGAGCTTCGAACGACCAAAAATTGCTCAGAATTCAACATTCGAAGGACATCATTAAAGAGGTCAAAAAGGACAAAAACTTCCTTTATAACATTGTGACTGGTGACGAAACGTGGTGTTTTCAATATGATCCCGAAACGAAACGCCAGAGTGCTGAATGGAAGGCGCCGGACGAGCCGAAACCCAAAAAATCGCGCCTGGAGAAGTCAAAAGTGAAGACAATGCTGATTTGTTTTTATGATTCCAAGGGTATTGTGCACAAAGAATTTGTTCCACCCGGTCAAAACGTTAATGCGGTATTCTACCTAGGAGTTTTGAAGCGTTTGGTACGCCGTATTCGACGTGTTCGGCCCGAATATCGCGAAGATGGAAGTTGGCGTTTGTTGCACGATAATGCTCCGTCTCATCGATCGACGCTTGTGACCGATTATCTCACCAAAAATCACATTTTAACCATCAACCACTCCCCGTATTCGCCGGATATCGCACCGTGCGACTTCTTCCTTTTCGGAAAAATGCATTTGCCGATGACAGGAAAGCGTTATGCAGACGTAGAGGCCATTCAAAAGGCTTGCACCGGCATACTGGCGGCCATACAGGCCAACGAGCTAAAACACTCATTCGACATGCTTTTGGACCGTGCAAAAAGCTGTATTGAAGCAGAAGGAGACTATTTTGAATAAAATCAATTGATTTTGCCGAAAAAACCATTTGTTCTGTTTTTTTTTTAAAGTCCTGTTTACTTTGGATACCACCTTGTAGATCTAATATTAACTAAACTGGCAGCGGATGGTATTTTGTCGTTGTTATCAAGTGACACTAGAGAATGCTTCTTAGTTCTTCGACTTTTATTTTCATCATCTCTCAAACCGAAACCAGACACAGCCATCATAATCCGTTCTTCGTTCTCGACTTCACCTTTCAGAAACGCCATAAGTAAATCAAGTTTACCCCCCCCCCCTTGATTCGTTACAACAGTACCGGGTTGCTTTTGCCAAACACGTAATAAATCTTCTGGCATACAAGATTCGACCAACGGAAACAACATAGCCGCACAATTTTCCGACGTTACTCCGAGTGTCTCCAAAGCACGTAAATAAGATTCAATTTTGTCATATAATGTGTATATTTGAATCTTTACTGATGATTGCACTACATTGTTCAATACCAATTTCAATAATTCTCGCACATACCCTTCGACTAACAATTCGTCTCCACCAAAACCTGACTCCAAACTTTGAATAACTTTTTCATACTTTTCACGAGTCGCAGGAAAACTATCGACTAACTCTCTAGCTTTGGGCATTGTACACTGTATTCAATATTGAAAATTGTCCTCTGCAATAATGTCATCATCATCGTGAATCTTTTTAAATTGACTCTAAAATGGAAGCCATTCTTTAATATGACCACTGAATTTCATTAGATCAATAACAGGAAGTCTGAATTTCCTTTTGTTTTCTGATACCGAGTTTCCAACACTCAAAAACTCTTCATCCCGTTCGAAAGACTTCTTTTTCACAATCATTCCCATTTCGGTATAACTTTCTTCATACGCTTCACATATATCAAGTTCAACTTGCAAATCGTTGGTTTCGCAATCATTTTCCAACATTAAATTGCTGATTTCATTGTTGAGTTTCTTGATTTCTTCATATTTATTCTCAAGTAATTGAAAGATTACCTGAATTTCCAATATTTCCTGCTATTCAGCTTGACATAACAGCTTCAATTTATTTACGAGTTTTGTAAATGAGGTCCTTAAAACTCCACGCAATTTGTTAATTTTTTCCATTTTCAAATCTGTCCTGTCACGGTCGCCATAAAATGTAAGGGACTAAGATCTTACCCAGAATGCCCTTTTAAAATAAACAGATTGAAAATGGAATCTGGCATTCGATTGATTCAAACAATGCAATTATTAAATTAACAAAGTTTATTAATCAAAATTATTGTGAACAAAAGGATGTCTGCCTCTTACAAAATCAAAATTTAAGTCTATTTACAATATAATTTTTCACCTGGGTAAATTTTTTATATATAATTAAAAACAATAAAAGTTCAAGTTACAGTGAAAAATGAACAATTTAAACACAGCGGTTCTGAACAGTAATCTTCGATAAATTTCATAATGTCTCACATCCCGGAATTCGCTCTACGAGAAATTTTATTACACAAAGATATTATTGGCTCCGCATGAACACAGAAATTAATTTGTGGTCTAAGACTTGCTTGAACTGTCAACAAGCAAAGATTCACTAACACACTAAATCTAATCCAAGCCATTTTAATATTCCTAAAGGACGTTTTGAACACATACATCTTGATCTGGTAGGACCACTACCCTTCTCAGATGGATGTACTTATATTCTCACATTAATAGACCGCTTTACAAGATGGCCAGAAGCTTTCCCTATTACAGATATTACGGCACAAACTGTGGCAGAAACATTTTTCACTCAGTGTATAGCAAGATTCGGAGTGTCACATACTATAACTACCGACCAAGGTAAACAATTCGTATCACGGTTATTTTCGAAGTTGGTTATTTTTCCAGGCGCTCATAAGATATAGGATCCACAAATTTATGGCTTGATGGAACGGCTTCTTCGAACTTTAAAAATAGCACTAATGGCACGGAATAATTGTTCAGGTTGGAAACTAGAATCACCAGTCATTCTGATGGGTATTCGTTCACTATACAAATAAGATCTATACTGTTCTCCAGCAGAACTAGTTTATTGACAGAGGCTTCGGCTCCCAGGAGAGTTTTCACCGAATCCGAATCAACTTTGGACTCTCCCGGTATACTGGTAGACCTAAAGAAAATATTTAAAGATGTAAAAGCTACGAACACTAGATCAAGTAGGAGGAGGTGGGGCTAGACTAAGCGTGGGGTAAAAGTAAACAGACACATTATCTCAAGAACTAACGGATTTAGAAAAGAGACCAAAAGTACTAGAAGGGAAATTTGGTTTGCATATTCAGTCTTGTCACGATTTTAGAGGTGAAAGGTTGGTTTTGACGATCAAAAGTGAATTTCTTAAAAATTTGGAAAAAAGTGAATTATTTTGGTGTTATTAACAGAAGTAAGTATTGTTGAATTTTTTCGAAATTTTCATAGCCTTTAAATTTCCAATGTGCAATTAATTTTGAACTATTGTTTTCATGTCACATTTTTTTTGTTTAGTTTAACGTAAAAAACTGGATGGGGCAATTTTCAGCAGATGATGTGGGGTTACATTAAGCTTCTTTTGACCCCGTAATTTTTTAAATATGGAATATACTTTTTTCACTTTCATTTTAATGTATAAATTGCTGAACATTTTCAGATTGGTTAGGAATTACAAAAGGGTGAAGGATGGCCAGGTCGATGAAAACTCTTTGGCTGCTGCAGTAAATGATGTGATAAGGAAAAAAAATTGTATTTGCAGAGTACGGTGTCAACCATAGTACATTATTCAAAAGAGTTAAAATGGTGAAAAATTTGAGTCCGCGGTTATATGACAGAGATTCTGGAAAGAGAGTGATGACGGAATTACTTGCGCGAACCCAACGGAATATAAAAATAGACAGGTTTTCTCAACTGAAGAATTAAAGAAGTACCTTTTACGTTCTTCTCGAATAAATTACGTCCTCACTTATACGCAAACCAGAAGTTTCGCTTATGAGTATGCTGAAAAACTTGGAAAGACTTATCCTGATAGTTGGAACGTCAATCAAGCAGCTGGAAAAACTGGATGTACGGATGAAGCGACATCCTGAATTAAGCTTAAGAAAACCGGAAAATACGAGTTTGGCTAGAGCTAGTGCTTTTAATGGAACAAACGTGGCTGAATTTTTTACTAACTATCTTGAAGTTGTGGCAAGATTTAAGTTCGATGCTTCCAAAGTATATAATTTAGAAGAAACTGGTGTCACTACTGTAATCCAAGCTCCAAAGTTTAGTGCAAAGATTTTTGACAAAACAGACTTAACTTAATTATTGTTCATTTAACAGGTTATAGCAGAAAAATCCAGAAGGAAAGTCGGTCAAATCGTTTCTGCAGAACGTGGAGAACTTGTAACATTCACTGCAATTATAAATGCCGCGGGAAATTCAATTTCCTCCGGTTTTTATATTCCCTGGAGTTCGCTATAAAGATCATTTTTTGCATGAAGGCCCCTCTGGAAGCTTAGGAATGTCTACAAAAACATGATGGATGACAGTTGGACTTTTCCCACAAGTTTTGAAACACATTCAATTCCACAGAAACTATTCCAAGGGACACCCAATTCTATTGCTGATGGATAACCATAATAGTCGTTGTTCTTTGGCAGCAAAATTTGCAAAAAACTCTGGAATAGTGCTGCTATCGTTTCTTCTACATTGCTAACACAAGCTCCAGTCGTTGGAAATTGGAGTTTTTGGTCCATTTAAAATTACTTTAAAAGTAGCATTTAGTGATTGCATGTTAACACATCCAGGAAAATTAATTAACATTTATGACATACCGCAGCTGGCAAAGCAGGCATATGAAAGCCATTTTGCTATTCGAAATATAACATCATCATTCCAAAAGCCTGGAATTGGGCCAATTAATAGACTAGAAAAGTTGTTCTGTTATATGTTATTAAAGAGAAATATATTTGAATTGATTTAAAATAAGTATTTTAACTAGGTTTAATTGAGCTTACTTTTACCCCACGAAAAACTACCCCTGCTTAGTTTTACCCCACCATAGGGGTAAAACTGAGCAAAGGACGCCTTTGGCTCTAGGGTGTTTCAAGAGCATAGCAAGTGACATTTCTTTAAAACTAGAACATGTATTTGACAGCAACATATTAGGCACCTATTTGAAAATGCGAAAATGTTAATCATTTGCGTTTTTCAGCTTTTAATAAAATGAATATAAAAAGTGCTTCCGATAGCCCGACCTCCCCCTAATACTAACAAAACCTTCCATCATCCAAACCAAGATACTTGCACCCATGTTTTGTCAGAATTGGTCGCCATCGACCAGCTTTATCTCCACCGTGCGAAGGGCCTTACGAAATTATACAACGTTCTAAAAATCATGTTTACGTTAAAATTTCAAACAAAATCAGCCCAATCCATATAAACCGCACTAAACCAGCGCCTATTTTAAATTATACACCGCCAAACGAAATTAAACCTAAAAAGAAAGTAAGTTTCGTAATAAATTAAATAGCTGGAAGGGGGGTATTGTTGTGGAACCACTGTCATACTTTAATTTTAACCACTGTAATACTTTAATTTTAACTACTGTAAATTTATAGTTTTCTTGTTATTAAGTTCACTTAATACTTGTTGTAAAATAGTAAATTTAAGTTTTTAGATCAAGTTACTTTTTCTTTTTATTAATTTTTCTTATCTATCTATATAAATAAAATCGTTTCTGTACGTTTGTACAAAATCGATAATCTCCGAAAATCCTTGATGGATTGGCTTGAAATTTTTATAGAACATTCCTTAGAAACATGAGCAGGTTATTACATACTTTTTATTTATCTATGTTACACAATTAAAAAAATTCATCACTAATAGAAAGACACAAGCGTGTCTAAAGCCATCAACTTGCAGCGAGAATATACCAATCTATACCAAATATACTTCATGTATACACAAGATAGTGATTATTCATGCATATCGATATTAATGTTGTCATCCGCACACAAAATAATATTGAATATTTCAGTTCATAATTTGCTTTGAACGAGTAAGGACGCACGCAGCAATATGTAGTGTGTAAAAGATTTTTTTTCTTCCGATGTTTCCTTTTTTTAGTGCAAATAAAAGAAAACCTGAATATTTGTGAATTATGTTAGTTCGTGAAAAAAACTTTTGTTTTTGTTTTTTCATTTCTACGATTGTTTTTTCAGTGCAAGAAAAGGTGAAATTTGTGATGTTTTTGTTTTTTCGTTACCATTGTTGGTGTTGTGAAAACACGTGCACTCAAAATGCTAAGTCCAAAAGGATATAAAAATATCGTTTTGGTAAAAAACATCGTATTACACGATCGTAAAATTTGAGTGTTGAATGTTGTAAAGAACACGTGTATCCAAAAACCCAAGCCCAAAAGGATATAAAAATATCGTTTTGGGAAAAATGATCACATTACGCGATCATAAAATTTGAATGGACCACATTTTCTAAGAAACGCAAATATTAAGCTTGAAGAGAACGTGAAAGTCCAAGGTACTTTCTAGTGACCATCTAGCACATCGAAATATATTTTCAAATATGATGTCCTAGAAATAGACTCTTTTGCAACGTGGCAATAAAATTTCAGAAAATAATGTTTAAAAAAGGCGCATGTTCTTTGTGATCGCTTGAATGCAAAGAAATAAGCAAATCTTTTAAAACTCTTTGCCATCTAAATGTCAATAAAAAGGATGGTAAAAAAGGGTCTACAAAATCATGTTGCGTCACTGCATCTAAAGTCATAAAAATGGTATTCATGGATAACGATGCAAAGATCCCTTTTTCCAAGGAATCATGATTTTACGATCACGGTCAAAATTGTAATAAATATCTGTTATGCACATGTTCTTATCGGTCGAATACAAACAAATAAACAAATCTTTTAAAGTATATTATGTGAAATTTGGTCTGTTTAATATCTGACGATATTCAACGATCCTTTTTAAACATATATGGAAAAGATTTGTTTTTCTTACATCTTCACATATCCCTACCCAAGCCTAGCCATTTAAAAGGCTAGAATTTTTATATAAAAAGGCTGAGTTGACGGGAAATTGGTCAGTTATTAATATTACGCAAAGGAAGAAGTTTCATAAGACAGTTTTTTAAAGTCATTATAAAAAGGGAGCTGTAATCAGTTATAGTCAGTTGCCAATTATTTTAAAGATGTGGATATAAACGCCACAGAGTGTTATTAAACAATCTTCAAATAGAAGTGAAGGCCTTCTAAAAGGCTGGAAGGACTATTTGGAAGATTTATTTAAATAATAAGGAATACAAAATTAATATAATAAAATAACATTAAGTAAAAAAGTGTAAATAAAATAAAATAAAATTAACAAAGGAACTTTAAAAAAAATACTCAAATATAGTTTTGTTTCGTTCTAAAAATCGCACAACAATTCCCCTGCCGTGTATTCCCAACACCTGGGAATACACAACATTGGAAAAAGATATTTTTCTTCATTTAAGGCATTTTCTTCAATTTTGTTGGCATCGTCGATTTGAAAATTCTTTTCATATCATCGTTGGAAATTTGGCGCTCTAAGAATTTGCTTTGACAACGACAACGCTGGTAAGCTCTTATGACCTGAAAAATCGTGACACTCAGTGGCCCTAACACTTTTGATTTCCTCTTCGCTTTTTCGTAGCATTGTTCGGAAATACCATTTTTCTTCGTTTATCATAGCATCGTTGGAAAATAAAATCTTTTCTTCGTTTACCGCTTTTTCTTCAATTTTGTTGGAATTGTTGATTTGAAAATTCTTTACATATCTCCGTTTTCATTATCATCGTTGGAAATTTGGCGCTCAAAGAATTTTCTTTGACAGCGACAACGCTGGTAACCTTTTATTACCTGTAAAATCATGAGACTCAGTGGCCCCAACACTTATCATTTCCTTCTTTTGCCTTTGATGGGGTAATTGAAAAACAACGATTTTTTTTCGTTTTTCGTAACATCGTTGGAAAAATACATTTTTTCTTCGTTTAACGCTTTTTCTTCAATTTTGTTAGCATCGCTGATTTGAAAATGCCTTCCTTTTCTTCGTTTTCATTATCGTCGTTGGAAATTTGGGTACAAAGAATTTCCTTTGACAACGACAACGCTGAAAAGCCCTTATGACTCAGTGGCCCTAACACTTTTCATTTCGTTTTTCGTAGCATTGTGCGAAAATTACGTGTTCTCTTCGCTTTTTCGTAGAATCGTTGGAATCAGTGCCATCTACTTTAGTTCACCTGCTTCGCAAAAGATGAAACTTAGGTCGTCGTCCTCGGATAAAGGATCCCATACATGAACGAAGTCCAGCTATGGTGCACTTACCAGTTAATTTAAGAAATGGGCAACGCATTTATTCCACAGCTGTAAATGCGCAAAAAATAGCCCTCAATCCACCGGCTACAACGTTAACAACTTTCTTCACGTTATGTGAAAATGAGGCGTTTGCGGAAAGACTGCTAAATTCGGAAGTGCATCCGTGCACCGTGCATCCCAATCAAGATGAGTGATTCTTCGCATGCTGTTGGTAAATGTGCCCGGTCCGTCCTTTCCGCCAATTGAGAATTGTCAACGGTGTTGCACATGCCACTTTCCGCAGTGCATTTCAAGCTCTGAATTTATTGGAAAAAACCCGATAGTGGGATGTATGCATTACTGAAGCGTGCAACACACCACATCCAAATCTAATTCGTGCATTCTTTGCAATCCACTGACCGTTTGCTCTCCTTCATCTCCAACTGAGTTATGGGAGAAATATAAATCGCACATGGTTAAAGATATTTTCCGTCGAATACGCAAGGAAAGTTCAAATATGAGCATAGATCTCATAGTAGAAATCTATAACGAAGTGTTGATAATGTATGTAGATATGTGCTTAGAAATCGCGAACAAAGCTCTCAATCAATTCGAGATGCCATCGCGGAATCGATCTGCTGCTGCTTCGTTCGATATAGAATTGCGTCTTGAACAAAATTACAACACGGCGATCTTTTGCCGTAGGTGCAATCAAATATTCCTAAGCTAACTGATGAGTTTGCACTGAAGTTTATTCAAAATAGTTACACTATTTATACAAATTTGAACACTTAAAGCTAAAGGTAAAATGTTGACTAAGAAAAAATATAAATATAAAAAGTAGGTAATTGAAGGACCTATAAGAGTTATAAAACAATAACTAGTTCACAATTCTATAAAATTGCATATTTGACAGTATTTACTAAAATATTGTTATGAAATTACAAGTTAATATAAATCATTGATTCTGAAATATATCATAAAATATTTGTTAATTATGCTTAATTAAAACTAGAACACTGAAGGAATTCGATTGTTGAATCTTTTTAAATTATGTTACACGTGCGTGGAACATTATCCGGCGGGCTAATTGACATCGTTAATTACTTCGAATTTATTTCTTTTAGCTGCTACCGTTTGTTTCTTATGCATGTGTAATTTTCTTATGATGAGATAGCTTATTACAATTATTATTATACAAATGCTAACATATCCCAATATATATTGATGAATATCATGACCTGAAATATTCTCTGAAAGTTTTAGTGATTTTTCGTGAGATTTGATGAGTTCTTGTAGATCTTGTAATTCTTTCTTAGTTGTTAAGTTCTTAAGGAGTATGTCCGGTATCCTAGGCAATTGCGGCACCTCCATTGTTAAATTGAATGCTGGGAAAAACGTAGTAGTAATATTATCCGTGTGTGTGTGAAATGCTGTAATGATGGTTGCTTCATGAGTTATACTACAGCCTGGATTTAACTGAAGCAATCCTTCATCTTGAATTAATTGCCTGAATACTTTGGTACCGCAAACCACACTTAAGGTTTCTTGTTTGTCAAATGAATATATCCACGAATTCACAGCATTTAACTGTATCCAATATCTGCCAGGAACCACGGAGTGAATGTTACATAGGGACGATATCTGTTCTTGATATAGAATTCATTTGATTTCGCAAGTACTTATGTTACATTCGATTTTATATTATACTAGCTGACCCGGCGAACTTCGTACCGCCTCAGAATCAATAAATGTTGTATTAACTTATTAGCTGAATTAAATTCATGTTTTTATTAAGATAAAAAATGAATACTTAAAATGTATTAAGTTCAATACATGTACAAAAATCAAAATAAAATGTATTTTAATTACATTGAAATGAATGTAATTCACGTGAAAGCAAGGCATTTGCTTTATTGAAGCGAATTGAAATGATTCGCGTAGCATTGATGCACTACTTTCTGTTAACTATTTGCTGGATGGGTTGCACTCGGATCGATTCCCTTCATTGAAGCACCATGTGATATACGACATTTTTCGTTTTATTAGCAGGTGCGAGAACGGCCAAAGCGGATGGTTTACCGACACGTAAACATGCTACGTAAAATTGACCATGAGAGAAACATTTATTTTCGAGATTCAGGCCACAAACACTCAAGGATTGGCATCGTAATTTGATGATCGGAAATTGAGTTCGTTGAATCTCGAATGGCATATCGGTTGGGATCATCGGAATTCTCAGAATGAGAACTTTCTCACATTTCCTTTGAGTCGAAGATTATCACGTTGTTGATCTGTGCGATAAGTTCGAGGATTTCTCATTGCCAATTGAGCCGCTTGACGTACTGCCACAGTATTAATATACAGTAAAAAGTCAGTGGAACAAAATGTGAAAACTGATGAGTGACGTCGAGAATTATGCGCCCGCTTTTGTCACCCATAATTTTTATTTTCCGCGCATGTATGCTTTTTCTCAATAAATAATGTATATAAATTTAACCAGACATCTTTTCAGTTAGCTATTATTTTTTTAGATTTCACCACGTTAGTGGAACAGAGATGAGTATGCATTTAGCTTTAATAAACAGTTCTACCATTTACGTAAATAATAATTCATATAGGCACTAACACTTAAAATATTTGAAAATACATAACAAAAAATTTCTTCTACTTAAAAAAACCCACGTGCTTATGAAAAATGCTGTTATATAGGCACTAACACTTGAAAAAACTATGGTACAATTTATTCTTACAGGTACCAATACTTGAAAAAAGTTTGGTACATGGATTAGGCGCTTAAAAAGCACGCGGGGTTTGTTGCTTTCTTTGTTTCATCCATTCTTTTGTCGAAAACGCATAAGACTATTATTGGTCTCCCTTGCTACAATTATAGGTTGTAAAATATAATGTATTTGATTTATAGGTTACTTCTTTCTTTCTAATGGAAAATTTCAATTTTTTTTCCTTTCTTTTTTGTGATTTTGTTACTTTTCCAATGCCCGAGGAAACTTCTCGAGGCGGAATTTTTTGTTTCTGTCATTTTCAAAGGAGGTGCTGGGAGGTTCGCGTCTAATTTCTCTTCAATTCCCAGATTGTTTACTGCATATTATATCGAGGTACTGCCTCTCTTAGTTCTTGTGGTTGTGAAGCACAAAGTCGGCCATACTAACGCGGCGCTCTTCTCGTGCGATTTCTTGTTCATTTGCCGTGGATTGATTCGTAATACTCGGAAGACTATTTGGATTATGGCTTCCTTGTAAAAGATTAGATTTCCTAACTCGCAGCATTGTAAATAACACTGGAAAAATAATCCCACAATTCAAAATTACATAATGAAACAATTACCGATGAGCGCGAAATTACAAATGTGATAACCTCACAAAGTGAATATCTTCAAGGCAACTTACCGTATAAAAACCACGATCGAAAATAAAATTCCAAAGACTTAGGAACGAATCCGCTTGGAAAATTAAACGCACAGTCCAAATTACCGATTGGATTCATTCGATGCGCGCCAAATGACAAACGACATAACCTTTGACCATGCGCACTTCATAAAACTGAACCAAACTCTTCAAAATCAATTTTCGCTGATGAATTTCAGAAAAAATCGTTTGAAGAGAATTAATTGAATCGAACTCAAATGTAATAACCGTCGAAAACTGAATGAAAATTGGTGAAAACTCGAAAAAAATGTTGATAAATCACGGCGCACGTACATCTAGCTCAATCGCAATGAAAACTGATGGGCGACCTCCCTTTTTTTGATTTCTTGGTATAAATATGCCAATTTTGCTTCCACCCATATTTTTAAATACAATGTATGTGTGATTTTTCTCAGTAAAAGCATATAAATTCAAAGCGTCATCTTTTTAGAGATTAATATGAATTTAGCTTTAATAAGTAATTCCAAAACTTCTGTAAATAATAAGAATGGCTATTCATACAGGAACTAACACTTAAAATATTTGAAATACACGTAATAAAAAATTTTCTTCCGCTTACACAAACACATGTGCTTATGAAAAATGCTTGTTATACATGCACCAATACTTGAAAAGGCTGGGAAAATCATATTGGCTCCTAAAAGTATAGAGAAACACGTGGTTTTTGTTTACATAAACTGACCTAAAAAAAAAATCCGATTGCTTTCTTTATTTCATTCTTCCTTTAGTCCAAAATCCATAAGACTATTTATGCTGTCCCTTGCTACAATTATCTTATAGGAAGTGCGTTGTAAAATAAAAGATTTGTTGTCTATAGATTACTTCATTCTTTCTAATGAAAATTTTTAATTTTCTTCCCTTTCTTTTTTGAGATTTTCTTACTTTTCCAATGCGCGAGGAAACTTCTCGAGGCCGAGACGAACAGTAAAACAAATTCATCGAAATCAGTCAATCCGTTCTCGAGATATCATCAAAAAAGCCGTTCCATACAAAATGTATGAGAAAATGAATTTTCTTCATCAACTTTTTTCTCGTGAAGTTTTCCGATGTTTTAATAGTTATTCCGCTATTCGGGGCGGAGACAAATCCAACAAAGCAAAGGTCATAAAAATCGGTCCAGCCGTTCTTGAGTTATAAATGGTGTAACTAACACGACATTGTTTTATATATAAAGATTTAGAAATTAAGGTGTCAAATCATTTAAAGAAACACACACAAAAAAAAAACAAAACAAAAGAAAAAAAACTAAATTAGTTATTATTATTAAAAGAAAAGAAAAATACTTTAAAGCAATGTATAATATAAATTGACCGTCCTTAAAAATAAAATGTATATGATTTTCTCTTTAATTTGAGTTCTTATAATTTCTGTAGTGTATAGGAAAAAAAGAAAAAAAAACATAAATAATTTATTTCTGAAAGTTATTAGTATGTTGTGCTAGTCGATATTCAGAGATGTGAGGGAGGAGAGATTGGATGGAACCTTGTTGTTCAGAGGTGTAGGGAGGAAAATAATCAGCTGACAGGATCTTTAAGAGATCATTTAAAATTTTTTTTTGGGCGTAATGATCATAGGTGATCGGAAATGATCATTGTGGGAGGGCAATGCCCTCCATTCGTGTGTGTCGACAGTATGAACCCCTATCGTATAAATCTGTTTCACCGCCCCCCCAAATTCTCTGCCTGGATTATTTTTGGACCCTCGGGCCAATGTGATTTCTGAAATTTTCTTTTTTTGTGATTATAATTTTAAAAACCCGTTGACTATCTGTGGGAGTGTGGGCATGAATCATATAATATAATGTAAACAATTACACTTGGTGTTTGACCTTCGTCTTTTTGTAACGTTTGGTCAACTCATGTGTCTAGAATAATTATTGTTAAAACATATGATACTTATCGCGATTTAGTTACTGATTTTTTTTAATATTGTTGAGACTACGGAATGGAATTGTTCCCCGGTAGATGAAATGATTTTTTTTGAGCGATGTATCTTTGTACATTAAGGTCAAGTCCCCTCAATTGAATTAGTTCATCTGGAAGCAGTTCAAGTAATTTTGTAACTGATGTAGTCGCGGCTATTAAGTTATACACTCTCTCGCACAGCGTTTGATCATGATCGGAATTATTTCAATTGCCGAAATTTGTATTTGTGTTTAAATAGTAACACTTACTTTGGATCTGTCCTACACAGCTATTCCGAATATCCCAGTATATAGTTTGCTGTTGCAAGCGCACACATTTTTTTTTAGATCGCCGTATGCGCAGATGCATGTGTGTTCGGACAGCGTTTATCGGTATATATTATACCCGAATTCGTAGTTGCGTACACCCCTTCATCCGCAGGTGAACTTTTCTAAGAAGGTTTGTATATGACTATGTGGTATTTTTTCTCCCTGTCTCGTGAGATTTCGAGTCCGTCTGTTTCTCCCTACTCACATCACTTCCATTTTGAAAAAAAAAGTTAATAAAATTTTTTTTTGCTATCTGTTTGGGTTATATGTATATTATTTGTGTAATACATTAATTTCATTTGCGTCATCAATCGTTGAGTTTTTTATGAATTTAGTTTACGAATTAATTCGGTATTATTTAATGTCATCATGGTTAAGTCGCGTTATATATGGTAGCCAATATATATTAAAGTCTGAGTTAGTGTATCAGAGTATTAATTATAGTATTAGTTGCTATATTGTATATTAAGGATAGAATAGTACAACACTAATATAGTATCTATTAGTATATGATAGGTTAAGTAAGGAGCTGAACCAGTTTGTCGTATTATATGGTATAATTGTTGTGGTTATAGGTTATTTATGTAGTAATTTAGGTTAAGTGCTTATAAAATAAGACGACGTACTTACAGGAGCTGATTCAATTGACGAAGCTCTTAATATCCAGAATCAATTAACAAATCTTTTAAAGGGGGGAGGGTTTATTTTACGCAAATGGGCCAGCAATGAACCTGATTTGCTTCATACAATACCACCAGAATTCAGGGAAATAAAACTACCGTTGACATTCGAGCAAAGTGAACAAATAAAAGCTTTAGGCATACGTTGACATCCAGGAGCCAATTATTTTGACTTCGATATGAACCTTCCCAATGAATTAGATAAAACCAACTCAAAAAGAAAAATTCTGTCCGAAGTTTCCCAATTGTTCGATCCATTAGGATGGATCTCTCCATGTATCGTGAAAGCAAAAATGCTGCTTCAAAAACTGTTTATGACTGGTTGTGGAGGGGATGAACCAGTACCCGACTACTTAGACTCGGAATGGAAGCAGTTGAAAAACCAAATTGTTACGGAATTGAAACACATTCGAATTCCTCGTTGGATTCAAACAACAAAACACAGAGAAATACAACTTCATGGTTTTTCCGATGCATCAACTAAGGCATTGTCGGTAATGAACATGAAAGTGTTTATGTAAACCTTCTCACGTCCAAAACTCGTGTGGCACCCCTTAAATTGGTATCTCTACCTCGACTTGAATTGTGTGCAGCAGTTTTCCTGAGCCGTCTAATCAGACAAGTACGGCAAGATCTAAAAATTCCAAATGTGCCGTCCATTTCATGGACCGACTCCAAAATTACATTAGCATGGATAAAAGGTAATCCCAACAAATATAAAACATTCGTGGCAAATCGGGTAGTTGAAATGCAGGAAAATTGTTCCTTCAATTCATGGCGGTATGTTCCTTCTAAGGAAAATCCAGCAGATTGCGCTTCACGCGGAATAGACCCACTGATATTAAAAAAACACGATCTATGGTGGCACGGACCCTCATGGTTGAATGAAGACGACCATCATTGGCCACAAGAAACTGGATCGACGTCAGAAAACATTTCTGAACTGAAATCGGTCATTATTGTAGTAACTCCGATAGATACTAGGGTCCATTGGTTAGAAAGATACTCTTCGGATGGTCTACTCAGACTGGACTGCATAATAGTTTGTAACATTGAATTTAATTGACTCTGGTTTTTTAATTCATAATCAATAGCGGAAGAACCAACTGACGCAACACTTAAGGGCTAATAAACTTCCCAAATCCTATCAGCTAAATTCAGTATGTCTTGCGAATTAGGAAAATTACTTGCAGTAATAGCAATCAAAACCGGTTTTGGAAGCTTCCTCTTCCATAATGACAGCAAGAGATCAGAAGTAACTAATGGTGAGCTTCCTGCCTTCAAACTCATATCCCGATATAATTCCAAAGGACGTCTATCCCCGATTTCAATTCGAGATAAGAGTTCCTCTAACTTTCTATCCTCACTCTGTGTGAAATGTGAAATAATTGTTTCTTTTACATCCTCGTATAAGTTTTCTTTTGGAGGATTTGATATTTTGTCACACACACTATATAACACTTCCGGTGGAATACTTGTCACAATATAATTATATTTTATAATGTCGCGAATGATATTAGATAGACAATATTGAGCCTCTACTTGCTTGAACCACAATTCTGGATTTGCGGAGCAGAATGGTGGAAGCTTAACCGAAATACCTGAAACAGAAATATTTTCAACAATACTATCACCGCCTGTAGCAATTTTAAAGGATCAAACACACACACAAAAATGCACCCAAAAAAATATGAAACGAAATGAATGACTTGATTGAATAAAATTAAAACTAATATAATTTTCTTTAATTTATAAAACCTTTATTTCTTTAGTTCTCACTGGCAAGAAAGTAAAATGATGTACTTACAGTTCTTTTTCCTATACTAAAACATCTTAGGATTTCGTGGTCAGGATTTGAATCTTGTTTTAAATCAAGGATGTGTTATATTTCTTTATCAGGATATTCTAGGTTTCTTTATCAGGACCTTGAATCCTCAAATTGAATATTTTCTTTCTCACGTTTGTTGTCCAGTTCCTTTTTCTATATAAAAGAGTCTTATTTCCTTATCAGGATGTTCTAGACTTCTTTATCAGGATCTTTAATCTTCAAAATGAATATTTTCTTTCTTGTCGCTTCAGATTAAACATTTTATATTAACACTTTATTATCGCTATTATTCAACGTGAAATAGTGCCCGGTGCAGCCTCACACCGGAAATAAAGGCTTTGTCCGCACTATCACCAATTGTAGAGAAATTAAATATATATTTTGGTTCGTTGAATTGTTTTCAAAAATTAAACCACAATTCTCGTTTAATAAAATTAATTGAAATTAAAGTTTAACAATCCCTTTTTTATTTATTTTAAAATTACAATTTTATTATGTTATTGTATCGAAGAAGTTTTAGTATTTTTTAATTTCCAAAATGTGATTTTTTAAACAGAATGAACTGATGTGTTCAACGAAATTTTTATTATATCATTAACTAACTGTACCCGGCCACGAGTTGCTGTGGCTCAGTCTGCTTAAATCGAAAAGAAAAGACAAAGCGCACGTTTCTCGTGTATTTAATTTCACAATGCTTGTGGTTGTACAACATTTTTTGTTGTTCCATTTTCTGTGCAGATATAGAGATTTTCTGGTTTGTCGACTCTAGAACACGCAACATATAATTTTCCGTGTGAGAAGCAATCCGTGTCTACATTTAAACCGCACAATTTTAAAGATTGGCCCTGAGCCTTGTTGATGGTGATAGCAAACGCCAATCGAATCGGGAATTGCAATCTCTTAAATTGAAATGGCATATCCGTTGGAATCATAGGAATGCGAGGAATGAGGACATCTTCACCTTTAAAAGGTTCTGTCAAGATTGTTGCGTCTACGATGTTGCTCTTTAATTTTTTTACTGCAAACCGAGGGCCGTTGCAAAGCTTTGGCTGGTTGATATTTCGCAGCATGATAATTGGCAAACCGACTTTCAATTGCAGTCCGTGCAGTGGCATCCCTGACAGATCGAGTGAATTCAAAAATGTTGGATAATTAACCGCTTCATCTGCTCCGACAACAGTGTCGACGGACTTGTATGTGACCACCTCGCTTTGAATGTTAGATTGAATAATATTGTTAAGTTCGTAGACGTCTTTGTTCTTGGCCGCAAGAATGGTTCGTTCACTTAGCCAATCGTGATTCTTGTAATTGGTTTGAATATTGGGAAATACTTTTTCAACCAAGTCTTGTTTTGACGTCACTAAATTGCAGAAGTTATGAGGCAATGAAATTCGTCCTGACGTCAGATCAACCGGCACCTTTCCGTTCCTAATTTTAAGCAATTGATGTGAGAATTTCTCTGCCGACCGATCGTTTTGCAGCTGTAGTCGCATATTTGTAGTTAATTTTAATGTCTTTACGCGTCGGCGCAAAGTAGAGTATTTCAGGCAGGCATTTATTTCGTCCGCTGTTGTCGATCGAGGAATTACAGGTAATGTAAGCCTGAAATCGCCTGCAAGCAATATTAATGCGTTCCCAAATGGTCTGATATCCGTATGTAAATCTTACAATGATCGATCAAGTACCTCGATCGATTTTTGTGCGCCATTGTGCATTCATCCCAAACAATAAGTTTGCATTTCTGCAATACTTGTCCCATGCCGGAGAAATCCCCATGAAAAACTCCACAACTTTGCCGGACATCGTAATCGCGTGTGACCTCTAAATACGAAGTTCCACAATTTTATTGACTCCTGCGCCGAAATGGTGAGAGGTAGAACTATTTGCTCTTCGACAGATATAATCCCCATGAAACCTGCACAACTTTGCCAAACCTTGTAATCGTGTGTGACGTCTACATACGAAGTTCTAAAATTTTGTTGATTCCAGCGCCAAATTGTTGAGAGATAGGACTGTTTGGTCTTCGACGGAAATAATCCCCATGAAAACCTCCACAACTTTGCTGAACATTGTTATTGCGTGTGACTTCTATATAAAAAGTTCGTAAATTTGTATTGCCTCCAGCGTCAAAGCGGTGGGAAATGGAACTTTGGCGTGTACGTTCGAATATCCGGCATGCAAATCTTAATAAGATTGCCTCAGGTCAGAATCATGTCCGATGTATATTTCAGATTATAAATGAGGTTTTCTGAAATAAGCTTTCAAGCCCCCTTTGTAACCCCTCCGACCCCCAGTCTCTCCGGGAAACAAAATTTCTCCACGTTTCAAGTAATTCTCTACAACATACCAAAAAGCGTTTTTTTTTTTTTTGCTCAACGAATTTTCTTTCCGGTCAATATAGGACGGACAGAAGGAAAGAAAGAAGGATTAGCCTTTTACATATATAATAATTAATCAAACAGAAATGATGTTAATTCATAATTTAGTAAAAAATTCTTTTTTTAATCAACTGAATCTAAATCTAAAAACCCCTCGTATTTTTTTTTAATTAAAACTACCAGTGACAGTAATTTTTTTTTGAGAAATTGGGGGCAATTCTTAAAATTCTTCGAAGATTTTGAAAATTCAGCCTTGTCAATTATAAATACCTTTTTTTTGGCTTTAAGCTTTCCAAAAAATGAGAAATGAAATGGTTTTCGGTTATCGGCTTACAAAATTTTACGCCATTTGGTAGAGATGTAATATGCTGGTTACATTTCAATAAACAGGATCTAAAGCGAATAATTTAATTTTGTACGTTTAAGAGAAACTTGTTTTTTGGAATGAATAACGCAAACATTTTTCGCAATTCTGATGTTCCAGAATACATAAGCATTAAGCCCATCTTTATTTTTATAATATAAGCTTATTGATGTATGCGTGTGTGAGTAAGAATAATCACGTTCTCTCGATGGAAGGCAATCATTTTGATCATGCTTGTGGCTTTGTATTAGTGATTGATTTTTAAATCAATTATGACCTGACTCAGGTGCAACAGGTAAATAAAAGTATGTAAGAATCACCTCATATTCCTAAGGAACATCCTATAAAAATTTCAAGTCAATTGATCAAGAAGTTTCGGAGATTATCGATTTTGTACAAACGTACCGATACGATTTTATTTATATAGATTATTATTTTTTTAAAGAAGGAAAAAAGTAAAAACAAACTAGATGAAAATTAATTTGCAAAATTATAAAACAACAAGTAAACTTAATACTAGATTAAAAATTATTAGAGGTACACAACAATGGGAACCTACAATTTGCGTAAACAAAAAAATGAAAGAGTTGTTTCGATTTTTTTTTCGGTCCTAGCCTAAAATAAGGTTGTGTATAAGTTGCACATGTTTGGAACAAAGGAAGATCCTAGGATTCAATATTATTCGGAACATCCATCTTGGGAGCATCCTCCACTACAACTCCGCAGGCTAAGAACAACCATCAAGATTTTCCAGGCTTAGTTATTTTCCTTAAGAAATTATAAAAAAATTAGGCTATTTTAAGGAAGAAAAATTAACACAGAATTAGGAAAAGAAACGAAATTGTAGTACCACACATGTAGGGATATTTGAAGACCTTACGGAAATTTTTTTTTTGGCTTTCTACATTGGCGAAATTGACGCCTTCTTATTGCATGCTGGCAGTTCTTTTTTGGACCTCAACGTGTGTAACCTTCATCCGAATCCAGAAGTTTTTTTATTTTTTTTATGCATAAACAAAATACAGTGAATAAAATAAAAAGAAAAAAAAATCTCGAAACCGTTGATTCAAAGGGTTATAAGCATTGAGCCAGCAGAAATATGGAAACTACTATTAAAATCCAAAGAAAAGAAAAATTATCATAAGATATTGTTTTCTGTCCGTGAAACGAGTTAGAAACAAAAGAAAAAAAAATATATTTGTTCAATATAAAATAAAAACAAAACAAAAATTTGGAAATACAAACTGATTGCTAAGCATTCAGATATATATATATATTTAGAAATTAAGGTGTCAAATCATTTAAAGAAACACACACAAAAAAAAAAACAAAAAAAAACTAAATTAGGTATTATTAGTAAAAGAAAAAAAAATACTTTAAAGCAATGTATAATATAAATTGACCGTCCTTAAAAATAAAATGTATATGATTTTCTCTTTAATTTGAATTCTTATAATTTCTGTAGTGTATAGAAAAAAAAACGAACATAAATAATTTAATTCTGAAATTTATTAGTATGTTGGGTTAGTCGATATTCAGAGATGTGAGGGAGGAGATATTGGATGGAACCTTGTTGTTCAGAGGTGTAGGGAGGCAAATAATCCGCTGACAGGATCTTTAAGAGATCATTTTAAATTTTTTTTTGGCGTAATGATCATAAGTGATCGGAAATGACCATTGTGGGAAGGCAATGCCCAAGGTCAAAATCCATCCACTGACCAGCCATCTTTCCATCCGGTTGTGTTAACAGTATGAACCCCTATCGTGTAAATCTGTTTCAACCCCCTCGCGAATTCTCTGCCTGGATTATTTTTGGTCCCTCGGGCCAATGTGATTTCTCAAATTTTCTTTTCTTTGTGATTATAATTTTAAAAACCCGTTGACTATCTGTGGGAATGTGGGCATGAATCACCCACCTTTCCAGCTCCCACGTCAACCCCTCGGCACGCAATAATTTTTCTCTGTTACTACCAAGTGACAGGTGGATAAAGAAAGGGACCCACCCCAACGACGAGCTAGCCAGAGCCAATAGCTAGGCGTGCCGTTCTTACTTTCTTTGCTAGATCCACCACATGCCAAGTAATCCAGATATTTGGTATGGTCACTCAACGATACTGACGTTTCGTTTGGGATAGTGTGTTAACTTCGGGTTAACCGACAACCTACACAGGTGTTTGTAACAACTATCATTAAATCCGATCTTTTCACATTTTCTTTCCCAAACTAAAATTTAACAGGAAAACTGAAACTACAAACTTGAATCTTAATTTTGATAATTTTTTATATTACACTCCTTTATATTTTGAACTTAATTATTTGTCACTTTAAAACCATCTTTCTTTCTTTTTCATCGTGGTCCTATTCTATTTTCAATCATTCCAACTAGGGTCTTTAATGCTTCAGACCAGACTCTCCTAAGCATCTTTTGCCTTATCCCATCTCCCGTCCTAAAATTTTTCAACACATCTTTCTTTCTCTGTCGCACGACAGAACCTTATGTTTTGTTTCATTAAATCAGGTGGTCTGACTTGCAGTTTTCCTTCGTTCTCTTTATTCTGATATTCGTTGCATGTTGATTTATAGTCGATTTTGTTTTCGCTTTACCTACAAGTATTTAGTTTTTCTTTAAAATTTTGGAGAAATATTATTTTAGTAGTTGAAAATCAGGTGTCACGAATTTCGCTAAATAGGACGCACAAGAATTTAATGATCGTTCAGACACATTATTATCGGTCGATTTCTATTTTCAAAAAACACACCAACGAATGCAATCCGGTAAATATCAGGTTCAATTAGCATTTAAGAAGAACATATCTCAACTCGGAGATAAATATCAGATGGCATTATGAAGATTTGCATATTTAGAAAAACAATTTGAAAAAAGTCCAGAGCTGAAGAAACAATACGGATTATTTCTTAATGAATATTTAGAACTTCAAGATATGGAGTGAGATCAAATTGAGGCCAAATTTAATATAACTACTATATCTGAATTTTTTCTATTTAATGCTTCGGCAAAAGGGTCAACAGGATTATCGCTCATCGATATGTTGTGCGACGGGCCAGTGGTACACCAAGATTTGGTATCAATTGTTTAAAGGTTTAGAAAACATAAATTTTCATGTACAGCTGTAGTTGCATAGATGTATCGCCAAATCGATGTATACAATCCACACACACAATTTTAACAAATATTATGGAGAGTCAATCCAATGGAGTTTACAATATTAAGAATTATTGCCTTAAAACTATAAGAGACGGCAGAGCAAAATCACCACTTTTAGCAACAAGGACTATGAAACAACTTGCTTTAGATGAAGCAAAGAATTACCCTGTGGCAGCAGCAGTATCTCTTACAGATTTTTACATTGATGACTTAATATCAGAAATTTAAATGAGGGGATCAAGTTGCACAAGGGACAAATCGAGATGTTTGGTAATGGAGGCAGGAAATTACATAAGTGCTGTTCAAATTCCAATGCACTACTGAGTCACTTGAAAGCTAAAGATTGTCAGAAGTTGTCAAATAGTAATGACATGGCCAGTGATGACATCATCAAGACATTGGGATTAAATTGGAAAGGATTAACGGAAACTTTCACAGGTTGCGTTAAGTCCATGTTTCAACAATGTGTAACAACATTTACAAAACTGAATATGGTCAGATCTTTCTATCACACCTACTTGGATAGCAACGCAATCTAAAATGTTAAAACACTTTGTTGCTAATAGAGTTGCTGAAACAGAAGAACTTACTGCAGATTCTCGTGAACAGAGACAATTCAACTCTGAAAAGAACCCCGCTGATTTAATTTCACGAAGTTGCCAAATGAGATGAAGAATGCAACCACTTGGGGGAAGGGTCGACATTTCTTATAAGAATCTGAAGATGCTTGGCTTAATCTGGAAATTCAGAAATCCAAAGACGATACACCACAACTTAAACTTGAAAGATTATCCATTTTCGTATATTCTGAATTTGAATTCTTTTATAAATTTAGTTCATTCTTAAAGATACAGAGAATTATGGCTTACATTATGCGATTCACAAAAAAACTTAAAAATTCAGGAGAAATATCATCAGCTATGAAACTATTGGTAAAAGTAATTCAATTCAAAGATTTTGGAAATAAAATGAAATGATTAAACTCTGAACATTTTCAAAATCAAGTTCACAATTAAATGCTTCAATATATTTTTGACTACATAATGCATAGATTGATTTTAGTCAGAAACACCCAGTATTATTACCAACCACGTTTTTACATTGTTACATTGTTTGTTCAAAATCTTCGCAATGAATAGGGTCACGTATCGAACAATACAAGGGAAACTTGCTTGCTTCAAGAGTCCAATTGACACATCCATTCATCACGTAGGTGCTGATTATTTTGGCCCATTTTTAATCAAGGAAGGAAATGCTCGGAGGCCAATAAACGCAAGAACGTGTGCATCCATCTTTATATGCATGGCGACCAAAGCCACACACATCGAAGTAGTCAGTAATATGGCAACTGAAAGATTTGTTTCGGATCTGTACAGATTTTTATCACGGAATGGGAAATGTCAAAATATTTACAATCATAATGGAAGCAATTTTGTCAGTGCAAGTACTCAACTTAAGGAATTGAGAGAATTGTTCAAGTCACAGTCACATTAAATTCATGTCAAAGAATTCTGTTTGTCAAACAACATTCAAGGACATTTCATACCTCCACGAGCTTCTCACTTTGGTGGTATATGGGAAGCTGCAATAAAAAGCATCAAATATCATTTTAAAAGAATAACTGGGACTATAAAATTCAATTATGAAGGATTGAGCACCATAACACGCAAAATAGAATCGATGCTTAAATCACGGCCACTTTTGCGACAATCGGAAGATCCACAAGATTTGAATGCTATCACGCCTCGTCACTTTCTTATTGGAAGAAAAAACGCAATTATATAGCCTGATCTACAATATATGAAGGAAGAACTTTTATTGAGATGGCAAATGCTAACCGAAATTATCCAAGATTTTTGGAATCGTTGGACAACTAGAAAAATATAAGAAGAACTTGAAACGGATTGTGAATAATATGCGTGACATGCTCGTCATTCTAAAGGAAGACAACACTACCCCAAATTGTTGGATCGTTGCTAAAATCATAGATGTTCACCCTGGTACAGATGGTGTTATCAGGGTCGTTACTGTGAGAACACAAAACACAACTTTTAAGCGTTCTATCAACAAAATATGCATTATACCTATGCAATCAGATCATATTGAAATCTAATTGTTTGAAGGCCAGGACGATGTACAGTGAACAAATTTAAAATCATCGAAATCGTGACCACACCCAAATTATATCTCTAAATAGCTCTTGCCAACAATGCATAGATAGAAAATTATAATTAATTAGTCTGTTTTATGCTTGCAAAAAAAGCAAAATATATAAAAAAGTTAGTTCCAAATGTTCCTTCATAAGAAAGGCTTCATTCTCAAATTATAAAGAAAATAAAATAAATGCATATTTTTACAAAAAATAGAGATTTCTCATCAGTTTTTTATACAGTTTACAACAGGATTTCTTATAGTAGGAAATCTTCAATTCATCTGTGTGAAGATTTCACTGCCACCTAGTAATGTTTTCATAGCTAATTGTTACTTACCACTTGACAACATGACGGCTTGAATTATGCAACAAATTAACGCAGTATTAAACTCTCAGAATAGGAAAGTCGATCTTCTCTTTTCTTCTGACGTAGCTAATTCTGCTGTTCGTCACAGTTCTGATAGCTTTTGTAATATGGATGCGTTTAATCCCCTTTTTGCTTTATCTTCTTTCAGGAAAGCGACATAAATGGTACTAGCATGGAACATATTTAAAAATTCAATTTTCGTAAAACTGTCTTTGAGCTGCTCAGCAACCTTCTTAATAAGGTCAATTTGACAGCATTGTTGGTGATGTGAATATTGAGCTATGTATTTAAGGTTTTACTCGGCTATATTCGACTGTTTCATCTCATCTGTTCCTTATACTCGACAAAGAACTTTTCCTCTCGGACAGTTCGACAGTCGATCGCAGACATTTCAAATAATTTACTAGGATATATGCAAATCTTTTTTTTTTGAAACGTGTACTAAAAGTTTAACAGACGATTAAATATGAATAAACGATGGTGTTCAGGACTACTTTCAGTAATCCTGAACATGGCTAACAACGGCTTCAGAACCACTGGAAATACACAAGCATGGACACATATACACACATTTGGAGCAAAACAAAAGAAATGCTGTTCGCATGTAAATTGTATTTCACTCTTGTACAAGCAGTCGTCCGATCAACATCTTTGGCATATTAAACAGAGCATTCAGTGTAACATACAGTTGTGGCTTTCCATAATAAACCGTATTAGAAAATTCCGTTGCATTATCATTCTTCATAAAAAATATATTGTTCTACCCGAAACAAGAATGGTGCCTCCTGTGAGGATTATTGAATTTGCGATATTTTGGTGGCTTTTGGTGATTTTTTTGTGGTTCTTGGTTATTTTTGGTGCAAAATGGCGAAAACTTCTGGAAAGTTCCTTTGCCATTTTTTTCGAGTTAGTGACTTTGTGTGGTTTTAGCGCTCGATTGTTAGCATTTTTTTTGGGTGAAGTTTTTCCTAGCATTTTAGCGTTTTTGTGTGGCATTTCAATTCATTTTTTGAGTTTTTGAAGCATTCCGGTGTTTTTGCGTGGCCTTTGTTCATGGCATTTTCATTGTTTGGTGAGGTTTTTCCAAGCATTTTAGTGTTTTTGTGTGGCATTTCATTTCATTTTTTTCGGCTTTTGAAGCATTCCGGTGTTTTTGCGTGGCCTTTGTTCACGGCATTTTCATTTTTGGGTGAAGTTTTTCCAGCCATTTTAGTGTTTTTGTGTGGCATTTCATTTCATTTTTTGGGTGAGGTTTTTCAAGCAGTTTGGTAATTTTTCGTTGCATTTTTTTTTGTATAGGTGGCCTTTTTGCGTGCATTGGTGTTTCACATGGCGTCACATTGTTATTTTTCTTTGGTGAAATTTTCAAGCAATTTGGTATTTTTTCATGGCAAAATTTTGTGTTGGTGGCATTTTGCGTCTTTTAGCATTTCTTATGGCATCGTATTATTAGCATTTTTCTTTGTGATGTTTTCAAGCAATTTGGTATTTTTTCATGGGAAATTTTGTGTTGGTGGCATTTTGCGTCTTTTGGTATTTCATATGGCGTCGTATTGTTAGCACTTTTTTTGGTGAAGTTTTTGCAAGCAACTTGGTATTTTTTTGTGGCACTTATTCGCGGCATTTTTTGATATACTAATATCAATATCCTTGGGTGGCTTGGCGCTGTTGTGGTACACTCTGTACCAAAAATTTATTCCGACCAAAAAAGCGTTTATTGATCCCGATATTTCGAAATTTAGTTTTTGTAAACGCGTAAATAATTATTTAAATTTATTAACATATTTCGAAATATAAACAATTTCGAAATATATTATTAAAATTATTATTTTGCATCGACATACATTTTTTTTTGTCGAAATACACTAAAAATTGTATACTAACGAATTTTAGTATTGCAAAATATAAATTCATTTTTTCATACGAGATAATAAAAAAAAAATTGCATACGCGAAAATTTTTCAAGTAATTATTCGTCTTCCAAGAATAATCCCTAACAGCACAATTACATCTCAAAGATGTCTAAAAGATATCTAAGTCCGATTTGCGAGATATCTATTAGATATTTCATAACGTCTAAAGATGTTTTCTAGAAATCACCCAGATATAGTTATGACCGGCTTACAGACATCTTGTAGATGCATTTTGAAGATATCTGAAAACATCTCATCAATATCTAATATATATCTGTTAGCATTTCGAAGATGTTTTCTAGATATCCCCTAGATGTAGTTATGACCGGCTTACAGATGTATTTTGGATGCATTTTCAAGATATATAAAAAAATCTTTACAGGGACCTTGGTTCGACTCCCCGCGATTGCACTACTTTTTTTTTTTAATTTGTAAAATTTTTCAAAAATTCATTTGGTTTGGAAATCGGAAAATCCATTTTGCGAGGTATATAAAAAAATCTTTACAGGGGACCTTGGTTCGACTCCCCGCGATTGCACTACTTTTTTTTTTTAATTTGTAAAATTTTTCAAAAATACATTTTTCTTGGAAAATCGGAAAATCCATTTTGCGAGAACCAATATTTTTTTGAGTAATTTTTTTTCCGCACATCGGAAAATTCTCTGAAATCCTTTTTCTAGGAAAAAACTTTTAGTTGGCCGCAGTGAGATTCGAACCCGGGCCTACTGATGTTATGACTCTCATGCCATATCACCACTCCAAACCCTTATTAACGCAGTTTCATAAAATTTCCAATATATACATATGAAAGCGTTACAGGTAATTATTATTATTTAATTTGATGAGACATATTAAACATACTTTTCGCAGCATGTCTTTTTTAGATATCACATACACGTTTTTGAGATATCATTAAATGATTAGAAAATTTAATGTCTAAAATCGATATTGTATAGATATTATATAGACATCTTAAAATATTTTCCCATCACGGTATTTTTCAGATATTGCATAGATATCTATCAGATATTTGGAAAATACGTATGAAAATACACATTTTTAAGACATCTTATATGCATATTTCAGAAATAATATCTAGACTAGATATAAATTGGACATTTTGACATATCTATAATACATCATGTGCTATTAGGGAATTAATTTTCGCATATTCCGCAAAAATTACTAATATCGGTCAAAGTACGATGAACTTAAAGTACTTTGACAAATTTTTATTTTAAAATATTCTTATCGATTTGATATCGATTATCAGTTAGTATCAATTAACGTTTCGACGCGATTAGATATACTCTAATTATCTTTTGATCGGTCGTCTTGTTTTTTTTGAACAAAAAAGATTTTAAGTTGTTTGTTTTTTTTGATCCAGATTGAGAAAAATTAAGGGGTAATAAATCAATTGTCGCAAGCAAATGCTTTAATGGTCGGAGTTATTTTTGATTTTTCATGTCAATCGATCCGTTTTAATAACGTTTGTGAAATTTGTTTTAAGTGTAAAAAGAAATAAAAGATCTTAAGTGGATCAAAATTAGTAAAATTAGGGTGAAGTTGAAATATTGCTTAAGTTTAAAAAAAAGGAGGTCTTAAATAGATCCAACTTAACTAGAATAATTTGAATTTTCGAAATTTGTTTTAAGTGTAAAAAGAAATAAAAGATCTTAAGTAGATCAAAATTAGTAAAATTAGAGTAAAGTTGAAATATTGATTCAGTTAAAAAAAGGAGATCTTAAATAGATCTAACTTAACAAGAATAATTTGAATTTTCGGAAATTGTTTTAAGTGTAAAAAGAAATAAAAGATCTTAAATATATCAAAATTAGTAAAATTAGAGTGAAGTTGGAATATTGCTTAAGTTAAAAAAAAGGAGATCTTAAATAGATCTAACTTAACAAGAATAATTTGAATTTTCGAAATTTGTTTTAAGTGTAAAAAGAAATAAAAGATCTTAAGTAGATCAAACTTAGTAAAATTAGAGTAAAGTTGAAATATTGATTTAGTTAAAAAAAAAGGAGATCTTAAATAGATCTAACTTACCAAGAATAATTTGAATTTTCGAAATTCGTTTTAAGTCTAAAAAGAAATAAAAGATCTCGAATAGATCAAAATAAATAAAAAATTTTAATTCAATTTGATTTCAAAAAATGAGCAAAGCAAACCGTAGTAGTGAATTCACATTTTCTCTATATCGGCTGGACCACTATGGAACTTCCCGATAATGTCATCAAATATTCATTTCAGTTCTCCTATTATAAATGTACACTCCAACTTTCATGAAAATGTGACTAGTATTGGCCGAATTATTAGGATTTTTTTATTTTGCATTCCCGTAACCCCCACAGAGGGGAGTCGCATTCTATCCTTTCAGTTGGCCTATCCAAAATGTATACACTAAGTTTTAAGATAATTCGCCCATTATTGAGTGAATTCTTGAAGGTCTCCTATTTCAGGCCCCTACAACCCCCATCGAGGAGAGGCATCTTATATTTTCAGTTTGCTCATCCTAAATGTACATTCCAAGTTTCATTAAAATCCGCCGGTTATTGACTGAATTATTAAGGTTTCTTTATGTGACCCTCCCGCAACCCCCACCTAGGGGAAACGCATTCTATCTTTTCACTTGCCCTATCCAGAATGTACACACCAAGTTTAAAGAAAAAACGCCTATTATTGAGTGAATTATTGAAGTTTTTCTTTTTCAGCCCTCCACAACCCCCCACCGCGGGGAGACATATTTTATTTTTTCGGCTGGTCCATCCCAAACGTACATTTGAAGTTTCATTAAAATCCGAATATTCTTAACCGAATTAGGGAAGTTTCTATATTTCCGCCACAACATTTTTTAAAAAAATTTTGCTCATTAGTGTTGCCAGATGTAAATTCCGTTGAAAAGCTAATATGTTCTCATTTCGAAAATAGTACATAAACTGTGCAAATGTCATCAAAATTGGACGAGCAGTTTTGGTTCTACAACAAGTGCTAAAATAGACTATATTTGGACAAAATGTATTTTTAGACAGTGTTACCATAGTCGAATATGGCCCAAAACTAATCAGATCTAAGTTAGGATCATGTACATGTACTGTGTAAATTTTATCGAAATTGGACCAACAGTTTAGTCTGAACCGTGCGGACAACATTTTGTCGTTTTTAGACAAAAAAAGCGTTACCAAATAGTGTTGCCATAAATTAATTTCGCCCAAAATCTAACACCATCTGGCATTTGATGCAGCACCAAAATGGTGAAAGTTTCATAGAAATCGGACCATCCATTCAGATTTTATTAACGATTTAAAAAAGCGGACGGACGGACGGACGGACATGGGGCTAATTATTTTTGACGAAACGGATTTTGCACTAATTTTCATCTTCCTAGCCCTTCTAGATCAAAAGTTAGGATTTCGCACGATTATAGTACTTTCCTATAAACATTCGTTTATCGGGAAAGTAAAAAAAAGTTGTTTTAATTTGGAAATAAACGGTAAGCGTTTTCAATTTTACTTTTTATTAAAATTGCAAAGTTTTTCCGGGGTTTCTATATCCCGAAAAGCAAAATATTTCAAGAACGTGAAGTTGCCCTGAGTTGATCGACAAGGATCCTCCTTCGACCCTCCAACCTCCGCAAAGAATAAAAAAACCGTAATATAATAAAAGTTTGCCAGAGTCGTCCTGGAAAGGATCAGGTCGTCCGTTTTGATACACAACATCTGGCGCAGCCGGTAGGATCTGAGTTGCTAAGCATTAAAAATCTCAGATCCCCGAATCTAAAAATAAGACAGTTGTGGCAAATTGACGAATGATTCTTCCAGATTTGACTCCGGAAACAAATAACGAGGTGCACGAATTGACTTTTGAGGAGCAAATAAACGAATTCTCCTTCGGCAACACCAGTCCAGGTTTTGCCTCACCATCCGTGCAAGAAATAGGACGAACACGAAGCGGGCGTATATTTTCACGATCAACACCAAAATCTCCAACCAACTCCATTTCCCGGGGAATTTAAGCCCTACGAAGCAACTCTTACGAAAACAACTAGATTTTGAGGCAGATATACTTTTAAGTAGTTAACCTGAAATAAAAGAAAATAAAATGCCTGTAGATTGTACCAAACTGCCTCAATTTGTTTTTAATTCAATCCCTTAACTTCACGGGGAACTCGGACCAAATTTAGCGTCGGAAGTGAAAGTTTTTGCCAAGTGCTGTCAAACCATCCATGCCATACTTAGTAAGGACGAACAAGCCATACTCGTCTCTTTACTACCCACACGATTTGGTGGACGTGCCGCATCCCTTTTAGATAACATATCTGTAACCAATTTAAAAACCTTTTTAGATACTTTAATCTCAAAATTAGTATCCAGACGTCCTTACGCTACTTTAATTCATGAACTTCAGAACTCCAAGCAATTACCTGGCGAAACTCTCACAGCACTTGCAGGACGAATGAAGTAACTATTGAAGGAATGTGTAAATCAGGCCATACAAAGGCATCCAATTCATTACGTTTCCGTTACAAAAGATCTAGAAGAAACCACAATGTTCACTTTCCAAGCAGGAATACTGAACTCAAATCACAGACTTTTCTTCCTAGACGAAAAGCACGAAGATTTCGATGCACTGACAAGTAAGGCGGAATTTCTTGAATCAGCGGAAAGACAATTTACTCTAAATACTCCAAATCTGTTGAATCCTCTCACACCAACAATGTTGCAAATGTTCTACCCCCAAACAGAGGAACAAAACGTAACCACGACTACAACAATAACGTCAACAGAAATCAAAACGGACTCAACAACGACAATCATAACAGAAATATCTACCTCAACAACAACCACGATGGCAGAAACAACAATATTAACAACTACAACAACAACAGACGCAACAATTTCAACAACAACAACAAAAACAAAAACAACAACTTCAAAAACAACAACACCAACAGAAATAACAACTTCATTACCAACGATACTAACCGAAACAACAACTTCAACAACAACAACAACAGAAACACCAATTTCAACAACAGCAATAACAACAGACCCAACAACAGTTACTACAATTTCAACGACAATGCGAGGAGGAAAAACAACTACCAGAATAACGCGTTTAACAACAACAGTTGATCAGGCCATTAATGGGTCACTGCCTCCAAGTGTTCACACACATAATAGAAATCACCATAATTTATTTTATTATTTTCCTTGTTATTTATTTTTCACTTCAACGAATAAAACTTTACTAAATGCAGATTTAGAATGCCAAATCCGGAAAAAATTTCTTGAACATTTTCCCTGCAATTGGATAATACATTTTTTTTTTTTTTCATTTTTTGTCATATTTTAATAAAGGAATAAATTCATCATAACGCAACATTGTCTCAACTATATTACAGTAACACCTAGTTAAAACCCTAAGTTTAATCGTGACAATTAATTTTCATTTTTTGATTGCAAATCTTTTCTATTATGACCTTCTCTAAATTTTTTTTTAAGGAAAAATGAAGCTGTTAATATTATTGTCAATATGCGTGAACTACTCATACACACAATTCCAAATACAACCGCTAAACAACACGGGAATTTTATTTGAACCAGTGGGAAATGCGGTAATTTATCAAACAACGTGGAATATTTACACTAAAATGGGTCTGTACCAGGAGGATGAAACTTTAAATTTCCTCACACTCTGCGATGATAAAATTAAAAGTCTTTGTAATATATCTGGAACAATGTCCAAAGCTTTTTGCTCATATTGGCATGCGGAATTTCAGAAATTATCACACAAGATAAAAATACAAATAGAGGCAGTTAATTTTTTCAACATCAACAAATGGACTAAACGAGCATGGTTCAACATAATTGGTACTGGAATGAAACACCTATTCGGAACAATGACCGAAGACGATGCGGAAGATATTAACAATAGAATCAAAACACTGGAGGAACATGATTCTGAAAATTTACATCTAATTAAGAAACAAGTAGCAATAGTACAATCTGCTTTTGATGCTTTAAATAAGGCAATTACTAATATAACTCTCCAACAAGAATCTCTAGAACAACGTTTTGAAATATTCTCTAATAAATTACACACAGAAATTCGGAATTTGAAACAAGAATTCCAAATACTATATATCCGAACAGAAATAAACGAAATTCTAATATTCATTTTACATTTACTCCAAGAACTCCAAGAATGAACAATTTTCTATTCTATCTTCTCTACAACAACGTAAACTCCATCCCTCAATATTATCGGCAGAAACATTAACGAAACTCCTAGCGGAAATCGCGAACCACACTAATGCGTTAAATTTAGATTTTCCTTCTCTGAACCAAATGATGAGAGTAGATGCGGAACATTTACGAAACGGAATTCTAATACGCATATCTTTTCCCCTACCTGCCAAAGAAACATACTCACTGAACAAAGTCTACTTATTCCTAACTGCCCTAAATCAATCAAATTTTGCAATTTTGAAAACGAAAACCGAATATATCCTAAATAATACTAAAAAGGGTTATTCTGTCGAATTAACGACAACCGAATTTAGGCATACCTACCAAGAAATACTTGTAAGTCATTTCATCCCTCTATACATTTGTAAAATTACTCAACCACGCCAGGTGGGCCCACTAAACACTAAATGCCTACCAAATTTATTACTCAAACAGCAATCTCAAATAGCAGATTGCATCTATCAAGTGATGAATAATATACCAGATATTGTAACCAAACTGGTAAGAAAAAACGCATGGTTATATTCTTTCCAAAAAACAAGAACTTTTTCAATGGAATGTCCCGGGGAAAATTCTCACCACATACTAAACAGAAGTGGAATTATCTCTTTAGAACTCAATTGTTTTTATACCCTGGATAATCAGGAAATTCCTTTTGAAGGAAACAAAGGTTTCCACTTACCAATTCATCAACCCGAAAACGTCCAACTGCCGAAATTCATACTTACCCACAAACGAGTAACCGAAAGAACGTCTACGGGTGAAATTCATTTTAAATCACATCATTCGCTTAATACTGAATTACAACAAGCGAGTAAATCCTTAGAAGATTTTAATAGGGAATTGCTGAATGTTGAAAATGAACGAAAAACCCAAAAACACCAGGTTATAACGTATGTAAACGGTAGTGCCGTGGGAATATCAACTTTAATTCTAATGCTGATCATTTTCCTGTACATTCGAAAGAGTAAGAGGACAAAATTGACCAAGAAAAACACAATTACGTACATTCCCCTAAACGTTATTCAAATACCTAGTAATACAAGAAGAAATTTTAACTCCCAAACTGAAATAAATGACCCCAATCAAAATTTAATAATTCCTCAACCAGCAGAAACTAATTTGAACGACAAACAAGCCCCTCAACTTAAAACCATTGGTATTCCCCCTCCACCACCTCCTAAATCCCCGCAAGTACAATTACAGATAGGCAAAGTAAAACAAATCTGTGATAATCTTAACGAAAAACAGAGAGTAAGAAAATCCATGGAAAGCCTTGGGTAAACCGTATGTCCCACTGTAAAGGTACATTTTTTTATTATTGTTAAATTTTTTTGTCTCTATCAAACAAATTCACCTAAAAACAATCACTAGACAAATTCCAAATTTTTTTTTTCATTGAAAATTTCTCAAGAAAATGAAATCGGATTTATAGAAAAAATTCCCGAATAAGCTAAAAACAAATTGAGATTCTGTTGGCAGAATAAATATTAAAAACAAAAAAAAAAAAGGAGAAAGAATGTAAAAATTTTTTAAAACTTTTAGGTTTTTTAGGTAAAATTAAATAAAATTTTACAATTATTTTTTTTATATATATAGATAAAAAATTATCTTTTAAGAAGAAATATGTTAAACATATTTTAAAAAATTTTTCATCGATTTTTGAAGAAACATACTATATTTATTTGTTTGTTCAAATAGCGACGAAAAATTTTTTTTTGCCAATACAGGGTGGTATGTTGTGGTACACCCTGTACCAAAAAATTATTCCGACCAAAAAAGCGTTTATTGATCCCGATATTTCGAAATTTAGTTTTTGTAAACGCGTAAATAATTATTTAAATTTATTAACATATTTCGAAATATAAACAATTTTGAAATTTCTTATTAAAATTATTATTTTGCTTCCACATAAATTTTTTTTTGTCGAAATACACTAAAAATTTTATACTAACGAATTTTAGTATTGCAAAATATAAATTCATTTTTTCATACGAGATAATAAAAAAAAATTGCATACGCGAAAATTTTTCAAGCAATTATTCGTCTTCAAAGAGTAATTAATTTTCGCATATTCCGCAAAAATTACTAATATCGGTCAAAGTACGATAAACTTAAAGTACTTTGACAAATTTTTCTAGTAAAATTTTCTTATCGATTTGATATCGATTATCAGTTAGTATTAATTATTGTTTCGAAACGATTAGATATACTCTAATAATCTTTTGACCGGTCGTGTTGTTTTTTTTGAAAAAAAAAAGATTTTAAGTTGTGTGTTTTCTTTTTATCCAAATTAAGAAAAATTAAGGGAAAAATTAAGGGGTAATAAATAAATTGTCGCAAGCAAATGTTTTAATGGTCGGAGTTATTTTTGATTTTTCATGTCAAACGATCCGTTTGGATAACGTTTGTGAAATTTGTTTTAAGTGTAAAAAGAAATAAAAGATCTTAAGTAGATCAAAATTAGTACAATTAGGGTGAAGTTGAAATTTTGCTTAAGTTAAAAAAAAGGAGATCTTAAATAGATCTAACTTAACAAGAATAATTTGAATTTTCGGAATTTGTTTTAAGTGTAAAAAGACATGAAAGATCTTGAATATATCAAAATTATTAAAATTAGAGTGAAGTTGAAATTTTGCTTAAGTTAAAAAAAAGGAGATCTTAAATAGATCTAACTTAACAAGAATAATTTGAATTTTCGAAATTCGTTTTAAGTGTGAAAAGAAATAAAAGATCTTGAATAGATCAAAATAAATAAAAAAATTTTAATTCAGTTTGATTTAAAAAAAAAGTTGTTTTAATTTGGAAATAAACGGTAAGCGTTTTCAATTTTACTTTTTATTAAAATTGCAAAGTTTTTCCGGGAGTTCTATATCCCGAAAAGCAAAATATTTCAAGACCGTGAAGTTGCCCTGAGTTGATCGACAAGGATCCTCCTTCGACCCTCCAACCTCCGGAAAGAAAAAAAACACCGTAATATCATAAAAGTTTCCCAGAGTCGTCCTGGAAAGGATCAGGTCGTCCTTTTTGATACTCAACAGCGCTTCCCATGGCATAAAATTGTTGGCATTGTCCCTTGTTGGAGTTGGTCGGTAGGAAAAGAAAAGAAAGACATAACACATTTGGCGTTCATCAGAACGTATATTCAGTGGCGTTCATCAGAACGTATATTCAGTGGCGTCCATCTGAACGCATATTCAGTGGCGTCCATCTGAACGCATATTCAGTGGCGTTCATCAGAACGTACATTCAGTGGCGTTAATCAGAACGCATATTCAGTGGCGTTGATCAGAACGATTACGCATTAGCGTTCATCAGAAGGATTACACATTAGCGTTCATCAGCACGCTTACACATTAGCGTTCATCAGAACGATTACACATTAGCATTCATCAGGACGATTACACATTAGCGTTCATCAGAATGATTACATATTGGCATTTGTGAGAACGATTACACATTATCGTTCATAAGAATAATTACATGTTGGTCTTAGTCAGAATGATTACACATTAGCGTTCATCAGAACGATTACACATTACTGTTCATCATAACGATTACACATTAGCGTTCATCAGAACGATTACACATTAGCGTTCATCAGAACGATTACACATTAGCTTTCATCAGAACGATTACACATTAGCCTTAATCAGAATGATTACATATTGGTGTTAGTCAGAACGATTACACATTAGCGGTCATTAGAGCGATTACATATTGGCCTTCATTAGAACGATTATTCATTAGGCGTTCATCAAAACGATTAGTTATTTGGCGTTCATCAGAACGATTATTCGTTTGGCGTTCAGCAGAACAATCACACAGAGCAATTTAGTGGTCAGAAGAATTGATCTGCAAACATTTTGGCAGGCAACAAATGGAAGCACATTTGAAACACAACAACAGCACAGTGGGCAATTATCGTGGCAACACACATTGGCGATTATCACATGGCACATTTTGGCGTCATCAAAAATGAGCATAACAATAACAAACAATAACACATCTGGCACTCATCAAAACGATAACAGATTATTTAAAAATATATTTCTGCTAAATTCCACAAGCTTTGCGTTTATTTTCAGATTTCCCTTCAGTAGAGCATTCATGGTACAATTTACAGAGCACAAGATGGTAGAACAACAGGCCTCCGTGCATTCTTGGCACTCTGTCAAATGAGAACACATTTTGGTGTTCATCCGAACGCAACATCACATTTGCGTTTATTGGAACAACATCACATTTGGCGTTGCTAAGGATAGCATCACACTGGCATTGGTCACAAGAACATCACAGTTGAACAACATCGCATTGAACAGCATCACGTTTGACATTTGTCACAACATCACATTTGAACAGCATCACGTTGGCATTGGTCAAAACAACATCACATTTGAACAGCATCACGTTTGGCATTTGTCACAACATCACATTTGGTGTTTACAGACAAAGCACATTGGGCGTATCGAGATGATAACACATTTGGCGTTATCACAACAATAGTTTATCGCAATGATAGAACATTTGGCGTTGTCACAGCAATGGTTTATCACAATGATAGCACATTTGGTGTTGTCACAGCAATGGTTTATCACAATGATAACACATTTGGTGTTATCACAACACTAGAACATTTGGAGTTCACCGACGAAGCACATTTGGCGTATCGAGATGACAACACATTTGGCGTTCATCACAACAATAGTTTATCGTAATGATAGCACATTTGGCGTTGTCACAGCAATGGTTTATCACAATGATAGCTCATTTGGCGTTGTCACAGCAATGGTTTATCACAATGATAACACATTTGGCGTTATCACAACACTAGAACATTTGGAGTTCACCGACGAAGCACATTTGGCGTATCGAGATGACAACACATTTGGCGTTCATCACAACAATAGTTTATCGTAATGATAGCACATTTGGCGTTGTCACAGCAATGGTTTATCACAATGATAGCTCATTTGGCGTTATCACAACAATAGTTTATCACAATGATAGCACATTGGCGTTTATCACAGCAATAGAACATTTGGTGGTCACCATGACAACAACACACACATTAGCGATTATCAAAGCAACAGCATATTTGGCCTTCATCAGGGCACAACACATTGGGGCTCACAGCCTGGGCCACAAGCCTGCAATTCTCACCACACATCCAGAGCGTTCAGAAATTCTGCGCAATTTCAGCGGAGGGGGAGAATGTTCAGGACTACTTTCAGAACATGGCTAACAACGGCTTCAGAACCACTGGAAATACACAAGCATGGACGCATCTAGTATACATACATTTGGAGCAAAACAAGAGAAATATTGTTCGCATGTAACTTGTATTTCACTCTTGTACAAGCAGTTACCCGATCAACATCTTTGGCATATTAAACAGAGCATTGGGTGTAACATACAGTTGTGGCTTTCCATAATAAATCATATTAGAAAATTCCGTTGCATTATCATTCTTCATAAAAAATATATTGTTCCACCCCAAACGGATGGTATGTCAATGTAGTAGTCAGTAGTTAGTAGTTATCAGTCGCTCTGTCAGTTTTGAAGTGGTCTACAATAAAGAGTAATAACTGTCAGTCGTACAGTCGTTTTTACAGTTGTCATCGGTCGATCTCTATATATTTTAATTAATTATTATTTTTTAATATGAAATTTAATACTAAAATTCTATAATTAAAACTCGGAATAAATATTATTATAATTAAAAGTTCCTATTTCATCTAATCCTATATCAATCCTTTACATGAATTTAGAATTTGCCTTGGCATAAACTGGTTGCTATGTCTACTGACGGAGCACCTTCAATGATTGGTCGAAATCATGAAATTTTAGCCCTTTGCTAACAAAGTTAACAGTTTCCTCCTTTCATATCATTTCGTTGCATAATTCATAATAAGGCCTTATATGCAAAAATATTGGATGTTAATTATATTATGGATGTGGCAATGAAAATTGCTAATTCGATAAGAGCGCGAAGTTTAACGAAGCGTCTATTCCGTAGTCAACTTGAAGCCAATGACTCGGAATATGAAGATTTCCTTCTTTTTTGTCATGTTAGGCTGAACCGAGGAAGCTTTTTAGAAGGATTTCTAAATCTTTTGCCTGAAATTGTTGCATTTTTGGGCACTTTGGGAGAAAAAGATGACCAATGGAAGATCCAGTATGGGTAAAAATTAGTATTTCTTACGGATTTTATGGGCCTTTGCAACTAGCTTAATTTACAAGGAAGTTACAAGGAAGAGGAAAAAATATTATTCAGTTGTTCAGTTCGGTAAATGCTTTTAAAGCAAAATTAAAACTTTTTGCTTCACAATTAAAAAGGCAAAATTTGAAATATTTTCCATATTTAGAAAAACATACTAAACTTACTGGTGAATGTAAAATTGAAATGCTTTGTTCTGAAATGGAAAATTTTAAGCAAGAATTTGAGAGAAGATTTGCAAATCTCAATAATCTTCAACCGATCTTTGAATCTATTTCACTTTCTTTTGGAGAATTCGATAACGAGGATATTTAATCAAATCTAGCTCACAATTTTCAATTGAATTGATCGGATCTAGAGTCAGAAATTTTAATAATACAATCAGATATTCTGAGAGCACGCGCAATATGAAAATTATTTTTGTAATTTATTAACAGAAGAAAAATATCCGTTGTTGAGATCGGTGATAATGAGGATATTTTTGCATTTTTTGGTTCCACTTCTCCATGTGAAGCAGCGTTTTCTCAAATCAAAAACATCAAATCACAATTTAAGAGTTATCTGGCTGATGACCACTTAATGGCATCTATGCGTTTGCGCATCAATGATTACAAATCTAATTTTACAAGATTTGATGAAATGGAATAGCACGCATCTGCATCAAAAAATTAATATAAAATATTTATCAATAAAGTGCACAAAAGAGTAAACACAATGTATTTAATATATTATTATCAATAAATACCTTAAATGAATTTTTATTTGTTTTTAATTTTAGCCATTCTTCGAAGTTGATCGTGCATAAATAAGAAAAATTAATGTCGATCATACCAGTACTAAGTTTGCCCACCCCTGCTCTAGACCATAGTTTAACAACGATCTGCGTTCTTTACGAAACAGAAGGAGCAAAGCTTGGAAACGATTCTTAGTTAGCCGCGAAGAGTTGCATTTCACAAATTTTACCGAATTACTCAACAACTTTAAAGGATTGTGTATCCTTATGAATCGTGCTTATTTGAAATCCGTACCGTTTTTGGAAGTTTATGAATTGATATCCTTCATCTCTGAAATACACGAATGAGTCGTCGAATGATCCTGCCATCATTTCCAATATATTCACATCCTTCTTTGCCGAAGCATTTATGAACGATGGTTTTGAGCTTGATAAGTAATATTTCGAATCTTTGCGTGGCAATCCAAAGATCACTCTTTACAATATTAATATAGATGTCAACTACCCTTGAATATATTAATAAAATAAGAGATGATTACCAGCAGTCCGGACGGTATACCTGCAGTAATCTTGATAATTGTCGCAATTTTCTTGCATGTCCTCTTTCTGTTCTTTTTCAGAAATCTTTAAAATCGAGAGTATTTCGAAATATTTGTAAAAATTCTTATATTTTTCTGATTCTTAAAAAAGGTAGCAGAGGCGATATTGCCAATGCATCTTACATCCATTCGTCTACTTTAACTTCACACCTTTTATATCTAAATCGCAGCATGGATTCTTGAAAAGCAGATTCACAGTGACTAGTTTAGTTGAACTGGTGTCATATTCAACTTGTGCTATAGAAAAGGGTAACACTGTCGGCTGTATTGCTACGGATTTTAGTAAACCTCTTGATAAGTTATCTCATAAAATTGTATTACTAAACTTTAATACCTATTGTCTCCCAGACTTTTTATTGTCAAACCTTAACGGTAGAAGGTAGCAGATCTTGTTCCGCTCTGCTAAATCTATTCGCATTTTGGTGGTCACACAAGCTAGTCAGTTGGGACCGCTTCTTCTTATATTAGCTATCAATGATGTAGCTTCTGTAATCAAGTTTTCCAAGATTTCCAACTACACCGACGAATGAAATTGTACGTAGAAGTGACACAATCGTCCGATTTTTCCAGGAAGACTTTCCTAATTTTGTTACATGGTGTTGTAAAAATAACCTGACATCTGCCACGGACAAGTGATGGATTATCACTTCTTCTCGCAAATATTACAGAAGTAGAGCAGGTATCAAACCAGAGTGTAAGTTAGAACAAAAGGTAATGAAAAACATAGCATTTGAACAAGCGTTGAAATAAATAAAACACGAATATAGTTTTTCTTTTCTTCTTACTCTATTATGCTTCATCTGTTACCTTTACCGTTACACATAAACTGAAACCCACTCGAAGTCCAATCAGCGGGTTGGCAAGTTATTATTATTATTATTTTGAAGTACAGTCAAGTCTCCTATAACGCGTCGTCTCTAGAACGCGGTTTCAAGATAACGCGGAGTGAAAAAGCGACCGATCTCCTTATACCGCGTTTTTCATGCAGGAACACTCCAACAACTCAACAAAATTTGAAAAATTTATATATGTGTTTAATTTATATATGTACATACATATGTACATAGTTTATATAATTCTCAAATACCCAAAATGTGAAAATTGTTTATTTTCCTCTTAACTGCACTCCAATGATACAGCCGCTGGACCAAGTCATCAGAACTTCCAAAATATAATACAGCCAATTTTTTCAAGCCATTTCTAACAGACTAGTAAATGGTGAAGGTAAAACTCTTCAAGTTTGAAAAGAATTTTTTATTTTAGATTACATTCGAACTGTCCCATCAGCTTCTGTAGAAATTAAACCGAAGACATAGAAGAACTACTGCGGGAAGAGATTTTTAATGAGGAGGAATTGGTGGAATTAATTAATGAGTCTACCTCTAATGCATTTGAGGAAGAAAATACGGATAACGAATTTTCTTCAAATTTCAGTTATGATGTAAAAAAGGGCCGGATTTCGCTAAAGAATTAGAACGTCACTTAATTTAAAATGATCCGTCAAAATGGAAAATTTGATAGAGTATTTCTAAATTGCTTGGCTCCATCTAAAGAGGTTTTGGAAGAACTACAAAATAAAACTACATTTGAAAACCAAGAAGAAAATTTGCAAAGTGAAGATGATTTTCAGCCAATTAGAAAAAAAAGGGGTAGACTACAAATATTTGGCAGTGATGATGAATAATAAAACAATTCAATATGTATCAAATTAAGTTTTTTGCTGGAAACAAGTATGTATTATATTCATTAAACCTAAATTTAAATTGTGCAAAACTATACATATTCATTGTGATTTCTATTATAAAATTTTATTTATTAACCGTATCAGTCACAACTTGTTACTTTGAGAATGCAGTTTTTATATAGGTCTGATTTATATAGAATTTATTTATTTCTGGGACTCCATATAACGCGGTATGAATTCATTTAATTTGTATTAATTCTGAGTTTCCTATAACGCGGTTTCAATGGAACGCGGCGGTGGTTTCCATATAAGGCGGTACAAATTAATTTGATTTGTTTCATTTTTATGTTTCCCATAACGTGATTTTTATAGAACGCATTTCCTGATTTGAATTAATTTTGAGTTTCTCAAAACACGATTTCCATATAACGAATGAATTGCTATATTCCACCCAATAGTAGTGAGTAGAAGTGTCAATTACTAGCTGACACGATTACATCGATATCCGATATCATTGAGCCTACAGATGATATCATACTCCTTGTCTTTAGTCTTTTAATCTCCCGGGTGCACGGAAAGAAATAATTTACTATAATCAAGCAAATCATTTACTAACTGTCATTTACTGCAGTCAAGTAAACTATGTTCGGATTCATCATTCGTTTTATTAAATATAGGAATCTTTTCTGCATATAAGTAAAAAGTTCGAACTGTTTTTCAGTAAATAAAGATTAATCCCTAAACTAATAATCCCCTGCTATTTTTACTTTATTCAAGACATAATTACTAAATAACAGTAAAGGTTCAAAAAATCTGTCCTCGAAATCAGTAAGCGATTTTCTTGGCATACATTTTATAAAACCCCAGATGAAATTTCTAAGATAAAATAAGCATTTCCTAATAATTAGTAAATATTACTGACAACAAGCAAATATTTTTTACTCTAAAATTGCAAATGTTTAATCGTTAAAGGAAAACTGATTTTATTGGTTTAGTATAATTTACTAGAATCTTTCTTTAATTTGTTTGCTTTTAGTATATTTTTATTGTTTTTTAGTAAATATCGAATGTTATAACAAAACTTTTATAGAAATCAGTAAACTTTGCTGGAAGTAGTAAAATTTCTTGATTTGAAAATAGCAAATATACTCTGAAAGATTAATTCCTGAATATTGGCAAAAATAATTTCATTGGTATATAATTCGCTGCTTCTTAATACTACATTTTATATAAATACGAAATCAAGTATTAGTAGAAGAAAATTTTTTTGTATATGATATATTTAAAATGTATGTTGTATTAGTTTTTTTTCAGCATCTACACTTATGGTGTTTTGTTCACCGATTCTTCTGGAGCACAACAAAATTTCAACATTGAAAACAACGAAAAAGTGGAATAAGTAGATTCGCTTTGTTGTTGTATTCAATGTTAAAATTTTTCTCTACGGAACAATTAGTGAAAAATGCATCTTTACTTTTTTAGATTTCAGTTTTGGCTTAGTGGGATGAAGAAGAGATTTCCTAGAAATAGCCAAAATGTTCCTAGTTTCAATCCAAAAATTGTCTAGAATTCACTCGTTCACTTATTGGGATTAAGTAAAGATTTCCTTGTTTCAAACAAAATTTTACTGCCTTCATTCCAAATTTGCTACAATTCAGTCTTTGGTTTACTGGAATGTAGAACAGATTTACTAGATAGAGACAAATATTTACCAATTTTAATATTAAAACGCAACTAATAACAATAAATGTTTACTTATATCAAGTAAAAGGCATGTATCAGTCTAGTAAAGCATTGCTTAATAACAGAAAATAAAGTATCGGTTAGCTGTTCAAATTAAATGATCCAATTATGCTCAAATCAAGTAAATTTTGGACTGGCGCAAAATGATTCCTAAATTTACTTGATTCATAGCGTTATTGGATTGATTATAGTAAGTTTTTCTTTCCGTGTGTGCATTGGTCTTGCCCGAAGGAAAAAGTGTTTTTCGTTGCTCAGACCACAAATTCCGAATTCGAGACTTTGCTTCTTCACAACTTGATGGCGTGTGTCCCGCAGCAAATCAGCGGTGTAGACAATTCACTAAGCAGACAACTAGACCTAATTTTTACTTCCGACTCCGCTAATTGTGTTATCCAGCATATCACTGCTAATCTCTGCAGAATTGATGACTATCACCCCCCACTAAAGGTGTTATTCTCTGAAGCAGGTAAAATAGATGATACTAACGAAAATGCGTTCCATTTCAACTTTCGGAAAACAAATTTTGAGCTGCTCAAAAACCTTTTGAAGAGGGTGTATTTTGACATTGTTATTTGTAACGCGAATACTGAAATTTACACCACCGAATTCCACAAAAAATTTTCGAGATCTTTGTTTTAGCCGTTCCTCTTACCTGCCACAAAAACTCATCTTCACCACGTTGGTTTAATTAGGGCTTACGGTCTTTTCCTAATAGAATGAACAAAGCCTGGTACAAATACTTAATATCACGTGAAGATAGAGACTTTTCCACCTACTCTGCCATGCTCAATGAATTCAAGGTACTTTCCACGGAACTGTATAATTCCTACATTCACAAGATGAGATGGACCCATGGACCCTGTATCCTTCTGGAGACTCGCTAATATTAAAAAGCAAAGAGATGGATATCCGTCTTCGCTAAATTATTTGGATAGTTCATCCAATAATCCATTACTTATTATCTTTATAATCTCTTTGCTAATTTTTTTGCGGAAGCTTTTAACGAGGACAATTTTGAACCGGATACGAAATAGTTTGAGCATTTGAATGAGTACCCAAGACTTCCCCCACAAATATTGATATTGACGTATCCTTAGTAGCTGATAATATTAACAGTTTAGACGATGATTACTCACCTGGCCCTGACGGTATTCCTGCCATCATCTTAAAAAAATGCAGTAACATCCTCGCACGTCCTCTCTCGGCTCTTTTCCAGAGACGAGCATATTTCCAAAGCTCTGGAAACTCTCGTATATTATCCCGACTTACAAGTAAGGCAGTAGAGGTGATATCGGAAATAACAAACCTATTACTAAATTATGTTGCATTCCAAAAATTTTTACGATCACTAGCTTAGTTGAACTTGTCTCTTTTTCAACGTGCTCCATGGAAAATGGAAATACTGCGCATTGTATAATTACAGACTTTAGCAAAGCGTTTGATTCATTATCTCCTCAAGTGATTTTGTTTAAGCTTAGTACCTTAGGCTTCCCGGGTTTTTTTATTGACTGGATTCAATCCTATTTCCAGGAGTTATCAGGGATTTTTCAGTTTTTCGAAATCTAAGCTTTATACTGTAACATCTGCTGTCCCTCGAGGTAGCCATTTGAGATGGATTTTATTCGTTCTTACAATTAATGATGTGTCCTCCGAGATTAAGTACTAACTACTAACTAACTAACTAACTAACCACTACTTACTAACTTTGCGGATGATATGACGATCTATAAAGAAATAAGTAACATAAATGACCCTCTGTACCTCTAGAGCGATTTTAATTCTGTAATATGGTATTTGACAAATAATATGGCACTCAACAGCGACAAATGTGAGGTTATCACATTCTCCAGGAAACGTGCAATTTATCTGTGTGTATATAATACTAACGATGCGCCTCTACGTAGAGTGACTAGCATTAGAAATTTGGGAGTGATTTGTGGCAGTGAACTTAACTTCAATGTACATATTAATTCACTCGTTAATACAGCTAACTCTACATTAGGCTTCATTAAAAGATGGTCTAAAGAATTCTCGGATCCTCATATAACTAAAGCACTCTTCATTACCTTGGTTAGACCTATTTTGGAATATGCCAGTCAAATATGGTGCCCTTACCATAAGTCAAATTAACAGAATGGAGTCTATAAAACGTAGATTTATACGTTTCGCGCTCAGAAGTCTACCTTGTAATGACGCTTTCCTACTACCCCCGTACTGTGACAGGTTAAAACTGATTGACCCGCAAACCTTAGAAAAGCGTCGTCAGGTGGCTAATATAGGTTTGTAATGGTGGGGTTTACATTTATTGCAGGGTGTAAAAACACACTGCAATGGGGTTTTAAACGAAGAAAGAAAATCCCCAGATGATCTATTCAGCATATCTTCTTCCTTGCGACGAGAAGATATGAGATGGTGCAGCAAATGTGAGCAACTGAAAAGGCTGCACGCCTAGCTGTGTCGCACTGACTAGCTCGCCGGAGGGGTGGGTCGTTGCTCACCACCATCTATCATCGTTAACATATAATTTTTATATGCGTGCAAAGAATGTTAACGTCGTTCAGACTATATCGTGATAGCATATGCTATCAAGCAAGGAGATTCGGTTTCGCGAGAAAAAAAAAACCGAATTAGTGGAAGGTTCGTTAGTTCATTTTGGCCACCGAAACCCAAACAATCCTGCGCGAAAGCCTTCGCGAGGCATGCCGGGGCCGATTGGCAGAGATGTTGGTGCCAATCGGACTTAATTGGGGGCACGTCCCACCCTATATTGGATCAGTAGCAGCTGATCCCCATTGCCCATACCCGCCCCCCTATAAATGGGTATGGACCCTTAAAATTTCCGTCTCCTTCCCACTATCCCATTCACATCCCTCTCTCTCTTTCTTTAGGCTTCTTACATCATCTCACGAATTTTTCCTCCGTTCATTTTTTTTTTTCAAATTAATAGTTTTATGTGCAACCTTTTTTATACAAGTTTTGTATGTTGATTATTCAGATGTGATTTACTTCAAAACAATAAATGGAAAGAGCAAAACCGAACACGAATTTCAATTTTCAACATTCTAATGTAAACAGTTAATACAATTGAAATTAATTCGAGTTTTGTGAAAATGCAGGCTAATTTATGATAAAATTGTAAGTTTTTCTGGTTTTTTTAATGATATTTATTGATCTTATTATTATTATACGATATAAATCCATTGAATTACACGGTTTTCTCAAATCTTATGTTATTCTAAATGACCATAAAGTAAAATTCAAAATAAAAATTTAACCTTCTGTATGACAAATTTGATCTTACTATATTTCTTGTTTTTTTTTCTTTCCTTTTTCAAAAATTATACCAAATGCGATTCTTTTAATTCTTTTCTTTTCTTTCAGTATAAATGAATAAAAAAATGATTTTTTTATCACAATTCAAAATTTTTTCTTTCTTTCAAACATTTCTTGTATTTAATATTACAATAAACACTCACCCCGTATCTGGAAACAGGAGGCCTCCCCTTTCGTATTTGGAGTAGTTGTTTTTTTTTTCTCTGTTTTAACAAATTAATTAGCTATAAAAAAAAATACACATTGTAAAGGAAGGAAAAAACAAATTCTTTAAATTTTGAAAAAAGGAAAAGTTATACTTAGATCATAATGCTTATTTTATATATATATATATTTTTTTTCTTTTGTTCTGTCAAATGAAATCATACGATCCTAATGTTTCCTTTGTATATTAAATGCCGTAAACGGAATTTATCCCGTTGTCCAAGATGATGATGAATCCAGTTGAAAATGAAGCTGCACGTGGGTTTAAAATACAATAACGAATACTGCGCATGAATTCGCGAATTAATTTTCCTTAATTTCTTGAGCAGGTGTATTCAAACGAAGGTATAGGCATTCGCATGCGTTTTAGCAGGTAAACGCATATGCACACTACTATATAATTACGGTTATTCTGTCGTGATCTTGTGGATTTTCCTGTTTCCTTCCTTTCTTTTGTTCTGCTTACGGCTTCCTTAATAATAATTCTTATAAAGGAACATATATATACATATATGTATTCGCTTGGTCTGCAGGCAAGCATAGGAGAAAACCAAGAACGAAGAAAACAAAATGTTCGAATAAAAAAAAATCAGTAAGTGCAATCGAATGGATATCACAGTTATTCCTCCTTTTCCACTTTTCACACGAGCAAATAAAATTGTGAGTTTAAAACGGTTTTTTTTTTTCTTGAATATACTTAAGAAATTCGATAGTATCAGTTAATTTGTACACGAAACTTTCAAATATAATTTTATTATTTCTATTAGTAACGTTAAATTTCGCGGCTTTCAATTTTTATTCCAAATTTTAATGATTTTTTCTTTACTATTCACTTTCATTAAATTTTTTTTTCTTTCGCCCATTTATCGATCCATTTACCTTGATCATCAAAACTGGACTCTCGTTCCCAACAAGGCTCCCTTTTTTCGTTACTCGCTAACCGTAATGCTTTTTCCGTCCCTCTCTAACATGATCGGTTTCAACTCTTGCCTTCTTATTTTTTTTTAAATCAGACGATTTGAAATTCTGGTATATTATGTGTAAACTGGTTTATTATATAAAAAAAATATTCGCGAATGTGCATTGGAAGATTTCTCTTAAAATTTCGCAATGGCTTAATTCTCTTACACATATTGGTAGAAGACAAATGAATACATGAAAGAGATCGGTTAAGGTCGCATTAGACGGAAAAAAAATATTTGTATGAAAGAAAATAGGTCAGCTGACCGTTACACAACAGGTACGTCTATAGTTGATCACTCAACCAGGACGTAGCTGAAAAGCGGACAGGTACGTAGATGACATCCATTTTAGCGTCCAACGTGGGGTTCACCACTCCCGAGAAGAGTCTCGTGCTCCACCTGAGTTAGCCGGGCAAAAAAAATAATTCAAGATAAGGAGAGATGAGACCATTACCTCCTGATACACTATTGTCTCAGGTCTTTTGCATGGTTAACCCCTATGGATCTAGCCTGCAAATCGCCGACCTCGTAGAGGGAATCGCCTATCGTACGGACAATCCGACACTTCAGAAATTTACGATTTAGCTTAGCGTTAATGCTTTTTGCGAAGTCGCTAAGTGTGAAATTTCTTCGGTAGACTTCTTGTCCGACAACGTATTTCTTGGTTCGGGTCCGACGATTATATGCTCGCTCGTGTTGTTGATGAGCTCTCGACAAATTACTTTTCGCGCGTTCGCGAATTAGTTGAAGTTGGTCCGGTTTTGAGGACACAACCAGTTCACCATCACTCAATCCACCTAACTTCCGCAACAGTTCGTAGGTCCAGCCATGTGTGATCATGTGGGAACCGAACACAAGAAAATATGGATCAATCCCCGTCGAAGCCTGGATCGTGCTCCGAAGAGCACATCCGATGCTTCCCAAGTTTTGATCCCAATCCCTATGATCGGTGCCAACATAAGAGCGGATGGCCGACAGTAACGATCGGTTTACACGTTCTGCTGCGTTAGCCTGTGGGGAGTATACAGCTGTGCGATTGTGTTTCACACCATATGCTTCAACCAACTTGCGAAATTCTTTTGACAAAAATTGCGGTCCGTTGTCTGAGAATATAACCTCGGGTACTCCGAACAAATGAAAAACGCTTTCCTCTAGGAAATCGACAATCTGCATGGCAGATGCCTTTCGTAGCGTCTTGAACAGTAAAAATTTCGAAAACTTGTCCAAAACAACCAGGAGAGTGGTATTACCAAGCTTAGACCTAGGATAGGGTCCTAAAAGACCAATGTAAAGGTACTGGAAAGGTCTGTCTACCTCGATTTGTTTGCCCATCGGCGGTCGCAACACGCTATTTGGAGCTTTCGTCTCCTTACATACAATACAACTCGCGACGTACTTACGAACCTCGCTAGCCATACCGGGCCAGAAGTATCTTTGGCGTAACCGATATAAGGTTTTAGATATACCGCCATGTGCTGCTTGTGGAAGATCATGCGCCAGACGAACGAGCTCGGCCGTCAGACCCGATGGAACCCAAAGCTTCCACGATCGATCTTCCTGAAAGATGTTACCAGTGCTAAAGCTTGTCTTGAAATACACGTAACCGTCTGACACTTGCGTATCAGGCAGCCTTTCCGCGTTGCTTTGCACCGTATCGATCAGGTCGAGATATTCCTTTGATTTAAAAGCCTCAGAGTTTAAATTTATACTGGGTGCCGAAACTGTTTCCCTAATCGTTTCCGCGTACACACGCGATAACGCATCTGGCACCGCATTCTCTGAACCTTTCCGGTGTTCGATGGCAAAATCAAAGGCTTGAAGCTTCAAGCTCCAGCGAGCCAAACGTCCGCTCAAGTCGCGCTGACTCATTAGCCATTTTAAGCTAGCATGGTCAGTAATTATTTTAAACTGTAAACCTTCGACGTAGGCTCTAAACTTTTTGACACTCAGCACTGCGGCGAAACATTCTAATTCCGTCACGCTGTAGTTCCGTTGTGCTGAGTTAAACTTCTGAGAAATATAAGCGATGGGTTTCTCATTGCCTTCGTCGTCGCTCTGGGTTAAAACGCCGCCAACTCCCGTTTTGCTCGCGTCGCATTGTATAATGAAAGGTTTCGTGTAATCTGGATTGGCCAATACCGGAGCCGAAGTTAGTGAAGATTTCAAGGCTTCAAAAGCCACCTGAGCTTCATCTGTCCATACAAATTTGGCACTTTTCTTCAAGCAGTCAGTAATTGGGGACGACAGGGACGCATAGTTGGCAGTAAAGCGTCTATACCACCCGGTCATTCCCAAAAATCGACGTACCTGTTTTGGAGTGGAAGGCGAGGGGAAATCAAATATTGCAGATACTTTATTTGGGTCAGTTTTTAAACATCCGTTTCCGACGATGTAACCGAAATATCGAACTTCTCTCATGCAAAATTTGCTCTTTTCCAAATTTATCGTGAGTCCACTTGAAGACAAGCAACGTGCTATGGTTGCCAAGAGATTTACGTGAGAATTGAAATCCTCAGAAACGACCAACAGATCGCCCAGATATACAAAGCAGTTTTCTCTTAACTCGACTGGAATTGCTTTGTCCATCAGTCGACACATTCTTTGAGGAGCATTACAAGGGCCGAAGGGCATCACGGTAAATTGGTATAAAGGTCTACCAGGCACTGTGAAGGCAGTCTTTTCCCTACTCTGCTTTTCCAGCGGTATTTGCCAGAAGGCATCCTTCAAATCTATGCTAGAGATGAAGGAAGTCTTTTCTAGCCTGCTGAGAAGACCTTCTATATGTGGAAGTGGGTAGGCGTCTTTCTTGGTAAGCAAGTTTACCTTCCTGGAATCGAGGCAGAGGCGAACCTTTCCAGGTTTGCGTACCAGGACTACAGGAGAGTTCCATGCGCTGACGCTCTCTTTAATAACCCCCAGTTCCATCAGACGGTCTAACTCCGCATACATCATGGCTTGTACCGCCGGCGAAACAGGGTAGTGGCGCTGCTTCACAGGCTCCGCGTTTTCGATCTCAATGATATGCTGTTCCAAATGTGTCTTTCCTAACCCGATTTTATTAAACGAGGGAAACAAAGTTAAGACGTTTTCTAACCGCGCGCGTTGTTCCGTTTTAAGCGCGTGCGTGTTGGGATCGTCAACGGACAAACATTCAAGGGTTCCCTGTGTGTTAAATAAAGACGGAGCTATTTCGAACTCCCTCGAAAAATCTACGCCTAAGTACAGAGTTTGGGTGAGTCCTGGTACTACATATAAGGAAATAATTTTGGTGATATTATTGTAGGTAATTGGGACCGGTATTTGGCCGTGCACGGATTGCGATTTGCCGTCAGCTGTTGTAACAGTAGTGGGACGACCAACAATAGCAATCTCATGACGTTGGAGGAAGTCCAACGCGCCTGCGCCGAGACAGGACACGCTAGCGCCACTGTCTAATAGGCCGTAAAGGTTTTCGCCGTTGATTTCCACTTTCGCATAAGGCCTTATATCATGTTTCATTTGCACAAAAGCCGATTCCACCGTTTTGCCTAACAGTCTACGTTTCTTGCAACTTTCTCGTAGGTCTAAAATGTAACGAGAAGTATTTTTAGTATGAACCGTACCTATAATTCTTTTCCTAGCTTCGTCATATTCATTCTGACGTTGATGGAGAGTTTCATGGGACTTTTCCAGTTTTTGTTGTTCATGTATTGTGGTGTTCGGTTCGCGTGATAAGATTTTTATGGTGTGGGACGAGATGGGGGACGATGATCGCTCGAGATTCATTTGCTGTTCCGTGTCGACTGATCCGGGGACATTATTGGCAACCGTGGTGCCCCGTACGTTTCGCGATGCCTTTGGGAGTTTCCCGGATTACACGTAGGGCATGCCGGCAATGAAACACCCTTTTTGCCACAACGATAGCAAAAGAAGGACCTTTGTTGCACTGGGCATTCGAAGAAACCGTGACAAATCTGATCACAGTTCCAACATTTGAATCTGGAGCGGCCATTGCCGTCCAAAGCTTCGACACTATTATGATTTCCGTACTCGTGTATATGACCGTCAGGAAAACCGCGATAATTGTTATGACTATTCGCTACTGCGGTTTGGTATGTGCTACCACCGAAAGAAGGCGTATTAATGTTATAGTTATTCGGTGCAGAGTCGTAACGAAAAGTTTGCCTATCACTGGTCTGAGATCCATCATTATAAACGAAATTATTTGGGTCATAATCATGTCTGCTCGCGTTTACATGTTGAATATCTGGTGAGTAGTTGGAAAAATCAGGTGGGAAATTCGTCATATCAGGTGGATAAGGTAATTTTGAGTTGTTTTTGTCTATATCATCACGATGCATATCAGGGGAGGGCAACATTTTATTTAAAACTGCACCACGAGTTGTGGAAGATCGACTAAATTTAAAATCAACGTCGTTAGGGTCATCCAATTCATGGATGGGCCTAGAAGGGTTTTGCCATGTTCGCTTGGGTTCTCTTTCCGCTAGGTGGCGCTCTGCTTTACGGCACACCTCCTGGAGACGATCCAGCGAATGAAATGACATTCCAAAAATTAGACTGGCCACTCTATCTTTGACGTTATTCTGTATAATTTCGATTATTTCGAAATCAGGCACCGGTATTCTCAATCTATGGTACATTGACATCATAACATCGTAATAATCGTCGAAACTTTCATTCGAACCCTGTTTCCGCTGGAGCATTCCACGCATGATTTCATGGTCAGTGTCAATGCTCTTGAACTGATGCAGGAGAGCTGATCTTAAGGCGGTCCAATCAAGGTAACGTTCTCTTCTGAGTAATCGCCAATACCATTGCTCAGCTTTATCGACTAATAAGGTATAGAATTGGGTAGTGATGGCGTACCAAGAGATGTCACCCCGAGACTGCATTGTCTGGATACGGAAGATAAACTCATTCACTGACATATCGTTTACCCGACCACTGAACTTAAACCCCCACTTATCGATACGGGTGTCGTGGCGGAAAGCGTTGGATCTTGCTCCGTTTCTATTCGAATGATTGTCTGGAAACCGATTTTGCTCACGAATAGACTGTCGATGGGTATTTGCATTTGAATGGTTCGGATGTTGGGTGTTTGCATTGTGACTCCCCTCATGACGAGTGGGAGATGATACATTTTCAGTTGAAAAATGGAATTGATCACTGGGAAATAAATTTGCGTCTGACTGCCTCGGCAGAATATTAGCGTTATTTCTTTGGGCTTGTCCCAACCGTGATGGTGCGTTCACAATGTTCGCTTCATCATGGTGGACTGACTGTAGTTTAGGAGTTCGAGGTGAATTTTGATTTTGACCTTGATTCTGACTATTGGCAGTCATTCGCTTGAACTCATTCAATAAAGTGGTCTTCATTTTTGCAACTTCCCGACTAACTGCGCTACCGATCATTGTACTAACCAACTCAACGCTCACATTCGAATCACAGGGCGAAGGGAGTATTGAGGCTCCACTTTGTGTTTGGTAGGTGGAAGTGCCTTTCTTTACTCGACTTACACCTTTGCGGCCAGAATGTGTAATACGTTTTGTCGGATTTAACAACACTGAGTCCCAACTCAACTGAGTCTGACTCCTTGTTGATGGACCACGAGCTGTGACTTCGTGTTGATCCATATTCGGGTTAGCAGTAACATCGTGCAATTCTAAATGTTCATTATCATTATCAATCTGATCATCACCAGGGAGAACCCTTGACACGGCACCAGTATTTGATTCCGCCATGACGGAACACACCAAATAATTCGATCACAGGGAATCAAATCAATTTGGAACCGTTGTTGTCTCTTCGATTAAGGTACCCCTTCAAGATTGATCGACTGAATCGATGACCCTCAAAAAAAAATTTTTCAAAATCAAATTTCGTTCGTACCTCACACCGAAATGTTATGTGAACACCTCTTAGGTTCCACACAACTATTTTGTAATAAGAAGTCACAAGTGTGAACTCACCTTTAGTCACACCCCCAGGACAAAAAAATTCCAAATCTCAATTTCCGTGAAATCACTTAACACCGTTCAACACACACTGTGTGAACGTGACCTTAGAAATTCTTTCTATACAAATCAACTTTTACAAAGGATGTACCAAAAGCATTTATTTTATTTTTTGAAATACCTTTGATACCCCAAAAGACGAGTCAGGTGAAGAAAATACAAATTTAGAGGACCAAATGGAACCTGAATTTATTGAATATGAATATAAAAGAAAAAAATTATTTAACAAAAAAAAATGTGATACTAAAATATAATCCCGAAACCGAAAAAAAATAATAAAAAAAATTATTATAAAAACTAACCTAAATGAAAAGTAGACAACTAAATATAAAAAAACTAAATAAACTGGATAAACTAAAAAAAAAATTAACTAAACTAAATAAACTAATTTCAGCAACTAAATAATATAACCCAATAACTAATAAAATAAACCCAAATCTAAATCAAATTAAACTATAAAAAAACTAAATCTGCTAAACGAGATATTCCAGGATAGTTCGAGAGAGAGAGAGAGAATATGACAAGGACAGTACAAAGGGACACATTCACGACAAGACCTGCGGCAATTTAGATGTTCTATATCCGCTCGCGAACAAGTCGAATTGAATAATCATACTTTGTATAAAGCCGACACAAAGGCCTCGTACTTGATTCGATCAAACAACAGACACTGTTCCGAGCGGACTAATTTGTGGGGCGGTGACACACAAGCATCCCTGGCACATGATCGTTTGGTGCGATTGCACACGACGATCTGCGATCGGAAACGCCCGAAATGTATCACGACCTCACACGTCACTTCCGTGTCCAAGTTTTGACATTCTTAAAAAAAAAATTTTTCATAAAGAAAGATCTCAAGAGCACTTAAAGTAGTCTGAACGCTCACAAAACGAATATGCTGATGGAGCCGCTTTGCCAAATGACATGACTGGTCTTCCACTTGCAACCGTAAATTGCGAGCGACCTTGGACCGCGATTGCGCAAAGAAAGCCAGACCTCGAAACCCAAAAAAAAACTAACGAACATCCGAAATTTGAATTTACACCAACTTTTCGTTCAGAAACCCCAAGGGTCCATACCCATTTATAGGGGGGCGGGTATGGGCAATGGGGTCCGGTTGGCACCAACATCTCTGCCAATCGGCCCCGGCATGCCTCGCGAAGGCTTTCGCGCAGGATTGCTTGGGTTTCGGTGGCCAAAATGAACTAACGAACCTTCCACTAATTCGGTTTTTTTCTCGCGAAACCGAATCTCCTTGCTTGATAGCATATGCTATCACGATATAGTCTGAACGACGTTAACATTCTTTGCACGCATATAAAAATTATATGTTAACGATGATAGATGGTGGTGAGCAACGACCCACCCCTCCGGCGAGCTAGTCAGTGCGACACAGCTAGGCGTGCAGCCTTTTCAGTTGCTCACATTTGCTGCACCATCTCATATCTTCTCGTCGCAAGGAAGAAGATATGCTGAATAGATCATCTGGGGATTTTCTTTCTTCGTTTAAAACCCCATTGCAGTGTATTTTTATACGCTGCAACAAATGTAAACCCCAACACTACAGGTTTTGTCCACCAAAATTTTCAATGGTGCTATTGATGCTACTTTATTATTAGAAAAGATGCCGTTAAATATTAATGTACGCTCCTTGAGGTCATTGGACTTATTTCAAATTTTGTACCACACAACGGATTACGTTAAAAACGAACCAGTTTCTCAAATACTACGTGCAGTCAATATAAATGCTTGTACTTTCGATTTCTGTTTTAATAAAATCAATATAAAGAAGCTTTTATATAATTATAACGCTTGAAGTAAGCAATTTAAAAAAAAAGAAAGAAAAAAGAAAAAAAGAGGATATAATAGCTTTGTCACTTAGTGTGTTACGCATACAAATAATCAACGTAGAAAAATTGTGAAAGTATGGTTGCGTAGAATCAAAAGTTATATCGATTTTTGCATGCCCGTCCTTCTGTTCATCCGTTTACAAAATAACTCAAAAAGCCGTTATCCGATTTTGATGAAATTTATAATGTGAGTCCTTAACTGGGTTTGGCATTGCATTTCAGGAAAAATCGACCGAGAGGGTGCGAGTTTATTAAGCAAAAATTAGGGTGACCAGAAAGTTCGGGCGTTTTTTCTGTGGTTTTTCAGGATTAAAAAGATGTAAAAATAGCCAACGAAATTATGAAGAAAAACAAATAATAACTTAAAATCGGCCTATAGCCGATTTTTTGATGCCCTGTGGTTGAAATGAGGCAGAAAACTGCCAAACCCAATATTCTTTCAAGGTTTTTTCTATATAACTTTGTTACTTCTTCTCAAAACTTCTTCCAATTTGCAAGCAACTTAGACCCTGATAGCATAAGTCTAATCTGTAAATTTTATTCAAATCCGTATATTAGTTTTTAAAGTACATAAAAAAATTTTTATGAAGAGGGTTATCTTCTCTTCGGATTATTTCTTCCTACTTTATCCTTAGACCGATTGTATTGAAATTTAACGTGATATCGTCTATTTATACAGTTAACCTATATAATTGGTATAAACAAAATTGATTGACAAATTTTCCAATTAAATCCGAAAAACCATAAGCAAAAAAACCCTGGTTTTGCCTTTATAACTTCGCTCCCCCTGGATCGATTTTGCTCAAATGCAATACCAAACCAAGTTAAGGAATAAGCAACTTATATTTTAAATTTCATCAAAATTAGATCAGGGTTTTTTTAGTTATCTTGTAGACGGGCGGACGGACGGACATGCATAAGTCGATATAACTTTTGATTTCTGACACAACCATACTCTTAAAACCATTCTATGACGGTTATTTCGATGTGTTACAAATGGAGTGACAAAACTAATATACCCTCTGGTAGTACCTTTCATAGGGCATAAAAAGTTGAAATATGGTTAGTTTTGACTGTTTTTCTATCGCATTTTCGATATAGGCTACAGGCCTGTGGCGACACTCACACCAAATGAAGAACAATAATAAAGCACACTGGTGGTAGCCACCTCAATGTGAATACGGAAAAAGCACTGTATGAAAAATTCGAAAATGTATGCAAAATAAGTTTTTCAATCCAATTGGCTTTGGTTTTTTTTTTTCAAAAAAAAAGGTTTGATGGAAAATTCACTTCGCTGAACGGTGTGTTTTAAAAAAGGCTAAAGAAACTAAACATCGTGTGATTTCATTAAACTATATCCAATTTAAATCATAAAAATTAATTTCACTTTTATAATTCTCTTGAAATTAATTAATTGTTTAAATTTCAAATGGACTCTTGAAAACCAAAATAATTTCGTGGTGGTTCGGAAGAAAAAAAAGGTAACTACCGACATCATTCGAAAGCGGATAGATTCGAGTCACATTTAACAACGCTCCGATACCCCCAAAGGCCGATTTTCAGTTATGATATCGCACTATATTTAGGAAAGAATCGACAATTTTTCTTGATAAAAGAACAATCGTGAACTTTCCCTATAAACACAAAAACTCATATTAATTTAATTATGTCAGAATGTAACAATATTTTCCCAACTGATTTTGGTTCGAAGGTCGCATAAAACTTTCTCGTACTTGTTTTTGACATTTATATTTTCTTGGCTTATAAATTCGATAATAGAAACTCGAAGACAAGTTTCCAGAAAACTTTGAAAATTGGTTTAAACCAAGTTTATGACGTATTATTATGACTAGTACCGCCTATTTGTCGAAATTCGACCTAATAAACTAAAATTAAAATATCGATTGCAATAATTAAAAGTTAAACTTGTGAATTTCAATATGATATTCTTATTGTCACACTTACTTATTTACAAATCCAAACATCAATGCTTTTTTCAATGGTTTTCGTGAATTTGGTCCAATAGAATAAACAGCTGTTTTCTATATAATTCTGAATCAAAAACACTTCTAAAACCTTCATGTTGTAACCTTGTCTTAAGTTAAACAAATAACTATATATAATATAGTAACAAGTTCATTTATTTATTTAATTATACATGTGCACGCGTTGACAACTCAAAATGAACTAAGTGTCTTTTGTATTCATATTAGTGTTGCCAACCTCTCCCTTTTTTTATTTAAATAATGAAATTAATAAAATTCTTTATAATTTGTTTCTTATTTAATTTACTCCTGGAATGAATCTTTCCGGCTAATAACGGTTTCGTTTTGTACGACGTAATTGCTGCGGTGGTAAACTGGGTGTTACTGCTTGAACTGGTGCTTCGTCAACAGATCCAGGTTTTGGTTCTATTGATTGAATTGATTCAATTTCCACTGCCGGTTCCTGAATTTCTTGTAATCCCGAAGAATTTATTTGATCATAAATTCTGAATGTATCCATGAGTGTGTGTATAACTTCTTCAGGACTCGATTCGATGTATCTTTTACGCAATTGATTTGCATACGAACGTATTAACCGACCCTTATCAAGTAAGACGTTCTAAATAACTTTTCCCATACGTTCAACTATGTGACCATTTTTCCATGATGCTTTATTTCCAAAATGTAACATACCCATGCTTGAACAAGATCCTTTGCATCGAACACTTTGTCTTTCGTTCCATGCTTTCTATTGAATTGAGCCTGCATTGACTCCCTACTGTTTGGAATGACATGTTCTTGTGATAATAAATATGGTGCTGGCTTTGTAAGATCCATTACAATACGAATTTTTCTTCCTATCATAACTTCGGTAGGTGATTTACCATTTGGTACATTTCGATTTGGAGTTGATCTATAGTATTGCAAAAATGTTTGTAAATTGTCGTCAGTCGTTCCCTCTCCTTCTAACTTTTTCAAAGCTCGTTTGAAAGTATCAACGAATCTTTCTGCCTGTCGATTTGACATTGGATAATACGGACTTGAAAATAAATGATTGATTCCATTTTCCGTACAAATAGTTTGAAAGGTTTGACTCGCGAATTGTGTTCCTTTATCCGAAACTATTATTCTTGGAAGACCAAATCGAGAAAATAGTTCTTTTAATGTATTTAGAACAAATTTTGTTGTAATTGTTTTCGTGCAGATAATTTCTGGCCATTTTGATAGAGCATCGATGATAACCAAAAAATATTGAACCTTAAATGGACTAGCGAAATCGATATCATCATCATCATTTTGTGGAATTTCCTAACAGCGAATATGATAGCCAGTGCTTCTTTTTCAATCTGGCTGTATGCTTTTTCAGCGGGTGTCAATGAACGAGACGCATGATACACTGCTTTGACTGAACCATCAGGAAATTTATGTAGAATACATGCACCAAGTCCATAATTTGATGCATCAGCTGCTACTATAATGTCTAATTTTGGATTATAATGTGTTAAAAGTAGGTCTGACGCTAAAATTTCCTTGAACTTATCAAAGGAATACTGACATTGTTTTGACGAAACCCATTTCACATTTGGTTTTAGCAACTGATCAAGTGGACCTCTGTATTGACGCATATTGTTAACAAATTTTCCGTAAAAGTTGATTGCACCTAGAAACGAACGTAGCTCTGTGATGTTTGTTGGTTCTGGCATGCTTTTGATTGCATCAACTCTTGCCGGATCAGGTTTTAACCCCTGTTGATTTACGATATAGCCCAAATATTTTATTTCAGTGACGTAAAATTTGCACTTTTCAATTTTAATTTTGAACCCATATTCTTCAATTCTATGCAATAGTTTATTTAGCCGAAAATCATGTTCTGCGATTGTTCTTCCTGCCACCACGAAATCATCAATGAAGCTAACAACTCCTTCTAGACCGGCTAACATTCCATCAGCAGTTTGTTGAAAAAATTCTGGGAAAATTTTTATGCCCGGTGCCATTCGTTCGAAACGATATAACCCTTTGTGAGAGTTTATTACCAAGTATTGTTTTGATTCGTCATCGACTTCTATTTGTGGAAAAGCATCTGATAAATAAATGTGACTGAAGTATTTTGCTTCGGCTAAGGTTGCAGAAATGTCATCTGGATTTGGTAATGGATATTGATATGGTTCCAACGCATCATTTAATGCGGTTGAGAAATCTGCGGATATTCTGTAACAAGGGATTTACATATGTTGGGGTATTGTTATCGAAGAAGCAAATCCCCTGATGACCTTTTTAGCATATCTTCTTCCTTGCGAGGAGAAGATATGAGATGGTGCAGCAAATGTGAGCAACAAAAAGGGTGCACGCCTTGCTGAGTTGCACATACTAGCTCGCCGGTGGGGTGGGTCGCTGCTCACCACCATCTGTCATCGCGTTACACATAGTTATTTATGCGTGCATAATGAGTGTTAACGTCGTTCAGACTTTAGAGTGATAGCGCGAGCTATCAAGTAAGGAAATTCGGTTTTGCGAGAAAAAAACCGAATAAAAGGGGTGTCCGTTAATTCCCGGTCACCAAAACTGACCGAACTTCACGCGAAAGCCTTGCGAGGCATGTCGGGGCCGATTGGCAGTGATGTCATTGCCAACCGGACTTTGGGGCACTTCCCTCCCGCATGGACCGACAGCAGAATGCCGATCCCCGTATGTCCAATGCTCGCCCTTGCAAATGAGCATGGACCCTTGATTTGTTTTACGTTCCCTTCAAACCCTCACCTCACTCGAATCTCTCTCTCTCCCTCTTTAATCCTTTTTCTATTTGTTTACCAACATTATCTCTGTGTTAGTTTTTTTTTATCATCCTTCTTAAAGACGCAATTACGATACCAAGTCTAAATTGTACCATGAGTGAAAGATGCAAAAAAAAACCTTTGTTAAGCTGAAAATGTCTAGAGTTAAAGAATTGGGGTAAATTTGATTATATAGGCTATAAATGAATTAATTTTCTTTTTATTTTATTTTTTTTTTTTTTTGTATTTGTTTGCTTGAACAATGTATAAAAATTTCTCTTTCTTATAATTCTAACAATTCTATGAAACCTTGGTCTTTTTGTTTTGGCGTAAAAGTAAAATTTTCTCTCTAGATATTCCAAATTCAAATTATGTAATTCATGGGGAACATATATATTTTTGTAGAGGACAAAAATTAAATATTTCCTTTTTTAGCATTTTTTTTTTTTTTTTTCAAAAATACCAAAGTTTGACAAAACTGTCAAAATCCAAACTTCTAAACTAAAATCTAACCTGTTTCCAATATTTATTATTATTATTAAATTTTTTTTTCTGTTCATTGATTCTTTGACGAATTTTATTGGATATTATGCACCTTTTTGTTTTTATTTTTATTTTTTTTTTACTTTTTTTTTGGCCTTTATGATTTAAGTTTAATGCAAAATATGTTTTTAATTTCTTTTCTTACAAGCTAATTTATATAAATATATATTTTTTTTATATATTTTTTTTTTGTATATTTCTTTGGTTTTCCTTTTTTACTATAATTTTAATTTCCGGATTTCCCACTCTGGGAGTGATTGATATTAATGTCCATTGTTCCCCATGGGACAATATTTCTCCATAGGATTTGTCGGTGTATTCGACGCAAGTTGATTCATCCTATATATTTTTTTTTCTTTTGTATTTGTTGGTGTTTTCCCCTCTGGAATTATGGACTTTCCATGTCGAATTATTTTATCATTTCATTTTTGTTTTATGTAAAATTTCTCCTCGAAACAAGAAAAACCAAATTTGTATGAATCCCAAAATTCAAAGCTCCGTAAGTTGCCAAAATTTCGCCATTATATAATAAAAAAATTTACCTGCGTTCGCCGCGCCTGAGGCAAAGCGAAAAGGAATAATGAAACGCGCTCAAAGGTTTTTTTTTTCTATGATGATTTCACACTTGGTTTTTTTTTTATATTTTTTTTTTCGATACGAACTCAGTGGTTGTTTACTTTAAATTTTTAAAGGAAAAAATTTACTTTCTTTTCCAAAAAATAAAATATTAACTTTTAATTTAAACTTCTAATTCCCAATTCGTGGTTTAAGAAAAAAAAACCCTGTTCCTACATGTGCTTCCATGATGATCGTCCAAAAGTTTTTTTTCTTTTCATCCTCCTATCTAGCCTCCTCAATGCTTCAAACCAGACTCTTCGTTCTTCAACCAAAAAACTTTCATCTGAAGACAGCATAACACAAAAATTGTATATGCATCCGTCTCCTTCTTTCTACTTGTTTCAGAAAGTCAGACCATATTCTCTAACGGATTCGAAGCATTTTTCATACAAAATCCTGCCTCGTGCTTTGATAACCGGTTTATTTTTCTCTTTTTGTCTCTTTCTTTTGAATTTTTCTCGTTTGTAACCCAACGGAAATAGATGGCTCTAACTATCACTAAGATCACTTGAAATGGTTTTAAAATTTGATTGTGATAGATGGCCATCCTGTCGGGGGGAAGAAAAGCTTTTGAAATTTTAAATTTCGCCGTGCAGGCTGCAAGAAGATTTCACGTAGAAACTCCAAACTGTTGACTGTCAAAAAAAATCTGATCCATCAACAGTTTTTTGTTCCCACGCGTTACAACAGAGATACGACAGGGATTGATCTATCAACCCTGACGTAACTGAAAAGCGTGTGGGTGGTTTGAGTGGTACGTGAAACTTGTACTGCCCAACGTGGGGCTCGACCATACCCGAGAATAAGAGTCTCGTGCTCTTCTGACTGAGCTAGCCGGGCACCAAAACTTTGAGAGGAAGAAAAATATGATCCGATTCAAATTGCGACTGTAGGTATTTCCTCCCAACTAACTATTGCCTCAAGTCTTTGGCATGGTAAACCCCTATGGTTCTACCTTGCAAATCCTCGACCTCATAGAGGGAATCGCCAATCGCACGAACAATCCGATACTTCAGAAATTTACGATTTAGCTTAGCATTGACATTTTTTGCGAAGTCACTAAGCGTGAAATTTCTTCGGTAGACTTCTTGTCCGGCAATAAATCACTTTACCCCGGTTCGACGATTATAAATCCGCTCATGATGTTGGTGAGCTTTCGACAAATTATTTTTGACGCGTTCGCGCATTAGTTCAAGCTGGTCTTTTTTCGAGGATACAACCAATTGACGATCATTCAAACCATTTAACTTTCGCATCAGTTCGTAGGTCGAGCCATGTGTGATCATGTGGGATCCGAACACAAGAAAATATGGATCAATCCCCATAGAAGCATGGATTGTACTCCGAAGAGCACAGCCGATGCTTCCCAAGTTTTGATCCCAATCCCTATGTTCGGTGCCAACATAAGAGCGGATGGCCGCCAGAAAAGAACAGTTTACACGTTCCGATGCGTTAGCTTGTGGCGAGTAGATAGCTGTACGATTGTGTTTCGCACCATACGCTTCAACCAATTTGCGAAATTCTTTTGTTATAAATTGCGGTCCATTGTCAGAAAATATAATCTCGGGTACGCCGAATAAATTGAAGACGTTTTCCTCCAAGAAATCGGTGATCTGCACGGCAGACGCCTTACGTAGTGTCTTGAACAAAACAAATTTCGAAAATTTGTCCAAAACAACTAGGAGAGTGGTGTTACCATGCTTAGATCGAGGGTAGGGTCCTAACAGGTCGACATATAAGTACTGGAATGGTCTGTCAACTTCAATTTGTTTGCCCATTGGCGGCCTCAACACACTATTTGGAGCCTTAGACTCTTTACATACGATGCAACTCGCGATATATTTACGTAATTCGCTAGCCATACCAGGCCAGAAGTATCTCTGCCGCAAACAATATAAGGTTTTGATAATACCGCCGTGCGCAGCTTGTGGAGGATCATGCGCTAGGCGAACTAGCTCGTCCGTAAGGCTAGACGGAACCCATAGCTTCCACGATCGATCATCCTGAAAGATATTGCCAGTGCTAAAGCATGTCTTGAAGTACACGTAGCCATCTGACACTTGCGTGTCAGGCAGCCTTTCCGCGTTGCTTTGCACTGTATCGATCAGGTCGAGATATTCCTTTGATTTGAAGGCTTCAGAATTCAAGTTTATGCTAGGTGCCGAAACTATTTCCGAAATCGCGTCCACGTAAACACGTGAAAGCGCATCTGGCACTACATTGTCTGAACCTATTCTGTGTTCAATCGCGAAATCAAAGGCTTGAAGCTTTAAGCTCCATCGAGCCAAACGTCCACTCAAGTCGCGCTGACTCATGAGCCATTTTAAACTCGCATGGTCGGTGATTATTTTGAACGGCAAACCTTCGACGTAGGCTCTGAACTTTTTAACGCTAGAAACCGCAGCGAAACATTCCAGTTCCGTCACGCTGTATTTGCGTTGTGCTGAGTTCAGCTTTTGAGAAATATAGGCGATGGGTTTCTCATTGCCCTCGTCGTCGCTTTGTAGCAAAACACCTCCGACATCGGTCTTACTCGCGTCGCACTGTATAATAAAGGGTTTAGTGTAATCAGGGTTGGCCAATACCGGGGACGTAGTTAATGAAGATTTCAAGGCTTCAAACGCTACCTGAGCTTCCGCTGTCCAAACAAACTTGGCACTCTTCTTTAGACAGTCAGTAATTGGCGACGACAAGGAGGCATAATTGGCAATAAACCGCCTATACCATCCTGTCATACCCAAAAATCGACGAACCTGTTTTGGAGTGGTAGGTGCAGGAAAGTCAAAAATTGCAGATACTTTATTTGAGTCGGTCTTTAAACATCCGTTACCAACGATGTAACCCCAATATCTAACTTCTCTCATGCAAAATTTGCTTTTCTCCAAATTTATCGACAAGCAACGTGCAATGGTTGCGAAAAGTTTAACGTGAGAATCAAAATCCTCAGAAACTACTAACAGACCATCCAAATAGACGAAACAGTTTTCTCTTAACTCGACTGGAATTGTTTTGTCCATCAGTCTACACATTCTTTGAGGAGCATTACAGAGCCCGAATGGCATCACTGTAAACTGGTATAACGGTCTACCAGGCACTGTGAAAGCAGTTTTTTCCCTACTCTGCTTTTCCAACGGTATCTGCCAAAAGGCGTCTTTCAAATCAATACTTGAAATGAAACACGTCTTCTCAAGTCTACTGAGAAGGCCTTCTATATGTGGAAGTGGGTAAGCGTCTTTTTTTGTAAGGGTGTTCACCTTCCTGGAGTCGAGGCAGAGGCGAACCTTTCCAGGTTTGCGCACCAAGACTACAGGAGAGTTCCACGCGCTGACACTTTCTTCGATGACACCCAATTCCAACATAATGTCCAACTCAGCATACATGAGGGCTTGCACCGCAGGGGAAACAGGGTAGTGGCGTTGCTTTACAGGCTCCGCGTTTTCTACCTCAATAACATATTCTTCTAAATGTGTTTTTCCTAAACCGACTTGGTTGAATGAAGGAAATAAAGTTAAGATGCTTTCGAGACGCGCGCGTTGTTCCGAATTTAGCGCGTGTGTTGGGATCGTCAATTGACAAGCAATCCAAAGTTTCGTTCGTGTTGAACAAAGACGGAGCTATTTCGAAATCTTTCCAAAAATCTACACCAAGGTATAAAGTTTGAGTAAGTCCTGGTACAACGTATACAGAAATAATTTTCGTTACATTATTATAGGTAATTGGAATCGCAACTTGACCATGTACCGATTGTGATTTACCGTGAGCCGTTTTGACTGAGGTGGAACGACCAGTAATCAAAATTTTATGACATTGTAGGAAATCTAATGCGCCAGCGCCTAAGCAAGATATGCTTGCTCGACTATCTAAAAGGCCTAAAAGGGATTCGCCGTCGATTTCTACCGTCGCATATGGTCTTACGTCATGTTTTAATGTTACGAATGCAGATTCCACTGCTTTAAATAATTGTTTTCGTTTTCTAAACTTTTCCCTAAGATTTAATATATAACGTGAAGTTTTCTTAGTGTAGATTGTACCAATAGCTCTTTTCCTGACTATCTCTTGTTCAATTTGACGTTGATGTAAAGTTTCATCTGTCTGTTCTAGTTTGTTTATATAGGACATGATGTTATTTGACGTTTCCGGTTTTAAGATTTTGTCATCTGGCGAATGTGTTGGTGGAGATGACCATTCAAAGTTCAATGCTGGTTCCGTTATGGTTGGTTCAATAGTGTCATTGCCGATAGCTTGCTGTTGAATACTTTCCGGATGGCATTTAGGACACAATAGAAACGAAACATTCTTCTTACCACATTGATAGCAAAATAAGGACCTTTTTGGTATTACACATTCAAAGAATTCATGACCAACATTGTCACAGTTCCAACATACAACCATTGAACATCCATTTCCAACCACATTGACATTATATCCTTTACTTAACAAATCGCGTTGGTAAGCATGATTAACGTTTACTATTGGAAATTCTGTGCCAATCGACTGTCGATGCGGGATATTAATATTGAAAGACTTATCAGATTCGAAATTGTTACTAGGCAAATGAACAACAGCATCATTAAATTCTTTAACCGGTGTTATAACTCTAGCCTTAGCAATTTCAGATGATGCATTCGTTATACTTGGTTGATTTTGACAGACAGGTTTCTGTGTTTCCCTAACAGAGAGATGACGTTCTGCTTTGCGGCAAACTTGTTGAAGACAACTTAAAGTGGGAGTCGTCATTGTGAAGATGAGATTTGCTACGCTTTCTTTAAGGTTGCTGCGCATGATTTGGGTCAATTCTGTTTCCGTCATTGGAACTGTTAAACGATGGTTCATGGACATGATCGAGTCATAGAAATCAGTAAAACATTTGGTGGTAGTTTGTTTTCTTTGCAGCATGAGTAACAAAATCTCATTATCAGTGTCGAGACTGCCATAATGTTGTAGAAGAGCTGACTTTATTCCGGTCCAATCAATACTTGGTTCTCGTTTAAGAAGGTGCCAGTACCACTGCTCTGCTTTACCAGTGAACAGGGTAAATATTTGGGTGCAAATGGCATTCCAACTTATACTACATTTCGATTGTAATAACTCAATCCGAAATATAAAGTCTTCCACAGGCATACTAGCGATCTCACCACTGAACGAAAGATCCCATTTTTCGATGAGTGCATCATAACCATCATTTCGAGCAGAATTTGAATTCATAGTAGTCATGGTTTTTGTTTAAGGAAAGATTATTGGTCAGAATCAAAATTGAAAGCAAGTGTGAACAGGCCTTAAACTTTTCAGGGAATGTTTCTTCTCAAAAAAAAAAATAATTTTAACGGAATAACGGAATCCAAACAATAAAAAAAATTGACAATAAAAACAATTTTAAAGAGAACAAATGTAAATAAATCTTGATAATAAAAAAATATAATAGTAAAGAAAAATCCCTCACCAAAATTAAATGTGAATAAAATAATAAAATTATTCGAAATATAATTTCAAAAAAAAATAATATAACCTAAAAATCAAAATTCTAAAGCTAAATCAACAAAAAACTAAACTAAAATCAAAACTAAAACTAAAATAAACTAAATCTAATCTAACTCCAACTAAATAAAATTAATCGGAAAAATTTTTTTAAAGAAATAACTTAAAAAAAAAAATTTTGAAATCAACCTCCCAAATATCTCAGATATCGCAGAAAAGAATTTTTGCTATACTCTATACTATATGCTATATTTCCTTTTGTATGCTTATGCATAAAAAGAAAATTTCCTTACTCCTATCATCAATCCTAGAATTATTTATTATCTAACTATGAGAGTGAGAGAGAAAGAATGCACAAGTGGACGACACGAAGAAAACATAAACCCGACATGCACTCACGAAATGAAAATAAGATGTTACTTATTCGCAGGAATCTAACACTGTACAATGCCAAACTGGGCTTCATACATGATTCAATCCAAAACGTTATACTGGATATCGCAGTATACACCGCGCGTACCAGACACAATAAAGTATGATGTACTATGACATTTAACAATATGCGATTAAATGCGCGACAGTCCATACCACAGCATCACTCACATTTTCCGGGTCCAATGACCGAGAAAGTATAAAAAAAAATTCTCAAGACTGGTTAAGAATTAGTCCGATCGTAAACACAAACGAATATGCAGATAGTTGACGCTTTGTCAAAACTATGACCTGACTAGCATTCTAACTTGCAACCGTAAACTACGAACGACATTGGACCTGCAATCGCGAAAAGCAAGTCCAATTCCGAAAACCAAAAAAAAAACGAACATCCGATATTATGTTCACATTAAAACTTCGTTCAGAAATTTCGATGATGTGAACACACCTTCAGAAAAAAAAATTGACTAATAAAAAAAAGATGAAAATATTTAAAAAAGTACAGGGTGTTTCAGAAACTGAAAAAAAAGTTTGAGTCAAAATTTTCAAATTTTTATTAAAAAAACTTTGTTTTTCTGAAAAACTTGGTTTACCATAAAGTAACAACCAAAACACCATTTTCAAACATCAATTCGTTCGAAAATGTGTCAAACAATTTTGTTTGAGCTCCATTTCTAATTTCAACCGAAGTCGAAAAGACAAATGGCAAACAAAATTAAAGATCCGCTGGCAGAACCAACGAACCGTTGGGCGCCACATATGTAACTGTGGGGTTTACATATGGGGTTGTTACGAAGAATGTAAGTCCCCTGATGATCCTTACGGCATATCTTCTTCCTTGCGAGGAGAAGATATGAGATGGTGCAGCTTATGTGAACAACTAAAGGCTGCACGCCAAGCTGAGTTGCGCTTGCTAGCTCGCCGGAGGGGTGGGTCGTTGTTCACCACCATCTACCATCAAATTACACATAATTATTTATGCGTGCATATGAGTATTAATGTCGTTTAGACTTTACGGTGATAGCACAAGCTATCAAGCAAGGAAAATTCGGTTGTGGCGAAAACAACCGAATAAAGGGAATGTTCGTTAGTTCTTGGTCACCGAAACTGACCGAACTTAACGCGAAAGCCTTGCGAGGCATATCGGGGCCGATTGGCAAAGGTGTTATTGCCAACCGGACTTTGGGGCACTTCCCACCCGCATGGACCGACAGCAGAATGCCGGCCCCCGTTGACGATAACCGCCCCTTCAATTGGTTATCGTCCCTTAATATGTTCATGCTCTTCGCATCGTATCACCTAAACCATCTCTCCCTCTCTTTTCGCGCTATGATTATCTACCGTTCGTCATTCCCCTTTTTTTCTGTAATTGGGTGTTAGGTAAAAGAAAAAATAATTGAAGTAATAAATTCTTTCTAGTCACCTGGACATATATTTTTTTTATTTTCAATTATGAACCCAACAAACAAAAAAGCACGGCTAATAAAGGCCTAATAGTTTAGTTATACAATTTTCTTTTCTTTCTTTACATAAAAAAAATCAATAGAAAACATGACCTACGCAATTTCTCGCACTTTCTCCAACAATCAAATTAATGTACACATAAAAAAAATGCTCCTTTTTTTTTTCTTTTTTTGTTAAAAGGAATTCATATAAAAAAATTTTGACTTACTGTGAGCTTCCAAAAAGGCCTTTCTGCAGCACACCCTGTCTCTGAAATGAAGTTCATGTACATATATTTATTGCGGGAGAAGCGAAAATTACGTTTTTCTTGAAATTACGGTTATTAATCTAAAAGGAAAATTTTTCTTTTTATTTTCAAAATTGCACTTATTAATTTTAATTAAATTATTTTAATTATTCTTCAAAAACTACAGATACCCAGAATAAAATGTCCATCCTCCATCTACATTGGTGAACCATTCTTTGTTTCCATAATAATTTTACAATTAAAATCCAGTGTTCCAATAATGTCCGATTTTCATGAGGAAAACGTTTTCTATACGGCCACAGTTTACCGGAATCTTCTTTATGACGCAACCAATGTTGAAGATGAAAATCGAATTGCAAATACCAATGGAGTCCTAATACCGATATCGTGTTTGACTGCAGTTTTCTACCGAAAACAGAATAAGCTGAAACCAAATCGTCACCAGAGTTGAAAAACGCATTCATAGGCGGCCATTTTCTTTAGTATTTATTTTTTTTCTTTTTCTTTTGACTAATTCTTATTGAAATCGGCACCAAGTATTGGCCTAATTGATCATGCAACGTCTTTTTGGGTTCACAATTTCACACGCTCCGTTATAAAATGAATATGCCAAGGAATTATGATAAGTCTTATGATAAGTCTTGATGCTCATGTTAGAATTTTCATGAGACGTTTTAGTTCATCACCGGTGGCTTGAAATATTTTGAGGATAAGTGCACCACATACTAAGCCTTGTCCAACAATTGCATCTGCATCATCCTTATACAGAACGTGATCAATGATATGAAGCACCTTTTGTAACATCGATCAATTTTTTTGTTTTTTTCCACATTTATTTTATCGTTTAGGACCAAAATCCCCTCCCCCTTTTTTTTTTTTTGTTTAAATTTTTATGGCTCAAAAAAATGGCTACTTTTTCTGATGTTTTTTTCTTTTTTTTTTTTTTGTTCACACACTTTTTATAGTTCTTTTTTTTCTTGATCCGCACTTAAATTTTTAATTTTTCTAATCTCGTTTTTTCTTCTTTCTATCTTATACCGCCGACTTCATAATAAATGTTTTTTTTTTTCTGTTCATGACCCTTTGGCTTTTAAACAAGACTGTCGTTCATCTACAAAATTTTTCTTGATTCTTTCATCTCCCTTTCGCAAAAAAATTGTTCTCCAGTCTAAAATCAAAACCGGTATTTCTTGTTTTATCTTTTATCCTGCCAGTCGGAATAGTACACGATCTCTTCTTTCGTTTCTCAGCGGGGACTCTCTTTTCAACTTATTTCCATTACGGATAATTGGTGAATCGAATGTTATAGAAGGAATTTATTAAAACCATGCGGTTTTTCGCAAAAAGTTGACCACGCAGATGATTTCAATCATGTTACCGTGTAGGTTTGAAAATATAAGTAAGCGTATAGTTTAGAACACACGTTACAGTTCTAATAAGAGATGAACAAACTCCACCCTCGATGTGGGCGTTAGGAAAAATAATTGAATGCCATCCCGGGAAAGATGCGTTAATCAGAGTCGTCACACTAAAGATTAAAGGCAATAAAACATCAAAACGACCCATCAGCAAGATATGTCCATTACCAGTTAATAATCCAACAAATATACCAACGTCTAGTGTGGAAGTCAAGCAAAATTCGCCATCAGAAATAATTCAACAGAAAGCTAATCAACATTATAATATGCGAAAAAGAAAGATTCCACCAATCAATCCAGAATGGACACGAAACAAAAAGGAGAAAATAAATTGTAAATCTACACCGAAACCAATATCAGCAAACTGTGTAGCAATATTATTATTGATAATATTCTTGCTTCCTCTTGCTATGTGCCAAGAATTGATTAAGATCATACCATTTAGGGATCATCCAGGACTATATTTTGAAGAACTTAGACCAGTCAAAATGACGAATAGTGAATGGAATATCATATCATACTACTCATTAGAAAATTATTGGAATGAATATGAAAATATCAAGAATTTAGTTTTAAACACGAATAAAGTCTGTGAAGATGCAGCTAAAAAGAATATTGTTACACGTACTTGTGTTATGATCGGAATGCAATTTCACAGTAGATTAATGAAAATTACTCAAAACAATCATCAAAGTATATGTTAGTACTCATGAAAAATCAAACTTCGATCACAGATTCTACAGTAAATATTTTAAGGAGGTCACAAAAAGAAATAAATGATCAATTTAATACAATTAAATATCATTTTGATCTCTTAACTCACGCAAGTCAAAACTTAAGCGCCACAGAATCGTTCTCTCGTTTACATCAATGGGCTTACAAGCAATGCTCATAGTTTTAGACTTTCAAAGAACGGAAGATTCTGTGATAGAATCAATTTTAGATGTTCATCACGCCAGATCAAATCCATTAATAATAACTCCAGAGCAACTTAAAGCGCAATTAAGGAAAATCAGAGAACGGCTTCCTCCCCATCTAGGACTTCCAGAAGAAAATAATCCAGAGGCCCTACTAAATTTGTACAAAATCATGAAGATACGCGCAAGAACCGTAGATTCAGCAGTAGTAGTTAATATTAAAATTCCATTAGTGATGACGGAATTATTTCAACTATTCAAGCTGCATCCACTACCAACTAAACATGAGAATATATTTATCTATATTCAACCATCATCAGAGTTTATAATCATCAACCTACACAGAGATCGATATTATCCAATACAAAGAATCGAATTAAATTCGTGTGGCAACCAAAACGGCGAATACTGCTTATGTAAACAATATCATCCTTTATCTTCTTTAGATATAAAACAAAGTCGTGTTAGTTACACCATTTATAACTCAAGAACGGCTGGACCGATTTTTATGATCTTTGGTTTGTTGGATTTGTCTCCGCCCCGAATAGCAGAATAACTATTAAAACATCGGAAAAATTCACGAGAAAAAGTTGATGAAGAAAATTCATTTTCTCATACATTTTGTACGGAACGGCTTTTTTGATGATATCTCGAGAACGGATTGACTGATTTCGATGAATTTGTTTTACTGTTCGTCTCGGCCTCGAGAAATTTCCTCGGGCATTGGAAAAGTAAGAAAATCAAAAAAAAGAAAGGGAAGAAAATTAAAAATTTTCATTAGAAAGAATGAAGTAATCTATAAACCACAAACCCTTTATTTTGCAACGCACATCCTATAAGATAATTGTAGCAAGGGACAGCATAAATAGTCTTATGGATTTTGGACTAAAGAAAGAATGAAACAAAGAAAGCAATCCGAGTTTTTTTTAAAGTCAGTTTATGTAAAGAAAAACCACGTATTTCCTTATACTTTTAGGAGCCAATATGATTTTCCCAGACCTTTTCAAGCATTGGTGCATGTATAACAAGCGTTTTTTATAAGCACGTGTGTTTGCGTAAGCGGAAGAAATTTTTTATTACGTGTATTTCAAATATTTTAAGTGTTAGTTAGTTATGGGTGGCAAAAGCGGGCGCATAATTCTCGACGTCACTCATCAGTTTTCACATTTTGTTCCACTGACTTTTTACTGTACCGTACTGTACTGAACGTTGATTCCATTTTGGACGCTGCTGAAGTCGAAACAGATAATCTTGACTCCATTTTCGCCAAAATCTTGAGGAAGTATTTGAATATATTGCCATCTGTTCATGTGACTTATATTTTCATCTAGTACTGATGGACCGGGAGGTGTTAGAATTATTTCTCCAATCAGAAAATGACCAGGTGTTAATACGCCCATGCTGTCTGCTTTCTCTTTTAGTGTATACCATGGACGTGAATTTAAACATGCTTCAATTTGTGTGAGTAACGTCGTAAATTCTTCAAATGTAAGGAGAGCATTACTGGTGACTCGTTTTAAGTGATATTTTACTGATTTTACTCCTGCTTCCCATAAACTTCCGAAATGTGGAGAGGCTGGGGAATAAAATGCCATTGAGTACCTTGTATTACCAGTTCTTCAGCTACTTTTTCCTTCCATTGGGTGTGAATTATTCTTAGCTCTTGATTAATAATTTTGCTGGCAGCTGCAAAGTTTGTTCCGCAGTCGCTACACATATGTTCGCAAATTCCTCTCCGTGACGTAAATCTTTTGTATGCAGCCAAAAATGCATTTGCTGTGAGTTCCGTTACAAGTTCGAAATGTATTGCCTTTGTTGCCATGCACACAAAAACGGCAATATACCCTTTAATGTTTTGGTGCATCTCCCTTTCCAAGCCTTAATGTCAATTGGCCCGGCATAATCGAGGCCACTGTTAGTAAATGGTCTACTTATTTGGACCCGTTGCGCAGGTAAATTTCCCATTAGTTGCTCTCTTTTTCTTGTGGTGTATCTAAAACATTTTATACAATTACTAGCTGACCCGGCGAACTTCGTACCTCCTCAGAATCAATAAATGTTGTGTTAACTTATTAGCTGAATTAAATTCAGTGTTTTGCTAAGATAAAAAGTGAATACTCAAAATGAATTAAGTTCAATAAATGTACAAAAATCGAAATGAAATATATTTTAATTACATTGAAATGAATGTAATTCACGTGGCATCAAGACATTTGCTTTATTGAAGCGAACCGAAATGACTCGCGTAGCATTGTTGCACTACTTTCTGTTAACTATTTGCTGGATGGGTTGCACCCTTTCATTGAAGCACCTTGTGATATACGACATTTCTCGTTTTGTTATCAGGTGCGAGAACGACCAAAGTGGATAGAGTTTGCCGACACGTGAACGTGCTACGTAAAATCAAAGCGTAACTAATAATAAAGTCGGGAAACTTCCTATCCTTACCGTACCGCCGTTTCTCAAAATTTGCCTGTCCATTTTCCAACAATTTGCTATCCACTGCTGATATAGGTAGAACTAAAAATTTTGAGTATGGGTGAAAGGGAAACATTATTTTAAAAAACATCCCACTTCTCACTTTTGGGTAATTTGAAAATGTACACAAAAAGCCACAGGCAGAAATTTATATACAATGCCACAAAAAAATTTGGCGATAATTTTTTATTTTGATATGTGTGGGAAATTTATAAGATTTGGTCCCATATTTAAGATTCCAAGGGTAATTTATAAGATTCCATGCGTTTTTTTAAGAACGTTTCATTCTCCCTCTTCCTGATGAATTTTGCCTATGAAAACAATATGTACTCTTGCCTATTCTTTCCCACTTATTGCCACGTGTTTTTCTTGCTACTTCGATAGCTTTCCACACTTTATCATAGTTATACTTTGATAAAATTGACCGTGAGAGAAACATTCATTTTCTACATTCAGGCCACAAACACTCTAGGATTGGCCTTGTAATTTGTTGATCGGAAATTGAATTCGCTTAATCTCAAATGGCATATCGGTTGGGATGATCGGATTTCTCGCAATGAGAACTTCCTCACCTTTCCTTTGAGTCGAAGATTATCACGTTGTTGATCTGTGCGATAAGCTCGATGATTTCTCATTGCCAACTGAGCCGCTTTACGTATTGCCTCTCTTTGTTCTTGTATTTGTGTAGCACGAAGTCGGCCATACTAACGCGGCGCTCTTTTCATGCGATTTCTTGTTCATCTGCAGTGGATTGATTCGTAATATTCCGAAGTCTAATTGGATTACGGCTTCCTTGAAAAAGATTAGGTTTCCTGACTCGCAGCATTGTAAATAACACTGGAAAAATAATCCCACAATTCAAAATTACATAATGAAACATTTATCGATGCGCAAATTTGATAACCTCACAAAGTGAATATCTTTGAAGGTTTAAAAATCACGGCGAAAATAGAATTCCACATACTTACGAACAAATCCGCTTGGCAAATCAAACGCACAGTCCAAATTACCGATTGGATTGATTCTCGATGCGCGCCCAATGACAAACGACATAACCTTTGACAATGTGCACTCCATAAAACTGAACCTACCTCTTTGAAATCAATTTTCGCTGATGAATTTGAGAAAAAATCGTTTGAATAAAATTAATCGAATCGAACTCAAATGTAATAACCGTCAAAAACTGAATGAAAATTGGTGAAAACTCGAAAAAATTTTGATAAATCGCGGCCCGTCTTTACAGCTAGCTCAATGGCAATGGAAACTATTGGGTGACCTCCCTTTTTTGCTTTTTTTGTATAAATATGCCAATTCTGCTTCCGTCCCTATTTTCAAATACAATGGATGTGTGGTTTTTCTCAGTAAAGATATGTAAATTCAAGCCGTCATCTTTTTAGCTATCCATCATTTTGTTAGATTTCATTGCGTTAGTGCAACAGAGATAACTATGAATTTAGCTTTAATAAGTAATACCAAAACTTATGTAATAAGAATGGCTATTCATACCGGCACTAACACTTAAAATATTTGAAATACACGTAATAAAAGGATTTCTTCTACTTAGATAAACACACGTGATTATGAAAAATGCTTGTTATACATGCACCAATACTTGAAAAGTGTTGAGAAAACCATATTGGTGCCTAAAAGTATAAGGAAATGCGTGGTTTTTGTTTACACAAATTGACTTTTAAAAAATTCCGATTGCTTTCTTTGTTTCATTCTTTCTTTAGTCTCAAATCCATAAGACTATTTACGCCGTCGCTTGCTACAATTATCTTATAGGAAGTGCGTTGTAAAATAAAAGATTTCTGGTTTATACGTTACTTCGTTCGTTCTAATGAAAAATTTTAATTTTCTTCCCTTTCTTTTTTGTGATTTTCTTACTTTGACATTGCGCGAGGAAACTTCTCGAGGCCGAGACGAATGGTAAAAAAAATTCATCACAATCAGTCAATCCGTTCTCGAGATATCAAAAAAGCCGTTCCATACAAAATGTATGAGAACATGAATTTCCTTCATCAACTTTTTTTTCGTGAATTTTTCCGATGTTTTAATAGTTATTCTGTTATTCGGGGCGGAGACAAATCCAAAAAACCAAAGATCATAAAAATCGGTCCAGCCGTTCTTGAGTTATAAATGGTGTAACTAACACGACTTTGTTTTATATATAAAGATGTATATAGTTGGAGACTGCATTTTGAGCCATTATTATCCAGTATTGTTTCCGAATTTGTGCAAGCGTTAGAGATACACCTCCATGGAGTGTCTTTTTATGGGCATTATCGATGATTAATGTTGTAAATGGGTTTCTATATAACACAGTGATTGGATGTTTTTCGTCATATTGAAGATTTGAATTTTCTAGTCTTCCTCCTACTCTTAATATGCCCATTTTATCTATAAATGGATTTAATGACAAAATTTTACTATCTCTTGCCAAGGGTTTCTCTTGTTGTATGGCTTGAATTTCTTTGATGAAGTCCAAATGTTGAACTATTCTGATAACAGCAATTCTTGCATTTTCAATCTCTACGACTTGTAAATTACCCCTTTTAGTTACATTTGGAGACATTTGTAAACAGTAAGCAACTACTCGCAAGAGGGTTTGTAATGTTGAGAAACGTAACAATAAATCTTGTTGAAATACTTGATCGTATAATAACGCTGGGGCGGCTATTATCTTTTTCGATTCGATATCTGTAGAAGCAATGAAATTCTCATTTTTTCGTGTATGTTTTGTATGTAACCACTCAGGTCCGGTCCACCAAAGGCGATGATTTAATAACTGAATTGCGTTAATACCTCTGGAAGCACAATCTGCTGGATTATCTTCTGTTTTCATATGATACCAATTCTCCTTCTTTATGATATTTTGAATTTCAATTACACGATTTGGAACAAACGTTTTCCATTTTAATGCATTGCCTTGAATCCATGCTAGTGTGATCATTGAATCAGTGTATGCATAAATATTTAATCGTGGTCTATTTATTGCTTTTATTATCTTTTTCATTAATTTTGACAAAAGAAATGCTGCACATAGCTCTAACCGGGGAAGTGTGGTCTCTTGTTTAAGTGGAGCAACTCTGGTTTTTTGCTGCAATTAATGTAGTAATGAATGTACCATCGTCTTTTTGGCTTTCGCTGTAAATTACTGCTGAATATGCTTTCGTCGAAGCATCGCAAAATCCATGTAATTCAAATGATTTGTCGCTAAATTTATGGAGCCATCTTGGCAGACTGATTTTTTCGAGTTCTTTTATTTCGTTCCTTAAGTTGTACCATTGAATTTTCATCTCTGCTGGGAGCTAGTCATCCCAGTTTAAATTCTTAGCCCATATTTCTTGATGCATGAATTTGATTCCTATTATGACTGGAGCAATCCAACCTAAGGGGTCAAATAATTTAGATGTTTCCGACAGGAATACTCGTTTTGTCATTCTCTGTTCTTGTTGTGGTAATTTGATTTGTAAACCAAATTCGTCCGAATATGGGTTCCAATATATTCCAAGTGTTTTTACATAATTTCCGGCATCAATGTTTATTGGTTCCATTCGTCTTGAATTTGACGGGATTTCATTCAGTATGCGTGGATCATTTGCTCCCCACTTTCTTAAATTGAATCCGGCACCTTGAAATATGTCAACTAACAGTTTTTGAGCTTTAATAGCGTCTTCAATCTTATCATTTCCTGGTAAAAGATCATCTACATCAAAGTCCTGTTTAATAATAGATGAGATTGAAGGAAATGTTTCTTGTACATCGTTTGCTAATTGATAAAGTGTTCTAATGGCGAGGTACGGAGCTGCTTTTGTTCCATATGTTACGGTTGTCAGTTTATACTCTTGTATAGGTTCACTTGTATTATTTCTCCAGACGATTCTTTGATAATTTTGATCATTTGAATGTATTTTTATTTGCCGATATATTTTTCCAATATCAGCTGTAAAGGCATACTTATGTGTACGCCATCTTACTAAAATTGATATAAGCTCTTCTTGTAGCTTAGGTCCTGCATACATTTGTTCATTTAAGCTAGTTCCATTCGAGGTTTTAGCTGAAGCATCAAACACAACTCTAACCTCTGTAGTTGTAGTATCTTCTCTCCGTACAGCATGATGTGGCAGATAGTAACTGTTTTCGTCAGTTTCCGTTGATCCATGGACCGGTATCATGTGACCGATTTCTAGATATTCTCTCATGAATTTTTTATATTCATCTTCTAGAGCAGTGTCGGTTTTGAACTTCCTTTCTAATTTCATAAGCCTTGCTATAGCATACTTTTTTGAAGAACCGAGTTGCAAGCTTTTTGATTTAAATGGAAGACGTACTACATATCTTCCAAATTAGTCTCGTTTATGAGTTGCGTTGAACAATTTTTCGCATTCTGGATCGTCACTCTCCTGCTTTGGTTCACTTTGAATATCTTCATATTCCCAAAATTTTTTTAGTTGGTCATTAACATCCACTCTGGATATAACACACTTTTGGGACGACTCGTTTCGATTTTACTTGCCCGGAAATTATCCAACCCAATTGCGTTTGCTGTGCAATTGGTAATTTAGATGATACTTTTATCATGCCTTTCTGAATGATTCCAGAATAAATATCTCCGCCTTATATTAAGTCAATCTGACCTGGTGTGTAGAATTTGGGATCAGCTAACGTTATATTCTTTAGGTGTTGCCAATTTTGAATGTTCCAGTATTGACCTGGTAATTGCATTGTTAACTTAGGTAAAACCAGAGGATTTGCCCTAATGATCATGTCTGATGTAAATCTTGGTTTTATCGTTACTTGTGTTATGCTGTTACATGCTTCACTGGATTCACCTATTCCAGATATCTTGCTTTTTCTTAACCTTAAAATTTGAACAGCTTTTTCAGTTATAAATGTACACTATGATCCTTGATCTAATAATGCTCGTAAGGTTATATATGAACCATCTGCAGCTAAAACATGAATCAAAGCTGTGGCCAATAAAACATTATTTAATTTATTTTCAAATTGGGTGTGTACTGTGACTTCTTCCGTTGAAGTTCCCTCATTTATTTGTTCTTTATTAGATTTTTCGGTGTTAACGTTGTATAACAGAGAATGATGTCTTTTATGACATATTTTGCATGTTCTTTTACTTAAATATTTTGACATTGAATGTCCGCTTCGCAGGCAATTGTAGCATAATTGTTGTTTTCTTGTTATTTCTTTCCGTTGACCAACTTTCATGCTGATGAATTTTGGGCACTCGTATATATAATGAGTGGAGTCACACAAGTTACATTTTGTGTTAATTGATGTTGAAAATGATTTGACTGTGTTCTTTGATTTTTTTCCTTTTGGGTCTTCTAAGACTTCCAAGGCATTGAATCTTGCAGTTAAAAATTCAAGAAAATCAGACAGTTTCTGAACCTTCCTAGAATCTTTTAATGATTGCTCGTACAATTTATGCGTTTCTTTGTCAATTTTCTGCGTTAAAATAATAATGATGATGGGGTCCCATTGAATGGTTTCAATTCCCATTTCTGCAATAGCAATGAAACATTCTACAGTTGTATCATGCATTCGTCTTATTGTGGTAGCCGATTCGTCATTCGCAGGTTGAATGGCAAAAAATGAATTTAGTTGCGCGGATATGATTGCTCGTTCGTTATCATACCTGTGAAGTAATAATTCCCACGCTGTCAAATAATTTCTTTCACATATTTGAAGGTGGCGAATTACGTTGCTTGCTTCTCCAACGACATATGTTTTAACATATTGCATTTTCCTGGTTGTGCCTAAACTTGCGTTGTCGTGAATCGCACTTACAAATATGTCGTGAAAACTTTTCCATGTATTATAATTCCCCTTAAAATGTGGTATATTGTGGGTATTGTGGGTATAATGTGGTATATTAAGGGATTTTTTGAATCGATTGTATCGATTGTATTTTTTCTTTAATGACAACTGCAATGTCTTCATACTTTTGCTCCAATTGATTGAAATCGTTAGTCTTGAGGTAAGGGTGATCCTCGTCTGAATTGGAGTATGTCAAAATGTCTTCGTGGTTTTTCATAATTTCATCCCAGCATTTTGACATCGATTCTAGTGTCTGTCTAAAATATATATCTCAATGTACGCTTTTGATTTCCTCTTGCGCTTTTTCAATCCTACCTGGAAGAGTTTTCATTTTGATGGATTGCCTTTTATAACGTGTTTGTTGAATGGACACTGTAGTACTAATGTTCGATAGATGCTCATCTACTGTTCGATTTTCACCATGATCATTGCGATTTATATTGCTATTATTTGTTGTTGAAAACTTATCATCAGACTGGCTCTTTGCTGTAGTCTTTTGCGATGCTGTCTAATTTCTCTTCAAGCGTTGATATGAATTGCTCGTATAACTGTTTGACGTGGTCAAAAAAGTTATTTTTAAAGTAAGGATGATCCCCAAATGTCTCTTGGAGCCCTCTTATACTCGCATCACGTGCAGTAAACGTGCTGTATGCTGCCCTTACCTTTTGTAATCTGTCTTCTATATACCTCTTTATTTTGCGTTGTTCCGAATCTTTCTTGTAATTCATGATTATTTGTTTTATTTCTTCGTATATAGAATGTTGAAAATTGGTCAAATCTTCCAGTTGTTGGAAGATTTCCAATTGCTTTTGTTCAGTCATTTTTATTAAAAAAAATGTCTCTTATTTTTTATATTTATTTGGAGTTATTGAGAAAAAGCATACATGCACGGAAAATGAAAATTATGGGTGGCAAAAGCGGGCGCATAATTCTCGACGTCACTCATCAGTTTTCACATTTTGTTCCACTGACTTTTTACTGTATATTAATACTGTGGGAGTACGTCAACCGGCTCAATTGGCAATGAGAAATCGTCGAACTTATCGCACAGATCAACAACGTGATAATCTTCGACTCAAAGGAAATGTGAGAAAGTTCTCATTCCGAGAATTCCGATGATCCCAACCGATATCCCATTCGAGATTCAACGAATTCAGTTTCCGATCATCAAATTGCAAGGCCAATCCTTGATTGTTTGTGGCCTGAATCTAGAAAATAAATGTTTCTCTCACGGTCAATTTTACGTAGCATGTTTACGTGTCGGTAAACCATCCGTTTTGGTCGTTCTTGCACCTGATAATAAAACGAAAAATATCGTATATCACAAGGTGCTTCAATGAAGGGAGTCGATCAGGGTGCAACCTATCCAGCAAATAGTTACCAGAAAGTAGTGCATCAATGCCACGCGAATTATTTCGATTCGCTTCAATAAAGCAGATGCCTTGCTGTCACGTGAATTACATTCATTTCAATGTAATTAAAATACATTTCATTTTGATTTTTGTACATTTATTGAACTTAATACATTTTAAGTACTCATTTTTTGTCTTAATAAAAAACTGAATTTAATTCAGCTAATAAGTTAATACAACATTTATTGATTCTCAGGCGGTACGAAGTTTTTCCCAGCATTCAATATTTAACAATGGAGGTGCCGCAATTGCGTAGGATGCCGGACATACTCCTTAAGAACTTAACAACTAAGAAAGAATTACAAGATCTACAAGAACTCATAAAATCTCACGAAAAATCACTAAAACTTTCAGAGAATATTTCAGGTCATGATGTTCATCAATATATATTGGGATATGTTAGCATTTGTATAATAATAATTGTACTAAGCTATCTCATCATAAGAAAATTACACTTGCATAAGAAACAAACGGTAGCCATACCAGGCCAGAAGTATCTTTGCCGCAAACGATATAAGGTTTTGGTAATACCGCCGTGCGCAGGTTGTGGAGGATCATGCGCTAGGCGAACTAGCTCGTCCGTAAGGCTAGACGGAACCCATAGCTTCCACGATCGATCATCCTGAAAGATATTGCCAGTGCTAAAGCTTGTCCTGAAATACACGTAGCCATCTGACACTTGCGTGTCAGGCAGCCTTTCTGCGTTGCTTTGCACTGTATCTATCAGGTCGAGATATTCCTTTGATTTGAAGGCTTCAGAATTCAAGTTTATGCTAGGTGCCGAAACTATTTCCGAAATCGCGTCCACATAAACACGTGAAAGCGCATCTGGCACCACATTTTCTGAACCTTTTCTGTGTTCAATCGCGAAATCGCAAACCTTCGACGTAGGCTCTGAACTTTTTAACGCTCAACACCGCGGCGAAACATTCCAGTTCCGTCACGCTGTAGTTGCGTTGTGCTGAGTTCAGCTTTTGAGAAATATAGGCGATGGGTTTCTCATTGCCCTCGTCGTTACTTTGCAGCAAAACACCGCCGACACCGGTCTTACTCGCGTCGCACTGTATAATAAAGGGTTTAGTGTAATCAGGGTTGGCCAATACCGGGGCCGTAGTTAATGAAGATTTCAAGGCTTCAAACGCTACCTGAGCTTCCGCTGTCCAAACAAACTTGGAACTCTTCTTTAGGCAGTCAGTAATTGGCGACGACAAGGAGGCATAATTGGCAATAAACCGCCTATACCATCATGTCATACCCAAAAATCGACGAACCTGTTTTGGAGTGGTAGGTGCAGGAAAGTCAAAGATTGCAGATACCTTATTTGAGTCGGTCTTTAAACATCCGTTACCAACGATGTAACCCAAATATCTAACTTCCCTCATGCAAAATTTGCTTTTCTCCAAATTTATCGTAAGTCCAGCAGTGGACAAGCAACGTGCAATGGTTGCCAAAAGTTTAACGTGAGAATCAAAATCCTCAGAAACTACTAACAGATCGTCCAAATAGACGAAACAGTTTGCTCTTAACTCGACTGGAATTGCTTTGTCCATCAGTCTACACATTCTTTGAGGAGCATTACAGAGCCCGAATGGCATCACTGTAAACTGGTATAACGGTCTACCAGGCACTGTGAAAGCAGTTTTTTCCCTACTCTGCTTTTCCAACGGTATCTGCCAAAAGGCGTCTTTCAAATCAATACTTGAAATGAAACACGTCTTCTCAAGTCTACTGAGAAGGCCTTCTATATGTGGAAGTGGGTAAGCGTCTTTTTTTGTAAGGGTGTTCACCTTCCTGGAGTCGAGGCAGAGGCGAACCTTTCCAGGTTTGCGCACCAAGACTACAGGAGAGTTCCACGCGCTGACACTTTCTTCGATGACACCCAATTCCAACATAATGTCCAACTCAGCATACATGAGGGCTTGCACCGCAGGGGAAACAGGGTAGTGGCGTTGCTTTACAGGCTCCGCGTTTTCTACCTCAATAACATATTCTTCTAAATGTGTTTTTCCTAAACCGACTTGGTTGAATGAAGGAAATAAAGTTAAGATGCTTTCGAGACGCGCGCGTTGTTCCGAATTTAGCGCGTGTGTTGGGATCGTCAATTGACAAACAATCTAAAGTTTCGTTTTTAGAAAATATAGTCGGAGCTATATCGAATTCTTTCCAAAAATCTACACCTAGACATATATTTTGGGTAAGTCCTGGTACGACGTATAGAGAAAGTGTTTTTATAATATTATTGTATGTAATTGGAATCGCTATCTGCCCGTGTACAGGTTGAGCTTTACCATCAGCCGTTTTGACTGTGGTGGGACGACCAGTAATTAAAATTTTATGACGTTCGAGGAAATCTAAAGCGCCAGCGCATAGACAGGACGCACTTGCACCACTGTCCAAAAGGCCAAAAAGGGATTCACCGTCGATTTCCACCTCAGCATATGGTCGATCGTCATGTTTAAGCTTCACAAAAGCAGATTCCACCGTTTTACCCAATAACTTCTTTTGTTTACACCTTTCTCTAAACCTACTAATTTTACTCGGTTTTAGTAAAGCACCGATTATTCTATTTCTAGCTTCGTCATATTCCATTTGACGTTGATGTAATGTTTTATTCGACCTTTCCAGTATAGTATTATTAGATGAGATTTTAGTTGACGTTTCGCGTTTCGAAATTTTAATGACAGACGGAGAATTTGGTTGTAATGATAGATTCGGACTCAAGGTTGGTTCTATTTTGATTGGCCCGGGGGCATTATTGGCAACCGGAGATTCCCGTGCGTCTCCCGGTGCCTTTGTGCGTTTCCCGGATTACATTTTGGGCACATCGGTAACGACACATCTTTTCTATCACAACGATAGCAGAGGAAGGACCTTTGTGGTATCGTACAATCGAAAAACCCATGACCAATATTGTCACAGTTCCAACACTTGAACCGTGATCTACCATTAGCATCCACAGCTTCTAAATGATCTTGTATTCCGTTTAACCACATATTTTCGCTCAAATACCCTCGAATACTACTAAAGATTTCGGCAGGTTGATTTTGTAAACTACTACCGAAATGGGATGAATTAATATTATATCGATTCGATACCGGTTCGCGAGGAAAAGATTGGCCACCTCTGGTGTATTGTTGGTGGTTATACGAATAACTTCTTGGGTCACAATAATTTTTAAAATCTTGCTATGGGAGATGAGAATCATTTTCTTGTCTGAAGCGAGAGTCCGGCATAAAGTTTGTTCTAGCAGGTGAATTATCTGCACGGAATTCCTGACTGTTTATATTTTGGCGAAAATCAGTGGTGCGTAACATTTCGTTTGCGGGTCTAAGTTTATCATTATCCAAATCAGTTCTATCATTTCCCGAATCTGGTTCATGTGAGAAATTACGTTCGTCAGGATCATCCAATTCATGGATGGACCGTGTTGGGTTTTGCCAAGTTGGTCTTGGTTCTCTCTCAGAAAGATGGCGTTCCGCTTTGCGGCATACTTCCTGAAAGCGACTCAGACTCATGGCAGGCATTCCGAAAATAAGATTTGCGATCTTATCTTTGACGTTCTCTCTCATAATGTCCGCCAATTCTATTTCCGTCATAGGAATTCTTAACCGATGGTATAAAGACATAACCGAATCGTAAAAATCATCAAAAGTTTCGCTGTTGGATTGCTTCCTTTGTAACATCCGACGCATGATTTCATGGTCAGTGTCCAGGCTCTTGAATTGATGTCGGAAGGCCGTCTTTAGGCCATGCCAATCGATGTGGGGTTCTCTTTTCAGCAGTCGCCAATACCACTGCTCAGCATTATCGGAGAGCAGGGTATGGAATTGGGTACAAATGGCGTACCACGAATTATCCCCACGCGATTGCATGGTTTCTATGCGGAATATGAACTCTTCCACAGACATATCTTGAGCTTTTCCACTGAACCTGAATCCCCATTTGTCGATTCGGGTATCATGTCGGAGAATAGCGTGACGAACTTCCTGAATATTACGATTCGTGCCTGAGTTAAGATTTGAATTCCTACTTGGGCTACGCCTTTGGGCGTTATTAGGATTAAAAGGCATTCGTGGATTCGGATCATGACTGGGGTCGACGTGGTGATTATCGTTTGAAGCTGAAATAGCGTTCACGTTATAATTTCGGTTTTGGTTACCAGCACCCTCTCTCCTTCGGATACAAGTGCTTCCACGGAAAACATAGGCACTATGATCGAGGCGGCTCTGAGCAGTCAGATGGCCAAAATCCAAAGTGAGTTACTCAATCAAATCAAGAGAATGCCTTTGAATGCACCATCGCAAGCACCAGGTTCAGTGGCTCCACCAAAATCCGTTGACCAGTCTGCTAACTTCGACTATTTGAACGAAAATTATAGTTTGAACGTTCCTCAGAGACTAAGTCAACCAATAACAAACCCTAACGTAAATAGACCACCACCACCTGAAAGAGGAAAGAGGCGCCATCACTAGAACCCCATCGCGTGATAATTGGGTTTGCCGCACCTCTTCCTCTACCACTACGACTGCGAGTTGTCATTGTAGCAGAAGCCACTAATTTTGAAGCTGGTGGAAAATCCAACGAAAGCTGTGATTGGCTTCTAGTAACTCGAGATTCTTCTTGAGCGGTCAATACACTCACCGCAGCACCTTGAGCATCTGTATTTGGCTCTGGTGACGCATTTGGTACAATTGTGGGGTTGATTTTAGGTGTTGCACCTGTACTTGTATCTGCCATTTCGTAAACACACCTTAAGTTTCCAAAAATATCGAAATTATAATCACAAATTTATTCAAAAGTAAAGCCAGAAATTCAGTACAATGTGAGGTCAAATCTGGTATTTTGAGGAATATTTCTTCTCAAATGATTGGTTCTTTCACGGAATCGAAGAAAAATCGGACAGAACAATAATAAGAAAAAATTGATAATAGTAAAAAAAATTTGTAATAAAAAAATATAGTAATAAAAAAATGATAATTGAAAAAAACGAATAATATAAAAAAAGACTCCCACACCAAAATATATTTTATAAAAAAAAATGAAAATAAAAAAAAATGTTTAAATTATAATTAAATTTAATAAACCTAAACCCAATAAACTAAACTAAAACTAAAAAAAAAACTAAAACTAAAATCAAAACTAAAACTAACCAAATCGAGAAAAGAACGAAAAAAAAATCAACTTAAATTTCCGCAAAACACAAAATCTCAAAAAAAATCAAACGTAATAACGTAAGAGCGAGAGAGAGAGACGAAACAAGTGGGCGACACGAAGAAAACACAAACCCGACACACACTCACGAAACGAAAATTGGATGTTGATGGGTGACCCCGGACACTTGCAATAGCAACAAAGCCCGTAGCATGTGATCCGATCCAACCGACTGGCACAATCCCGGACCACTATGTCTGATGTGGTTTCATGACTCTCGTGTCCTCACCGCATTATTCATGGGCTTAATTAAGCACGAGAATGTGCGAAAAGGCGCACTAAAGCTCATACATCCGCATCTGTAGCATTTCCCGGAGTCCAAACTGCATTGAAACGTGAAGCGTTGCAATGACTACAATATTCATGTAGCCCGTAATCCACATTTCAAACGCTTTTGCAGCAAGCGGAATATTCAATAAAAAAAAACCGAAGTAACTGCTACTACGCAACCGTAAATAAAACGTGACGACAGCAGGACTCAACATAAACGCGATCACGAAAAGCTAGCTCAATTCCGAAAACAAAAAAAAAGCGAACATCCGAAATTATGTTCACATCAAAACTTCGTTCAGAAATTTTGATGATGTGAACACACCTTCAGAAAAAAAAATTGACTAATAAAAAAAAACAGATGAAAATATTTAAAGAGTACAGGGTGTTTCGCAAGTTTCGAAAAAAAATTTAAGTCAAATTTTTCAAATTTTCTCAAAAAAATTTGTTTTTTTCTGAAATTATTGGTTTACCAAAAGGTAACAACCAAAACACCATTTTCAAGGCAATGCATTAAAATGGAAAACGTTTGTTTCAAATCGTGTAATTGAAATTCAAAATATCATAAAGAAGGAGAATTGGTATCATATGAAAACAGAAGATAATCCAGCAGATTGTGCTTCCAGAGGTATTAACGCAATTCAGTTATTAAATCATCGCCTTTGGTGGACCGGACCTGAGTGGTTACATAGAAAACATACACCAAAAAATGAGAATTTCATTGCTTCTACAGACATCGAAGCGTAAAAGATAATAGCCGCCCCAGCGTTATTATGCGATCAAGTATTTCAACAAGATTTATTGTTACGTTTCTCAACATTACAAACCCTCTTGTGAGTAGTTGCTTACTGTTTACGAATGTCTCCAAATGTAACTAAAAGGGGTAATTTACAAGTCGTAGAGATTGAAAATGCAAGAATTGCTGTTATCAGAATAGTTCAACATTTGGACTTCATCAAAGAAATTCAAGCCATACAACAAGAGAAACCCTTGGCAAGAGATAGTAAAATTTTGTCATTAAATCCATTTATAGATAAAATGGGCATATTAAGAGTAGGAGGAAGACTAGAAAATTCAAATCTTCAATATGACGAAAAACATCCATTAATCATCGATAATGCCCATAAAAAGACACTCCATGGAGGTGTATCTCTAACGCTTGCACAAATTCGGAAACAATACTGTATAATAAAGGCTCAAAATACAGTCTCCAACTATATACATAATTTTAAAGGGAATTCATATAAAAAAATTTTGACTTACTGTGAGCTTCCAAAAAGGCCTTTCTGCAGCACACCCTGTCTCTGAAATGAAGTTCATATATATATATTTATTGCGGTAGAAGCGAAAATTACGTTTTTCTTGAAATTACGGTTATTAATCTAAAAGGAAAATTTTTCTTTTTATTTTCAAAATTGTACTTATTAATTTTAATTAAATTATTTTAATTATTCTTCAAAAACTACAGATACCCAGAATAAAATGTCCATCCTCCATCTACATTCTTTGTTTCCACAATAATTTTACAAATAAAATCCAGTGTTCCAATAATGTCCGATTTTCATGAGGAAAACGTTTTCTATACGGCCACAGTTTACCGGAATCTTCTTTATGACGCAACCAATGTTTAAGATGAAAATCGAATTGGAAATACCAATGGAGTCCTAATATCGATATCGTGTTTGACTGCAGTTTTCTACCGAAAACAGAATAAGCTGAAACCAAATCGTCACCAGAGTTGAAAAACGCATTCACACGCGGCCATTTTCTTTAGTATTTATTTTTTTCTTTTTGTTTTGACTAATTCTTATTGAAATCGGCACCAAGTATTGGCCAAATTGATCATGCAACGTCTTTTTGGGTTCACAATTTCACACGCTCCGTTATAAAATGAATATGCCAAGGAATTATGATAAGTCTTATGATTTGATGCTCATGTTAGAATTTTCATGAGACGTTTTAGTTCATCACCGGTGGCTTGAAATATTTTGGGGATAAGTGCACCACATACTAAGCCTTGTCCAACAATTGCATCTGCATCACCCTTATACAGAACGTGATCAATGATATGAAGCACCTTTTGTAACATCGATCAATTTTTTTGTTTTTTTCCACATTTATTTTACCGTTTAGGACCAAAATCCCCTCCCCCTTTTTTTTTTTTGTTTAAATTTTTTTTTTTTCTGTCCATGACCCTTTGGCTTTCAAACAAGACTGTCGTTCATCTACAAAATTTTTCTTGATTCTTTCATCTCCCTTTCGCAAAAAAATTTTTCTCCAGTCTAAAATCAAAACCGGTATTTCTTGTTTTATCTTTTATCCTGCCAATCAGAATAGTACACGATCGACTTTTTCCCATTCTTCTTTGCATCTCTTCTTTCGTTTCTCAGCGGGGACTCTCTTTTCAACTTATTTCCACCACGGATATGTGGTGAATCGAATGTTATAGAAGGAATTTATTAAAACCATGCGGTTTTTCGCAGAAAGTTGACCACGCAGATGATTTCAATCATGTTACCGTGTAGGTTTGAAAATATAAGTAAGCGTGTAGTTTAGGACACACGTTACAACACAGATGCGTCAGGGATTGATCTATCAACCCGGACGTAACTGAAAAGCGTGTGGGTGGTTTGAGTGGTACGTGGAAGCTTGCACTGCCCAACGTGGGGCTCGACTACACCCGAAAAGAGTCTCCGTTGCTCTCGACTGAGCTAGCCGGGCACCAGAAAACGAAAGAAAAGAAAAGGAAATGATCCGTCCTAAACCGCGACAGTGGATGTCTGTTCTTACCTCACTATTGCCTCAAGTCTTTGGCATGGTAAACCCCTATGGTTCTACCCTGCAAATCCTCGACTTCATAGAGAGAACCGCCAATCGCACGAACAATCCGACACTTTAGAAATTTACGATTTAGCTTAGCATTGACGTTTTTTGCGAAGTCGCTAAGCGTGAAGTTTCTTCGGTAGACTTCTTGTACGGCAATAAATCGGTTTACCTGCGTTCGATGATTATAAATCCACTCATGCTGTTGGTGAGCTTTGGACAAATTATTTTTGACGCGTTGGCGAATTAGTTCAAGCTGGTCTTTTTTCGAGGACACAACCAATTCACCATCATTCAAACCATTCAGCTTTGGCATCAGTTCGTAGGTCGAGCCATGTGTGATCATGTGGGAACCGAACACAAGAAAATATGGATCAATCCCCATAGAAGCATGGATTGTACTCCGAAGAGCACAGCCGATGCTTCCCAAGTTTTGATCCCAATCCCTATGATCGGTGCCAACATAAGAGCGGATGGCCGCCAGAAAAGAACAGTTTACACGTTCCGATGCGTTAGCTTGTGGCGAGTAGATAGCTGTACGATTGTGTTTCGCACCATACGCTTCAACCAATTTGCGAAATTCTTTCGATATAAATTGCGGTCCATTGTCAGAAAATATAATCTCGGGTACGCCGAATAAATTGAAGACGTTTTCCTCCAAGAAATCGGTGATCTGCACGACAGACGCCTTACGTAATGTCTTGAACAAAACAAATTTCGAAAATTTGTCCAAAACAACTAGGAGAGTGGTGTTACCGTGCTTAGACCGAGGGTAGGGTCCTAACAGATCGACATATAGATAATGGAATGGTCTGTCAACTTCGATTTGTTTGCCCATTGGCGGCCTCAACACACTATTTGGAGCCTTAGACTCTTTAGATACGATGCAACTCGCGATATATTTACGAACTTCGCTAGCCATACCAGGCCAGAAGTATCTTTGCCGCAAACGATATAAGGTTTTGGTAATACCGCCGTGGGCAACTTGTGGAGGATCATGCGCCAGACGAACTAGCTCGTTCGTAAGGCTGGACGGAACCCAAAGCTTCCACGATCGATCTTCCTGAACGGTATCGCCAGTGCTAAAGCTAGTCTTGAAGTACACGTAGCCATCTGACACTTGCGTGTCAGGCAGCCTTTCCGCGTTGCTTTGCACTGTATCTATCAGGTCGAGATATTCCTTTGATTTGAAGGCTTCAGAATTCAAGTTTATGCTAGGTGCCGAAACTATTTCCGAAATCGCGTCCACGTAAACCCGTGAAAGCGCACCTGGCACCACATTTTCTGTATCTTTTCTGTGTTCAATCGCGAAATCAAAGGCTTGAAGCTTTAAGCTCCATCGAGCCAAACGTCCGCTCAAGTCGCGCTGACTCATGAGCCATTTTAAACTCGCATGGTCAGTGATTATTTTGAACGGCAAACCTTCGACGTAGGCTCTGAACTTTTTAACGCTCAACACCGCGGCGAAACATTCCAATTCCGTCACGCTGTAGTTGCGTTGTGCTGACTTCAGATTTTGATCAATATAAGCGATGGGTTTCTCATTGCCTTCGTCGTCGCTTTGCAGCAAAACACCTCCGACACCGGTCTTACTCGCGTCGCACTGTATAATAAAGGGTTTAGTGTAATCAGGGTTGGCCAATACCGGGGCCGTAGTTAATGAAGACTTTAAGGCTTCAAACGCTACCTGAGCCTCCGCTGTCGAAACAAACTTGGCACTATTCTTTAGGCAGTCAGTAATTGGAGACGACAAGGAGGCATAATTGGCAATAAACCGCCTATACCATCCCGTCATACCCAAAAATCGACGAACCTGTTTTGGAGTGGTAGGTGCAGGAAAGTCAAAGATTGCAGATACTTTATTTGAGTCGGTCTTTAAACATCCGTTACCAACAATGTAACCCAAATATCTAACTTCTCTCATGCAAAATTTGCTTTTCTCCAAATTTATCGTAAGTCTAGCAGAAGACAAGCAACGTGCAATGGTTGCCAAAAGTTTAACGTGAGAATCAAAATCCTCAGAAACTACTAACAGACCATCCAAATAGACGAAACAGTTTTCTCTTAACTCGACTGGAATTGTTTTGTCCATCAGTCTACACATTCTTTGAGGAGCATTACAGAGCCCAAATGGCATCACTGTAAACTGGTATAACGGTCTACCAGGCACTGTGAAAGCAGTTTTTTCCCTACTCTGCTTTTCCAACGGTATCTGCCAAAAGGCGTCTTTCAAATCAATACTTGAAATGAAACACATCTTCTCAAGTCTACTGAGAAGGCCTTCTAAATGTGGAAGTGGGTAAGCGTCTTTTTTTGTAAGGGTGTTCACCTTCCTGGAGTCGAGGCAGAGGCGAACCTTTCCAGGTTTGCGCACCAAGACTACAGGAGAGTTCCACGCGCTGACACTTTCTTCGATGACACCCAATTCCAACATAATGTCCAACTCAGCATACATGAGGGCTTGCACCGCAGGGGAAACAGGGTAGTGGCGTTGCTTTACAGGCTCCGCGTTTTCTACCTCAATAACATATTCTTCTAAATGTGTTTTTCCTAAACCGACTTGGTTGAATGAAGGAAATAAAGTTAAGATGCTTTCGAGACGCGCGCGTTGTTCCGAATTTAGCGCGTGTGTTGGGATCGTCAATTGACAAGCAATCCAAAGTTTCGTTCGTGTTGAACAAAGACGGAGCTATTTCGAAATCTTTCCAAAAATCTACACCAAGGTATAAAGTTTGAGTAAGTCCTGGTACAACGTATACAGAAATAATTTTCGTTACATTATTATAGGTAATTGGAATCGCAACTTGACCATGTACCGATTGTGATTTACCGTGAGCCGTTTTGACTGAGGTGGAACGACCAGTAATCAAAATTTTATGACATTGTAGGAAATCTAATGCGCCAGCACCTAAGCAAGATATGCTTGCTCGACTATCTAAAAGGCCTAAAAGGGATTCGCCGTCGATTTCTACCGTCGCATATGGTCTTACGTCATGTTTTAATGTTACGAATGCAGATTCCACTGCTTTAAATAATTGTTTTCGTTTTCTAAACTTTTCCCTAAGATTTAATATATAACGTGAAGTTTTCTTAGTGTAGATTGTACCAATAGCTCTTTTCCTGACTATCTCTTGTTCAATTTGACGTTGATGTAAAGTTTCATCTGTCTGTTCTAGTTTGTTTATATAGGACATGATGTTATTTGACGTTTCCGGTTTTAAGATTTTGTCATCTGGCGAATGTGTTGGTGGAGATGACCATTCAAAGTTCAATGCTGGTTCCGTTATGGTTGGTTCAATAGTGTCATTGCCGATAGCTTGCTGTTGAATACTTTCCGGATGGCATTTAGGACACAATGGAAACGAAACATTCTTCTTACCACATTGATAGCAAAATAAGGACCTTTTTAGTATTACACATTCAAAGAATTCATGACCAACATTGTCACAGTTCCAACATACAACCATTGAACATCCATTTCCAACCACATTGACATTATATCCTTTACTTAACAAATCGCGTTGGTAAGCATGATTAACGTTTACTATTGGAAATTCTGTGCCAATTGACTGTCGATGCGGGATATTAATATTGAAAGACTTATCAGATTCGAAATTGTTACTAGGCAAACGAACAACAGCAGCATTAAATTCTTTAACCGGTGTTATAACTCTAGCCTTAGCAATTTCAGATGATGCATTCGTTATACTTGGTTGATTTTGACAGACAGGTTTCTGTGTTTCCCTAACAGAGAGATGACGTTCTGCTTTGCGGCAAACTTGTTGAAGACAACTTAAAGTGGGAGTCGTCATTGTGAAAATGAGATTTGCTACGCTTTCTTTAAGGTTGCTGCGCATGATTTGGGTCAATTCTGTTTCCGTCATTGGAACTGTTATGATGGTTCATGGACATGATGGAGTCGTAGAAATCAGTAAAACATTCGGTGGTAGTTTGTTTTCTTTGCAGCATGAGTAACAAAATCTCATTATCAGTGTCGAGACTGCCATAATGTTGTAGAAGAGCTGACTTTATTCCGGTCCAATCAATACTTGGTTCTCGTTTAAGAAGGTGCCAGTACCACTGCTCTGCTTTACCAGTGAACAGGGTAAATATTTGGGTGCAAATGGCATTCCAACTTATACTACATTTCGATTGTAATAACTCAATCCGAAATATAAAGTCTTCCACAGGCATACTAGCGATCTCACCACTGAACGAAAGATCCCATTTTTCGATGAGTGCATCATAACCATCATTTCGAGCAGAATTTGAATTCATAGTAGTCATGGTTTTTATTTAAGGAAAGATTATTGGTCAGAATCAAAATTGAAAGCAAGTGTGAACAGGCCTTAAACTTTTCAGGGAATGTTCTCAAAAAGAAAAAATAATTTTAACGGAATAACGGAATCCAAACAATAAAAAAAATTGACAATAAAAACAATTTTAAAGAAAACAAATGTAAATAAATCTTGATAATAAAAAAATATAATAATAAAGAAAAAGCCCTCACCAAAATTAAATGTGAATAAAATAATAAAATTATTCGAAATATAATTTCAAAAAAAAATAATATAACCTAAAAATCAAAATTCTAAAGCTAAATCAACAAAAAACTAAACTAAAATCAAAACTAAAACTAAAATAAACTAAATCTAATCTAACTCCAACTAAATAAAATTAATCGGTATAAAAAAAAATCCTCAAGACTGGTTAAGAATTAGTCCGATCGTAAACACAAACGAATATGCAGATAGTTGACGCTTTCTCAAAACTATGATCTGACTAGCATTCTAACTTGCAACCGTAAACTACGAACGACATTGGACCTGCAATCGCGAAAAGCAAGTCCAATTCCGAAAACCAAAAAAAAACGAACATATTATGTTCACATTAAAACTTCGTTCAGAAATTTCGATGATGTGAACACACCTTCAGAAAAAAAAATTGACTAATAAAAAAAAGATGAAAATATTTAAAAAAGTACAGGGTGTTTCAGAAACTAAAAAAAAAGTTTGAGTCAAAATTTTCAAATTTTTATAAAAAAAACTTTGTTTTTCTGAAAACTTGGTTTACCATAAAGTAACAACCAAAACACCATTTTCAAACATCAATTCGTTCGAAAATGTGTCAAACAATTTTGTTTGAGCTCCATTTCTAATTTCAACCGAAGTCGAAAAGACAAATGGCAAACAAAATTAAAGATCCGCTGGCAGAACCAACGAACCGTTGGGCGCCACATATGTAACTGTGGGGTTTACATATGGGGTTGTTACGAAGAATGTAAGTCCCCTGATGATCCTTACGGCATATCTTCTTCCTTGCGAGGAGAAGATATGAGATGGTGCAGCTTATGTGAACAACTAAAGGCTGCACGCCAAGCTGAGTTGCGCTTGCCAGCTCGCCGGAGGGGTGGGTTGTTGTTCACCACCATCTACCATCAAATTACACATAATTATTTATGCGTGCATATGAGTATTAATGTCGTTTAGACTTTACGGTGATAGCACAAGCTATCAAGCAAGGAAAATTCGGTTGTGGCGAAAACAACCGAATAAAGGGAATATTCGTTAGTTCTTGGTGACCGAAACTGACCGAACTTAACGCGAAAGCCTTGCGAGGCATGTCGGGGCCGATTGGCAAAGGTGTTATTGCCAACCGGACTTTGGGGCACTTCCCACCCGCATGGACCGACAGCAGAATGCCGGCCCCCGTTGACGATAACCGCCCCTTCAATTGGTTATCGTCCCTTAATATGTTCATGCTCTTTGCATCGTATCACCTAAACCATCTCTCCCTCTCTTTTCGCGCTATGATTATCTACCGTTCGTCATTCCCTTTTTTTTCTGTAATTGGGTGTTAGGTAAAAGAAAAAATAATTGAAGTAATAAATTCTTTCTAGTCACCTGGACATACATTTTTTTTATTTTCAATTATGAACCCAACAAACAAAAAAACACGGCTAATAAAGGCTTAATAGTTTAGTTATACATTTTTCCTTTCTTTCTTTACATAAAAAAAATCAATAGAAAACATGACCTACGCAATTTCTCGCACTTTCTCCAACAATCAAATTAATGTACACATAAAAAAAATGCTCCTTTTTTTTTCTTTTTTTGTTAAAAGGAATTCATATAAAAAAATTTTGACTTACTGTGAGCTTCCAAAAAGGCCTTTCTGCAGCACACCCTGTCTCTGAAATGAAGTTCATGTACATATATTTATTGCGGGAGAAGCGAAAATTACGTTTTTCTTGAAATTACGGTTATTAATCTAAAAGGAAAATTTTTCTTTTTATTTTCAAAATTGTACTTATTAATTTTAATTAAATTATTTTAATTATTCTTCAAAAACTACAGATACCCAGAATAAAATGTCCATCCTCCATCTACATTCTTTGTTTCCATAATAATTTTACAAATAAAATCCAGTGTTCCAATAATGTCCGATTTTCATGAGGAAAACGTTTTCTATACGGCCACAGTTTACCGGAATCTTCTTTATGACGCAACCAATGTTGAAGATGAAAATCGAATTGCAAATACCAATGGAGTCCTAATACGGATATCGTGTTTGACTGCAGTTTTCTACCGAAAAAAGAATAAGCTGAAACCAAATCGTCACCAGAGTTGAAAAACGCATTCACAGGCGGCCATTTTCTTTAGTATTTATTTTTTTTCTTTTTCTTTTGACTAATTCTTATTGAAATCGGCACCAAGTATTGGCCTAATTGATCATGCAACGCCTTTTTGGGTTCACAATTTCACACGCTCCGTTATAAAATGAATATGCCAAGGAATTATGATAAGTCTTATGATAAGTCTTGATGCTCATGTTATAATTTTCATGAGACGTTTTAGTTCATCACCGGTGGCTTGAAGTATTTTGGGGAGAAGTGCACCACATACTAAGCCTTGTCCAACAATTGCATCTGCATCATCCTTATACAGAACGTGATCAATGATATGAAGCACCTTTTGTAACATCGATCAATTGTTTTGTTTTTTTCCACATTTATTTTATCGTTTAGGACCTAAATCCCCTCCCCCTTTTTTTTTTTTTTGTTTAAATTTTTATGGCTCAAAAAAATGGCTACTTTTTCTGATGTTTTTTTCTTTTTTTTTTTTTTGTTCACACACTTTTTATAGTTCTTTTTTTTCTTGATCCGCACTTAAATTTTTAATTTTTCTAATCTCGTTTTTTCTTCTTTCTATCTTATACCGCCGACTTCATAATAAATGTTTTTTTTTTTCTGTTCATGACCCTTTGGCTTTCAAACAAGACTGTCGTTCATCTACAAAATTTTTCTTGATTCTTTCATCTCCCTTTCGCAAAAAAATTGTTCTCCAGTCTAAAATCAAAACCGGCATTTCTTGTTTTATCTTTTATCCTGCCAATCGGAATAGTACACGATCGACTTTTTCCCATTCTTCTTTGCATCTCTTCTTTCGTTTCTCAGCGGGGACTCTCTTTTCAACTTATTTCCACCACGGATATGTGGTGAATCGAATGTTATAGAAGGAATTTATTAAAACCATGCGGTTTTTCGCAAAAAGTTGACCACGCAGATGATTTCAATCATGTTACCGTGTAGGTTTGAAAATATAAGTAAGCGTGTAGTTTAGAATACACGTTACAGTTCTAATAAGAGATGAACAAACTCCACCCTCGATGTGGGCGTTAGGAAAAATAATAGAATGCAATCCCGGGAAAGATGCGTTAATCAGAGTAGGCAATAAAACATCAAAACGACCCATCAGCAAGATATGTCCATTACCAGTTAATAATCCAACAAATATACCAACGTCTAGTGTGGAAGTCAAGCAAAATTCGCCATCAGAAATAATTCAACAGAAAGCTAATCAAGATTATAATATGCGAAAAAGAAAGATTCCACCAATCAATCCAGAATGGACACGAAACAAAAAGGAGAAAATAAATTGTAAATCTACACCGAAACCAATATCAGCAAACTGTGTAGCAATATTATTATTGATAATATTCTTGCTCCCTCTTGCTATGTGCCAAGAATTGATTAAGATCATACCATTTAAGGATCATCCAGGACTATATTTTGAAGAACTTAAACCAGTCAAAATGACGAATAGTGAATGGAATATCATATCATACTACTCATTAGAAAATTATTGGAATGAATATGAAAATATCAAGAATTTAGTTTTAGACATGAATAAAGTCTGTGAAGATGCAGTTAAAAAGAATATTGTTCGACGTACTTGTGTTACGATCGGAATGCAATTTCACAGTAGATTAATGAAAATTACTCAAAACAATCATTTACTGTTACACGGGAATGGAGTACGATTAAAAAGATGACCATTGGATTTTGTTGGAACCTTAAGCCATTCGCTATTTGGAATATTAGATGAACGATTTGCACGTAAATACGAGAAAGACATTAAATTCATAAAAACCAATGAAAAGTATATGTTAGTACTCATGAAAAATCAAACTTCGATCACAGATTCTACAGTAAATGTTTTAAGGAGGTCACAAAAAGAAATAAATGATCAATTTAATACAATTAAATATCATCTTGATCTCTTAACTCACGCAAGTCAAAACTTAAGCGCCACAGAATCGTTCTCTCGTTTACATCAATGGGCTTACAAGCAATGCTCATAGTTTTAGACTTTCAAAGAACGCAAGATTCTGTGATAGAATCAATTTTAGATGTTCATCACGCCAGATCAAATCCATTAATAATAACTCCAGAGCAACTTAAAGCGCAATTAAGGAAAATCAGAGAACGGCTTCCTCCCCATCTAGGACTTCCAGAAGAAAATAATCCAGAGGCCCTACTAAATTTGTACAAAATCATGAAGATACGCGCAAGAACCGTAGATTCAGCAGTAGTAGTTAATATTAAAATTCCATTAGTGATGACGGAATTATTTCAACTATTCAAGCTGCATCCACTACCAACTAAACATGAGAATATATTTATCTATATTCAACCATCATCAGAGTTTATAATCATCAACCTACACAGAGATCGATATTATCCAATACAAAGAATCGAATTAAATTCGTGTGGCAACCAAAACGGCGAATACTGCTTATGTAAACAATATCATCCTTTATCTTCTTTAGATATAAAACAAAGTCGTGTTAGTTACACCATTTATAACTCAAGAACGGCTGGACCGATTTTTATGATCTTTGGTTTGTTGGATTTGTCTCCGCCCCGAATAGCAGAATAACTATTAAAACATCGGAAAAATTCACGAGAAAAAGTTGATGAAGAAAATTCATTTTCTCATACATTTTGTACGGAACGGCTTTTTTGATGATATCTCGAGAACGGATTGACTGATTTCGATGAATTTGTTTTACTGTTCGTCTCGGCCTCGAGAAATTTCCTCGGGCATTGGAAAAGTAAGAAAATCAAAAAAAAGAAAGGGAAGAAAATTAAAAATTTTCATTAGAAAGAATGAAGTAATCTATAAACCACAAACCCTTTATTTTGCAACGCACATCCTATAAGATAATTGTAGCAAGGGACAGCATAAATAGTCTTATGGATTTTGGACTAAAGAAAGAATGAAACAAAGAAAGCAATCCGAGTTTTTTTTAAAGTCAGTTTATGTAAAGAAAAACCACGTATTTCCTTATACTTTTAGGAGCCAATATGATTTTCCCAGACCTTTTCAAGCATTGGTGCATGTATAACAAGCGTTTTTTATAAGCACGTGTGTTTGCGTAAGCGGAAGAAATTTTTTATTACGTGTATTTCAAATATTTTAAGTGTTAGTTAGTTATGGGTGGCAAAAGCGGGCGCATAATTCTCGACGTCACTCATCAGTTTTCACATTTTGTTCCACTGACTTTTTACTGTACCGTACTGTACCGAACGTTGATTCCATTTTGGACGCTGCTGAAGTCGAAACAGATAATCTTGACTCCATTTTCGCCAAAATCTTGAGGAAGTATTTGAATATATTGCCATCTGTTCATGTGACTTATATTTTCATCTAGTACTGATGGACCGGGAGGTGTTAGAATTATTTCTCCAATCAGAAAATGACCAGGTGTTAATACGCCCATGCTGTCTGCTTTCTCTTTTAGTGTATACCATGGACGTGAATTTAAACATGCTTCAATTTGTGTGAGTAACGTCGTAAATTCTTCAAATGTAAGGAGAGCATTACTGGTGACTCGTTTTAAGTGATATTTTACTGATTTTACTCCTGCTTCCCATAAACTTCCGAAATGTGGAGAGGCTGGGGAATAAAATGCCATTGAGTACCTTGTATTACCAGTTCTTCAGCTACTTTTTCCTTCCATTGGGTGTGAATTATTCTTAGCTCTTGATTAATAATTTTGCTGGCAGCTGCAAAGTTTGTTCCGCAGTCGCTACACATATGTTCGCAAATTCCTCTCCGTGACGTAAATCTTTTGTATGCAGCCAAAAATGCATTTGCTGTGAGTTCCGTTACAAGTTCGAAATGTATTGCCTTTGTTGCCATGCACACAAAAACGGCAATATACCCTTTAATGTTTTGGTGCATCTCCCTTTCCAAGCCTTAATGTCAATTGGCCCGGCATAATCGAGGCCACTGTTAGTAAATGGTCTACTTATTTGGACCCGTTGCGCAGGTAAATTTCCCATTAGTTGCTCTCTTTTTCTTGTGGTGTATCTAAAACATTTTATACAATTACTAGCTGACCCGGCGAACTTCGTACCTCCTCAGAATCAATAAATGTTGTGTTAACTTATTAGCTGAATTAAATTCAGTGTTTTGCTAAGATAAAAAGTGAATACTCAAAATGAATTAAGTTCAATAAATGTACAAAAATCGAAATGAAATATATTTTAATTACATTGAAATGAATGTAATTCACGTGGCATCAAGACATTTGCTTTATTGAAGCGAACCGAAATGACTCGCGTAGCATTGTTGCACTACTTTCTGTTAACTATTTGCTGGATGGGTTGCACCCTTTCATTGAAGCACCTTGTGATATACGACATTTCTCGTTTTGTTATCAGGTGCGAGAACGACCAAAGTGGATAGAGTTTGCCGACACGTGAACGTGCTACGTAAAATCAAAGCGTAACTAATAATAAAGTCGGGAAACTTCCTATCCTTACCGTACCGCCGTTTCTCAAAATTTGCCTGTCCATTTTCCAACAATTTGCTATCCACTGCTGATATAGGTAGAACTAAAAATTTTGAGTATGGGTGAAAGGGAAACATTATTTTAAAAAACATCCCACTTCTCACTTTTGGGTAATTTGAAAATGTACACAAAAAGCCACAGGCAGAAATTTATATACAATGCCACAAAAAAATTTGGCGATAATTTTTTATTTTGATATGTGTGGGAAATTTATAAGATTTGGTCCCATATTTAAGATTCCAAGGGTAATTTATAAGATTCCATGCGTTTTTTTAAGAACGTTTCATTCTCCCTCTTCCTGATGAATTTTGCCTATGAAAACAATATGTACTCTTGCCTATTCTTTCCCACTTATTGCCACGTGTTTTTCTTGCTACTTCGATAGCTTTCCACACTTTATCATAGTTATACTTTGATAAAATTGACCGTGAGAGAAACATTCATTTTCTACATTCAGGCCACAAACACTCTAGGATTGGCCTTGTAATTTGTTGATCGGAAATTGAATTCGCTTAATCTCAAATGGCATATCGGTTGGGATGATCGGATTTCTCGCAATGAGAACTTCCTCACCTTTCCTTTGAGTCGAAGATTATCACGTTGTTGATCTGTGCGATAAGCTCGATGATTTCTCATTGCCAACTGAGCCGCTTTACGTATTGCCTCTCTTTGTTCTTGTATTTGTGTAGCACGAAGTCGGCCATACTAACGCGGCGCTCTTTTCATGCGATTTCTTGTTCATCTGCAGTGGATTGATTCGTAATATTCCGAAGTCTAATTGGATTACGGCTTCCTTGAAAAAGATTAGGTTTCCTGACTCGCAGCATTGTAAATAACACTGGAAAAATAATCCCACAATTCAAAATTACATAATGAAACATTTATCGATGCGCAAATTTGATAACCTCACAAAGTGAATATCTTTGAAGGTTTAAAAATCACGGCGAAAATAGAATTCCACATACTTACGAACAAATCCGCTTGGCAAATCAAACGCACAGTCCAAATTACCGATTGGATTGATTCTCGATGCGCGCCCAATGACAAACGACATAACCTTTCACAATGTGCACTCCATAAAACTGAACCTACCTCTTTGAAATCAATTTTCGCTGATGAATTTGAGAAAAAATCGTTTGAATAAAATTAATCGAATCGAACTCAAATGTAATAACCGTCAAAAACTGAATGAAAATTGGTGAAAACTCGAAAAATTTTTGATAAATCGCGGCCCGTCTTTACAGCTAGCTCAATGGCAATGGAAACTATTGGGTGACCTCCCTTTTTTGCTTTTTTTGTATAAATATGCCAATTCTGCTTCCGTCCCTATTTTCAAATACAATGGATGTGTGGTTTTTCTCAGTAAAGATATGTAAATTCAAGCCGTCATCTTTTTAGCTATCCATCATTTTGTTAGATTTCATTGCGTTAGTGCAACAGAGATAACTATGAATTTAGCTTTAATAAGTAATACCAAAACTTATGTAATAAGAATGGCTATTCATACCGGCACTAACACTTAAAATATTTGAAATACACGTAATAAAAGGATTTCTTCTACTTAGATAAACACACGTGATTATGAAAAATGCTTGTTATACATGCACCAATACTTGAAAAGTGTTGAGAAAACCATATTGGTGCCTAAAAGTATAAGGAAATGCGTGGTTTTTGTTTACACAAATTGACTTTTAAAAAATTCCGATTGCTTTCTTTGTTTCATTCTTTCTTTAGTCTCAAATCCATAAGACTATTTACGCCGTCGCTTGCTACAATTATCTTATAGGAAGTGCGTTGTAAAATAAAAGATTTCTGGTTTATACGTTACTTCGTTCGTTCTAATGAAAAATTTTAATTTTCTTCCCTTTCTTTTTTGTGATTTTCTTACTTTGACAATGCGCGAGGAAACTTCTCGAGGCCGAGACGAATGGTAAAAAAAATTCATCGCAATCAGTCAATCCGTTCTCGAGATATCAAAAAAGCCGTTCCATACAAAATGTATGAGAACATGAATTTCCTTCATCAACTTTTTTTTCGTGAATTTTTCCGATGTTTTAATAGTTATTCTGTTATTCGGGGCGGAGACAAATCCAAAAAACCAAAGATCATAAAAATCGGTCCAGCCGTTCTTGAGTTATAAATGGTGTAACTAACACGACTTTGTTTTATATATAAAGATGTATATAGTTGGAGACTGCATTTTGAGCCATTATTATCCAGTATTGTTTCCGAATTTGTGCAAGCGTTAGAGATACACCTCCATGGAGTGTCTTTTTATGGGCATTATCGATGATTAATGTTGTAAATGGGTTTCTATATAACACAGTGATTGGATGTTTTTCGTCATATTGAAGATTTGAATTTTCTAGTCTTCCTCCTACTCTTAATATGCCCATTTTATCTATAAATGGATTTAATGACAAAATTTTACTATCTCTTGCCAAGGGTTTCTCTTGTTGTATGGCTTGAATTTCTTTGATGAAGTCCAAATGTTGAACTATTCTGATAACAGCAATTCTTGCATTTTCAATCTCTACGACTTGTAAATTACCCCTTTTAGTTACATTTGGAGACATTTGTAAACAGTAAGCAACTACTCGCAAGAGGGTTTGTAATGTTGAGAAACGTAACAATAAATCTTGTTGAAATACTTGATCGTATAATAACGCTGGGGCGGCTATTATCTTTTTCGATTCGATATCTGTAGAAGCAATGAAATTCTCATTTTTTCGTGTATGTTTTGTATGTAACCACTCAGGTCCGGTCCACCAAAGGCGATGATTTAATAACTGAATTGCGTTAATACCTCTGGAAGCACAATCTGCTGGATTATCTTCTGTTTTCATATGATACCAATTCTCCTTCTTTATGATATTTTGAATTTCAATTACACGATTTGGAACAAACGTTTTCCATTTTAATGCATTGCCTTGAATCCATGCTAGTGTGATCATTGAATCAGTGTATGCATAAATATTTAATCGTGGTCTATTTATTGCTTTTATTATCTTTTTCATTAATTTTGACAAAAGAAATGCTGCACATAGCTCTAACCGGGGAAGTGTGGTCTCTTGTTTAAGTGGAGCAACTCTGGTTTTTTGCTGCAATTAATGTAGTAATGAATGTACCATCGTCTTTTTGGCTTTCGCTGTAAATTACTGCTGAATATGCTTTCGTCGAAGCATCGCAAAATCCGTGTAATTCAAATGATTTGTCGCTAAATTTATGGAGCCATCTTGGCAGACTGATTTTTTCGAGTTCTTTTATTTCGTTCCTTAAGTTGTACCATTGAATTTTCATCTCTGCTGGGAGCTAGTCATCCCAGTTTAAATTCTTAGCCCATATTTCTTGATGCATGAATTTGATTCCTATTATGACTGGAGCAATCCAACCTAAGGGGTCAAATAATTTAGATGTTTCCTACAGGAATACTCGTTTTGTCATTCTCTGTTCTTGTTGTGGTAATTTGATTTGTAAACCAAATTCGTCCGAATATGGGTTCCAATATATTCCAAGTGTTTTTACATAATTTCCGGCATCAATGTTTATTGGTTCCATTCGTCTTGAATTTGACGGGATTTCATTCAGTATGCGTGGATCATTTGCTCCCCACTTTCTTAAATTGAATCCGGCACCTTGAAATATGTCAACTAACAGTTTTTGAGCTTTAATAGCGTCTTCAATCTTATCATTTCCTGGTAAAAGATCATCTACATCAAAGTCCTGTTTAATAATAGATGAGATTGAAGGAAATGTTTCTTGTACATCGTTTGCTAATTGATAAAGTGTTCTAATGGCGAGGTACGGAGCTGCTTTTGTTCCATATGTTACGGTTGTCAGTTTATACTCTTGTATAGGTTCACTTGTATTATTTCTCCAGACGATTCTTTGATAATTTTGATCATTTGAATGTATTTTTATTTGCCGATATATTTTTCCAATATCAGCTGTAAAGGCATACTTATGTGTACGCCATCTTACCAAAATTGATATAAGCTCTTCTTGTAGCTTAGGTCCTGCATACATTTGTTCATTTAAGCTAGTTCCATTCGAGGTTTTAGCTGAAGCATCAAACACAACTCTAACCTCTGTAGTTGTAGTATCTTCTTTCCGTACAGCATGATGTGGCAGATAGTAACTGTTTTCGTCAGTTTCCGTTGATCCATGGACCGGTATCATGTGACCGATTTCTAGATATTCTCTCATGAATTTTTTATATTCATCTTCTAGAGCAGTGTCGGTTTTGAACTTCCTTTCTAATTTCATAAGCCTTGCTATAGCATACTTTTTTGAAGAACCGAGTTGCAAGCTTTTTGATTTAAATGGAAGACGTACTACATATCTTCCAAATTAGTCTCGTTTATGAGTTGCGTTGAACAATTTTTCGCATTCTGGATCGTCACTCTCCTGCTTTGGTTCACTTTGAATATCTTCATATTCCCAAAATTTTTTTAGTTGGTCATTAACATCCACTCTGGATATAACACACTTTTGGGACGACTCGTTTCGATTTTACTTGCCCGGAAATTATCCAACCCAATTGCGTTTGCTGTGCAATTGGTAATTTAGATGATACTTTTATCATGCCTTTCTGAATGATTCCAGAATAAATATCTCCGCCTTATATTAAGTCAATCTGACCTGGTGTGTAGAATTTGGGATCAGCTAACGTTATATTCTTTAGGTGTTGCCAATTTTGAATGTTCCAGTATTGACCTGGTAATTGCATTGTTAACTTAGGTAAAACCAGAGGATTTGCCCTAATGATCATGTCTGATGTAAATCTTGGTTTTATCGTTACTTGTGTTATGCTGTTACATGCTTCACTGGATTCACCTATTCCAGATATCTTGCTTTTTCTTAACCTTAAAATTTGAACAGCTTTTTCAGTTATAAATGTACACTATGATCCTTGATCTAATAATGCTCGTAAGGTTATATATGAACCATCTGCAGCTAAAACATGAATCAAAGCTGTGGCCAATAAAACATTATTTAATTTATTTTCAAATTGGGTGTGTACTGTGACTTCTTCCGTTGAAGTTCCCTCATTTATTTGTTCTTTATTAGATTTTTCGGTGTTAACGTTGTATAACAGAGAATGATGTCTTTTATGACATATTTTGCATGTTCTTTTACTTAAATATTTTGACATTGAATGTCCGCTTCGCAGGCAATTGTAGCATAATTGTTGTTTTCTTGTTATTTCTTTCCGTTGACCAACTTTCATGCTGATGAATTTTGGGCACTCGTATATATAATGAGTGGAGTCACACAAGTTACATTTTGTGTTAATTGATGTTGAAAATGATTTGACTGTGTTCTTTGATTTTTTTCCTTTTGGGTCTTCTAAGACTTCCAAGGCATTGAATCTTGCAGTTAAAAATTCAAGAAAATCAGACAGTTTCTGAACCTTCCTAGAATCTTTTAATGATTGCTCGTACAATTTATGCGTTTCTTTGTCAATTTTCTGCGTTAAAATAATAATGATGATGGGGTCCCATTGAATGGTTTCAATTCCCATTTCTGCAATAGCAATGAAACATTCTACAGTTGTATCATGCATTCGTCTTATTGTGGTAGCCGATTCGTCATTCGCAGGTTGAATGGCAAAAAATGAATTTAGTTGCGCGGATATGATTGCTCGTTCGTTATCATACCTGTGAAGTAATAATTCCCACGCTGTCAAATAATTTCTTTCACATATTTGAAGGTGGCGAATTACGTTGCTTGCTTCTCCAACGACATATGTTTTAACATATTGCATTTTCCTGGTTGTGCCTAAACTTGCGTTGTCGTGAATCGCACTTACAAATATGTCGTGAAAACTTTTCCATGTATTATAATTCCCCTTAAAATGTGGTATATTGTGGGTATTGTGGGTATAATGTGGTATATTAAGGGATTTTTTGAATCGATTGTATCGATTGTATTTTTTCTTTAATGACAACTGCAATGTCTTCATACTTTTGCTCCAATTGATTGAAATCGTTAGTCTTGAGGTAAGGGTGATCCTCGTCTGAATTGGAGTATGTCAAAATGTCTTCGTGGTTTTTCATAATTTCATCCCAGCATTTTGACATCGATTCTAGTGTCTGTCTAAAATATATATCTCAATGTACGCTTTTGATTTCCTCTTGCGCTTTTTCAATCCTACCTGGAAGAGTTTTCATTTTGATGGATTGCCTTTTATAACGTGTTTGTTGAATGGACACTGTAGTACTAATGTTCGATAGATGCTCATCTACTGTTCGATTTTCACCATGATCATTGCGATTTATATTGCTATTATTTGTTGTTGAAAACTTATCATCAGACTGGCTCTTTGCTGTAGTCTTTTGCGATGCTGTCTAATTTCTCTTCAAGCGTTGATATGAATTGCTCGTATAACTGTTTGACGTGGTCAAAAAAGTTATTTTTAAAGTAAGGATGATCCCCAAATGTCTCTTGGAGCCCTCTTATACTCGCATCACGTGCAGTAAACGTGCTGTATGCTGCCCTTACCTTTTGTAATCTGTCTTCTATATACCTCTTTGTTTTGCGTTGTTCCGAATCTTTCTTGTAATTCATGATTATTTGTTTTATTTCTTCGTATATAGAATGTTGAAAATTGGTCAAATCTTCCAGTTGTTGGAAGATTTCCAATTGCTTTTGTTCAGTCATTTTTATTAAAAAAAATGTCTCTTATTTTTTATATTTATTTGGAGTTATTGAGAAAAAGCATACATGCACGGAAAATGAAAATTATGGGTGGCAAAAGCGGGCGCATAATTCTCGACGTCACTCATCAGTTTTCACATTTTGTTCCACTGACTTTTTACTGTATATTAATACTGTGGGAGTACGTCAACCGGCTCAATTGGCAATGAGAAATCGTCGAACTTATCGCACAGATCAACAACGTGATAATCTTCGACTCAAAGGAAATGTGAGAAAGTTCTCATTCCGAGAATTCCGATGATCCCAACCGATATCCCATTCGAGATTCAACGAATTCAGTTTCCGATCATCAAATTGCAAGGCCAATCCTTGATTGTTTGTGGCCTGAATCTAGAAAATAAATGTTTCTCTCACGGTCAATTTTACGTAGCATGTTTACGTGTCGGTAAACCATCCGTTTTGGTCGTTCTTGCACCTGATAATAAAACGAAAAATATCGTATATCACAAGGTGCTTCAATGAAGGGAGTCGATCAGGGTGCAACCTATCCAGCAAATAGTTACCAGAAAGTAGTGCATCAATGCCACGCGAATTATTTCGATTCGCTTCAATAAAGCAGATGCCTTGCTGTCACGTGAATTACATTCATTTCAATGTAATTAAAATACATTTCATTTTGATTTTTGGACATTTATTGAACTTAATACATTTTAAGTACTCATTTTTGTCTTAATAAAAAACTGAATTTAATTCAGCTAATAAGTTAATACAACATTTATTGATTCTCAGGCGGTACGAAGTTTTTCCCAGCATTCAATATTTAACAATGGAGGTGCCGCAATTGCGTAGGATGCCGGACATACTCCTTAAGAACTTAACAACTAAGAAAGAATTATAAGATCTACAAGAACTCATCAAATCTCACGAAAAATCACTAAAACTTTCAGAGAATATTTCAGGTCATGATGTTCATCAATATATATTGGGATATGTTAGCATTTGTATAATAATAATTGTACTAAGCTATCTCATCATAAGAAAATTACACTTGCATAAGAAACAAACGGTAGCAGCTAAAAGAAATAAATTCGAAGTAATTAGCGATGTCAATTAGCCCGCCGGATAATGTTCCACGCAGGTGTAACATAATTTAAAAAGATTCAACAATCGAATTCGTTCAGTGTTCTAGTTTTAATTAAGCATAATTAACAAATATTTTATGATATATTTCAGAATCAATGATTTATATTAACTTGTAATTTCATAACAATATTTTAGTAAATACTGTCAAATATGCAATTTTATAGAATTGTGAACTAGTTATTGTTTTATAACTCTTATAGGTCATTCAATTACCTACTTTTTATATTTATATTTTTTCTTAGTCAACATTTTACCTTTAGCTTTAAGTGTTAAAATTTGTATAAATAGTGTAACTATTTTGAATAAACTTCAGTGCAAACTCATCAGTTAACTTGGGAATATTTGATTGCACATACGGCAAAAGATCGCCGTGTTGTAATTTTTTTTCCCACGATAATAATATAATATAATCTCGGGTACGCCGAATAAATTGAAGACGTTTTCCTCCAAGAAATCGGTGATCTGCACGACAGACGCCTTACGTAATGTCTTGAACAAATCAAATTTCGAAAATTTGTCCAAAACAACTAGGAGAGTGGTGTTACCATGCTTAGACCGAGGGTAGGGTCCTAACAGATCGACATATAGGTATTGGAATGGTCTGTCAACTTCGATTTGTTTGCCCATTGGCGGCCTCAACACACTATTTGGAGCCTTAGACTCTTTACATACGATGCAACTCGCGATATATTTACGAACTTCGCTAGCCATACCAGGCCAGAAGTATCTTTGCCGCAAACGATATAAGGTTTTGGTAATACCGCCGTGCGCAGGTTGTGGAGGATCATGCGCTAGGCGAACTAGCTCGTCCGTAAGGCTAGACGGAACCCATAGCTTCCACGATCGATCATCCTGAAAGATATTGCCAGTGCTAAAGCTTGTCCTGAAATACACGTAGCCATCTGACACTTGCGTGTCAGGCAGCCTTTCTGCGTTGCTTTGCACTGTATCTATCAGGTCGAGATATTCCTTTGATTTGAAGGCTTCAGAATTCAAGTTTATGCTAGGTGCCGAAACTATTTCCGAAATCGCGTCCACATAAACACGTGAAAGCGCATCTGGCACCACATTTTCTGAACCTTTTCTGTGTTCAATCGCGAAATCGCAAACCTTCGACGTAGGCTCTGAACTTTTTAACGCTCAACACCGCGGCGAAACATTCCAGTTCCGTCACGCTGTAGTTGCGTTGTGCTGAGTTCAGCTTTTGAGAAATATAGGCGATGGGTTTCTCATTGCCCTCGTCGTTACTTTGCAGCAAAACACCGCCGACACCGGTTTTACTCGCGTCGCACTGTATAATAAAGGGTTTAGTGTAATCAGGGTTGGCCAATACCGGGGCCGTAGTTAATGAAGACTTTAAGGCTTCAAACGCTACCTGAGCTTCCGCTGTCCAAACAAACTTGGCACTCTTCTTTAGGCAGTCAGTAATTGGCGACGACAAGGAGGCATAATTGGCAATAAACCGCCTATACCATCATGTCATACCCAAAAATCGACGAACCTGTTTTGGAGTGGTAGGTGCAGGAAAGTCAAAGATTGCAGATACCTTATTTGAGTCGGTCTTTAAACATCCGTTACCAACGATGTAACCCAAATATCTAACTTCCCTCATGCAAAATTTGCTTTTCTCCAAATTTATCGTAAGTCCAGCAGTGGACAAGCAACGTGCAATGGTTGCCAAAAGTTTAACGTGAGAATCAAAATCCTCAGAAACTACTAACAGATCGTCCAAATAGACGAAACAGTTTGCTCTTAACTCGACTGGAATTGCTTTGTCCATCAGTCTACACATTCTTTGAGGAGCATTACAGAGCCCGAATGGCATCACTGTAAACTGGTATAACGGTCTACCAGGCACTGTGAAAGCAGTTTTTTCCCTACTCTGCTTTTCCAACGGTATCTGCCAAAAGGCGTCTTTCAAATCAATACTTGAAATGAAACACGTCTTCTCAAGTCTACTGAGAAGGCCTTCTATATGTGGAAGTGGGTAAGCGTCTTTTTTTGTAAGGGTGTTCACCTTCCTGGAGTCGAGGCAGAGGCGAACCTTTCCAGGTTTGCGCACCAAGACTACAGGAGAGTTCCACGCGCTGACACTTTCTTCGATGACACCCAATTCCAACATAATGTCCAACTCAGCATACATGAGGGCTTGCACCGCAGGGGAAACAGGGTAGTGGCGTTGCTTTACAGGCTCCGCGTTTTCTACCTCAATAACATATTCTTCTAAATGTGTTTTTCCTAAACCGACTTGGTTGAATGAAGGAAATAAAGTTAAGATGCTTTCGAGACGCGCGCGTTGTTCCGAATTTAGCGCGTGTGTTGGGATCGTCAATTGACAAACAATCTAAAGTTTCGTTTTTAGAAAATATAGTCGGAGCTATATCGAATTCTTTCCAAAAATCTACACCTAGACATATATTTTGGGTAAGTCCTGGTACGACGTATAGAGAAAGTGTTTTTATAATATTATTGTATGTAATTGGAATCGCTATCTGCCCGTGTACAGGTTGAGCTTTACCATCAGCCGTTTTGACTGTGGTGGGACGACCAGTAATTAAAATTTTATGACGTTCGAGGAAATCTAAAGCGCCAGCGCATAGACAGGACGCACTTGCACCACTGTCCAAAAGGCCAAAAAGGGATTCACCGTCGATTTCCACCTCAGCATATGGTCGATCGTCATGTTTAAGCTTCACAAAAGCAGATTCCACCGTTTTACCCAATAACTTCTTTTGTTTACACCTTTCTCTAAACCTACTAATTTTACTCGGTTTTAGTAAAGCACCGATTATTCTATTTCTAGCTTCGTCATATTCCATTTGACGTTGATGTAATGTTTTATTCGACCTTTCCAGTATAGTATTATTAGATGAGATTTTAGTTGACGTTTCGCGTTTCGAAATTTTAATGACAGACGGAGAATTTGGTTGTAATGATAGATTCGGACTCAAGGTTGGTTCTATTTTGATTGGCCCGGGGGCATTATTGGCAACCGGAGATTCCCGTGCGTCTCCCGGTGCCTTTGTGCGTTTCCCGGATTACATTTTGGGCACATCGGTAACGACACATCTTTTCTATCACAACGATAGCAGAGGAAGGACCTTTGTGGTATCGTACAATCGAAAAACCCATGACCAATATTGTCACAGTTCCAACACTTGAACCGTGATCTACCATTAGCATCCACAGCTTCTAAATGATCTTGTATTCCGTTTAACCACATATTTTCGCTCAAATACCCTCGAATACTACTAAAGATTTCGGCAGGTTGATTTTGTAAACTACTACCGAAATGGGATGAATTAATATTATATCGATTCGATACCGGTTCGCGAGGAAAAGATTGGCCACCTCTGGTGTATTGTTGGTGGTTATACGAATAACTTCTTGGGTCACAATAATTTTTAAAATCTTGCTATGGGAGATGAGAATCATTTTCTTGTCTGAAGCGAGAGTCCGGCATAAAGTTTGTTCTAGCAGGTGAATTATCTGCACGGAATTCCTGACTGTTTATATTTTGGCGAAAATCAGTGGTGCGTAACATTTCGTTTGCGGGTCTAAGTTTATCATTATCCAAATCAGTTCTATCATTTCCCGAATCTGGTTCATGTGAGAAATTACGTTCGTCAGGATCATCCAATTCATGGATGGACCGTGTTGGGTTTTGCCAAGTTGGTCTTGGTTCTCTCTCAGAAAGATGGCGTTCCGCTTTGCGGCATACTTCCTGAAAGCGACTCAGACTCATGGCAGGCATTCCGAAAATAAGATTTGCGATCTTATCTTTGACGTTCTCTCTCATAATGTCCGCCAATTCTATTTCCGTCATAGGAATTCTTAACCGATGGTATAAAGACATAACCGAATCGTAAAAATCATCAAAAGTTTCGCTGTTGGATTGCTTCCTTTGTAACATCCGACGCATGATTTCATGGTCAGTGTCCAGGCTCTTGAATTGATGTCGGAAGGCCGTCTTTAGGCCATGCCAATCGATGTGGGGTTCTCTTTTCAGCAGTCGCCAATACCACTGCTCAGCATTATCGGAGAGCAGGGTATGGAATTGGGTACAAATGGCGTACCACGAATTATCCCCACGCGATTGCATGGTTTCTATGCGGAATATGAACTCTTCCACAGACATATCTTGAGCTTTTCCACTGAACCTGAATCCCCATTTGTCGATTCGGGTATCATGTCGGAGAATAGCGTGACGAACTTCCTGAATATTACGATTCGTGCCTGAGTTAAGATTTGAATTCCTACTTGGGCTACGCCTTTGGGCGTTATTAGGATTAAAAGGCATTCGTGGATTCGGATCATGACTGGGGTCGACGTGGTGATTATCGTTTGAAGCTGAAATAGCGTTCACGTTATAATTTCGGTTTTGGTTACCAGCACCCTCTCTCCTTCGGATACAAGTGCTTCCACGGAAAACATAGGCACTATGATCGAGGCGGCTCTGAGCAGTCAGATGGCCAAAATCCAAAGTGAGTTACTCAATCAAATCAAGAGAATGCCTTTGAATGCACCATCGCAAGCACCAGGTTCAGTGGCTCCACCAAAATCCGTTGACCAGTCTGCTAACTTCGACTATTTGAACGAAAATTATAGTTTGAACGTTCCTCAGAGACTAAGTCAACCAATAACAAACCCTAACGTAAATAGACCACCACCACCTGAAAGAGGAAAGAGGCGCCATCACTAGAACCCCATCGCGTGATAATTGGGTTTGCCGCACCTCTTCCTCTACCACTACGACTGCGAGTTGTCATTGTAGCAGAAGCCACTAATTTTGAAGCTGGTGGAAAATCCAACGAAAGCTGTGATTGGCTTCTAGTAACTCGAGATTCTTCTTGAGCGGTCAATACACTCACCGCAGCACCTTGAGCATCTGTATTTGGCTCTGGTGACGCATTTGGTACAATTGTGGGGTTGATTTTAGGTGTTGCACCTGTACTTGTATCTGCCATTTCGTAAACACACCTTAAGTTTCCAAAAATATCGAAATTATAATCACAAATTTATTCAAAAGTAAAGCCAGAAATTCAGTACAATGTGAGGTCAAATCTGGTATTTTGAGGAATATTTCTTCTCAAATGATTGGTTCTTTCACGGAATCGAAGAAAAATCGGACAGAACAATAATAAGAAAAAATTGATCATAGTAAAAAAAATTTGTAATAAAAAAATATAGTAATAAAAAAATGATAATTGAAAAAAACGAATAATATAAAAAAAGACTCCCACACCAAAATATATTTTATAAAAAAAAATGAAAATAAAAAAAAATGTTTAAATTATAATTAAATTTAATAAACCTAAACCCAATAAACTAAACTAAAACTAAAAAAAAAACTAAAACTAAAATCAAAACTAAAACTAACCAAATCGAGAAAAGAACGAAAAAAAAATCAACTTAAATTTCCGCAAAACACAAAATCTCAAAAAAAATCAAACGTAATAACGTAAGAGCGAGAGAGAGAGACGAAACAAGTGGGCGACACGAAGAAAACACAAACCCGACACACACTCACGAAACGAAAATTGGATGTTGATGGGTGACCCCGGACACTTGCAATAGCAACAAAGCCCGTAGCATGTGATCCGATCCAACCGACTGGCACAATCCCGGACCACTATGTCTGATGTGGTTTCATGACTCTCGTGTCCTCACCGCATTATTCATGGGCTTAATTAAGCACGAGAATGTGCGAAAAGGCGCACTAAAGCTCATACATCCGCATCTGTAGCATTTCCCGGAGTCCAAACTGCATTGAAACGTGAAGCGTTGCAATGACTACAATATTCATGTAGCCCGTAATCCACATTTCAAACGCTTTTGCGGCAAGCGGAATATTCAATAAAAAAAAACCGAAGTAACTGCTACTACGCAACCGTAAATAAAACGTGACGACAGCAGGACTCAACATAAACGCGATCACGAAAAGCTAGCTCAATTCCGAAAACAAAAAAAAAGCGAACATCCGAAATTATGTTCACATCAAAACTTCGTTCAGAAATTTTGATGATGTGAACACACCTTCAGAAAAAAAAATTGACTAATAAAAAAAAACAGATGAAAATATTTAAAGAGTACAGGGTGTTTCGCAAGTTTCGAAAAAAAATTTAAGTCAAATTTTTCAAATTTTCTCAAAAAAATTTGTTTTTTTCTGAAATTATTGGTTTACCAAAAGGTAACAACCAAAACACCATTTTCAAGGCAATGCATTAAAATGGAAAACGTTTGTTTCAAATCGTGTAATTGAAATTCAAAATATCATAAAGAAGGAGAATTGGTATCATATGAAAACAGAAGATAATCCAGCAGATTGTGCTTCCAGAGGTATTAACGCAATTCAGTTATTAAATCATCGCCTTTGGTGGACCGGACCTGAGTGGTTACATAGAAAACATACACCAAAAAATGAAAATTTCATTGCTTCTACAGATATCGAAGCGTAAAAGATAATAGCCGCCCCAGCGTTATTATACGATCAAGTATTTCAACAAGATTTATTGTTACGTTTCTCAACATTACAAACCCTCTTGCGAGTAGTTGCTTACTGTTTACGAATGTCTCCAAATGTAACTAAAAGGGGTAATTTACAAGTCGTAGAGATTGAAAATGCAAGAATTGCTGTTATCAGAATAGTTCAACATTTGGACTTCATCAAAGAAATTCAAGCCATACAACAAGAGAAACCCTTGGCAAGAGATAGTAAAATTTTGTCATTAAATCCATTTATAGATAAAATGGGCATATTAAGAGTAGGAGGAAGACTAGAAAATTCAAATCTTCAATATGACGAAAAACATCCATTAATCATCGATAATGCCCATAAAAAGACACTCCATGGAGGTGTATCTCTAACGCTTGCACAAATTCGGAAACAATACTGTATAATAAAGGCTCAAAATACAGTCTCCAACTATATACATAATTTTAAAGGGAATTCATATAAAAAAATTTTGACTTACTGTGAGCTTCCAAAAAGGCCTTTCTGCAGCACACCCTGTCTCTGAAATGAAGTTCATATATATATATTTATTGCGGTAGAAGCGAAAATTACGTTTTTCTTGAAATTACGGTTATTAATCTAAAAGGAAAATTTTTCTTTTTATTTTCAAAATTGTACTTATTAATTTTAATTAAATTATTTTAATTATTCTTCAAAAACTACAGATACCCAGAATAAAATGTCCATCCTCCATCTACATTCTTTGTTTCCATAATAATTTTACAAATAAAATCCAGTGTTCCAATAATGTCCGATTTTCATGAGGAAAACGTTTTCTATACGGCCACAGTTTACCGGAATCTTCTTTATGACGCAACCAATGTTTAAGATGAAAATCGAATTGCAAATACCAATGGAGTCCTAATATCGATATCGTGTTTGACTGCAGTTTTCTACCGAAAACAGAATAAGCTGAAACCAAATCGTCACCAGAGTTGAAAAACGCATTCACACGCGGCCATTTTCTTTAGTATTTATTTTTTTCTTTTTGTTTTGACTAATTCTTATTGAAATCGGCACCAAGTATTGGCCAAATTGATCATGCAACGTCTTTTTGGGTTCACAATTTCACACGCTCCGTTATAAAATGAATATGCCAAGGAATTATGATAAGTCTTATGATTTGATGCTCATGTTAGAATTTTCATGAGACGTTTTAGTTCATCACCGGTGGCTTGAAATATTTTGGGGATAAGTGCACCACATACTAAGCCTTGTCCAACAATTGCATCTGCATCACCCTTATACAGAACGTGATCAATGATATGAAGCACCTTTTGTAACATCGATCAATTTTTTTGTTTTTTTCCACATTTATTTTACCGTTTAGGACCAAAATCCCCTCCCCCTTTTTTTTTTTGTTTAAATTTTTTTTTTTTCTGTCCATGACCCTTTGGCTTTCAAACAAGACTGTCGTTCATCTACAAAATTTTTCTTGATTCTTTCATCTCCCTTTCGCAAAAAAATTTTTCTCCAGTCTAAAATCAAAACCGGTATTTCTTGTTTTATCTTTTATCCTGCCAATCAGAATAGTACACGATCGACTTTTTCCCATTCTTCTTTGCATCTCTTCTTTCGTTTCTCAGCGGGGACTCTCTTTTCAACTTATTTCCACCACGGATATGTGGTGAATCGAATGTTATAGAAGGAATTTATTAAAACCATGCGGTTTTTCGCAGAAAGTTGACCACGCAGATGATTTCAATCATGTTACCGTGTAGGTTTGAAAATATAAGTAAGCGTGTAGTTTAGGACACACGTTACAACACAGATGCGTCAGGGATTGATCTATCAACCCGGACGTAACTGAAAAGCGTGTGGGTGGTTTGAGTGGTACGTGGAAGCTTGCACTGCCCAACGTGGGGCTCGACTACACCCGAAAAGAGTCTCCGTTGCTCTCGACTGAGCTAGCCGGGCACCAGAAAACGAAAGAAAAGAAAAGGAAATGATCCGTCCTAAACCGCGACAGTGGATGTCTGTTCTTACCTCACTATTGCCTCAAGTCTTTGGCATGGTAAACCCCTATGGTTCTACCCTGCAAATCCTCGACTTCATAGAGAGAACCGCCAATCGCACGAACAATCCGACACTTTAGAAATTTACGATTTAGCTTAGCATTGACGTTTTTTGCGAAGTCGCTAAGCGTGAAATTTCTTCGGTAGACTTCCTGTCGGGCAATAAATCTCTTTACCCGGGTTCGACTCTTACAAATCCGCTCATGCTGCTGGTGAGCTTTCGACAAATTATTTTTGACGCGTTCGCGAATTAGTTCAAGCTGGTCTTTTTTTTAGGACACAACCAATTCACCATCATTCAAACCATTTAACTTTCGCATCAGTTCGTAGGTCGAGCCATGTGTGATCATGTGGGAACCGAACACAAGAAAATATGGATCAATCCCCATAGAAGCATGGATTGTACTCCGAAGAGCACAGCCGATGCTTCCCAAGTTTTGATCCCAATCCCTATGATCGGTGCCAACATAAGAGCGGATGGCCGCCAGAAAAGAACAGTTTACACGTTCCGATGCGTTAGCTTGTGGCGAGTAGATAGCTGTACGATTGTGTTTCGCACCATACGCTTCAACCAATTTGCGAAATTCTTTCGATATAAATTGCGGTCCATTGTCAGAAAATATAATCTCGGGTACGCCGAATAAATTGAAGACGTTTTCCTCCAAGAAATCGGTGATCTGCACGACAGACGCCTTACGTAATGTCTTGAACAAAACAAATTTCGAAAATTTGTCCAAAACAACTAGGAGAGTGGTGTTACCGTGCTTAGACCGAGGGTAGGGTCCTAACAGATCGACATATAGATAATGGAATGGTCTGTCAACTTCGATTTGTTTGCCCATTGGCGGCCTCAACACACTATTTGGAGCCTTAGACTCTTTAGATACGATGCAACTCGCGATATATTTACGAACTTCGCTAGCCATACCAGGCCAGAAGTATCTTTGCCGCAAACGATATAAGGTTTTGGTAATACCGCCGTGGGCAACTTGTGGAGGATCATGCGCCAGACGAACTAGCTCGTTCGTAAGGCTGGACGGAACCCAAAGCTTCCACGATCGATCTTCCTGAACGGTATCGCCAGTGCTAAAGCTAGTCTTGAAGTACACGTAGCCATCTGACACTTGCGTGTCAGGCAGCCTTTCCGCGTTGCTTTGCACTGTATCTATCAGGTCGAGATATTCCTTTGATTTGAAGGCTTCAGAATTCAAGTTTATGCTAGGTGCCGAAACTATTTCCGAAATCGCGTCCACGTAAACCCGTGAAAGCGCACCTGGCACCACATTTTCTGTATCTTTTCTGTGTTCAATCGCGAAATCAAAGGCTTGAAGCTTTAAGCTCCATCGAGCCAAACGTCCGCTCAAGTCGCGCTGACTCATGAGCCATTTTAAACTCGCATGGTCAGTGATTATTTTGAACGGCAAACCTTCGACGTAGGCTCTGAACTTTTTAACGCTCAACACCGCGGCGAAACATTCCAATTCCGTCACGCTGTAGTTGCGTTGTGCTGACTTCAGATTTTGATCAATATAAGCGATGGGTTTCTCATTGCCTTCGTCGTCGCTTTGCAGCAAAACACCTCCGACACCGGTCTTACTCGCGTCGCACTGTATAATAAAGGGTTTAGTGTAATCAGGGTTGGCCAATACCGGGGCCGTAGTTAATGAAGACTTTAAGGCTTCAAACGCTACCTGAGCCTCCGCTGTCGAAACAAACTTGGCACTATTCTTTAGGCAGTCAGTAATTGGAGACGACAAGGAGGCATAATTGGCAATAAACCGCCTATACCATCCCGTCATACCCAAAAATCGACGAACCTGTTTTGGAGTGGTAGGTGCAGGAAAGTCAAAGATTGCAGATACTTTATTTGAGTCGGTCTTTAAACATCCGTTACCAACAATGTAACCCAAATATCTAACTTCTCTCATGCAAAATTTGCTTTTCTCCAAATTTATCGTAAGTCTAGCAGAAGACAAGCAACGTGCAATGGTTGCCAAAAGTTTAACGTGAGAATCAAAATCCTCAGAAACTACTAACAGATCATCCAAATAGACGAAACAGTTTTCTCTTAACTCGACTGGAATTGTTTTGTCCATCAGTCTACACATTCTTTGAGGAGCATTACAGAGCCCGAATGGCATCACTGTAAACTGGTATAACGGTCTACCAGGCACTGTGAAAGCATTTTTTTCCCTACTCTGCTTTTCCAACGGTATCTGCCAAAAGGCGTCTTTCAAATCAATACTTGAAATGAAACACGTCTTCTCAAGTCTACTAAGAAGGCCTTCTATATGTGGAAGTGGGTAAGCGACTTTTTTCGTAAGGGTGTTCACTTTCCTGGAGTCGAGGCAGAGGGGAACCTTTCCAGGTTTGCGCACCAAGACTACAGGAGAGTTCCACGCGCTGACACTTTCTTCGATGACACCCAATTCCAACATACGGTCTAACTCAGCATACATGAGGGCTTGCATCGCAGGGGAAACAGGGTAGTGACGTTGCTTTACAGGCTGCGCGTTTTCTACCTCAATAATATGTTGTTCTAAATGTGTTTTTCCTAAACCGAAGGAACGAAATAAAGTTAAGATGCTGTCAAGACGCGCGCGTTGTTCCGAATTTAGCGCGTGTGTGTTGGGATCGTCAATTGACAAACAATCCAAAGTTTCGTTCGTGTTGAACAAAGACGGAGCTATTTCGAAATCTTTCCAAAAATCTACACCAAGGTATAAAGTTTGAGTAAGTCCTGGTACAACGTATACAGAAATAATTTTCGTTACATTATTATAGGTAATTGGAATCGCAACTTGACCATGTACCGATTGTGATTTACCGTGAGCCGTTTTGACTGAGGTGGAACGACCAGTAATCAAAATTTTATGACGTTGTAGGAAGTCTAATGCGCCAGGGCCTAAGCAAGATATGCTTGCTCGACTATCTAAAAGGCCTAAAAGGGATTCGCCGTCGATTTCTACCGTCGCATATGGTCTTACGTCATGTTTTAATGTTACGAATGCAGATTCCACTGCTTTAAATAATTGTTTTCGTTTTCTAAACTTTTCCCTAAGATTTAATATATAACGTGAAGTTTTCTTAGTGTAGATTGTACCAATAGCTCTTTTCCTGACTATCTCTTGTTCAATTTGACGTTGATGTAAAGTTTCATCTGTCTGTTCTAGTTTGTTTATATAGGACATGATGTTATTTGACGTTTCCGGTTTTAAGATTTTGTCATCTGGCGAATGTGTTGGTGGAGATGACCATTCAAAGTTCAATGCTGGTTCCGTTATGGTTGGTTCAATAGTGTCATTGCCGATAGCTTGCTGTTGAATACTTTCCGGATGGCATTTAGGACACAATGGAAACGAAACATTCTTCTTACCACATTGATAGCAAAATAAGGACCTTTTTGGTATTACACATTCAAAGAATTCATGACCAACATTGTCACAGTTCCAACATACAACCATTGAACATCCATTTCCAACCACATTGACATTATATCCTTTACTTAACAAATCGCGTTGGTAAGCATGATTAACGTTTACTATTGGAAATTCTGTGCCAATTGACTGTCGATGCGGGATATTAATATTGAAAGACTTATCAGATTCGAAATTGTTACTAGGCAAACGAACAACAGCAGCATTAAATTCTTTAACCGGTGTTATAACTCTAGCCTTAGCAATTTCAGATGATGCATTCGTTATACTTGGTTGATTTTGACAGACAGGTTTCTGTGTTTCCCTAACAGAGAGATGACGTTCTGCTTTGCGGCAAACTTGTTGAAGACAACTTAAAGTGGGAGTCGTCATTGTGAAGATGAGATTTGCTACGCTTTCTTTAAGGTTGCTGCGCATGATTTGGGTCAATTCTGTTTCCGTCATTGGAACTGTTATGATGGTTCATGGACATGATGGAGTCGTAGAAATCAGTAAAACATTCGGTGGTAGTTTGTTTTCTTTGCAGCATGAGTAACAAAATCTCATTATCAGTGTCGAGACTGCCATAATGTTGTAGAAGAGCTGACTTTATTCCGGTCCAATCAATACTTGGTTCTCGTTTAAGAAGGTGCCAGTACCACTGCTCTGCTTTACCAGTGAACAGGGTAAATATTTGGGTGCAAATGGCATTCCAACTTATACTACATTTCGATTGTAATAACTCAATCCGAAATATAAAGTCTTCCACAGGCATACTAGCGATCTCACCACTGAACGAAAGATCCCATTTTTCGATGAGTGCATCATAACCATCATTTCGAGCAGAATTTGAATTCATAGTAGTCATGGTTTTTGTTTAAGGAAAGATTATTGGTCAGAATCAAAATTGAAAGCAAGTGTGAACAGGCCTTAAACTTTTCAGGGAATGTTCTCAAAAAGAAAAAATAATTTTAACGGAATAACGGAATCCAAACAATAAAAAAAATTGACAATAAAAACAATTTTAAAGAAAACAAATGTAAATAAATCTTGATAATAAAAAAATATAATAATAAAGAAAAAGCCCTCACCAAAATTAAATGTGAATAAAATAATAAAATTATTCGAAATATAATTTCAAAAAAAAATAATATAACCTAAAAATCAAAATTCTAAAGCTAAATCAACAAAAAACTAAACTAAAATCAAAACTAAAACTAAAATAAACTAAATCTAATCTAACTCCAACTAAATAAAATTAATCGGTATAAAAAAAAATCCTCAAGACTGGTTAAGAATTAGTCCGATCGTAAACACAAACGAATATGCAGATAGTTGACGCTTTCTCAAAACTATGATCTGACTAGCATTCTAACTTGCAACCGTAAACTACGAACGACATTGGACCTGCAATCGCGAAAAGCAAGTCCAATTCCGAAAACCAAAAAAAAACGAACATATTATGTTCACATTAAAACTTCGTTCAGAAATTTCGATGATGTGAACACACCTTCAGAAAAAAAAATTGACTAATAAAAAAAAGATGAAAATATTTAAAAAAGTACAGGGTGTTTCAGAAACTAAAAAAAAAGTTTGAGTCAAAATTTTCAAATTTTTATAAAAAAAACTTTGTTTTTCTGAAAACTTGGTTTACCATAAAGTAACAACCAAAACACCATTTTCAAACATCAATTCGTTCGAAAATGTGTCAAACAATTTTGTTTGAGCTCCATTTCTAATTTCAACCGAAGTCGAAAAGACAAATGGCAAACAAAATTAAAGATCCGCTGGCAGAACCAACGAACCGTTGGGCGCCACATATGTAACTGTGGGGTTTACATATGGGGTTGTTACGAAGAATGTAAGTCCCCTGATGATCCTTACGGCATATCTTCTTCCTTGCGAGGAGAAGATATGAGATGGTGCAGCTTATGTGAACAACTAAAGGCTGCACGCCAAGCTGAGTTGCGCTTGCCAGCTCGCCGGAGGGGTGGGTTGTTGTTCACCACCATCTACCATCAAATTACACATAATTATTTATGCGTGCATATGAGTATTAATGTCGTTTAGACTTTACGGTGATAGCACAAGCTATCAAGCAAGGAAAATTCGGTTGTGGCGAAAACAACCGAATAAAGGGAATATTCGTTAGTTCTTGGTCACCGAAACTGACCGAACTTAACGCGAAAGCCTTGCGAGGCATGTCGGGGCCGATTGGCAAAGGTGTTATTGCCAACCGGACTTTGGGGCACTTCCCACCCGCATGGACCGACAGCAGAATGCCGGCCCCCGTTGACGATAACCGCCCCTTCAATTGGTTATCGTCCCTTAATATGTTCATGCTCTTTGCATCGTATCACCTAAACCATCTCTCCCTCTCTTTTCGCGCTATGATTATCTACCGTTCGTCATTCCCTTTTTTTCTGTAATTGGGTGTTAGGTAAAAGAAAAAATAATTGAAGTAATAAATTCTTTCTAGTCACCTGGACATATATTTTTTTTATTTTCAATTATGAACCCAACAAACAAAAAAACACGGCTAATAAAGGCTTAATAGTTTAGTTATACATTTTTCCTTTCTTTCTTTACATAAAAAAAATCAATAGAAAACATGACCTACGCAATTTCTCGCACTTTCTCCAACAATCAAATTAATGTACACATAAAAAAATGCTCCTTTTTTTTTCTTTTTTTGTTAAAAGGAATTCATATAAAAAAATTTTGACTTACTGTGAGCTTCCAAAAAGGCCTTTCTGCAGCACACCCTGTCTCTGAAATGAAGTTCATGTACATATATTTATTGCGGGAGAAGCGAAAATTACGTTTTTCTTGAAATTACGGTTATTAATCTAAAAGGAAAATTTTTCTTTTTATTTTCAAAATTGTACTTATTAATTTTAATTAAATTATTTTAATTATTCTTCAAAAACTACAGATACCCAGAATAAAATGTCCATCCTCCATCTACATTCTTTGTTTCCATAATAATTTTACAAATAAAATCCAGTGTTCCAATAATGTCCGATTTTCATGAGGAAAACGTTTTCTATACGGCCACAGTTTACCGGAATCTTCTTTATGACGCAACCAATGTTGAAGATGAAAATCGAATTGCAAATACCAATGGAGTCCTAATACGGATATCGTGTTTGACTGCAGTTTTCTACCGAAAAAAGAATAAGCTGAAACCAAATCGTCACCAGAGTTGAAAAACGCATTCACAGGCGGCCATTTTCTTTAGTATTTATTTTTTTTCTTTTTCTTTTGACTAATTCTTATTGAAATCGGCACCAAGTATTGGCCTAATTGATCATGCAACGCCTTTTTGGGTTCACAATTTCACACGCTCCGTTATAAAATGAATATGCCAAGGAATTATGATAAGTCTTATGATAAGTCTTGATGCTCATGTTATAATTTTCATGAGACGTTTTAGTTCATCACCGGTGGCTTGAAATATTTTGGGGAGAAGTGCACCACATACTAAGCCTTGTCCAACAATTGCATCTGCATCATCCTTATACAGAACGTGATCAATGATATGAAGCACCTTTTGTAACATCGATCAATTGTTTTGTTTTTTTCCACATTTATTTTATCGTTTAGGACCTAAATCCCCTCCCCCTTTTTTTTTTTTTTGTTTAAATTTTTATGGCTCAAAAAAATGGCTACTTTTTCTGATGTTTTTTTCTTTTTTTTTTTTTTGTTCACACACTTTTTATAGTTCTTTTTTTTCTTGATCCGCACTTAAATTTTTAATTTTTCTAATCTCGTTTTTTCTTCTTTCTATCTTATACCGCCGACTTCATAATAAATGTTTTTTTTTTTTCTGTTCATGACCCTTTGGCTTTCAAACAAGACTGTCGTTCATCTACAAAATTTTTCTTGATTCTTTCATCTCCCTTTCGCAAAAAAATTGTTCTCCAGTCTAAAATCAAAACCGGTATTTCTTGTTTTATCTTTTATCCTGCCAATCGGAATAGTACACGATCGACTTTTTCCCATTCTTCTTTGCATCTCTTCTTTCGTTTCTCAGCGGGGACTCTCTTTTCAACTTATTTCCACCACGGATATGTGGTGAATCGAATGTTATAGAAGGAATTTATTAAAACCATGCGGTTTTTCACAAAAAGTTGACCACGCAGATGATTTCAATCATGTTACCGTGTAGGTTTGAAAATATAAGTAAGCGTGTAGTTTAGAATACACGTTACAGTTCTAATAAGAGATGAACAAACTCCACCCTCGATGTGGGCGTTAGGAAAAATAATAGAATGCAATCCCGGGAAAGATGCGTTAATCAGAGTAGGCAATAAAACATCAAAACGACCCATCAGCAAGATATGTCCATTACCAGTTAATAATCCAACAAATATACCAACGTCTAGTGTGGAAGTCAAGCAAAATTCGCCATCAGAAATAATTCAACAGAAAGCTAATCAACATTATAATATGCGAAAAAGAAAGATTCCACCAATCAATCCAGAATGGACACGAAACAAAAAGGAGAAAATAAATTGTAAATCTACACCGAAACCAATATCAGCAAACTGTGTAGCAATATTATTATTGATAATATTCTTGCTCCCTCTTGCTATGTGCCAAGAATTGATTAAGATCATACCATTTAAGGATCATCCAGGACTATATTTTGAAGAACTTAAACCAGTCAAAATGACGAATAGTGAATGGAATATCATATCATACTACTCATTAGAAAATTATTGGAATGAATATGAAAATATCAAGAATTTAGTTTTAGACATGAATAAAGTCTGTGAAGATGCAGTTAAAAAGAATATTGTTCGACGTACTTGTGTTACGATCGGAATGCAATTTCACAGTAGATTAATGAAAATTACTCAAAACAATCATTTACTGTTACACGGGAATGGAGTACGATTAAAAAGATGACCATTGGATTTTGTTGGAACCTTAAGCCATTCGCTATTTGGAATATTAGATGAACGATTTGCACGTAAATACGAGAAAGACATTAAATTCATAAAAACCAATGAAAAGTATATGTTAGTACTCATGAAAAATCAAACTTCGATCACAGATTCTACAGTAAATGTTTTAAGGAGGTCACAAAAAGAAATAAATGATCAATTTAATACAATTAAATATCATCTTGATCTCTTAACTCACGCAAGTCAAAACTTAAGCGCCACAGAATCGTTCTCTCGTTTACATCAATGGGCTTACAAGCAATGCTCATAGTTTTAGACTTTCAAAGAACGCAAGATTCTGTGATAGAATCAATTTTAGATGTTCATCACGCCAGATCAAATCCATTAATAATAACTCCAGAGCAACTTAAAGCGCAATTAAGGAAAATCAGAGAACGGCTTCCTCCCCATCTCGGACTTCCAGAAGAAAATAATCCAGAGGCCCTACTAAATTTGTACAAAATCATGAAGATACGCGCAAGAACCGTAGATTCAGCAGTAATAGTTAATATTAAAATTCCATTAGTGATGACGGAAATATTTCAACTATTCAAGCTGCATCCAATACCAACTAAACATGAGAATATATTTATCTATATTCAACCATCATCAGAGTTTATAATCATCAACCTACACAGAGATCGATATTATCCAATACAAAGAATCGAATTAAATTCGTGTGGCAACCAAAACGGCGAATACTGCTTATGTAAACAATATCATCCTTTATCTTCTTTAGATATAAAACAAAGTCGTGTTAGTTACACCATTTATAACTCAAGATCGGCTGGACTGATTTTTATGATCTTTGGTTTGTTGGAATTCTCTCCGCCCCGAATAGCAGAATAACTATTAAAACATCGGAAAAATTCACGAGAAAAAGTTGATGAAGAAAATTCATTTTCTCATACATTTTGTACGGAACGGCTTTTTTGATGATATCTCGAGAACGGATTGACTGATTTCGATGAATTTGTTTTACTGTTCGTCTCGGCCTCGAGAAATTTCCTCGGGCATTGGAAAAGTAAGAAAATCAAAAAAAAGAAAGGGAAGAAAATTAAAAATTTTCATTAGAAAGAATGAAGTAATCTATAAACCACAAATCCTTTATTTTGCAACGCACTTCCCATAAGATAATTGTAGCAAGGGACAGAATAAATAGTCTTATGGATTTTGGACTAAAGAAAGAATGAAACAAAGAAAGCAATCCGAGTTTTTTTTAAAGTCAGTTTATGTAAAGAAAAACCACGTATTTCCTTATACTTTTAGGAGCCAATATGATTTTCCCAGACCTTTTCAAGCATTGGTGCATGTATAACAAGCGTTTTTCATAAGCACGTGTGTTTGCGTAAGCGGAAGAAATTTTTTTATTACGTGTATTTCAAATATTTTAAGTGTTAGTTAGTTATGGGTGGCAAAAGCGGGCGCATAATTCTCGACGTCACTCATCAGTTTTCACATTTTGTTCCACTGACTTTTTACTGTATATTAATACTGTGGCAGTACGTCAAGCGGCTCAATTGGCAATGAGAAATCGTCGAACTTATCGCACAGATCAACAACGTGATAATCTTCGACTCAAAGGAAATGTGAGAAAGTTCTCTGAATGAGAACAAAATGTGAAAACTGATTCATTGTCGATGCGCGCCAAATGACAAACGACATAACCTTTGACAATGCGTACCTCATAAAACTGAACCAACCTCTTCAAAATCAATTTTCGCTGATGAATTTTAGAAAAAATCGTTTGAAGAGAATTAATTGAATCGAACTCAAATGTAATAACCGTCGCAAACTGAATGAAAATTGGTGAAAGCTCGAAAAAAATGTTGATAAATCACGGCGCGCGTATGTACAACTAGCTCAATGGCAATGAAAACTGATGGGCGACCTCCCTTTTTTTACTTTCTTGGTATAAATATGCCAATTTTGCTTCCACCCATATTTTTAAATAGAATGTATGTGTGATTTTTCTCAGTAAAAGCATATAAATTGAAACCGTCATCTTTTTAGCTATCTATCATTTTTTTAGATTTCATCAACAGAGATAAATATGAATTTAGCTTTAATAAGTAATACCAAAACTTATGTAATAAGAATGGCTATTCATACCGGCACTAACACTTAAAATATTTGAAATACACGTAATAAAAAAATTTCTGCCGTTTACGCAAACACACGTGCTTATAAAAAATGCTTGTTATAAATGCACCAATACTTGTAAAGTTCTGGGAAAATCATATTGGCTCCTAAAAGTATAAGGAAATACGTGGTTTTTCTTTACATAAACTGACTTTAAAAAAAACTCGGATTGCTTTCTTTGTTTCATTCTTTCTTTAGTCCAAAATCCATAAGACTATTTATGCTGTCCCTTGCTACAATTATCTTATAGGATGTGCGTTGCAAAATAAAGGGTTTGTGGTTTATAGATTACTTCATTCTTTCTAATGAAAATTTTTAATTTTCTTCCCTTTCTTTTTTTTGATTTTCTTACTTTTCCAATGCCCGAGCAAATTTCTCGAGGCCGAGACGAACAGTAAAACAAATTCATCGAAATCAGTCAATCCGTTCTCGAGATATCATCAAAAAAGCCGTTCCATACAAAACGTATGAGAAAATGAATTTTCTTCATCAACTTTTTCTCGTGAATTTTTCCGATGTTTTAATAGTTATTCTGCTATTCGGGGCGGAGACAAATCCAACAAACCAAAGATTATAAAAATCGGTCCAGCCGTTCTTGAGTCATAAATGGTGTAACTAACACGACTTTGTTTTATATATAAAGATAGAGGATGATATTATTTACATAAGAAGTATTCGCCGTTTTGGTTGTCACACGAATTTAATTCGACTCTTTGTATTGGATAATATCGATCTCTGTGTAGGTTGATGATTATAAACTCTGATGATGGTTGAATATAGATAAATATATTCTCATGTTTAGTTGGTATTGGATGCAGCTTGAATAGTTGAAATAATTCCGTCATCACTAATGGAATTTTAATATTAACTATTACTGCTGAATCTACGGTTCTTGCGCGTATCTTCATGATTTTGTACAAATTTAGTAGGGCCTCTGGATTATTTTCTTCTGGAAGTCCTAGATGGGGAGGAAGCCGTTCTCTGATTTTCTTTAATTGCGCCTTAACTTGCTATGGAGCTATTATTAATGGATTTGATCTGGCGTGATGAACATCTAAAATTGATTCTATCACAGAATCTTGCATTCTTTGAAAGTCTAAAACTATGAGCATTGCTTGTAAGCCCATTGATGTAAACGTATGAGAGAACGATTCTGTGGCGCTTAAGTTTTGACTTGCGTGAGTTAAGAGATCAAGATGATATTTAATTGTATTAAATTGATCATTTATTTCTTTTTGTGACCTCCTTAAAACATTTACTGTAGAATCTGTGATCGAAGTTTGATTTTTCATGAGTACTGACATATACTTTTCATTGGTTTTTATGAATTTAATGTCTTTCTCGTATTTACGTGCAAATCGTTCATCTAATATTCCAAATAGCGAATGGCTTAAGGTTCCAACAAAATCTAATGGTCATCTTTTTAATCGTACTCCATTCCCGTGTAACAGTAAATGATTGTTTTGAGTAATTTTCATTAATCTACTGTGAAATTGCATTCCGATCATAACACAAGTACGTGTAACAATATTCTTTTTAACTGCATCTTCACAGACTTTATTCGTGTTTAAAACTAAATTCTTGATATTTTCATATTCATTCCAATAATTTTCTAATGAGTAGTATGATATGATATTCCATTCACTATTCGTCATTTTGACTGGTTTAAGTTCTTCAAAATATAGTCCTGGATGATCCCTAAATGGTATGATCTTAATCAATTCTTGGCACATAGCAAGAGGAAGCAAGAATATTATCAATAATAATATTGCTACACAGTTTGCTGATATTGGTTTCGGTGTAGATTTACAATTTATTTTCTCCTTTTTGTTTCGTGTCCATTCTGGATAGATTGGTGGAATCTTTCTTTTTCGCATATTATAATGTTGATTAGGTTTCTGTTGAATTATTTCTGATGGCGAATTTTGCTTGACTTCTACACTAGACGTTGGTATATTTGTTGGATTATTAACTGGTAATGGACATATCTTGCTGATGGGTCGTTTTGATGTTTTATTGCCTTTAATCTTTAGTGTGACGATCTGATTAACGCATCTTTCCCGGGATGGCATTCTATTATTTTTAATAACGCCCACATCGAGGGTGGAGTTTGTTCATCTCTTATTAGAACAATGTCGTTAATTTTTACATTTTCTGAACGTTGATTCCATTTTGGACCCTGCTGAAGTCGAAACAGATAATCTTGACTCCATTTTCGCCAAAAATCTTGAGGAAGTATTTGAATATATTGCCATCTGTTCATGTGACTTATATTTTCATCTAGTACTGATGGACCGGGAGGTGTTAGAATTATTTCTCCAATCAGAAAATGACCAGGTGTTAATACGCCCATGCTGTCTGCTTTCTCTTTTAGTGTATACCATGGACGTGAATTTAAACATGCTTCAATTTGTGTGAGTAACGTCGTAAATTCTTCAAATGTAAGGAGAGCATTACTGGTGACTCGTTTTAAGTGATATTTTACTGATTTTACTCCTGCTTCCCATAAACTTCCGAAATGTGGAGAGGCTGGGGAATAAAATGCCATTGAGTACCTTGTATTACCAGTTCTTCAGCTACTTTTTCCTTCCATTGGGTGTGAATTATTCTTAGCTCTTGATTAATAATTTTGCTGGCAGCTGCAAAGTTTGTTCCGCAGTCGCTACACATATGTTCGCAAATTCCTCTCCGTGACGTAAATCTTTTGTATGCAGCCAAAAATGCATTTGCTGTGAGTTCCGTTACAAGTTCGAAATGTATTGCCTTTGTTGCCATGCACACAAAAACGGCAATATACCCTTTAATGTTTTGCTGCATCTCCCTTTCCAAGCCTTAATGTCAATTGGCCCGGCATAATCGAGGCCACTGTTGGTAAATGGTCTACCTATTTGGACCCGTTGCGCAGGTAAATTTCCCATTAGTTGCTCTCTTTTTCTTGTGGTGTATCTAAAACATTTTATACAAATACTAGCTGACCCGGCGAACTTCGTACCTCCTCAGAATCAATAAATGTTGTGTTAACTTATTAGCTGAATTAAATTCAGTGTTTTGCTAAGATAAAAAGTGAATACTCAAAATGAATTAAGTACAATAAATGTACAAAAATCGAAATGAAATATATTTTAATTACATTGAAATGAATGTAATTCACGTGGCATCAAGACATTTGCTTTATTGAAGCGAACCGAAATGACTCGCGTAGCATTGTTGCACTACTTTCTGTTAACTATTTGCTGGATGGGTTGCACCCTTTCATTGAAGCACCTTGTGATATACGACATTTCTCGTTTTGTTATCAGGTGCGAGAACGACCAAAGTGGATAGAGTTTGCCGACACGTGAACGTGCTACGTAAAATCAAAGTGTAACTAATAATAAAGTCGGGAAACTTCCTATCCTTACCGTACCGCCGTTTCTCAAAATTTGCCTGTCCATTTTCCAACAATTTGCTATCCACTGCTGATATAGGTAGAACTAAAAATATTGAGTATGGGTGAAAGGGAAACATTATTTTAAAAAACATCCCACTTCTCACTTTTGGGTAATTTGAAAATGTACACAAAAAGCCACAGGCAGAAATTTATATACAATGCCACAAAAAAATTTGGCGATAATTTTTTATTTTGATATGTGTGAGAAATTTATAAGATTTGGTCCCATATTTAAGATTCCAAGGGTAATTTATAAGATTCCATGCTTTTTTTTAAGAACGTTCCATTCTCCCTCTTCCTGATGAATTTTGTCTATGAAAACAATATGTACTCTTGCCTATTCTTTCCCACTTATTGCCACGTGTTTTTCTTGCTACTTCGATAGCTTTCCACACTTTATCATAGTTATACTTTGTTAAAATTGACCGTGAGAGAAACATTCATTTTCTAGATTCAGGCCACAAACACTCTAGGATTGGCCTTGTAATTTGTTGACCGGAAATTGAATTCGTTTAATCTCAAATGGCATATCAGTTGGAATGATCGGATTTCTCGCAATGAGAACTTCCTCACCTTTCCTTTGAGTCGAAGATTATCACGTTGTTGATCTGTGCGATAAGCTCGATGATTTCTCATTGCCAACTGAGCCGCTTTACGTATTGCCTCTCTTTGTTCTTGTATTTGTGTAGCACGAAGTCGGCCATACTAACGCGGCGCTCTTTTCATGCGATTTCTTGTTCATCTGCAGTGGATTGATTCGTAATATTCCGAAGTCTAATTGGATTACGGCTTCCTTGAAAAAGATTAGGTTTCCTGACTCGCAGCATTGTAAATAACACTGGAAAAATAATCCCACAATTCAAAATTACATAATGAAACATTTATCGATGCGCAAATTTGATAACCTCACAAAGTGAATATCTTTGAAGGTTTAAAAATCACGGCGAAAATAGAATTCCACATAATTACGAACAAATCCGCTTGGCAAATCAAACGCACAGTCCAAATTACCGATTTGACAACAACCACTACGACGATCACGGATGCCCAGACGAAAGCAACAGTAGTCACGACCATGACGACAGACACTACTGTTGTGTTCTCAACGAGAACAACGTCAACAGTACACACCGGGGCCAATTTAATGGAACCGGTGTGCGCTGGGAATCTGGTAGTGGTCCCCCAAAAGGAGGACCGCTCCGAAATGCCGAGAAGTTGGTGAATAAACTCACCAACCGTATCGAGCAGCTGAAAACTCCCTCCAGCGACGGCAAAAGCCGCAGCGGAGCGAGTAGAAGGGGTCACATGCGGGCAAGAGATGTGGCATCTGCTAGTAACCCTGCAACAGGGGACGCGGCAAGATCCACATCTCTCCCCTCTAATATGACAACCCCGGCAGGCAACGAGAGGATGGGCACCCCAAATATACGGAGCCCCCTCCTGAAGCCTGCACAACTCCAATTGGCCTCTGAACAGGGACCGCTTGCCAGTTCACTAGAACCGGTGGCAGGAACCAGTTCCGGGTCCGCTGGAGCAAAACCTGGCAGAAAGAGGAAGAGGAAGGGAGCGGGAACAGACAGGGCCGCCGAAAAGGCGCGCACTTCTGAGACCATCTCAGCCTCCTCCACTCCCGAAGCGAGTACCACCCAGGCGAAGAGGGTTAAATCCTCTAACCCCAGGCCCAAAGACACCTCTCACCAAAAAGGACAGAGAGCGACATTTGCGGAGATCCTTAAAACGGACCCAAAAATGAAAGTTTGCATAACGTGCGAGACCCCTGTGAAGAGAGACATCACTTCAATGGAGGCGGATCGCATAGAGGCTGCAATCATCGGAGCGTTTGAGAGACTTCCCAACGGTGAAGTCCCACGCATACGTGATTGTAGACTGACGCAAGGTTCTCTCATTCTTTTATGCGAGAACCAAGCGACCAAGGATTGGCTAGTTAAACTGGCTGAATCCAAACCCCTGGTAGAAGGAATAGACCTTTCGGTCCATGACTTCATTCTGCCCAAGTTGAGGAGGGTGAGGATCTGGTTGCCGGGCCCCGAAAGGAGCGCGACCCAGATACTCACCACTATGAAATTCCTTAACTCAATGAGCACGGAGAACTGGAGGGTCTTCGAATACAAATATAGTCGGGCGCCGGAAGGTAACCAACTAATTGTAGGCGTGGACGCCCCAGGACTCAGAGATCTTGAGAAGGTTAATTTCCGCCCCTCTCGGGAGTTCGCCTTGCTACCTGCACGGTTCTAGGCAAGCCAGAGAAAGGGGAGAAAGAGGAGGAAAAGACAGGACCGAACTAATGCCAAATTCGGGACTAAATTTTCTCCAAATTACGCGCACCACTGCAAAGCGGCCACCGACATAATAGGTAGGCAGCTTGCTATTGGACGTGCCAACATATGCCTCGTGCAAGAACCTTGGGTTTACAAGGGAATCGTATGGGGCTTTGACATCCAGTTGGGGTCTGTATTATACAGCACAACTGCGAACAGACCCAGGACATGCATCTACATCTCCAATGATATTGATGCTGTCCTTCTTAAATCCTTTTGTTCTGCAGACCTTACTGCAGTCAAAATAATTTACTCCACAGAAATGGGCGAAAAAGAAGTAGTAGTGTGCTCTTCATATCTGCCCTACGACGCAGTCACCCCTCCCCCTTCAGAGGAGCTGGTCGACTTAGTGTCCTTCTGTGAGACATATAATCTACCTCTTATAATTGGCTGTGACTCCAACGCGCACCACACACAGTGGGGCAGTACGGACATCAACCAAAGAGGTAGAACACTCTTTGAATACCTTGGTGCAACCACCCTGGAAATTGCAAACAAGCGTACGGCACCAACCTTCATCACCTCTACACGTGAAGAAGTGTTGGACATAACGCTGTGCTCACAGGGCATTGCTCAAGATATTCAAGCATGGAAAGTGTCCTCCGAACCTTCATTGTCGGACCATAGGCACATTCTCTTCAGTCTCTTCTCAGAACCGTTGAAACCGGTCTCTTACAGGAATCCTAGATCCACTGACTGGTTCTCCTTTCACGAAGAGCTGTCAGAAAGAATCCGGGAAGTCCCAAAAGGAGCCCGGAATATTCCGGAACTAGAACAAACAGTCGCTTTAACATCGGAAGCCATTTACTCCTCCTATGAGAGTAATTGCGCCTTACGCACAAACAGGCTCCCCAAGAAAACGCCCTGGTGGGATATATTCTTGGAGAGCCTTAGAAAAGAAACGAGAAAAAGTTTCAACCGAGCCAAACAGCATGGTTTGAACAGTGAATGGGAAGCCTGGAAGGCGGCCCAACGCAAGTACAAATCGGCTGTTCGGAGGAAAAAACGAGAAGCCTGGAAGAGTTACTGCGGCCAAATTGAGGAACTCCCTCAGGCCTGCAGACTCCAAAAAGCCCTCTCCAAAGATCCGAGATCTAGATTAACGGTGCTGTGCCAGTCGGATGGGGAATTTACCTCAAGTAATGAGGACACCCTGAAGCGGCTGCTCCACACCCATTTTCCGGAATCTCGCGAATCACCGGCATGCTCGTCTCTACAAGTCGTAAGTTCTCGTCCTCAAAAAACCGACTGGAGAACGGCCTCAGAGATTGTAACATACGATAGAACTAACTGGGCAATCAAAACCTTTGCCCCGTACAACTCAGCAGGGCCTGATGGCATCTTCCCAGCACTTCTTCAGAAAGGAGCTGATTTTCTAATCAAACCACTCTGTCAAATCTACCGCACGAGCCTCGCCTATGGCTATATTCCTTCACCATGGAGGAAGGCACGTGTGATCTTCATACCTAAGCCTGGTCGTACTGACTACACCGAGGCCAAGAGCTTCCGTCCCATCAGCCTCACGTCATTCTTGCTTAAGACACTGGAGAGGCTGGTGGATAGATACCTGAGGGAGAGGATACCAAGTATCCTCCCTCTCCACCCAAACCAACACGCGTATCAAGAGGGCAAATCCACGGATTCTGCACTCCATCAACTAGTGTTCAGAATTGAAAAAACTCTAGACACTAAATCATACGCTCTTGGTGTTTTCCTTGACATAGCAGGGGCATTTGACAATGTCACTTTTGATGCCATGAGCGATGCAGCCGAAGTGCACGGCGCGGGTCTGACTGTCACTAGATGGATAAGAACCATGCTGTCCACTCGAACTGCTTCGACCAGTCTGGGAAGAGATACAGAATCAATCTCAGTTATGAGAGGATGCCCGCAGGGAGGTGTACTATCTCCACTGCTGTGGTGTCTGGTTGTAGATGATCTTCTTAGGATTTTAAACACCTCGGGCTACTATGCTCAAGCGTATGCGGATGACATAGCTCTGCTTGTATCGGGAAAATTCCCCAGTACATTAGCTGAGTTGTCTCATCAAGCTCTTATCAAGGTTCAGAAATGGGCCCTTTCCAAGGGTCTCTCCGTCAATCCTGACAAAACTGAACTCGTTATGTTCACCAGGAATAGGAATCTCGAAGGTTTTGAGGCTCCTTGCCTAGGTGAAACGAAACTGCAACTCTCCGAGTCAGTGAAATATCTAGGAGTATATCTAGATAAAAAGGTGACCTGGAAAAAGCACGTGGAGGTCAAAGAACAGAAAGCGTCGGCGCTCCTATGGGCCTGTCGCAGAACCTTTGGACCCACCTGGGGACTAAAACCAAAAATGTTGTACTGGATGTACAATGTGGTGGTTAAACCTCTGCTGACCTACGCATCAATTGTTTGGTGGCCTCGTACCCTAGTATCCAATGCTAGAGAACTTTTAAACCGTATTCAAAGACTTGCTCTTCTAAGTATTACGGGTGCAATCAAAACCACGCCAACTGCAGCCATGGAAGCCCTCTTGGGAACCCCATCGCTGCACTTGGTGGTTCAAAGTACAGCAATGGCAACGTCCTATAGACTGCGAAATGCTGGACTCTGGATTGATCGATCAGATATCAAGGGCCATACTAGGATCCTAGCTAGTCTGATCAAATCATACCCCATACTCTCGATGCCATCGGACGTTATGTCCCCGGCATTTGTTTTCAAACGCAGATTCGAGACTGTCATGCTTCCTAGAGAATCCTGGATAGCGGACGGTGAGAGTCTCGCAAAACCACCCGGCCTCATCTGGTTCACGGATGGGTCTAAATCGGATGCAGGAACAGGGGCAGGTGTCATTGGTACGGTGCCCAAAAAGGCAATATCTATCGCCTTGGGCACTCATTGTTCAGTCTTTCAGGCTGAAATTTTCGCCATAATGACGTGCGCCAATGAGAACCTAAACAGGGGCTACAAAAACCTGCATATTAACATCTTCTCGGACAGCCAAGCTGCACTACAATCTCTGAGTGCAGTCAAGATAACATCTTGCATCGTCCAAGAATGCTTCAACACCCTCAACCAACTAGCTGAGCACAACAGAGTTGTACTCAACTGGATACCGGGAGACCTCGGGCTCCCAGGCAATACAATGGCGGACGTACTGGCCAAGATGGGCACCATTAGGAAACCTATCGGGCCGGAACCCATCATTGGTATTCCTAAGAGCATAGCCAAACTCTCCATTAGAGAATGGTTTACCGCACAACACAAAATTCAGTGGCAAAATGAGTCCCTACGACAATCCAAAATTTTCATAACGGAACCAGGCCTTGTCAGGGACTCGCTACTAAAGTTGGACCGTAATAAAATCAGAGTGCTGGTGGGCGCCCTCACGGGACATTGCCTCCGCAAGCATTTACATACCATAGGTATCCTATCTGATCCCACCTGTCGTAAGTGCAAAACCGTTGAGGAAACTTCACTACACGTTATTAGTTTATGTGATGCCTTAACGGGCCTGCGAAAGAAGATCTTCGGAAAACCATTCCTGACCTTGCCGGATGTCCGGAATCTGAAGGTGGAATCTTTAATCGATTACCTGAAGAAAACAGAACTGTTTCCAGAGTTGGGACAAGCTACCACTCCGTAAACGGTATACAGGTAATTAATCTTTTTCCCACAGGTTTTCTTAGAAAACTTGTGCGATCCCAGGACATCTGTCCAGATTCTCCCGAGGGTACAATGGGCCGAAAGGCCTAAGTACGGGGTGCTTTGGCACCCACCTCCTCTTAAAAAAAAAAAAAAAAAAAAAAAAATTACCGATTGGATTGATTCTCGATGCGCGCCCAATGACAAACGACATAACCTTTCACAATGTGCACTCCATAAAACTGAACCTACCTCTTTGAAATCAATTTTCGCTGATGAATTTGAGAAAAAATCGTTTGAATAAAATTAATCGAATCGAACTCAAATGTAATAACCGTCGAAAACTGAATGAAAATTGGTGAAAACTCAAAAAAATGTTGGTAAATCGCGGCCCGTCTTTACAGCTAGCGCAATGGCAATGGAAACTATTGGGTGACCTCCCTTTTTTGCTTTTTTTGTATAAATATGCCAATTCTGCTTCCGTCCCTATTTTCAAATACAATGGATGTGTGGTTTTTCTCAGTAAAGATATATAAATTCAAGCCGTCATCTTTTTAGCTATCCATCATTTTGTTAGATTTCATCGCGTTAGTGCAACAGAGATAGCTATGAATTTAGCTTTAATAAGTAATACCAAAACTTATGTAATAAGAATGGCTATTCATACCGGCACTAACACTTAAAATATTTGAAATACACGTAATAAAAGGATTTCTTCTACTTAGATAAACACACGTGATTATGAAAAATGCTTGTTATACATGCACCAATACTTGAAAAGTGTTGAGAAAACCATATATATAATATAACACGTGGTTTTTGTTTACACAAATTGACTTTTAAAAAATTCCGATTGCTTTCTTTGTTTCATTCTTTCTTTAGTCTCAAATCCATAAGACTATTTACGCCGTCGCTTGCTACAATTATCTTATAGGAAGTGCGTCGTAAAATAAAAGATTTCTGGTTTATACGTTACTTCGTTCGTTCTAATGAAAAATTTTAATTTTCTTCCCTTTCCTTTTTGTGATTTTCTTACTTTGACAATGCGCGAGGAAACTTCTCGAGGCCGAGACGAATGGTAAAAAAAATTCATCGCAATCAGTCAATCCGTTCTCGAGATATCATCAAAAAAGCCGTTCCATACAAAATGTATGAGAACATGAATTTCCTTCGTCAACTTTTTTTTCGTGAATTTTTCCGATGTTTTAATAGTTACTCTGTTATTCGGGGCGGAGACAAATCCAAAAAACCAAAGATCATAAAAATCGGTCCAGCCGTTCTTGAGTTATAAATGGTGTAACTAACACGACTTTGTTTTATATATAAAGATGTATATAGTTGGAGACTGCATTTTGAGCCATTATTATCCAGTATTGTTTCCGAATTTGTGCAAGCGTTAGAGATACACCTCCATGGAGTGTCTTTTTATGGGCATTATCGATGATTAATGTTGTAAATGGGTTTCTATATAACACAGTGATTGGATGTTTTTCGTCATATTGAAGATTTGAATTTTCTAGTCTTCCTCCTACTCTTAATATGCCCATTTTATCTATAAATGGATTTAATGACAAAATTTTACTATCTCTTGCCAAGGGTTTCTCTTGTTGTATGGCTTGAATTTCTTTGATGAAGTCCAAATGTTGAACTATTCTGATAACAGCAATTCTTGCATTTTCAATCTCTACGACTTGTAAATTACCCCTTTTAGTTACATTTGGAGACATTTGTAAACAGTAAGCAACTACTCGCAAGAGGGTTTGTAATGTTGAGAAACGTAACAATAAATCTTGTTGAAATACTTGATCGTATAATAACGCTGGGGCGGCTATTATCTTTTTCGATTCGATATCTGTAGAAGCAATGAAATTCTCATTTTTTCGTGTATGTTTTGTATGTAACCACTCAGGTCCGGTCCACCAAAGGCGATGATTTAATAACTGAATTGCGTTAATACCTCTGGAAGCACAATCTGCTGGATTATCTTCTGTTTTCATATGATACCAATTCTCCTTCTTTATGATATTTTGAATTTCAATTACACGATTTGGAACAAACGTTTTCCATTTCAATGCATTGCCTTGAATCCATGCTAGTGTGATCATTGAATCAGTGTATGCATAAATATTTAATCGTGGTCTATTTATTGCTTTTATTATCTTTTTCATTAATTTTGACAAAAGAAATGCTGCACATAGCTCTAACCGGGGAAGTGTGGTCTCTTGTTTAAGTGGAGCAACTCTGATTTTTTGCTGCAATTAATGTAGTAATGAATGTACCATCGTCTTTTTGGCTTTCGCTGTAAATTACTGCTGAATATGCTTTCGTCGAAGCATCGCAAAATCCATGTAATTCAAATGATTTGTCGCTAAATTTATGGAGCCATCTTGGCAGACTGATTTTTTCGAGCTCTTTTATTTCGTTCCTTAAGTTGTACCATTGAATTTTCATCTCTGCTGGGAGCTAGTCATCCCAGTTTAAATTCTTAGCCCATATTTCTTGATGCATGATTTTGATTCCTATTATGACTGGAGCAATCCAACCTAAGGGGTCAAATAATTTAGATGTTTCCGACAGGAATACTCGTTTTGTCATTCTCTGTTCTTGTTGTGGTAATTTGATTTGTAAACCAAATTCGTCCGAATATGGGTTCCAATATATTCCAAGTGTTTTTACATAATTTCCGGCATCAATGTTTATTGGTTCCATTCGTCTTGAATTTGACGGGATTTCATTCAGTATGCGTGGATCATTTGCTCCCCACTTTCTTAAATTGAATCCGGCACCTTGAAATATGTCAACTAACAGTTTTTGAGCTTTAATAGCGTCTTCAATCTTATCATTTCCTGATAAAAGATCATCTACATCAAAGTCCTGTTTAATAATAGATGAGATTGAAGGAAATGTTTCTTGTACATCGTTTGCTAATTGATAAAGTGTTCTAATGGCGAGGTACGGAACTGCTTTTTTTCCATATGTTACGGTTGTCAGTTTATACTCTTGTATAGGTTCACTTGTATTATTTCTCCAGACGATTCTTTGATAATTTTGATCATTTGAATGTATTTTTATTTGCCGATATATTTTTCCAATATCAGCTGTAAAGGCATACTTATGTGTACGCCATCTTACTAAAATTGATATAAGCTCTTCTTGTAGCTTAGGTCCTGCATACATTTGTTCATTTAAGCTAGTTCCATTCGAGGTTTTAGCTGAAGCATCAAACACAACTCTAACCTCTGTAGTTGTAGTATCTTCTCTCCGTACAGCATGATGTGGCAGATAGTAACTGTTTTCGTCAGTTTCCGTTGATCCATGGACCGGTATCATGTGACCGATTTCTAGATATTCTCTCATGAATTTTTTATATTCATCTTCTAGAGCAGTGTCGGTTTTGAACTTCCTTTCTAATTGCATAAGCCTTGCTATAGCATACTTTTTTGAAGAACCGAGTTGCAAGTTTTTTGATTTAAATGGAAGACGTACTACATATCTTCCATCTTAGTCTCGTTTATGAGTTGCGTTGAACAATTTTTTGCATTCTGAATCGTCACTCTCCTGCTGTGGTTCACATTGAATATCTTCATATTCCCAAAATTTCTTTAGTTGGTCATTAACATCCACTCTGGATATAACACACTTTTGGGACGACTCGTTTCGATTTTACTTGCCCGGAAATTATCCAACCCAATTGCGTTTGCTGTGCAATTTGTAATTTAGATGATACTTTTATCATGCCTTTCTGAATGATTCCAGAATAAATATCTCCGCCTAATATTAAGTCAATCTGACCTGGTGTGTAGAATTTGGGATCAGCTAACGTTATATTCTTTAGGTGTTGCCAATTTTGAATGTTCCAGTATTGACCTGGTAATTGCATTGTTAACTTAGGTAAAACCAGAGGATTTGCCTTAATGATCATGTCTGATGTAAATCTTGGTTTTATCGTTACTTGTGTTATGCTGTTACATGCTTCACTGGATTCACCTATTCCAGATATCTTGCTTTTTCTTAACCTTAAAATTTGAACAGCTTTTTCAGTTATAAATGTACACTGTGATCCTTGATCTAATAATGCTCGTAAGGTTATATATGAACCATCTGCTGCTAAAACATGAATCAAAGCTGTGGCCAATAAAACATTATTTAATTTATTTTCAAATTGGGTGTGTACTGTGACTTCTTCCGTTGAAGTTCCCTCATTTATTTGTTCTTTATTAGATTTTTCGGTGTTAACGTTGTATAACAGAGAATGATGTCTTTTATGACATATTTTGCATGTTCTTTTACTTAAATATTTTGACATTGAATGTCCGCTTCGCAGGCAATTGTAGCATAATTGTTGTTTTCTTGTTATTTCTTTCCGTTGACCAACTTTCATGCTGATGAATTTTGGGCACTCGTATATATAATGAGTGGAGTCACACAAGTTACATTTTGTGTTAATTGATGTTGAAAATGATTTGACTGTGTTCCTTGATTTTTTTCCTTTTGGGTCTTCTAAGACTTCCAAGGCATTGAATCTTGCAGTTAAAAATTCAAGAAAATCAGACAGTTTCTGAACCTTCCTAGAATCTTTTAATGATTGCTCGTACAATTTATGCGTTTCTTTGTCAATTTTCTGCGTTAAAATAATAATGATGATGGGGTCCCATTGAATGGTTTCAATTCCCATTTCTGCAATAGCAATGAAACATTCTACAGTTGTATCATGCATTCGTCTTATTGTGGTAGCCGATTCGTCATTCGCAGGTTGAATGGCAAAAAATGAATTTAGTTGCGCGGATAAGATTGCTCGTTCATTATCATACCTGTGAAGTAATAATTTCCACGCTGTCAAATAATTTCTTTCACATATTTGAAGGTGGCGAATTACGTTGCTTGCTTCTCCAACGACATATGTTTTAACATATTGCATTTTCCTGGTTGTGCCTAAACTTGCGTTGTCGTGAATCGCACTTACAAATATGTCGTGAAAACTTTTCCATGTATTATAATTCCCATTAAAATGTGGTATACTGTGGGTATTGTGGGTATAATGTGGTATATTAAGGGATTTTTTGAATCGATTGTATCGATTGTATTTTTTCTTTAATGACAACTGCAATGTCTTCATACTTTTGCTCCAATTGATTGAAATCGTTAGTCTTGAGGTAAGGGTGATCCTCGTCTGAATTGGAGTATGTCAAAATGTCTTCGTGGTTTTTCATAATTTCATCCCAGCATTTTGACATCGATTCTAGTGTCTGTCTAAAATATATATCTCAATGTACGCTTTTGATTTCCTCTTGCGCTTTTTCAATCCTACCTGGAAGAGTTTTCATTTTGATGGATTGCCTTTTATAACGTGTTTGTTGAATGGACACTGTAGTACTAATGTTCGATAGATGCTCATCTACTGTTCGATTTTCACCATGATCATTACGATTTGTATTGCTATTATTTGTTGTTGAAAACTTATCATCAGACTGGCTCTTTGCTGTAGTCTTTTGCGATGCTGTCTAATTTCTCTTCAAGCGTTGATATGAATTGCTCGCATAACTGTTTGACTTGGTCAAAAAAGTTATTTTTAAAGTAAGGATGATCCCCAAATGTCTCTTGGAGCCCTCTTATACTCGCATCACGTGCAGTAAACGTGCTGTATGCTGCCCTTACCTTTTGTAATCTGTCTTCTATATACCTCTTTGTTTTGCGTTGTTCCGAATCTTTCTTGCAATTCATGATTATTTGTTTTATTTCTTCGTATATAGAGTGTTGAAAATTGGTCAAATCTTCCAGTTGTTGGAAGATTTCCAATTGCTTTTGTTCAGTCATTTTTATTAAAAAAAATGTCTCTTATTTTTTATATTTATTTGGAGTTATTGAGAAAAAGCATACATGCACGGAAAATGAAAATTATGGGTGGCAAAAGCGGGCGCATAATCCTCGACGTCACTCATCAGTTTTCACATTTTGTTCCACTGACTTTTTACTGTATATTAATACTGTGGGAGTACGTCAACCGGCTCAATTGGCAATGAGAAATCGTCGAACTTATCGCACAGATCAACAACGTGATAATCTTCGACTCAAAGGAAATGTGAGAAAGCTCTCATTCCGAGAATTCCGATGATCCCAACCGATATGCCATTCGAGATTCAACGAATTCAGTTTCCGATCATCAAATTGCAAGGCCAATGATTGTTTGTGGCCTGAATCTAGAAAATAAATGTTTCTCTCACGGTCAATTTTACGTAGCATGTTTACGTGTCGGTAAGCCATCCGTTTTGGTCGTTCTCGCACCTGATAATAAAACGAAAAATATCGTATATCACAAGGTGCTTCAATGAAGGGAGTCGATCCGGGTGCAACCTATCCAGCAAATAGTTACCAGAAAGTAGTGCATCAATGCCACGCGAATTATTTCGATTCGCCTGAATAAAGCAGATGCCTTGCTGCCACGTGAATTACATTCATTTCAATGTAATTAAAATACATTTCATTTTGATTTTTGTACATGTATTGAACTTAATACATTTTAAGTACTCATTTTTTGTGTTAATAAAAAACTGAATTTAATTCAGCCAATAAGTTAATACAACATTTATTGATTCTCAGGCGGTACGAAGTTTTTCCCAGCATTCAATATTTAACAATGGAGGTGCCGCAATTGCCTAGGATGCCGGACATACTCCTTAAGAACTTAACAACTAAGAAAGAATTACAAGATCTACAAGAACTCATCAAATCTCACGAAAAATCACTAAAACTTTCAGAGAATATTTCAGGTCATGATGTTCATCAATATATATTGGGATATGTTAGCATTTGTATAATAATAATTGTAATAAGCTATCTCATCATAAGAAAATTACACATGCATAAGAAACAAACGGTAGCAGCTAAAAGAAATAAATTCGAAGTAATTAACGATGTCAATTAGCCCGCCGGATAATGTTCCACGCACGTGTAACATAATTTAAAAAGATTCAACAATCGAATTCGTTCAGTGTTCTAGTTTTAATTAAGCATAATTAACAAATATTTTATGATATATTTCAGAATCAATGATTTATATTAACTTGTAATTTCATAGCAATATTTTAGTAAATACTGTCAAATATGCAATTTTATAGAATTGTGAACTAGTTATTGTTTTATAACTCTTATAGGTCATTCAATTACCTACTTTTTATATTTATATTTTTTCTTAGTCAACATTTTACCTTTAGCTTTAAGTGTTAAAATTTGTATAAATAGTGTAACTATTTTGAATAAACTTCAGTGCAAACTCATCAGTTAACTTGGGAATATTTGATTGCACATACGGCAAAAGATCGCCGTGTTGTAATTTTTTTTCCCACGATGGTAGACACCTTGACGTGGTGTGGGGGCTTTTGTTGCGAGGATCATCGAGGCAGGCCCATCCTACAGGGTGGTCCGAGCGGCGTCCCAAGAACTACCCCCCCTAAGCCAATGGTGTTATGCGACCCGTGCCCAGTGGACGGGTTACTAGTCGGGGGGTATAGCGACTACCGTCAACGGAGCCTCTCTGATACCTGGCGACCTCAGAGATTATTTAACCTTACCATGATATGCAGGGCTCTGGCATAGCGGACCTATTTTCCCGTGCTTTTCGCGGGACCAAACATGAAAAAGAATCAAAACAAAAACAAAAATATAAAAAACACGCGGGATGTTACCGCTACCCAGGCTGCGAATCTAATGGAGACCATCCTCCGTGATGATGATTGAAAGCCTGGAAATAGTAGAAACGACCCAGTGGCTAAGAGTCCTCGAGAGAATACTCCCAGGGTTACGAGCACTCCTAAACCCAGCACCCCTAAACCTGGAGAATCAAAACCTCCGGTGCAAGAGGGGACAAAGAATGTGGGCACAAAATCAAGAACCCGCAATTTACCAATACTCCCACCGCCTGGCCAACTAGGTGGTCGAGACGACCCACTGAGAAAGGCCTTAGTGGGGCGGGAGTTATTTGGTATATCCGCTTCCTCGCTCAGGGATTTTCACCTGAAGATGCGAGGAAGAAGGCGGAGGGGAGAAAGGTTGTAAATCAACCAGTCGTTATCCAAAAGAGAGGAAGAGGAGAATCCTCCTCAACCACGATTTCGGATAGCAGGTTCGCCAAAAGGGCGAAACAGAATACGCCACCGGGTAAAGCCCCTGAAGGGTAGGGTAGCAGTGGAGCTAGGGCAATTCAAACCTCCAGCTATGCCGGTGTGACGAAAGCCGTGAGGGTAGCAGTCCTCCCGGCTAATTACCCTCATGAAGGTCTCAGCACCAAGGACCTTACGGCACTTGAAGAGGCCAACATTGAAGAGGTCTTACAGGGGTGGCATACCAAACTTCGGTTTGAAGGAATACACTTCAAACCTGGTATGCTTCTCATAGACTGTGCGAACAGTGAGACAGCTGCATGACTTAGGGAGAAAGCACCTAAGCTTGCAAGCTGTGGAGGGATCAGCCCCAGCACTAGGGTAGGAGATGATATCCCGAGACCATACATCGTGACGATCTACCTACCCAGAAGCTCAGGTCAAGAGCCGAGTAAAGCTATAGCGCTTCTGGACGCGCTGAATTCCGGACTGGAGACTAAGGAATGGAAGGTCGTCTCCAGCAGCAATGAGGCAGGCGGACTGGTGCTTAAAATTGGGGTGGACAAAAATCTATTGACTCGATCATCAAAGGGGGACACACCCTTTGCTACAGATTCGGCCAAGTTGAGGTCCACGGACTCCAGAAGAAGTGCCAAGGAGAAGATCCTCCTGTCCTTAGAAGAGAAGAAAATGCAACATCGGCTGAGGAAGGTATCACTCCACAGACCGATGATATGGTACGGCCGGAAATGGAGCTGGAGGGGGAAGACTTTGAGCTAACTCCTCTATACCTCCTTTCACTGGCAGAGCCGATAACGCCAGAAAACGAGGATGCTTTGCTCGAAGGTGCTATTCCACCCTGCAATGCGGAGAACCCAAAATAACAGGCAAAGAGGGAAGCACTAGGGTGGCCCAAGTGAATGTCAATCATGCTAGGGCTTCATCTGCAGTCATAGCACGGACATTCACGAGACAACAACTTGGGCTAGTGCTTATCCATGAACCGTGGATCTATAGGGGACAGATCAAAGGACTGTCAAGCAGCAACACAGAGGCAATTTATGATGTAAAGCAGGAGAAAGCAAGAGCCTGCATTCTCATAAAGAAAAATATTAATTATTGTTTACTCACAGAAGATATGACTAGAGACCTGGTGCCAGTTAAGATCTCGGTGGACCTAGGCAATAACAAACAGCGAGACTTCATCGTTGCATTTGCCTACTTCGAGGGGGAAGGAAATCATCCGCCACCAGAAGAGGTTCAGAGACTGGTAAGATACTGCAGAAATAAGCAAACACCCATAGTCATAGGATGCGATGCGCATGCGCACTACCGTGCATGGGGAAGCAGAGACACCAACAAAAGAGGTGAGTGTCTATTAGAATTCCTAATAAAAGAAGAGTTATTTAATGTGGGGAGTACACCCACCTTTATCAATACGATCCGAGAAGAAGTCCTGGATATTACCTTCGGAAGTCCACAGGTTAAAAAGTTTGTGAAAAAATTGGGAGTCTCTAGTGAACCCTGATTATCAGATCACAGGATAATCATGTTTGATCTGGAGGGGCTGAGTGAAAAGAAAATCTCTATAAGAAACCGAAGGAAAACCGATTGGGTGCAATATAACCTTTATTTAAAGGTAATTTAGGACAAGGGAGAGTGAACAAGGTGGTGAAAAATCATCTCGAACTCGAACTTGCAGTAGAAGAACTAAATGCAGCGCTTATAAACGCCTTTGAAGAGAGCTGCCCTCTAAAAGAGAAACAAACAAGCGTTGATGCTCCATGGTGGAACAGGCATCTATCAGAATTAAGAAGCAGTGTAAGGAGGCTATTCGCTACGGCTAAAGGAAGTGGCCAGTGGGAGGTTTAAAAAAGGGCACTCACCGATTATAACCTTAAAATTAGAGAAGCAAAACGGAATAGCTTTAGAGCATTCTGTGAAAGCATCTCCACCACCCCGGCCGTGGCGAGACTGCACAAAGCGTTAGCCAAAGATGGCACGAATATGCAGTGTACGCTGGTAAAAGCAGACGGCAGTTACACGCAAAGTGAAGAAGAGAGGATACTTCTCCTTCTAGAAACTCACTTTCCGAACTGCCATCTAATCACAGAAGATGACAAAAGTGAGAACATCACAAGACCAACCCCGACTGATTGGAAGCAGGTCACAGCCATCTGCTCTGAGTAGAGAATTAGCTGGGCAATTGACAGCTTCCAACCATACAAATCAGCTGGGGTTGGCCAGATAGTCCCAGCCTTACTGCAAAAAGGGAAGAAGGTAATATTACCACACTTAATAAGAATATTTAGGAGTAGCCTGGCACTCGGGTACAGACCGAAGCTATGGAGAAGGGCCAAGGTGGTATTTATCCCTAAGGCGGGCAAAACCGACCATACCCAACCTAAAGCCTTAAGACCTATTAGCCTAACATCATTCCTGTTAAAAACAATGGAGAAGCTAGTAGAGAATAGCATAAGAAACACGGTCTTAAAGAGAAAACCTCTACACCGGGATCAGCATACGTATAGAGTGGGCAGATCAACAGAAACCGCTCTATACGAACTAAAAAGCAGCATTGAAGAAGCACTGGACTATAAAGAAATAGCTCTATGTGCCTTCTTAGACATTGCAGGTGCATTTGATATCACCTCGCATGAGGCGGTCAGGGAAGCACTAATCAGGAAAGAGGTAGATCGCACAACCTCAAAATGGATGTGCGAGATGTTGAGAACTAGGAGTGCGGAGACCTTGATGGGACATAACAACAAGGGGATGCCCGCAGGGAGGGTTACTGTCACCTCTTATGTGGAGCCTAGTTGTAGACGAACTCCCAGTAAAACTAAATAGTAATGGCATAAAATGTCAAAGCTATGCGGACGATATTGTCCTCATAGTAAGAGGTAAATTTGATGAAACCATCTGTGACATACTACAGAGGGGCCTAAGAATCACCCATGAGTGGTGCTTGTCTGTGGGACTGAGACTCAACCCAAGTAAGACCACAGTGGCACTATTCACCAATAGGAGAGAGCTAAAACACATGCGCCCTATTTGGCTAAATGGGGCTATAATAGATACAAAGCGGGAGGTAAAATACCTGGGACTTACAATTGATAGTAAGCTCCTATGGAATAAACACACAGAAAATGTGGTAAACAAAGCTCTGAGGGCTATAATGGTATGCAGTAACATGTCAGGACAGAACTGGGGATGCAAACCAGACACACTGAGATGGATGTATACCATGATGATAAGACCTATCATCACATACGGAGCAATTGCTTGGGCTGGCAGAACACAGCAAACGACTGTAAAAAAGAAGTTGGCGAAAGTGCAGAGATTGGCATGCATATGCATCACAGGTGCCATGAGAACCTGCCCTGCCGCAGAGTTGGCGGTGCTTTTGGAACTCACTCCATTACACCTAAAGATACAAAAAATTGCCAATGCGACGTTAATCAGACTTGGAAAGAAACATCGGAGATAGGAGCAAATATAAGAACTAAATATTATAGCTCTCTATCGAAAGAAAACCCATGGCTGATAGCCCGAAGAGATGACACCTGCAGAGAACGCAACTTCAAAAGGAATTTCACCTCAGAGTTGAGTAACAAAGATGAATGGAGAGGGGAAACAACCCACTACCAGATAAAAAGTCATGCCATCAAGTGGTGTACAGATGGCTCCAGAACTGCCGAAGGAACAGGTGGCGGAGTATATGGGCCCGGAACCAAATACTCCGAATCTATGGGAGTTTACAGCAGTATCTTCCAAGCAGAGGTACATGCTATCAAAAGATGTACGGAATTCAACCTCGATAGGAACTATCGCAATCAAAATATAGCGATAATGGTTGATAGTCAAGCGGCCATCAGAGCATTAAGCTCATGTTCAATAAGATCCAGGATGGTAGAAGAATGCGTGACCAAACTAAATAAGTTAGGCACAGCAAACAAAGTTACCCTGTACTGGTTACCGAGTCATATGGGTATCGAGGGTAATGAAGAAGCCGACAAACTGGCCAAACAAGGGGCGGGAACACCCTTCATAGGGCCAGAACCCTTCTATGGAATCGGACCACACATAATGCGAGAAATTTTATCAAAAGAAGAGGTGGCAGAAAGAAGCAAACACTGGGAACAACAACCAGGGCAAAGACAGGCCAAAGATCTCCTAGGGGAATACAACCCAAAGAGATTTAAAGCCTTAATCATCACAAATAGGAAGAATATGAGAGTTCTGACAGGAATACTAACAGGTCACTGCAGACTCAAAACACACCTAAAAAAGCTAGGACTTGCACTAGACAGCAGCTGCAAATTCCGCGAGGCTGACGAAGAAACTCCAATGCACATCCTCTCTGAATGCGAAGCACTACTCCGCAGAAGAAGGAGATACTTGGGGCATACTACCTCCCCCAAATGAGATACAATCTCTTGATCCACTCCGGATTATAAAATTCCTAAAAGAAATAGGTCTGGAGGAGGTGCTTTAGAATGGGAGCTAACCAAACGACTGCACCAAAGACAAGGGGGTACAATAGATCTTAAGGTCGCAGTTCAAGAAAACCCTTTAATTAATCTAAATCTAATCTAAATCTAATTTTGTTCAAGACGCAATTCTATATCGAACGAAGCAGCAGCAGATCGATTCGGAGATGGCATCCCCAATTGATTGAGAGGTTTGTTCGCGATTTCTAAGCACATATCTACATTCATTATATCATTATAGATTTCTACTATGAAATCTATGCTCATATTTGAACTTTCCTTGCGTATTCGACATAAAATATCTTCAACGATGTGCGATTTATATTTCTCTCATAACTCAGTTGGAGATGAAGGAGAGCAGACGGTCAATGGATTGCAAAGAATGCACGAATTAGATTTGGATGTGGTGTGTTGCACGCTTCATTAATGCATACATCCCACTATCGGGTTTTCTCCAATAAATTCAGAGTTTGAAATGCACTGCGGAAAGTGGCATGTGCAACACCGTTGGCAATTCTCAATTGGCGGAAAGGATGGACGGGACACATTTACCAACAGCATGCGAAGAATCACTCATCTTGATTGGGATGCACGGTGCACGGATGCACTTCCGAATTTAACACTCTTTCCGCAAACGTGTCATTTTGACATAACGTGAGGAAAGTTGTTAACGTTGTAGCCAGTGGATTCAGGGCTATTTTTTGCGCATTTACAGCTGTGGAATAAATGCGTTGCCCATTTTCTAAATGCACTGGTAAGTGCACCATAGCTGGACTTCGTTCATGTATGGGAAATGAAAGAATTCGATATACAACTTCATTGTTGTTTTTGCTTATTTGTTGTTTCTTGTTGACGTCTTTCCGCCACTCGCAGCCTGTCGCGTTCATTCTCTTGAGAACGAAGCAGATTTGAAGCTGCAGAATGTGAACGCCCTGCTGCTTCCTCAGCATGTGTTTGAGTCATTCTTTGTCTGTATTGTTAGTTCGCCACTCCCCGTTCTTCCTCAGTTTTATTTGCATCACTGCTTCCTTTATCCGAGGACGACGACATCTTTTGCGAAGCAGGTGAACTAAAGTAGATGGCACTGATTCCAACGATTCTACGAAAAGCGAAGGGAAAACGTAATTTCCGCACAATGCGACGACAAACGAAATGAAAAGTGTTAGGGCCACTGAGTCATAAGGGCTTACCAGCGCTGTCGTTGTCAAAGAAAATTCTTTGTACGCCAAATTTCCAACGACGATAATGAAAGCGAAGAAATGCAAGGGATTTTCAATTCAACGATGCTAACAAAATTGAAGAAAAAGCGTTAAACGAAGAAAAAATGTATTTTTCCAACGATGTTACGAAAAACGAAAAAAAATCGTTGTTTTTCAACTACCCCATCAAAGGCAAAAAAAGGAAATGATAAGCGTTAAGGCCACTGAGTCTCATGATTTTACAGGTCATAAAAGGATACCAGCGTTGTCGCTGTCAAAGAAAATTCTTTGAGCGCCAAATTTCCAACGATGATAATGTAAACGGAGATATGTAAAGAATTTTCAAATCAGCAATGCCAACAAAATTGAAGAAAAAGCGGTAAACGAAGAAAAGATTTTATTTTCCAACGATGCTATGATAAACGAAGAAAAATGGTATTTCCGAACAATGCTACGAAAAAGCGAAGAGGAAATCAAAAGTGTTAGGGCCACTGATTGTCACGATTTGTCAGGTCATAAGAGCTTACCAGCGTTGTCGTTGACAAAGAAAATTCTTTGAGCGCCAAATTTCCAACGATGATATGAAAAGAATTTTCAAATCGACGATGCCAACAAAATTGAAGAAAATGACTTAAATGAAGAAAAATATCTTTTTCCAATGTTGTGTATTCCCAGGTGTTGGGAATACACGGAAGGGGATTTGTTGTGCGATTTTTAGAACGAAACAAAACTGTATATGAGTATTTTTTTTAAAGTTCATTTATTAATTTTATTTTATTTTATTTACACTTTTTTACTTAATGTTATTTTATTTTATTAATTTTCTATTCTTTATTATTTAAATAAATCTTGCAAATAGTCCTTCCAGCCTTTTAGAAGGCCTTCAGTTCTATTTGAAGATTGTTTAATAACACTCTGTGGCGTTTATATCCACATCTTTAAAATAATTGGCAACTGACTATAACTGATTACAGCTCACTTTTTATAATGACTTTAAAAAACTGTCTTATGAAACTTCTTCCTTTGTACCTTACCTGGTGTGGGGGGCAAAAGTACTATTTACGGCGTAATATTAATAACTGACCAATTTTCCGTCAACTCAGCCTTTTTATATAAAAATTCTAGCCTTTAAATGGCTAGGCTTGGGTAGGGATATGTGAAGATGTAAGAAAAACAAATCTTTTGACATTAACACCGATCTTATATGATTTAATAACATTGTTATTTAGCGGTGATTTAATCAAATTTTCAATAGGAATTGCGATTTTGACAACATTTTACATTTTGCTACAAAAATCAATAGGTATGTCTAAAATCAGTAAAGGCTCTGCTTATGGTGCTGACACTTCTCCACACAAAGCACAATAATAATTATAATAAAAAAAAAAGTTAATTTTGATTACTTTTTAAATGTTATTTTTTTTTTTCTTTTTGAAGATTTATTTTTGTCTTTTGTTAATATTTAAAAAGGATCGTTGAATATCGTCAGATATTAAACAGACCAAATTTCACATAATATACTTTAAAAGATTTGTTTATTTGTTTTTATTCGACCGATAAGAATATGTGCATAACAGATATGTTTTACAATTTTGACCGTGATCGTAAAATCATGATTCCTTGGAAAAAGGGATCTTTGCATCGTTATCCATAAATACCATTTTTATGACTTTAGATGCAGTGACGCAACATGATTTTGTAGACCCTTTTTTACCATCCTTTTTATTGACATTTAGATGGCAAAGAGTTTTAAAAGATTTGCTTATTTCTTTGCATTCAAGCGATCACAAAGAACATGCGCCTTTTTTAAACATTATTTTCTGAAATTTTATTGCCACGTTGCAAAAGAGTCTATTTCTAGGACATCATATTTGAAAATATATTTCGATGTCCTAGATGGTCACTAGAAAGTACCTTGGACTTTCACGTTCTCTTCAAGCTTAATATTTGCGTTTCTTAGAAAATGTGGTCCATTCAAATTTTATGATCGCGTAATGTGATCATTTTTCCCAAAACGATATTTTTATATCCTTTTGGGCTTGGGTTTTTGGATGCACGTGTTCTTTACAACATTCAACACTCAAATTTTACGATCGTGTAATACGATGTTTTTTACCAAAACGATATTTTTATATCCTTTTGGACTTAGCATTTTGAGTGCACGTGTTTTCACAACACCAACAATGGTAACGAAAAAACAAAAACATCACAAATTTCACCTTTTCTTGCACTGAAAAAACAATCGTAGAAATGAAAAAACAAAAACAAAAGTTTTTTTCACGAACTAACATAATTCACAAATATTCAGGTTTTCTTTTATTTGCACTAAAAAAAGGAAACATCGGAAGAAAAAAAATCTTTTTCACACTACATATTGCTGCGTGCGTCCTTACTCGTTCAAAGCAAATTATGAACTGAAATATTCAATATTATTTTGTGTGCGGATGACAACATTAATATCGATATGCATGAATAATCACTATCTTGTGTATACATGAAGTATATTTGGTATAGATTGGTATATTCTCGCTGCAAGTTGATGGCTTTAGACACGCTTGTGTCTTTCTATTAGTGATGAATTTTTTTAATTGTGTAACATAGATAAATAAAAAGTATGTAATAACCTGCTCATGTTTCTAAGGAATGTTCTATAAAAATTTCAAGCCAATCCATCAAGGATTTTCGGAGATTATCGATTTTGTACAAACGTACAGAAACGATTTTATTTATATAGATAGATAAGAAAAATTAATAAAAAGAAAAAGTAACTTGATCTAAAAACTTAAATTTACTATTTTACAACAAGTATTAAGTGAACTTAATAACAAGAAAACTATAAATTTACAGTAGTTAAAATTAAAGTATTACAGTGGTTAAAATTAAAGTATGACAGTGGTTCCACAACAATACCCCCCTTCCAGCTATTTAATTTATTACGAAACTTACTTTCTTTTTAGGTTTAATTTCGTTTGGCGGTGTATAATTTAAAATAGGCGCTGGTTTAGTGCGGTTTATATGGATTGGGCTGATTTTGTTTGAAATTTTAACGTAAACATGCTTTTTAGAACGTTGTATAATTTCGTAAGGCCCTTCGCACGGTGGAGTTAAAGCTGGTCGATGGCGACCAATTCTGACAAAACATGGGTGCAAGTATCTTGATTTGGATGATGGAAGGTTTTGTTAATATTACTTGATATAGTATTGGTAGCGTTTACATCTTTAAATATTTTCTTTAGGTCTACCAGTATACCGGGAGAGTCCAAAGTTGATTCGGATTCGGTGAAAACTCTCCTGGGAGCTGAAGCCTCTGTCAATAAACTAGTTCTGCTGGAGAACAGTATAGATCTTATTTGTATAGTGAACGAATACCCATCAAAATGACTGGTGATTCTAGTTTCCAACCTGAACAATTATTCTGTGCCATTAGTGCTGTTTTTAAAGTTCGAAGAAGCCGTTCCATCATGCCATTACTTTGTGGATGATATGTGGTTGTGTATATTTTATGAGCGCCTGGAAAAATAACCAACTTCGAAAATAACCGTGATACGAATTGTTTACCTTGGTCGGTAGTTATAGTATGTGGCACTCCAAATCTTGTTATACATTGAGTGAAAAATGTTTCTGCCACAGTTTGTGCCATAATATCTGTAATAGGGAAAGCTTCTGGCCATCTTGTAAAACGGTCTATTAATGTGAGAATATAAGTATACCCATCTGAGAGCGGTAGTGGTCCTACCAGATCAAGATGTATGTGTTCAAAACGTCCTTTAGGAATATTAAAATGGATTAGATCAAATGCCGGAAATGTTTTACTCATGAGTAAATGGCTAACAGTTCTTTATCAAAAGCTGAGTATTTGCTTTCTGTTAAAGATAATTTTTTTTAAAAACGAGCGATATGTTCCCAAAACTCTTGAATGTGTTGTTCTAATGTTGCCCCTAAAGCTGAAGATGAGGGAGTAAGACGACCTTCATTTGTTGGATGGGCTAACAAAGTTATGTCCGCCAGTTTGGCTTTAGAAGCGCAAAAATCTTTTTCATTTTCCGTAGTCCAAAAAGTAATCTGTTTAAGTTTATTTCTGTTTAGTTGTATTACCACATTATGTAGAGAACAAATTAGGAATAAAACGATGATAGTATGTCATCATGCCTATGAACCGTTGTAGTTGTTTGAGTGTGGACGGACGTGGGAAATCTTTAATTATTTTAACGCGAATTTCTGATGGTAAAATATGACACCTATTTAAAGTGTAATTTAGAACAAGTGAAAGTGAAACAGGTGGAAAAAAATTATTGTGAACTCGAACTTGCAGTAGAAGAACTAAATGGATCTATAATCAACGCCTATGAAGAGAGCTGTCCTCTAAAGAAAAAGCAAAATAACGCTGATGTTCCATGGTGGAATAGGACTCTATCAGAATTAAGAAGCAGCGTGAGAAGACTATTTAATAAGGCCAAAAAAACAGGTCAGTGGGAGGTTTATAAAATGGAGCTCACCAACCATAATCTAGAAATAAGAGAAGCAAAACGGAATAGCTTTAGGGCATTCTGTGAATGCATCTCGAACACACCGACCGCGGCGAGACTGCATAAAGCAATGGCTAAGAACAGTACCGATATGCAGTGCACGCTGATAAGACAGAATGGCAGTTATACCAAAAGTGAAGAGGAGAGCACTCTTCTCACTTTAGAAACTCACTTTCCTGGTGGCCATCCAATGACGGAACAAGATAAAAGTGAGGACATCACAAGACCAACCTCGGCTGGCAGGAAGCAGGCCTCAATCATCTGCCCTGAGCAGAGAATAAACTGGGCTATTGAGGGTTTCCAACCATATGAATCAGCCGGGGTTGACAAGATTATCCCGGCTTTGTTGCAAAAAGAGAGAACGGGAATCTTACCGCACCTAATAAGAATATTTAGAAGCAGCCTACCACTCGGGTATATACCGAGAGCATGGAGAAGGGCCAGGGTGGTATTTATACCAAAGGTGGGTAAAACTGACCACACGCAGCCTAAAGCCCTCAGACGTATTAGCCTAACATCCTCCATGTTGAAAACAATGGAGTAGTTAGTAGAAAACAACATAAGAACTACGGTTCTAAAGAGAATACCTCTGCACGGGAACCAGCATGCATATAGAGTGGGCAGATCTACAGAAACCGCTCTATATGAACTGAAAAATATCATTGAAGAAGCACTAGACTATAAAGAAATAGCTCTATGCGCCTTTTTAGACATCGAAGGTGCTTTCGTCAACACCTCACATGAGGCGGTAAGAAAGGCACTAGAAAGAAGAGAGGTAGATCGCACAACCTCAAAGTGGATGTGTGAGATGCTTAGAACTAGGAGTGCGGAGACGGTGGTGGGAAACAACAGCATCACGATCAAAAGCACGAAGGGCTGCCCGCAGGGAGGGGTATTATCACCAATTATGTGGAGCCTTGTTGTAGACGAACTCTTAGAAACACTAAGCAGCAAGGGCAGAAAAGGGGCCTAAGAATCACCCATGAGTGGTGCCTGTCTGTGGGACTCGGGCTCAACCTGGGAAAAACCACAGTGGTACCATTCACCAATAGGAGAAAATTAGAACATATGCATCCTATCTGGTTAAATGGGGCATTAATAGATATGAAACAAGAGGTAAAATACCTGGGACTCACCATTGACAGTAAGCTCCTGTGGCACAAACACTTAGACAACGTGATAAGCAAGGCGACAATGGCCATAATGGTATGCAAACGTATTTCAGCAAAGAGCTGGGGATGTAGACCAGACACACTGAGATGGATGTATACCATGATGATGAGACCTATCATCACCTATGGGGCAATTGCTTGGGCTGGTAGAACACAGCTCACCACGGTGAAAAAGAAGCTGGGGAAGGTACAAAGATTGTCATGCGTATGTATTACGGGTGCCATGAGAACGTGTCCCACTATAGCATTAGAGGTGCGTCTGGAACTAACTCCACTACACCTAAAGATGCAAAAGGTTTCCAAGGCTACATTAATCATACTTGGAAAAGAAACAGCAGAGACAGGAGCAATCATAGGTACTAAACACCTTAGCTCCTTAGCGAAGCACAACCCATGGCTGACAGAAGACTCAACTTCAGAAGGAACTTCACTTCAGAGTTGAGCAGCAAAGAGGAATGGAGAGGGGAAAACACCAACTACCACATAGAAAACCATGCCATCAAATGGTATACAGATGGTTCCAGCACAGCCGAAGGTACAGGGATCGGAGTATATGGGCCCAAAACCAAATACTCCGAACCTATGGGAATACATACCAGTATCTTCCAGGCAGAGGTGGACGCTATTGCAAGATGCACTGAAGTCAACCTAAAAAGAAACTATCGCAACAAGGAAATAGCGATAATGATAGATAGTCAGGCGGCAATCAGAGCACTAAGCCCGCATACAATATGCTCGAAGATGGTAGAAGAATGTGTGGCCAAATTAAATGAATTAGGCACAAACAACAAAGTTATCCTTTACTGTATACCAGAGCATGTGGGTATCGAGGGCGACGAAGAAGTCGACATACTGGCGAAACTAGGGGCAGGAACACCCTTCATAGGTCCAGAACCCTTCTGTGGAATCGGACCACATATAATCCGAGAAATTTTAATAAAAGAAGAGGCGGCAGAAAGAACCAGATACAGAGAAATTCAACCGGGACTAAGGCAGGCCAAATATCTCCCTCGGGAGTTCAACCCCCAGAGATTCAAAGCCTTTATTAGCACTAATAGGAAGAATATAAGAGTTCTGACAGGAATCATTACAGGACACTGCAGACTCAAAGCACACCTCAAAAAACTAGGACTTGAAAGAGATAGCACCTGCAGATTCTGCGAGTGGGACGACGAAACCCCAATGCATATTCTCTCCTACTGTGAGGCATTACTCCGTAGGAGAAGAAAATATCTCGGGGTATATTGCTTCTCTCCAAGCGAGATACAATCTCTCAATCAACTCCGGATACTAAAATTCCTAAGAGAAATAGACCTGGAGAAGGTGTTGTAGAATGGGAAGTTAACCTAACTATTACACCAAAGACAAAGGGCGTACAATAGATCTTAAGGTCGAAGTACAGGAACACCCTAAAATTAAATCTAAATCTAAAACCTACCAAGTTCCAAAATTGTATTGACTCCAGCGCCAAAGCTGTAAGAGGTAGGGCTGTTTGGTCTTCGACGGAAATAATTCCCGTGGAAACCTGCATAACTTTGCCGAACATTGTACTCGTGTGTGACTAATATATATATACGAAGTTCAAAAGTTTGTACCGACTCCAGCGCCAAAGCGGTGCGAGATAGAATTATATTATCGTCCACAGAAATAGTCCGCATGAAAACCTGCACAACTTTTCTGAACATTCCAATCGTGTATGACCTCTAAATACGAAGTTCCACAATTTTATTGACTCCAGCGCCAAAGTGGTGAGAGGTAGAACTATTTGCTCTTCGACAGATATAATCCCCATGAAAACGTGGACAACTTTGCCGAACATTGTAATCGTGTGTGACGTCTACATACGAAGTTTCAAAATTTGTGTTGATTCCAGCGCCAAAGTGGTGAGAGATAGAACTGTTTGGTCTTCGATGGAAATAATCCCCATGAAAACCTCCAAAACTTTGCTGAACATTGTTATTGCGTGTTACTTCTATATAAAAAGTTCGGCAATTTGTATTGCTTCCAGCGCCAAAGCGGTGGGAAATGGAACTTTGCCGTGTACGTTAGAATGTCCGGCATAAAAATCTTAATAAGATTGCCTCAGGTCAGAATCATGTCCGATGTATATTTCAGATTATAAATGAGCCCTGTATTGTATATCATCTGCGTTTTCTTTAATTTTTTTTTATTAATTGTGTTACCTTACTGAGCAATTGCTTTCATATTTTTCTTAGTTTCCACGCTCGTTTTTCTTTAAAGTATCCTGCGGGGCCAAAAGAAAAATTTAATTATTTTTTTATTTAATAAAGGATTTTTATAGATATATTATTTTTCAGTTTTTTTATTTTTGGAAATTTATTTGGGTTTTTTTAAAAACATTTTTTAGGGTAAGTTCTTTTATTTATTTTTTTTCTTTTCTTTCGGATTTTTTTTGTAATAGAAGGTAATATTGTACTGGCAGTACTAAAAATGCATTAGAATAAGTGTATTAATTATGATAAATAAGAAGCAGTGAAGGAACATGATCTCTTTTGATGAAGACATAAATACTACATGGCGACGAGGATACATTTTTTTTGGAACAATTTTGAAAATATAGTAAGTTTTATGGATGCAGTTAATAACTGTTAATGGAAAAATAGTGTGTATGGGAATCGCAAAAAGTGAAATTTTTTTTTTTTGCTGAGAGACAGGATTGTGTTCGGAGTTTATGACAAAGATCTTCAAAAGAGGTTTGTAGACATACAAGACTTAACAGAAGAGAAAGCAGCAGAATTGGCAAGAGCATCGGAAGCATCGAATACACAGGCGACAGAAATGAGCAAAACACGTGATAGTCATTCAGTTGAGATGCATACAATTAGAAAAGGTGATGGAAATAAAGACACCCAGAAAGTGACATCAAAATCAAGTACAGGTAGTGATAAGATAGGTAATCGTTCCAATTCAAATAAACAAGATATAAGATCGAAAAAATATTTTGAAAGTAATTCTAGATCTGAATGTAAATATTGCTCGTGTCAACATGTCAAAGGAAAGTGCCCAGCTTATGGAAAACTTTGTGCAAAATGTGGAATCGCAAATCATTTTGCCAAAGCATGTTTTAAAAGGAAGGTTAGTGAAATCACAACAGATTCAGGTGATTATTATATTGATTCGGTATGTCGTGATATCAGCGAGAAAAATGGAAAAAATTCGTGGTATCAAAAAGTTTCGATAGACGGGGGAGATGTAAATTTTAAGTTTGACACTAGCGCAGAAGTAAATGTCATACCTAGAAGTTTGGTTGCAAAGATAGGGAACGGTCAGGTTAAAGAAACTTCAATAAATTTAATGGTATATGGTGGATCTAAAATAAATACAAAAGGAATTGTAAATTTGAAGTGCAAAATTCGTGACAAGTGGGAATTCCAAGATTTTGTTATTGTTGATGGAGATACAGTTCCGATATTGGTGTTAAGGGCATGCGTAGAGTTTAATTTAGTGACAAGATTTGATAGTACCGCTAAAATTCGAAATAAAGCAGAATTATTAGACGAGTTTAAAGATATTTTCACTGGGTTAGGGAAGTTCGGAGAAGAATACAAAATAATGTTGAAGAACGATGCAAAACCGGTAGTCTGTTCGGCACGCAGAATACCAATTGCGCTAAGGGATTCATTAGAAAAAGAATTAAAAGACCTTAGTAATCGCAATATTATTGAAAGAGTCGATGAACCGGTTGAATGGGTATCTAATTTGGTAATTGTGGAGAAAAGGAGCGGAAAACTAAGATTGTGTTTGGGTCTAAAATATTTAAATGACACAATTATGCAAGAGACATATCCGATACCGTTCTTCGAAGAAATTGCGGCAAAACTGGTAAACATGAAGTATTTTACGATACTGGACCTGAAAGATGGCTACTGGCATGTAAATTTAGATGAAGAATCTAGCAAATTGTGTACTTTTTCAACACCATTTGGTTGTTATAAATTTAAAAGTCTTCCATTTGGGATAAAAACCACTCCTGAAGCGTTTCAGAAGATGAATGAGAAGGATTTCGCTAGAATAGAATATATAATAGTGTATATTGATGAAATTCTTGTAGGTGGAAGAACTTTACAGGAACATGATGAGAAGTTGAAAGAGGTTTTACAAAGGGCTAGAGAGAAAAACATAAAATTCAACAGTGAAAAGCTCCAATTTAGATTTAATGAGGTGGAGTACTTGGGGCATATTATAGGCTGCAATGGAATTAAAATAGACCCAGACAGATTAAAAGCCGTAAAGGAGTTGGCACCTCCTAAAGGTAAAAGGGAATTACAAACAATTTTTGGAATTATAAATTACATGCGACAATTTTTACCAAATTTGCCATAAATTTCAGCACCACTTCGAGAACTAATAAAGAAAAAAATAGTCTTCAAATGGTATGAATTTCATGATGAATGTTTACGGAACATAAAGAAAGAAATAATGAAGGCGCCATCATTACAGCCATTTGATGTTAGTAAGGAAATCACTGTTCAATGTGATGCTTCAAAAAGTGGGCTAGGATGCGGTTTTTTACAGGAGGGTAGGCCGATAGGTTTTGCTTTAACGCCAGCAGAAATAAATTATGCCCAGATTGAGAAAGAGCTCCTTGCTATTGTATTCCCATGTACAAAATATGATAAGTATATGTACGGACGGAAGGTAAGAATCACTACAGATCACAAACCTCTTTTGGGTATTATTTCAAAAGAAGTTGCTACAGTTACTTCACCTAGGTTACAACGAATGAAGTTAAGACTTCTGAAATATGATTTGAGTTCGGAGTATTTGCCTGGAAAAGATATGCTGATAGCAGATTTCTTATCGCGAAATTACATCAAAGATTAAGATGACCAAGAAATAAAGGATTGAATGAAGTTGTGCGTACTGTAAACATCAGTGATGCGAAAAAAGAAATTTACAAAAGAGAAGCAGAGAAAGACACAGTCTTAAAGGAACTAATTACAGTATTAAAGCATGGATGGCCTGAAAAAAAGAGTGAGGTAAAAGAACAAATTAAATTTTATTGGAAACTCTAAAACGAATTGTTTCTTGAAGACGGACTTGTATTTTATACTGACAGAATTATTGTCCCAGTGTGGAAGTTCAATTAATTCAAGCCAAGTCAAGAGTGGCACCTGTCCGAAAACTGACTATTCCTCGTCTTGAATTATTATCTGCTACGATTGCTGTGACGTTGTATTTATCTATAATAAAGAGTTTAACTAATCATGAAGTTCCAGTTTATTTTTGGAGTGATTCGTCAACGGTTTTGTCTTGGATACATAGAGAAGATCAGTGGGCAGTTTTCGTTTGGAATCGTGTACAAGAAATTCGTAAGTTTTCAAATCCTAAGGATTGGCGACATATTCCTGGTTCTATGAATCCTGCAGATCTCCCATCTAGAGGTTGTTCACGAAAGCAGTTGCTGAAGTCAAGATGGTGGGAGAGTCCAGATTGGATGAAGTTGCCAATTATTGATTGGCCTAAGTCGAAAGTTTCCTGTAATGAAAATACCATCAATAGTGAAAAAAGGAAGACGAATGCCTCAATGTTTTGCAGTGAGAATCAAGTTCTTGAAAGCGACTGGTGTTGTAAACGTTTCTCGAAATTTCGTAGTATTGTTTGTTTATTCGGATGGGTACGTCGTTTCGTCAGTAATTGTAGGCGGACCAAACAAGGTTTTGGACCACTGAAACTTCAAGAAATGATTGAAGCTGAACTAGAGATCGTGAAACACATCCAGGAAGAATGTTTTAACGGAATAGAAGACAAGAGAATTAAGTTTTTATACCCCTGTCAAGACGATTTTGGTATTATTCGACTAAAAACGAAAATTGTTCGTCGTAGAGACGACTGTAGAGATTTTCGTTGCCCAATTGTTCTCCCAGCGCATCATGTCGTAGTGAAACTTATGATAAAAGAAATACATGAAAATAATTGTCATGTTAGTGACAAACTTTGTTAAGTATTGTTAGGGAAAGATTTTGGATACTAGGTGGACGAAGAACTATTCGTTCAGTGGTATTGAAATGTACTATATTGTGACGTGCTCCTCTTTCGGTTCGATGTTATTAGAATGATAACACTTTTTATTTATGTGAATTTAGTGTATAAGCTTTATTTATAATTATTTCTGCGTTAACAATTGTCTTAAAAATATTTGTTTATCAATAATTTAATTATTACAATTAATTTATCATAGTTTTAGAGTTTCACTATTTTAATTACTTTTAAAATCAAAGTTTCTGTTTTACTCCGAATGTTTCAAGTACACAGCTCGGATTTTTGATTTGAATTGATTCTAGCCTCGACTCTACGGCTGCTTTTATACAAAATTGGTGTTTTTCGGAATTTTCTCGAAAAGCCTGGTCATTTGGCTTTCTAAAACTACATGGCAACTTTTACACAAAGAAATACTTCTCGAAAATTCTTATTCAATACACAAAAAAGAAAAACTTCTCGAAAACTCCTGTTTGTGAATCATTGTTTTGGGTTTGTGACAATGATTTATTATTTCGGAGAAATGTATTGTATTGGCTCGGAGCCTTCTGGAAAAGATCATTTGTATGCGCTTTTTTCTTGTTTTATGAGATGATTCATTGCTATTGTTCACATTATTGAGAAGTGTATTGTATTGTCTCGGTCGTGTGAACAATTTAATTTTGGAGTTTTCTGGAAATATTTTTGATTTATTTATTAAATCAAAATATTTCCAGCAATTTCTAGTGATGCGTAGTGCACTACCCCCTCCTTAAATCTGTTCGCCCCGAACAGAATCTTCTGAAGTCGTCCCGTGATATTTTGCTAGCCGATTTAAATGAACCACTTTCATTTTTGCCCTTGGAGATCTTCGTATGCGATATACGACGTCATTTATCCTTTTTATGACGGTATATGGACCCTCCCATTTTGGCATAAACTTAGGTGACATTCCCTTTTTCCGTTGTGGATTGTAAAGCCATACCAAGTCACCATCCTGGAATCCACAGCTGTTCGTAGCAATGTCATACCTTATTTTCATCCGGTCGCTAGCAATTTTTATCCGATCCCTTGTTATGTGATGTATTTCGTCTAGACGATCCCTCAGTTTATCGGTGTAGTCACTAACTTCCTTTTTGTCGTATTCTGGTCTACCAAACATTATATCCACAGGAAGCCGTATATTGCGTCCAAACAATATTTCCGATGGAGTATGTTTTGTGCTCTGGTGGTCTGCAGTCCTATATGCCATTAGGAACAATGGAATGTGTTTGTCCCATTCACTTTGGTCTGATGTTACCACCTTTGATAAATGTTCCTCCAGGGTTCGGTTGAAACGTTCCACCATACCATCAGATTGCGGGTGCAGGGGTGTTCTTCTGGTTTTATGTATTCCCAGCAATTGGCATACTTCCTGTAATACCGCTGACTCGAAGTTCCGCCCTTGGTCCGAGTGTAATTCTAGTGGAACCCCGTATCGACTTATCCAGTTTTCAATTATCACTCCTGCCACTGTGGTAGCTTCTTGATTCGGAATGGCGTACACTTCCGGCCATTTGCTGAAATAGTCGATGACAACCAACACGTATCGGTTCCCTTGTTTAGATTGAGGAAATGGTCCAGCTACATCAATTGCGATTCGTTCAAATGGAGCGCCAACGTTATATTGCTACATTGCTGCCCTAGTTCGTGTCTGTGGTCCTTTGCTCGCTGCACATGTGTCACATTTTCGACACCAACTTTCAACATCAGCTCGGCAATTTACCCAATAAAGTCGTTCTCGTACTTCTTCTAATGTTTTGTTGACTCCCAGATGTCCCCCTGAAGTCCCACCATGTACTTCACCAAGTACCTCATGTACTTTGGACTTGGGTACAATCAACTGCATTAGTGTATCTCTACCATCAGAAGATTCCCATTTTCTACTGAGAACGCCATTTTCTATTTCCAGCGAGTCCCACTGAGCCCAATAACTCTTTGTTGTACTACTATAAGCCGCAATATCGCTCCGTTCCGGACGCTGATCTTGTTCTTTCCATTCAAGGATTGGTCCAATATCTTTGTCCTTTAGCTGTTCATTTCTGATGCTATTCTCGTCATCATTACCTATTCTTGTTGTCTTGACCATGACTATTTCTTTCTCATCTAGCCTACCACAGTGCTTACAATTCTCATCACATGGTCTTCTAGATAAGGCGTCAGCATTACCATGCGATGTCCCCTTTCTATGTTCTGTTTTGAAGTGGTACCCTTGTAGTCGCTCAATCCATCTTGCCACTTGACCTTCTGGATTTTTAAATTGTAGCAACCATTTAAGTGCCGCATGGTCGGTTCGAAGTAGGAAGTCCTGCCCGTAGAGCTATTTGTTGAAATGCCTAACAGTTTCAACTACTGCCAAGAGTTCTTTCCGGGTGAAGTATGCGATGACTTTTTCTTCACCTTCGATCTGTTGAGAGAGTACCCCTCCAATTCCGATATTGTTGGCATCCGTATCCAATATAAATCTTTCTCCAAATTTTGGATACGCCAATATCGGAGCAGAACATAGTCGATGTTTCAACTCCTCGAAAGCTGACTGGCATTCTTCGGTCCACTCGTATGGTTTTCCCTTATCCGTTAGCTTGTGTAAACAACCGGCTATATTAGCAAAATTCTTTATGAGACGTCGGTAGTAAGTACACAAGCCTAAGTATGACCGGATTTCATGCTTATCTTTTGGTACTGGCCATCGTTGAACTGCTTTTATCTTGTCTTCATCGGTGGAAATTCCTTCTGCTGACAAAACATGTCATTTCATGTTGAAATAGTTCGCACTTCTTCGAACTTAACTTCAAATTCGCTGCACGAAGACGTCCAAATACTTCTCGTAATCGATGTTCATCAAAAGTTTTTCCGATTACGATGATATCGTCCAAGTACACAAGGCACGTCTTCCATGTTAAGCCCCGTAGGACATGTTCCATCAGTCGTTCGAATATTGCCGGTGCATTACATAATCCAAATGGCATTACTGTGAATTGCCATAAGCCTGTTCCTACTGCGAACGCTGTCTTTTCTCTGTCTTCCGGTTCAATTCCAACTTGCCAATAGCCACTTTTTAAATCAAGTGTTGAAAACCAAGTTGCTACTGAGAGTGTATCTAACGCGTCGTCTATGCGGGGAAGAGGGTAACTGTCCTTCTTAGTTACGTCATTCAGTCTTCGGTAATCTATGCAAAATCTTGTAGTCCCATCCTTTTTCCGTATTGGGACTACCGGAGATGCCCATGGACTGTTTGATAGCATCAGTCCATCCTTTAAGTTTTGTCTGTCAGGTTCAATAATTTGTATTGCTGGCCTCCCAGTTCCATCGACCAGTCTCGCCTCTACAACAGCTTCAGTATTCGCCGCAATTGTTTGGTCTTGTAGAATTTCTATTTTGGCACTGGAACCTGCTTCCTCCAACGTTAACGAGAAATCGATATTTCCACATCGCAGAACTTCCTCTTCAACATTCACACTCACTCCATTCTTTTTCATGAAGTCCAGGTCCATGATACAATCGTCCATTATATCAGCCACCAAAAATGTATGTCGGAACGCATACCCATCTAGCTCCAATGCTAGATCGACTTCCCCAAGAATCGGAGATGATTAACCCGTGACGGTTTGAAGCACCGTGTTACTGCTTTCACTGATGTGTTTATGACTGATGAGTCTCTTGTTAATGATGGATTTACTTGCGCCTGTATCTATGATAATTCTGCACTGATGACCAGCAATTACACCCTGTACCGTTAGACTGTTGTTGTTGTGTTGCATAAGCAAGACAGATACAACGATGCTGGGGGCATTATTCTTTTGAGCTAACTTGTCCCCATTTAAGTTAGCTCCTTTTCGTTTCCCGAAACGTTTTGTTTTGTTGTTTGGTTCGGGCACTCATGTTGTACATGCCCCCCTTTTCCGCAGCCCCAGCATGTGATTTTCCTGCGCGTGTTTCTGTCCCCTTCTTTCTGGATTGACCGCAGTACTTCCTTTATCTGCTACCTGAGGTCTTTGATGTCCAGTTGCGGCGACCCTTCAGCAATTGTAGCAGTCCTGATCCGTGGGACTGATCTCGTAGCTTTCTTCGCACCTTCTAATGTCAAAGCGAACGCCAATACTCTTGTAGCGTTCGCTTTCCGCTAACCTGGACGCTATTTTGTATGCCCGTATCCCGTATGGCGCTAACAAATCTTTATCCCGCCATCTCGCACCGCATCTCCACAGGGTAATCAGGATAGGACATGTACACTAAACGTTCAATCTCCGCTGCTAACTCCTGAAGCGTTTCCTCGGATTTCTGCACTCGGTTGATAAGCTCGATCCTGTATAAATCCTTCATGTGGTTGTCCGCAAACCGATTGTCTAATTGCATTACAATGTAATTGTAATTTTTTTAATTTTCCGGTGCAATTGTCCGCAATAAATCGGCTGAATTACCCCGTAGAGCCAGAATTAATACTGTGGTTTTTTCTTTATCGGACCAGTTGTTCGCACCAGCAGCCGCTTCAAACTGTCGTTTGTATACTGGCCATGAAGTTTTGCTGTCAAATATTGGTGGCTTCATCCTTGTACCTGATGACTCAATATTTGGTTTATTTTCTTTGATGTCAGCCATTTTTGCTTCGATTTCTGCTACTTTTTGTTCCAATTTCTGGTCCAATTTTTGTTCTACGTTGCTGACTTCTGTAGTTATTTTGTTTTCTAGGTCTGTAGTATTGTTTTTCATTTTATCTTCCAGACTCGCAATACTGGATTCCACCTGAGTTTTCAAATTGTCCATACTGGACTCCATTTTGATTTCCAGTCCAGAAACGCTTGACTTAATTTTGCTTTCAAGACTAGATTTCATTTCATTCTGCATGTCAGATACGTTTGCAATCTTACTTTCAAGACTTGCAGAAGTCGAATCTATTTTACCTTGTAAACTCGAAGCGGTTGATTTTAATTCGCATTGTAAATTGGAAGCATTTGAATCCATTTTATTCTCGAGTCCTGAAGCAATTGTTTTCATTTCGCCTTGTAAAGAATCCATTTTATTCATCAGCAGGGTCATAAACTTCTCGAGCTTATCACTTCCCGCTGATTTTACACCCTCTTCGCTGAAATCGAACTTGTCATTGTCCTCGTTCGTGTTTTCTTCTTGGTTTCCCTCTTTCAGAATTTCACTAAAGTCGAATGTGCTACTGTCTAGTTCTCTTTCTACACATTCTGCGATTACTCTTTTCTTCTTTTCGGTTTTAGTTCCCTTGGAAGGTAAATTCCACATACTCAGAACTGTGGATAGTTCTGATGCACTCAAATTGTCTAATAATTTACTTTCCATTGTTCAAATATTTTTAATTGTTCACAAAATTCTTGTTTTATCGAAACTTCTCGCGCAGTATCTAAATACCACGAAATTTCCTAGTATAATCTTAATTTCTACGAAATTTCTCGTACAATCGAAATTTTCACACGATACACGACGTATAACCTCAAATTTCGCACAATGGAAATTTTTATACAACTCATACAAAATTTCTTGTACGTCCCTGAAATTTTTCACACAGTCGAAATTATTATACACTCAAATTTCTTAATAACGAATTTCTTCATAATTTTCCGCACAGAAGTTTCTAGTTTAATTTCGAATTTTCTTGCAGAAATTTTTAGCACAATTATCTTTTCCGCACTGATTCACAATAAATAATCCCACTTCTGACACCAATGTGACGTTCTACCCGTTCGGTTCGATGTTATTAAAATGATAACACTTTTTATTTATGTGAATTTAGTGTATAAGCTTTATTTATAATTATTTCTGCGTTAACAATTGTCTTAAAAATATTTGTTTATCAATAATTTAATTATTACAATTAATTTATCACAGTTTTAGAGCTTCACTATTTTAATTACTTTTAAAATCAAAGTTTCTGTTTTACTCCGAATGTTTCAAGTACACAGCTCGGCTTTTTGATTTGAATTGATTCTAGCCTCGACTCTACGGCTGGTTTTATACAAAATTGGTGTGTTTCGGAATTTTCTCGAAAAGCCTGGTCGTTTGGCTTTCTAAAACTAGATGGCAACTTTTTCACAAAAAATACTTCTCGAAAATTCTTATTCAATACACGAAAAAGAAAAACTTCTCGAAAGCTCCTGTTTGTGAATCATTGTTTTGGGTTTGTGACAATGATTTATTATTTCGGAGAAATGTATTGTACTGGCTCGGAGCCTTCTGGAAAAGATCATTTGTATGTGCTTTTTTTCTTGTTTTATGACATGATTCATTGCTATTGTTCACATTATTGAGAAGTGTATTATATTGTCTCGGTCGTGTGAACAATTTAATTTTGCAGTTTTCTGGAAATATTTTTGATTTATTTATTAAATCAAAATATTTCCAGCAATTTCTAGTGATGCGTAGTGCAATATGTAGAAAGCAAGAAGCAAAACATTTTCAGACATTGCCAATAGCGTTACCAGAAAATCGTGTTCGAGATGCCGCAATTTTTTAAATAATAGGAGTTGATTTTGCAGGGCCTGTTCACCTTCGAACTGGTGGAAAGGCGTGGATATGTCTATTTACTTGTGCCGTGTTTCGAGCGATTCATCTTGAGTTGGTTTTAACATTATCCACTAGTGGTTTTCTACAAGCTTTTAGACGTTTTGTTGCAAGGCGTGGTCGTCCGAGAATTGTTTATAGTGACAATGGTCCCATTTTGGTAGGTGCTGAAAATTCCTTCTCTAGACTTGATTGGAACAAAATTGCAGAATATGGAACCACTTGTCGCATTGATTGGAAATTTAATCCGCCAACAGCACCTTGGTGGGGTGGTTGGTGGGAGCGTATGGTGCGAATGGTAAAGCAGATTTTGCGTAAATAGCTTGGAAGAGCTTCTCTATCCTTTGAAGAATTCGCAAGTATTCTCTGTGATTGTGAATCGGTTATCAATGATCGGCCTTTAACTTATGTTACAGATAATGCATCAGATTTGACACCATTGACACCAGCTATGTTTTTAAAAGAAGTAAGAGAAACAGGAGTTCCTGATTGTGACAAGATTGATACCATAGACATTAATAAGAGGTTGCGGTACCAACAGAAATTGCGAGATAATTTGCGTCTAAGATTTCGAAATGAGTATTTGGGACAACTTGTCCAGAAATCTAGCATCAAAGAATCCAGATCGATAAAGGTTGGAGAAGTAGTTCTTATTGGAAGTGACAATTGTAAAAGAATTGACTGGAAGTTAGCTATAGTAAAAGCGTTAATTTCTGGTTCTGATGGTGTAGTACGTTTAGTTCGACTAAAGACCGCAATTGCAGAGATTCTAAGACCAGTTCAACGTGTATATCCCTTAGAAGTTTCAATTGAAGAGAAAAATATTTTAGGAAAGCTGAGTAATGCCAACAAATGTACAAGAAATATTGATGATAATAATCCAGACTGCAAGCATGAAAACTTGGAAAAGGTGGACCCAGATCATCATTCAGATTTGCGACATGTTGAATATAGTAATGAAGAAATTCCAGTTGCTTATACCCGTAGTAGTAGAAAGATCAGAAGACCGATTAGATTAATTTTGTAATAATGTTTAAGGTTTGAGTGGCTTTGCATCTCAAGGTGGGAGGATGTTCAGAACCGCTGTGTTTAAACTGTTCATTTTTCACTGTAACTTAATATTTTATTGTTTTTAATTATATATAGAAAGGAACCCGGGTGAAAAATTATATTGTAAAGAGACTTGAATTTTGATTTTGTAAGAGGCAGACATCCTTTTGTTCACAATAATTTTAATTAATAAACTTTGTTAATTTAATAATTGCATTGTTTTAATCAATCGAATTCCAGATTCCATTTTCAATCTGTTTATTTTAAAAGGGCATTCTGGGTAAGATCTTAGTCCCTTACAATTACTTTTCTAAAATTTTTGGAACAAATGGTCTGTATTCCGAGGTAGAGACATCACATCACAAATTTTGATTCGTAAAAGGAATATTAATTTGTCGAAGTATGTTTTGCTGTTTTGTGATAAATTGTTATTAATCGATTTTAGTTGCGAATCGTTTTGTTGCTCTTTACTAAATGATTTCACATCTAATTCTTTCGAAGTTATAACGGAAATGTCGTCTAGAAAATGTATCGGCTACCACATTCGATTTACTGGAAATATGCCGAATATCTGAACTGAATTGCGCTATATATTCCATGTGTCGAATCTGTCGCGGGCTTCTATCTGTTTTTGCATGTAAAGCTCTGGTTAGTGGTTACTGATCTGTAAAAATGATACAAGGACGTCCTTCAATTAACTGCCGGAAATGTTTTACTCATGAGTAAATGGCTAACAGTTCTCTATCAAAAGCAGAGTATTTGCTTTTTGTTAAAGATAATTTTTTGGAAAAATGAGCGATATGTTCCCAAAACTCTTCAATGTGTTGTTCTAATGTTGCCCCTAAAGCTGAAGATGAGAGAGTAAGACGACCTTCATTTGTTGGATGCGCTAACAAAGTTATGTCCACCAGTTTGGCTTTAGAAGAGCAAAAATCTTTTTCATTTTCCATAGTCCAAGTAGTAATCTGTTTAGGTTTATTTTTGTTTAGTTGTGTTACCAGATTATGTAGAGAACAAATTAGGAATAAAACGATGATAGTATGTTATCATGACTATGAACCGTTGTAGTTGTTTGAGTGTGGACGGACGTGGGAAATCTTTAATTATTTGAACGCGATCTTCTGATGGTAAAATTCCTTCTGATGACACGGCATGACTTAAAAATCGAAGTTCCAGAACTCCAAATTCGCATTTAGATGGTTTGATGTTAATACCAAAGTCGTTAAGGCGAGTGAAAAGTTTTTCTAAGTGTTGGTAGTGTTCGATTTCGTTCTTACTTTCTACCAGTATGTCCTCTAGGTAAACAAAAATGAAATCTAAACCGCTTAGGACAGTGTTCATAAAACGTTGAAAAGTCTGGGCCGCGTTCCTTAAACCGAAAGGCATTCGAGGAAATTCAAAAAGGCTGAAATGTGTAGTTATAGCTGTTTTATAAATATCAACAAGTGAAAGTGAAACAGGTGTAAAAAAATTACTGTGAACTCGAACTTGCAGTAGAAGAACTAAATGGATCTATAATTAACGCCTATGAAGAGAGCTGTCCTCTAAAGAAAAAACAAAATAACGTTCATGTTCCATGGTGGAATAGGACTCTATCAGAATTAAGAAGCAGCGTGAGAAGGCTATTTAATAAGGCCAAAAAACAGGTCAGTGGGAGGTTTAAAAAAGGGAGCTCACCAACTATAATCTAGAAATAAGAGAAGCGAAACGGAATAGCTTTGGGGCATTCTGTGAAAGCATCTCGAACACACCGACCGCGGCGAGACTGCATAAAGCACTGGCTAAGAACAGTACCGATATGCAGTGTACGCTGATAAGACCGAGTGGCAGTTATACCAAAAGTGAAGAGGAGAGAACTCTTCTCCCTTTAGAAACTCACTTTCCTGGTTGCCATCCAATGACGGAACAAAATAAAAGTGAGGACATCACAAGACCAACCTCGGCTGACTGGAAGCAGGCCTCAATCATCTGCTCTGAGCAGAGAATAAACTGGGCTATTGAGGGTTTCCAACCATATGAATCAGCCGGGGTTGACAAGATTATCCCGGCTTTGTTGCAAAAAGGGAAAAAGGGAATCTTACCGCACCTAATGAGAATATTTAGAAGCAGCCTACCACTAGGGTATATACCGAGAGCATGGAGAAGGGCCAGGGTGGTATTTATACCAAAGGTGGGTAAAACTGACCACGCGCAGCCTAAAGCCCTCAGACCTATTAACTTATCATCCTTCTTGTTGAAGAAATTAAATGTTATTGGAAACTCTAAAACGAATTGTTTCTTGAAGACGGACTTGTATTTTATACTGACAGAATTATTGTCCCAGTGTGGAAGTTCAATTAATTCAAGCCAAGTCAAGAGTGGCACCTGTCCGAAAACAGACTATTCCTCGTCTTGAATTATTATCTGCTACTATTGCTGTGATGTTGTATTTATCTATAATAAAGAGTTTAACTATTCTTGAATTTCTAGTTTATTTTTGGAGTGATTCGTCAACGGTTTTGTCATGGATACATAGAGAAGATCAGTGGGCAGTTTTCGTTTGGAATCGTGTACAAGAAATTCGTAAGTTTTCAAATCCTAAGGATTGGCGACATATTCCTGGTTCTATGAATCCTGCAGATCTCCCATCTAGAGGTTGTTCACGAAAGCAGTTGCTGAAGTCAAGATGGTGGGAGAGTCCAGATTGGATGAAGTTGCCAATTATTGATTGGCCTAAGTCGAAAGTTTCCTGTAATGAAAATACCATCAATAGTGAAAAAAGGAAGACGAATGCCTCAATGTTTTGCGGTGAGAATCAAGTTTTTGAAAGCGACTGGTATTATAAACGTTTCTCCAAATTTCGTAGTATTGTTTGTTTAGTCGGATGGGTACGTCGTTTCGTCAGTAATTGTAGGCAGACCAAACAAGGTCTTGGACCACTGAAACTTCAAGAAATGATTGAAGCTGAACTAGAGATCGTGAAATACATCCAGGAAGAAAGTTTTAACGGAATAGAAGACAAGAGAATTAAGACTTTATACCCCTGTCAAGACGATTTTGGTATTATTCGACTAAAAATGAAAATTGTTCGTCGTAGAGACGACTGTAGAGATTTTCGTTACCCAATTGTTCTCCCAGCGCATCATGTCGTAGAGAAACTTATGATAAAAGAAATACATGAAAATAATTGTCATGTTAGTGGACAAACTTTGTTAAGTATTGTTAATGAAAGATTCTGGATACTAGGTGGACGCAGAACTATTCGTTCAGTGGTATCGAAATGTACTATATGTAGAAAGCAAGAATCAAAACATTTTCAGACATTGCCAATAGCGTTACCAGAAAATCGTGTTCGAGATGCCGCAATTTTTGAAATAATAGGAGTTGATTTTGCAGGGCCTGTTCACCTTCGAACTGGTGGAAAGGCGTGGATATGTCTATTTACTTGTGCCGTGTTGCGAGCGATTCATCTTGAGTTGGTTTTAACATTATCCACTAGTGGTTTTCTACAAGCTTTTAGACGTTTTGTTGCAAGGCGTGGTCGTCCGAGAATTGTTTATAGTGACAATGGTCCCATTTTGGTAGGTGCTGAAAATTCCTTCTCTAGACTTGATTGGAACAAAATTGCAGAGTATGGAACCACTTGTCGCATTGATTGGAAATTTAATCCGCCAACACCACCTTGGTGGGGTGGTTGGTGGGAGCATATGGTGCGAATGGTAAAGCAGATTTTGCGTAAATAGCTTGGAAGAGCTTCTCTATCCTTTGAAGAATTCGCAAGTATTCTCTGTGATTGTGAATCGGTTATCAATGATCGGCCTTTAACTTATGTTACAGATAATTCATCAGATTTGACACCATTGACACCAGCTATGTTTTTAAAAAAAGTAAGAGAAACACGAGTTCCTGATTGTGACAAGATTGATACCATAGACATTAATAACAGGTTGCGGTACCAACAGAAATTGCGAGATAATTTGCGTCTAAGATTTCGAAATGAGTATTTGGGACAACTTGTCCAGAAATCTAGCATCAAAGAATCCAGATCGATAAAGATTGGAGAAGTAGTTCTTATTGGAAGTGACAATTGTAAAAGAATTGACTGGAAGTTAGCTATAGTAAAAGCGTTAATTTCTGGTTCTGATGGTGTAGTACGTTTAGTTCGACTAAAGACCGCAATTGCAGAGATTCTAAGACCAGTTCAACGTGTATATCCCTTAGAAGTTTCAATTGAAGAGAAAAATATTTTAGAAAAGCTGAGTAATGCCAACAAATGTACAAGAAATATTGATGATAATAATCCAGACTGCAAGCATGAAAACTTGGAAAAGGTGGACCCAGATCATTATTCAGATTTGCGACATGTTGAATATAGTAATGAAGAAATTCCAGTTGCTTATACCCGTAGTGGTAGAAAGATCAGAAAACCGATTAGATTAATTTTGTAATAATGTTCAAGGTTTGAGTGGCTTTGCATCTCAAGGTGGGAGGATGTTCAGAACCGCTGTGTTTAAATTGTTCATTTTTCACTGTAACTTAATATTTTATTGTTTTTAATTATATATAAAAAGGAACCCGGGTGAAAAATTATATTGTAAAGAGACTTGAATTTTGATTTTGTAAGAGGCAGACATCCTTTTGTTCACAATCATTTTGATTAATAAACTTTGTTAATTTAATAATTGCATTGTTTTAATCAATCGAATTCCAGATTCCATTTTCAATCTGTTTATTTTAAAAGGGCATTCTGGGTAAGATCTTAGTCCCTTACAATTACTTTTCTAAAATTTTTGGAACAAATGGTCTGTATTCCGAGGTAGAGACATCACATCACAAATTTTGATTCGTAAAAGGAATATTAATTTGTCGAAGTATGTTTTGCTGTTTTGTGATAAATTGTTAATAATCGATTTTAGTTGCGAATCGTTTTGTTGCTCTTTACTGAATGATTTCACATCTAATTCTTTCGAACTTATAACGGAAATGTCGTCTAGAAAATGTATCGGCTACCACATTCGATTTACTGGAAATATGCCGAATATCTGAACTGAATTGCGCTATATATTCCATGTGTCGAATCTGTCGCGGGCTTCTATCTGCTTTTGCATGTAAAGCTCTGGTTAGTGGTTACTGATCTGTAAAAATGATACAAGGACGTCCTTCAATTAACTGCCGGAAATGTTTTACTCATGAGTAAATGGCTAACAGTTCTCTATCAAAAGCAGAGTATTTGCTTTTTGTTAAAGATAATTTTTTGGAAAAATGAGCGATATGTTCCCAAAACTCTTCAATGTGTTGTTCTAATGTTGCCCCTAAAGCTGAAGATGAGAGAGTAAGACGACCTTCATTTGTTGGATGCGCTAACAAAGTTATGTCCACCAGTTTGGCTTTAGAAGAGCAAAAATCTTTTTCATTTTCCATAGTCCAAGTAGTAATCTGTTTAGGTTTATTTTTGTTTAGTTGTGTTACCAGATTATGTAGAGAACAAATTAGGAATAAAACGATGATAGTATGTTATCATGACTATGAACCGTTGTAGTTGTTTGAGTGTGGACGGACGTGGGAAATCTTTAATTATTTGAACGCGATCTTCTGATGGTAAAATTCCTTCTGATGACACGGCATGACTTAAAAATCGAAGTTCCAGAACTCCAAATTCGCATTTAGATGGTTTGATGTTAATACCAAAGTCGTTAGGGCGAGTGAAAAGTTTTTCTAAGTGTTGGTAGTGTTCGATTTCGTTCTTACTTTCTACCAGTATGTCCTCTAGGTAAACAAAAATGAAATCTAAACCGCTTAGGACAGTGTTCATAAAACGTTGAAAAGTCTGGGCCGCGTTCCTTAAACCGAAAGGCATTCGAGGAAATTCAAAAAGGCTGAAATGTGTAGTTATAGCTGTTTTATAAATATCAACAAGTGAAAGTGAAACAGGTGTAAAAAAATTACTGTGAACTCGAACTTGCAGTAGAAGAACTAAATGGATCTATAATTAACGCCTATGAAGAGAGCTGTCCTCTAAAGAAAAAACAAAATAACGTTCATGTTCCATGGTGGAATAGGACTCTATCAGAATTAAGAAGCAGCGTGAGAAGGCTATTTAATAAGGCCAAAAAACAGGTCAGTGGGAGGTTTAAAAAAGGGAGCTCACCAACTATAATCTAGAAATAAGAGAAGCGAAACGGAATAGCTTTGGGGCATTCTGTGAAAGCATCTCGAACACACCGACCGCGGCGAGACTGCATAAAGCACTGGCTAAGAACAGTACCGATATGCAGTGTACGCTGATAAGACCGAATGGCAGTTATACCAAAAGTGAAGAGGAGGGAACTCTTCTCCCTTTAGAAACTCACTTTCCTGGTTGCCATCCAATGACGGAACAAAATAAAAGTGAGGACATCACAAGACCAACCTCGGCTGACTGGAAGCAGGCCTCAATCATCTGCTCTGAGCAGGGAATAAACTGGGCTATTGAGGGTTTCCAACCATATGAATCAGCCGGGGTTGACAAGATTATCCCGGCTTTGTTGCAAAAAGGGAAAAAGGGAATCTTACCGCACCTAATGAGAATATTTAGAAGCAGCCTACCACTAGGGTATATACCGAGAGCATGGAGAAGGACCAGGGTGGTATTTATACCAAAGGTGGGTAAAACTGACCACGCGCAGCCTAAAGCCCTCAGACCTATTAACTTAACATCCTTCTTGTTGAAGAAATTAAATGTTATTGGAAACTCTAAAACGAATTGTTTCTTGAAGACGGACTTGTATTTTATACTGACAGAATTATTGTCCCAGTGTGGAAGTTCAATTAATTCAAGCCAAGTCAAGAGTGGCACCTGTCCGAAAACACACTATTCCTCGACTTGAATTATTATCTGCTACTATTGCTGTGATGTTGTATTTATCTATAATAAAGAGTTTAACTATTCATGAATTTCTAGTTTATTTTTGAAGAGATTCGTCAACGGTTTTGTCATGGATACATAGAGAAAATCAGTGGGCAGTTTTCGTTTGGAATCGTGTACAAGAAATTCGTAAGTTTTCAAATCCTAAGGATTGGCGACATATTCCTGGTTCTATGAATCCTGCAGATCTCCCATCTAGAGGTTGTTCACGAAAGCAGTTGCTGAAGTCAAGATGGTGGGAGAGTCCAGATTGGATGAAGTTGCCAATTATTGATTGGCCTAAGTCGAAAGTTTCCTGTAATGAAAATACCATCAATATGCCTCAATGTTTTGCAGTGAGAATCAAGTTTTTGAAAGCGACTGGTATTATAAACGTTTCTCCAAATTTCGTAGTATTGTTTGTTTAGTCGGATGGGTACGTCGTTTCGTCAGTAATTGTAGGCAGACCAAACAAGGTCTTGGACCACTGAAACTTCAAGAAATGATTGAAGCTGAACTAGAGATCGTGAAATACATCCAGGAAGAAAGTTTTAACGGAATAGAAGACAAGAGAATTAAGACTTTATACCCCTGTCAAGACGATTTTGGTATTATTCGACTAAAAATGAAAATTGTTCGTCGTAGAGACGACTGTAGAGATTTTCGTTACCCAATTGTTCTCCCAGCGCATCATGTCGTAGAGAAACTTATGATAAAAGAAATACATGAAAATAATTGTCATGTTCGTGGACAAACTTTGTTAAGTATTGTTAGGGAAAGATTCTGGATACTAGGTGGACGAAGAACTATTCGTTCAGTGGTATCGAAATGTACTATATGTAGAAAGCAAGAATCGAAACATTTTCAGACATTGCCAATAGCGTTACCAGAAAATCGTGTTCGAGATGCCGCAATTTTTGAAATAATAGGAGTTGATTTTGCAGGACCTGTTCACCTTCGAACTGGTGGAAAGGCGTGGATATGTCTATTTACTTGTGCCGTGTTGCGAGCGATTCATCTTGAGTTGGTTTTAACATTATCCACTAGTGGTTTTCTACAAGCTTTTAGACGTTTTGTAGCAAGGCGTGGTCGTCCGAGAATTGTTTATAGTGACAATGGTCCCATTTTGGTAGGTGCTGAAAATTCCTTCTCTAGACTTGATTGGAACAAAATTGCAGAATATGGAACCACTTGTCGCATTGATTGGAAATTTAATCCGCCAACAGCACCTTGGTGGGGTGGTTGGTGGGAGCATATGGTGCGAATGGTAAAGCAGATTTTGCGTAAATAGCTTGGAAGAGCTTCTCTATCCTTTGAAGAATTCGCAAGTATTCTCTGTGATTGTGAATCGGTTATCAATGATCGGCCTTTAACTTATGTTACAGATAATTCATCAGATTTGACACCATTGACACCAGCTATGTTTTTAAAAGAAGTAAGAGAAACACGAGTTCCTGATTGTGACAAGATTCATACCATAGACATTAATAACAGGTTGCGGTACCAACAGAAATTGCGAGATAATTTGCGTCTAAGATTTCGAAATGAGTATTTGGGACAACTTGTCCAGAAATCTAGCATCAAAGAATCCAGATCGATAAAGATTGGAGAAGTAGTTCTTATTGGAAGTGACAATTGTAAAAGAATTGACTGGAAGTTAGCTATAGTAAAAGCGTTAATTTCTGGTTCTGATGGTGTAGTACGTTTAGTTCGACTAAAGACCGCAATTGCAGAGATTCTAAGACCAGTTCAACGTGTATATCCCTTAGAAGTTTCAATTGAAGAGAAAAATATTTTAGAAAAGCTGAGTAATGCCAACAAATGTACAAGAAATATTGATGATAATAATCCAGACTGCAAGCATGAAAACTTGGAAAAGGTGGACCCAGATCATTATTCAGATTTGCGACATGTTGAATATAGTAATGAAGAAATTCCAGTTGCTTATACCCGTAGTGGTAGAAAGATCAGAAAACCGATTAGATTAATTTTGTAATAATGTTCAAGGTTTGAGTGGCTTTGCATCTCAAGGTGGGAGGATGTTCAGAACCGCTGTGTTTAAATTGTTCATTTTTCACTGTAACTTAATATTTTATTGTTTTTAATTATATATAAAAAGGAACCCGGGTGAAAAATTATATTGTAAAGAGACTTGAATTTTGATTTTGTAAGAGGCAGACATCCCTTTGTTCACAATAATTTTGATTAATAAACTTTGTTAATTTAATAATTGCATTGTTTTAATCAATCGAATTCCAGATTCCATTTTCAATCTGTTTATTTTAAAAGGGCATTCTGGGTAAGGTCTTAGTCCCTTACAATTACTTTTCTAAAATTTTTGGAACAAATGGTCTGTATTCCGAGGTAGAGACATCACATCACAAATTTTGATTCGTAAAAGGAATATTAATTTGTCGAAGTATGTTTTGCTGTTTTGTGATAAATTGTTAATAATCGATTTTAGTTGCGAATCGTTTTGTTGCTCTTTACTGAATGATTTCACATCTAATTCTTTCGAAGTTATAACGGAAATGTCGTCTAGAAAATGTATCGGCTACCACATTCGATTTACTGGAAATATGCCGAATATCTGAACTGAATTGCGCTATATATTCCATGTGTCGAATCTGTCGCGGGCTTCTATCTGTTTTTGCATGTAAAGCTCTGGTTAGTGGTTACTGATCTGTAAAAATGATACAAGGACGTCCTTCAATTAACTGCCGGAAATGTTTTACTCATGAGTAAATGGCTAACAGTTCTCTATCAAAAGCAGAGTATTTGCTTTTTGTTAAAGATAATTTTTTGGAAAAATGAGCGATATGTTCCCAAAACTCTTCAATGTGTTGTTCTAATGTTGCCCCTAAAGCTGAAGATGAGAGAGTAAGACGACCTTCATTTGTTGGATGCGCTAACAAAGTTATGTCCACCAGTTTGGCTTTAGAAGAGCAAAAATCTTTTTCATTTTCCATAGTCCAAGTAGTAATCTGTTTAGGTTTATTTTTGTTTAGTTGTGTTACCAGATTATGTAGAGAACAAATTAGGAATAAAACGATGATAGTATGTTATCATGACTATGAACCGTTGTAGTTGTTTGAGTGTGGACGGACGTGGGAAATCTTTAATTATTTGAAGGCGATCTTCTGATGGTAAAATTCCTTCTGATGACACGGCATGACTTAAAAATCGAAGTTCCAGAACTCCAAATTCGCATTTAGATGGTTTGATGTTAATACCAAAGTCGTTAAGGCGAGTGAAAAGTTTTTCTAAGTGTTGGTAGTGTTCGATTTCGTTCTTACTTTCTACCAGTATGTCCTCTAGGTAAACAAAAATGAAATCTAAACCGCTTAGGACAGTGTTCATAAAACGTTGAAAAGTCTGGGCCGCGTTCCTTAAACCGAAAGGCATTCGAGGAAATTCAAAAAGGCTGAAATGTGTAGTTATAGCTGTTTTATAAATATCAACAAGTGAAAATGAAACAGGTGTAAAAAAATTACTGTGAACTCGAACTTGCAGTAGAAGAACTAAATGGATCTATAATTAACGCCTATGAAGAGAGCTGTCCTCTAAAGGAAAAACAAAATAACGTTCATGTTCCATGGTGGAATAGGACTCTATCAGAATTAAGAAGCAGCGTGAGAAGGCTATTTAATAAGGCCAAAAAACAGGTCAGTGGGAGGTTTAAAAAAGGGAGCTCACCAACTATAATCTAGAAATAAGAGAAGCGAAACGGAATAGCTTTGGGGCATTCTGTGAAAGCATCTCGAACACACCGACCGCGGCGAGACTGCATAAAGCACTGGCTAAGAACAGTACCGATATGCAGTGTACGCTGATAAGACCGAATGGCAGTTATACCAAAAGTGAAGAGGAGAGAACTCTTCTCCCTTTAGAAACTCACTTTCCTGGTTGCCATCCAATGACGGAACAAAATAAAAGTGAGGACATCACAAGACCAACCTCGGCTGACTGGAAGCAGGCCTCAATCATCTGCTCTGAGCAGAGAATAAACTGGGCTATTGAGGGTTTCCAACCATATGAATCAGCCGGGGTTGACAAGATTATCCCGGCTTTGTTGCAAAAAGGGAAAAAGGGAATCTTACCGCACCTAATGAGAATATTTAGAAGCAGCCTACCACTAGGGTATATACCGAGAGCATGGAGAAGGGCCAGGGTGGTATTTATACCAAAGGTGGGTAAAACTGACCACGCGCAGCCTAAAGCCCTCAGACCTACTAACTTAACATCCTTCTTGTTGAAGAAATTAAATGTTATTGGAAACTCTAAAACGAATTGTTTCTTGAAGACGGACTTGTATTTTATACTGACAGAATTATTGTCCCAGTGTGGAAGTTCAATTAATTCAAGCCAAGTCAAGAGTGGCACCTGTCCGAAAACAGATTATTCCTCGTCTTGAATTATTATCTGCTACTATTGCTGTGATGTTGTATTTATCTATAATAAAGAGTTTTACTATTCATGAATTTCTAGTTTATTTTTGGAGTGATTCGTCAACGGTTTTGTCATGGATACATAGAGAAGATCAGTGGGCAGTTTTCGTTTGGAATCGTATACAAGAAATTCGTAAGTTTTCAAATCCTAAGGATTGGCGACATATTCCTGGTTCTATGAATCCTGCAGATCTCCCATCTAGAGGTTGTTCACGAAAGCAGTTGCTGAAGTCAAGATGGTGGGAGAGTCCAGATTGGATGAAGTTGCCAATTATTGATTGGCCTAAGTCGAAAGTTTCCTGTAATGAAAATACCATCAATAGTGAAAAAAGGAAGACGAATGCCTCAATGTTTTGCAGTGAGAATCAAGTTTTTGAAAGCGACTGGTATTATAAACGTTTCTCCAAATTTCGTAGTATTGTTTGTTTAGTCGGATGGGTACGTCGTTTCGTCAGTAATTGTAGGCAGACCAAACAAGGTCTTGGACCACTGAAACTTCAAGAAATGATTGAAGCTGAACTAGAGATCGTGAAATACATCCAGGAAGAAAGTTTTAACGGAATAGAAGACAAGAGAATTAAGACTTTATACCCCTGTCAAGACGATTTTGGTATTATTCGACTAAAAATGAAAATTGTTCGTCGTAGAGACGACTGTAGAGATTTTCGTTACCCAATTGTTCTCCCAGCGCATCATGTCGTAGAGAAACTTATGATAAAAGAAATACATGAAAATAATTGTCATGTTAGTGGACAAACTTTGTTAAGTATTGTTAATGAAAGATTCTGGATACTAGGTGGACGCAGAACTATTCGTTCAGTGGTATCGAAATGTACTATATGTAGAAAGCAAGAATCAAAACATTTTCAGACATTGCCAATAGCGTTACCAGAAAATCGTGTTCGAGATGCCGCAATTTTTGAAATAATAGGAGTTGATTTTGCAGGGCCTGTTCACCTTCGAACTGGTGGAAAGGCGTGGATATGTCTATTTACTTGTGCCGTGTTGCGAGCGATTCATCTTGAGTTGGTTTTAACATTATCCACTAGTGGTTTTCTACAAGCTTTTAGACGTTTTGTTGCAAGGCGTGGTCGTCCGAGAATTGTTTATAGTGACAATGGTCCCATTTTGGTAGGTGCTGAAAATTTCTTCTCTAGACTTGATTGGAACAAAATTGCAGAGTATGGAACCACTTGTCGCATTGATTGGAAATTTAATCCGCCAACAGCACCTTGGTGGGGTGGTTGGTGGGAGCATATGGTGCGAATGGTAAAGCAGATTTTGCGTCAATAGCTTGGAAGAGCTTCTCTATCCTTTGAAGAATTCGCAAGTATTCTCTGTGATTGTGAATCGGTTATCAATGATCGGCCTTTAACTTATGTTACAGATAATTCATCAGATTTGACACCATTGACACCAGCTATGTTTTTAAAAGAAGTAAGAGAAACACGAGTTCCTGATTGTGACAAGATTGATACCATAGACATTAATAACAGGTTGCGGTACCAACAGAAATTGCGAGATAATTTGCGTCTAAGATTTCGAAATGAGTATTTGGGACAACTTGTCCAGAAATCTAGCATCAAAGAATCCAGATCGATAAAGATTGGAGAAGTAGTTCTTATTGGAAGTGACAATTGTAAAAGAATTGACTGGAAGTTAGCTATAGTAAAAGCGTTAATTTCTGGTTCTGATGGTGTAGTACGTTTAGTTCGACTAAAGACCGCAATTGCAGAGATTCTAAGACCAGTTCAACGTGTATATCCCTTAGAAGTTTCAATTGAAGAGAAAAATATTTTACAAAAGCTGAGTAATGCCAACAAATGTACAAGAAATATTGATGATAATAATCCAGACTGCAAGCATGAAAACTTGGAAAAGGTGGACCCAGATCATCATTCAGATTTGCGACATGTTGAATATAGTAATGAAGAAATTCCAGTTGCTTATACCCGTAGTGGTAGAAAGATCAGAAAACCGATTAGATTAATTTTGTAATAATGTTCAAGGTTTGAGTGGCTTTGCATCTCAAGGTGGGAGGATGTTCAGAACCGCTGTGTTTAAATTGTTCATTTTTCACTGTAACTTAATATTTTATTGTTTTTAATTATATATAAAAAGGAACCCGGGTGAAAAATTATATTGTAAAGAGACTTGAATTTTGATTTTGTAAGAGGCAGACATCCTTTTGTTCACAATCATTTTGATTAATAAACTTTGTTAATTTAATAATTGCATTGTTTTAATCAATCGAATTCCAGATTCCATTTTCAATCTGTTTATTTTAAAAGGGCATTCTGTGTAAGATCTTAGTCCCTTACAATTACTTTTCTAAAATTTTTGGAACAAATGGTCTGTATTCCGAGGTAGAGACATCACATCACAAATTTTGATTCGTAAAAGGAATATTAATTTGTCGAAGTATGTTTTGCTGTTTTGTGATAAATTGTTAATAATCGATTTTAGTTGCGAATCGTTTTGTTGCTCTTTACTGAATGATTTCACATCTAATTCTTTCGAACTTATAACGGAAATGTCGTCTAGAAAATGTATCGGCTACCACATTCGATTTACTGGAAATATGCCGAATATCTGAACTGAATTGCGCTATATATTCCATGTGTCGAATCTGTCGCGGGCTTCTATCTGCTTTTGCATGTAAAGCTCTGGTTAGTGGTTACTGATCTGTAAAAATGATACAAGGACGTCCTTCAATTAACTGCCGGAAATGTTTTACTCATGAGTAAATGGCTAACAGTTCTCTATCAAAAGCAGAGTATTTGCTTTTTGTTAAAGATAATTTTTTGGAAAAATGAGCGATATGTTCCCAAAACTCTTCAATGTGTTGTTCTAATGTTGCCCCTAAAGCTGAAGATGAGAGAGTAAGACGACCTTCATTTGTTGGATGCGCTAACAAAGTTATGTCCACCAGTTTGGCTTTAGAAGAGCAAAAATCTTTTTCATTTTCCATAGTCCAAGTAGTAATCTGTTTAGGTTTATTTTTGTTTAGTTGTGTTACCAGATTATGTAGAGAACAAATTAGGAATAAAACGATGATAGTATGTTATCATGACTATGAACCGTTGTAGTTGTTTGAGTGTGGACGGACGTGGGAAATCTTTAATTATTTGAACGCGATCTTCTGATGGTAAAATTCCTTCTGATGACACGGCATGACTTAAAAATCGAAGTTCCAGAACTCCAAATTCGCATTTAGATGGTTTGATGTTAATACCAAAGTCGTTAAGGCGAGTGAAAAGTTTTTCTAAGTGTTGGTAGTGTTCGATTTCGTTCTTACTTTCTACCAGTATGTCCTCTAGGTAAACAAAAATGAAATCTAAACCGCTTAGGACAGTGTTCATAAAACGTTGAAAAGTCTGGGCCGCGTTCCTTAAACCGAAAGGCATTCGAGGAAATTCAAAAAGGCTGAAATGTGTAGTTATAGCTGTTTTATAAATATCAACAAGTGAAAGTGAAACAGGTGTAAAAAAATTACTGTGAACTCGAACTTGCAGTAGAAGAACTAAATGGATCTATAATTAACGCCTATGAAGAGAGCTGTCCTCTAAAGAAAAAACAAAATAACGTTCATGTTCCATGGTGGAATAGGACTCTATCAGAATTAAGAAGCAGCGTGAGAAGGCTATTTAATAAGGCCAAAAAACAGGTCAGTGGGAGGTTTAAAAAAGGGAGCTCACCAACTATAATCTAGAAATAAGAGAAGCGAAACGGAATAGCTTTGGGGCATTCTGTGAAAGCATCTCGAACACACCGACCGCGGCGAGACTGCATAAAGCACTGGCTAAGAACAGTACCGATATGCAGTGTACGCTGATAAGACCGAGTGGCAGTTATACCAAAAGTGAAGAGGAGAGAACTCTTCTCCCTTTAGAAACTCACTTTCCTGGTTGCCATCCAATGACGGAACAAAATAAAAGTGAGGACATCACAAGACCAACCTCGGCTGACTGGAAGCAGGCCTCAATCATCTGCTCTGAGCAGAGAATAAACTGGGCTATTGAGGGTTTCCAACCATATGAATCAGCCGGGGTTGACAAGATTATCCCGGCTTTGTTGCAAAAAGGGAAAAAGGGAATCTTACCGCACCTAATGAGAATATTTAGAAGCAGCCTACCACTAGGGTATATACCGAGAGCATGGAGAAGGGCCAGGGTGGTATTTATACCAAAGGTGGGTAAAACTGACCACGCGCAGCCTAAAGCCCTCAGACCTACTAACTTAACATCCTTCTTGTTGAAGAAATTAAATGTTATTGGAAACTCTAAAACGAATTGTTTCTTGAAGACGGACTTGTATTTTATACTGACAGAATTATTGTCCCAGTGTGGAAGTTCAATTAATTCAAGCCAAGTCAAGAGTGGCACCTGTCCGAAAACAGATTATTCCTCGTCTTGAATTATTATCTGCTACTATTGCTGTGATGTTGTATTTATCTATAATAAAGAGTTTTACTATTCATGAATTTCTAGTTTATTTTTGGAGTGATTCGTCAACGGTTTTGTCATGGATACATAGAGAAGATCAGTGGGCAGTTTTCGTTTGGAATCGTATACAAGAAATTCGTAAGTTTTCAAATCCTAAGGATTGGCGACATATTCCTGGTTCTATGAATCCTGCAGATCTCCCATCTAGAGGTTGTTCACGAAAGCAGTTGCTGAAGTCAAGATGGTGGGAGAGTCCAGATTGGATGAAGTTGCCAATTATTGATTGGCCTAAGTCGAAAGTTTCCTGTAATGAAAATACCATCAATAGTGAAAAAAGGAAGACGAATGCCTCAATGTTTTGCAGTGAGAATCAAGTTTTTGAAAGCGACTGGTATTATAAACGTTTCTCCAAATTTCGTAGTATTGTTTGTTTAGTCGGATGGGTACGTCGTTTCGTCAGTAATTGTAGGCAGACCAAACAAGGTCTTGGACCACTGAAACTTCAAGAAATGATTGAAGCTGAACTAGAGATCGTGAAATACATCCAGGAAGAAAGTTTTAACGGAATAGAAGACAAGAGAATTAAGACTTTATACCCCTGTCAAGACGATTTTGGTATTATTCGACTAAAAATGAAAATTGTTCGTCGTAGAGACGACTGTAGAGATTTTCGTTACCCAATTGTTCTCCCAGCGCATCATGTCGTAGAGAAACTTATGATAAACGAAATACATGAAAATAATTGTCATGTTAGTGGACAAACTTTGTTAAGTATTGTTAATGAAAGATTCTGGATACTAGGTGGACGCAGAACTATTCGTTCAGTGATATCGAAATGTACTATATGTAGAAAGCAAGAATCAAAACATTTTCAGACATTGCCAATAGCGTTACCAGAAAATCGTGTTCGAGATGCCGCAATTTTTGAAATAATAGGAGTTGATTTTGCAGGGCCTGTTCACCTTCGAACTGGTGGAAAGGCGTGGATATGTCTATTTACTTGTGCCGTGTTTCGAGCGATTCATCTTGAGTTGGTTTTAACATTATCCACTAGTGGTTTTCTACAAGCTTTTAGACGTTTTGTTGCAAGGCGTGGTCGTCCGAGAATTGTGTATAGTGACAATGGTACCAATTTGGTAGGTGCTGAAAATTCCTTCTCTAGACTTGATTGGAACAAAATTGCAGAATATGGAACCACTTGTCGCATTGATTGGAAATTTAATCCGCCAACAGCACCTTGGTGGGGTGGTTGGTGGGAGCGTATGGTGCGAATGATAAAGCAGATTTTGCGTAAAGTGCTTGGAAGAGCTTCTCTATCCTTTGAAGAATTAGCAACTGATCTCTATGATTGTGAATCGGTTATCAATGATCGGCCTTTAACTTATGTTACAGATAATTCATCAGATTTGACACCATTGACACCAGCTATGTTTTTAAAAGAAGTAAGAGAAACAGGAGTTCCTGATTGTGACAAGATTGATACCATAGACATTAATAACAGGTTGCGGTACCAACAGAAATTGCGAGATAATTTGCGTCTAAGATTTCGAAATGAGTATTTGGGACAACTTGTCCAGAAATCTAGCATCAAAGAATCCAGATCGATAAAGATTTGATAAGTAGTTCTTATTGGAAGTGACAATTGTAAAAGAATTGACTGGAAGTTAGCTATAGTAAAAACGTTAATTCCTGGTTCTGATGGTGTAGTACGTTTAGTTCGACTAAAGACCGCAATTGCAGAGATTCTAAGACCAGTTCAACGTGTTTATCCCTTAGAAGTTTCAATTGAAGAGAAGAAGATTTTAGAAAAGCTGAGTAATGCCAACAAATGTACAAGAAATATTGATGATAATAATCCAGACTGCAAGCATGAAAACTTGGAAAAGGTGGACCCAGATCATCATTCAGATTTGCGACATGTTGAATATAGTAATGAAGAAATTCCAGTTGCTTATACCCGTAGTGGTAGAAAGATCAGAAGACCGATTAGATTAATTATATATATAAAAGGCTAGTCCTTCCTTCTGTCCGTCTTATTTTGTCCGGAAAGAAACGGCGTTGAGCAAAAAAAAAAAAAACGCTTTTTGATATGGTGTAAAGAGTTACTTAAAACGTGGAGAAAATTTGTTTCCGGGGAGGTTGGGGGTCGGAGGAGTTATAAAGGTGGGGCTTGAAAGCTTATTTCGGAAAACCTAATTTATTATCTGAAATATACATCGGACATGATTCTGACTTGAGGCAATCTGATTAAGATTCTTATGCCGGACATTCTCACGTACACGGCAAAGTTCCATTTCCCACCGCTTTAGCGCTGGAGGCAATACAAATTTACGAACTTTTTATATAGAGGTCACACGCAATTACAATGTTCAGCAAAGTTGTGGAGCATTTCATGGCGGCTATTTCTTTCGGAGACCATATAGTTCTATCTCTCACCACTTTGGCGCTGGAGTCATTAAAATTTTGGAACTTCGTAGTTAGAGGTCACACACGATGTTCAGCAAAGTTATCGTGGTTTTCATGCGGATTATTTCTGTCGCAGACGATATAGTTTCAGCTCTCACCGCTTTGGCGCTGAACTCAGTATAAATTTTTTAAGTTCGTATTTAGAGGCCACACAAGAATGCAATGTTCAGCAAAGTTGTGGAGGTTTTCATGGGGACTATTTATTTCGAAGAGCATATAGTTCTATCTCTCACCGCTTTGGCGCTGGAGTCAGTACAAACTTTTGAACTTCGTATATATTAGTCACACACGAGTACAATGTTCGGCAAAGTTATGCAGGTTATCGCGTGAATTATTTCCGTCGAAGACCAAGCAGTTCTATCTCTTACCGCTTTGGCGCTGGAGTCAATAGAAACTTTGAACTTTTTATATACAGGTCACAAGCGATTACAATGTTCAGCAAAGTTTCGGAGGTTTTCATGGGTATTTTTTCTGTCGAAGGTAAAATAGTTCTATCTCTCACCACTTTGGCGCTGGAGTCAATAAAATTTTGGAACTTCGTATATACACGCCGCACACGATTACGATGTTCGGCAAAGTTATGGAGGTTTTCATGGGGATTATTTCCATCGAAGACCAAGCAGTTCTATCTCTTACCGCTTTGGCGCTGGAGTCAATAGAAACTTTTGAACTTTTTATATACAGGTCACAAGCGATTACAATGTTCAGTAAAGTTTCGGAGGTTTTCATGGGTATTTTTTCTGTCGAAGGTAAAATAGTTCTATCTCTCACCACTTTGGCGCTGCGGTTGTTTAGGCCCCTACTCTATAGAAGTTTTTGCTTTAGTAATAAGTGTTTGACGGGAGCTACTTTACCAACCGGAAAATGGGATCAATTTAATGTTTTCACTCGGGGTGTTGCTGGGCAAATATCGACTTAAGACATGAAATATATCGCCAGAGGTGCTACGAGAACGGGGTAAAAGATCCATTATGTTGCGAATTAATACGCTTCGCTTGAATATATTTTGTTAATTTACGGTGATTTATAAACTGAAGTTTTTAGGGGGCCGTCTTACGACGGGTTACCAGCTAGTTTTGTAATAATGTTCAAGGTTTGAGTGGCTTTGCAAGGTGGGAGGATGTTCAGAACGGCTGTGTTTAAATTGTTCATTTTTCACTGTAACTTATTCTTTTATTGTTTTTAATTATATATAAAAAGGAACCCGGGTGAAAAATTATATTGTAAAGAGACTAGAATTTTGATTTTGTAAGAGGCAGACATCCTTTTGTTCACAATAATTTTGATTAATAAACTTTGTTAATTTAATAATTGCATTGTTTTAATCAATCGAATTCCAGATGCCGTTTTCAATCTGTTTATTTTAAAAGGGCATTCTTGGTAAGATATTAGCCCCTTACAATTACTTTTCTAAAATTTTTGGAACAAATGGTCTGTATTCCGAGGTAGAGACATCACACCACAAATTTTGATTCGTAAAAGGAATATTAATTTGTTGAAGTATGTTTTGCTGTTTTGTGATAAATTGTTAATAATCGATTTTAGTTCCGAATCGTTTTGTTGCTCTTTACTAAAGGATTTCACATCTAATTCTTTTGAAGTTATAACGGAAATGTCGTCTAGAAAATGTATCGGCTACCACATTCGATTTACTGGAAATATGCCGAATATCTGAACTGAATTGCGCTATATATTCCATGTGTCGAATCTGTCGCGGGCTTCTATCTGTTTTTGCATGTAAAGCTCTGGTTAGTGGTTACTGATCTGTAAAAATGATACAAGGACGTCCTTCGATTAAATGCCGGAAATTTTTTACTCATGAGTAAATGGCTAACAGTTCTCTATCAAAATCAGAGTATTTGCTTTCTGTTAAAGATAATTTTTTGGAAAAATGAGCGATATGTTCCCAAAACTCTTGAATGTGTTGTTCTAATGTTGCCCCTAAAGCTGAAGATGAGAGAGTAAGACGACCTTCATTTGTTGGATGCGCTAACAAAGTTATGTCCACCAGTTTGGCTTTAGAAGAGCAAAAATCATTTTCATTTTCCATAGTCCAAGTAGTAATCTGTTTAGGTTTATTTTTGTTTAGTTGTGTTACCAGATTATGTAGAGAACAAATTAGGAATAAAACGATGATAGTATGTTATCATGCCTATGAACCGTTGTAGTTGTTTGAGTGTGGACGGACGTGGGAAATCTTTAATTATTTGAACGCGATCTTCTGATGGTAAAATTCCTTCTGATGACACGATATGACTTAAAAATCGAAGTTCCAGAACTCCAAATTCGCATTTAGATGGTTTCATGTTAATACCAAAGTCGTTAAGGCGAGTGAAAAGTTTTTCTAAGTGTTGGTAGTGTTCGATTTCGTTCTTACTTTCTACCAGTACGTCCTGTAGGTAAACAAAAATGAAATCTAAACCGCTTAGGACAGTGTTCATAAAACGTTGAAAAGTCTGGGCCGCGTTCCTTAAACCGAAAGGTATTCGAGGAAATTCAAAAAGGCTAAAATGTGTAGTTAAAGCTGTTTTATAAATATCAACAAGTGAAAGTGAAACAGGTGGAAAAAAATTACTGTGAACTCGAACTTGCAGTAGAAGAACTAAATGGATCTATAATCAACGCCTATGAAGAGAGCTGTCCTCTAAAGAAAAAACAAAATAACGTTGTTGTCCCATGGTGGAATAGGACTCTATCAGAATTAAGAAGGAGCGTGAGAAAACTATTTAATAAGGCCAAAAAAACAGGTCAGTGGGAGGTTTATAAAAGAGAGCTCACCAACTATGATCTAGAAATAAGAAAAGCGAAACGGAATAGCTTTAGGGCATTCTGTGAAAGCATCTCGAACGCACCGACCGCGGCGAGACTGCATAAAGCACTGGCTAAGAACAGTACCGATATGCAGTGTACGCTGATAAGACCGAATGGTAGTTATACCAAAAGTGAAGAGGAGAGAACTCTTCTACCTTTAGAAACTCACTTTCCTGGTTACCATCCAATGACGGAACAAGATAAAAGTGAGGACATCACAACACCAACCTCGGCTGACTGGAAGCAGGCCTCAATCATCTGCCCTGAGCAGAGAATAAACTGGGCTATTGAGGGTTTCCAACCATATGAATCAGCCGGGGTTGACAAGATTATCCCGGCTTTGTTGCAAAAAGGGGGAAAGGGAATCTTACCGCACCTAATAAGAATATTTAGAAGCAGCCTACCACTCGGGTATATACCGACAGCATGGAGAAGGACCAGGGTGTTATTTATACCAAAGGTGTGTAAAACTGACCACGCGCAGCCTAAAGCCCTCAGACCTATTAACTTAACATCCTTCATGTTGAAAACAATGGAGAAGTTAGTAGAAAACAACATAAGAATTATGGTTCTAAAGAGAATACCTCTGCACCAAAACCAGCATGCATATAGAGTGGACAGATCTACAGAAACCGCTCTATATGAACTGAAAATTATCATTGAAAGACACTAGACTATTAGAAATAGCTCTATGCTTCTTCTTAGACATCGAAGGTGCTTTCGACAACACCTCGCATGAGGCGGTAAGAAAGGCACTAGAGAGAAGAGAGGTAGATCGCACAACCTCAAAGTGGATGTGCGAGATGCTTAGAACTAGGAGTGCGGAGACCGTGGTGGGAAACAACACCATCGCGTTCAAAACAATGAGGGGCTGTCCACAGGGAGGGGTAATATCACCTCTTATGTGAAGTCTTGTGGTAGACGAACTCTTAGAAACACTAAGCAGCAAGAGCATAAAATGCCAAGGGCATGCGTACGACATTGTCCTCATAGTAAGAGGCAAATTTGAGGAAACCCTCTGTGATATGCTTCAAAGGGGTCTGAGAATCACCCTTCAGTGGTGCCTGTCTGTGGGACTCAGGCTCAACCTGGAAAAACCACAGTGGTACTATTCACCAATAGGAGAAAATTAGAACATATGCATCCTATCTGGCTAAATGGGGCATTAATAGATGTGAAACAAGAGGTAAAATACCTGGGACTCACCATTGACAGTAAGCTCCTGTGGAACAAACACTTAGACAACGTGGTAAGCAAGGCGACAATGGCCATAATGGTATGCAAACGTATTTCAGGAAAGAGCTGGGGATGTAGACCAGACACACTGAGATGGATATATACCATGATGATAAGACTTATCATCACCTATGGGGCAATTGCTTGGGGTAGTAGAACACAACTCACCACGGTGAAAAAGAAGCTGGGGAAGGTACAAAGATTGGCATGCGTATGTATTACGGGTGCCATGAGAACCTGCCCCATTGCAGCATTAGAGGTGCTTATGGAACTAACTCCACTACACGTAAAGATACAAAAGGTTTCCAAGGCTACATTAATCAGACTTGGAAAAGAAACAGCAGAGACAGGAGCAATCATAGGTACTAAACACATTAGCTCCTTAGCGAAGGAGAACCCATGGCTGCTAACCCCACGGGATGACGTTGACAGAAGACTCAACTTCAGAAGGAACTTCACTTCAGAATTGAGCAACAAAGAGGAATGGAGAGGGGAAAACACCAAATACCACATAGAAAACCATGCCATCAAATGGTATACAGATGGTTCCAGGACAGCCGAAGGTACAGGGATCGGAGTATATGGGCCAAAAACCAAATACCCCTAACTTATGGGAATACATACCAGTATCTTCCAGGCAGAGGTGGACGCTATTGCAAGATGCACTGAAGTCAACCTAAAAAGAAACTATCGCAACAAGGAAATAGCGATAATGATAGATAGTCAGGCGGCAATCAGAGCACTAAGCCCGCATACAATATGCTCGAAGATGGTAGAAGAATGTGTGGCCAAATTAAATGAATTAGGCACAAACAACAAACTTACCCTTTACTGTGGCATGTGGGTATCGAGGGCAACGAAGAAGCCGACAAACTGGCGAAACTAGGGGCAGGAACACCCTTCATAGGTCCAGAAACCTTCTGTGGAATCGGACCACATATAATCCGAGAAATTTTAATAAAAGAAGAGGCGGCAGAAAGAACCAGACACTTGGAAATTCAACCAGGACTAGGCTCTCCTTGGGAAATTCAACCCCCAGAGTTTCAAAGCCTTTATTAGCACTAATAGGAAGAATATAAGAGTTCTGACAGGAAACCTTACAGGACACTGCAGACTCAAAGCACACCTAAAAAAACTAGGACTTGAAAGAGATAGCACCTGCAGATTCTGCGAGTGGGACGACGAAACCCCAATGCATATTCTCTCCTACTGTGAGGCATTACACCGTAGGAGAAGAAAATATCTCGGGGCATATTGCTTCTCTCCAAGCGAAATACAATCCCTCAATCCACTCGGGATAGTAAAATTCCTAAGAGAAATAGGCCTGGAGGAGGTGTTGTAGAATGGAAAGTTAACCTAACTATTGCACCAAAGAAAAAGGAGGTACATTGGATCTTAAGGTCGCAGTACAGGAACACCCTAAAATTAAATCCAATCTAATCTACCATACCGGCGTAATTCCTTAACAGTTTGTGGAATTGTAAAATTAACGATGGCTTCTACTTTACTTTTAGATGGTTTAATCCCATGGGCCGAAATATCGTGTCCGAGGAAGGGTATACCTGGGACAGAAAACCTACAGTTACTTGAATTAATAACAAGATCTGCATCTGTAAGGCGTTGAAAAACGACTTCTAACTGTTTCAAGTGTTCCGCCATATCGCTCGAGGCGATAAGTATATCATCAATGTATGGGTATCAAAAACTTAAAGTGCGCAAAACTGAATGCATAACCCGCTGAAAAGTTTGTGCAGCATTACGCAAGCCGAACGTCATGCATGTGAATTCGAATAACCCAAACGGTGTGCATATTGCTGTCTTGGGAATATCCTCGTCGTTAATTAATATCTGATGGTATGCTTTGACTAAGACGAGTGAAGAAAATATAGTGCAGCCATCAAGTTGTTAGGAATAATCCGTTATATATCGAATTGGATAACGATCAGGTTTTGTGTGTTTAGTCCGCGATAGTCACCACAAGGTCGCCAGTCGCCATTCTTTTTCATAACCAGATGCCAGGGCTCGACCAATCGCTACTTGATGGCCGACAAATTCCTTGTTCTAACATTCTGGATTCTGGGTTCAAACGCCGACACCGTGCAACACAAGGAGGTCCGGAAGTGATAATGGTGTGGGTAAACTTGTGTTTTAATTTGTTCAATGTGGGCACTTCGACTGTGATGGATTTATATTTTTCTAATAACCTCAATATTTCGGGAGAGCAAGAGCTGTCAGAAATGGTGGTGAGCAAATAAGATGGTCGTGTGGTCAATTTAGTAACGACTTCCAATTTGGTAAGAGGATGAATCAGTTTTATCTTTTTGTGGTCTATCAACAATGCAAAATGATTTATGAAATCCGCTCATATTATCGTCTTTCCGAGATTTGCTATAATAAAACGCCATGGAAAACTTCTGCGTAAACCCAAATTCACAGTTAACAGTTTATGCCCAAAAGTATTTATAACTGTTGAATTGGCTGCAGAAAGTTTAAAATCGCTTTTATTGGCGGTGTCCTTGAAGGTAGGTGGAATAAAAGACTGTTGAGATTACATTATAAAATTTTTATGTTGGCAATACTTCTCTCTTAATGTCATACACAATCTTAATAAAAAGTTAGTTAATAAAAGAAAGCGAGCAAGTTAACACATTAATCTTTTTTTATTAATCCAAATAGGTTATGGACCCAGTGGTTTCCGATTAATGTGAAATAAAAACTAAAAAAAAATAAAGTCGTGTCGTCGAACCGTAAAATATTTTTTTTTAGTTTCTTTTTCAAAAGTCGCTGTACAGTGTAATTCGTATAAAACAAAATTAAATATTTTGAAGCTGATCGTTGAATCATAAATATTTAAAGTGCTTGGTGTTGAAATAAAGTTTTCGTATTTCACAACATTGATTGACATTGTGTCATTGTTTTATGTTCGTGGTGGTCTTCTTCTTGTATGTTCGAGCGAGACGCAAATAGACGCTGTTAAAACATTCGATTGTTGATATTGAATGAAACAAATGAACAATAAATAAAACTCTTTTTAATTTTTATTTGAAATGGATCTTTTTGGTGAACGTCGTGATGAAAATAATTTCATCGGTCATAAATTGAATGACAGAAATTATCGATTATGGAAATTTCAAATATAATAATAAATTTATGAAGGCGCATGCTTTGACTGACAATATTGAAGGAAAATTACCGGCATTAGATGCATCTGCTGAAACTAGGGCAAAATATGAGCGAAATGAAGGAAAGGCGATGAATGCAATTATTCAATTTTTGGATCATGAAAGTGCAAATCTTGTTTTAGCATGCACAACTGCAAAACAAATGATGAGTTGAAAGAATTTTTTGAAAAGAATTCTGAAATTCGCGTAATGAATTTATACGAGGAATACTTTGCTCTTAAGATGTCTGAGGATGAAACGGTACTGAATTATGTTTCAAGTGTCAACCAATTGGTAGCTGAAATTGAAAGTCAAGGTGCAAAACTCTCTGAAAACATGAAAATGGTGCGAATTATCAGTAGTTTGACGTCGAAATTCAATAATTATAAGACAGTTTGTGTTAAAAATATATAACTGTATAACTGTATAACAGTAAATAATTATTAAGAATTATTAGAACACTAACACAATAACAAAAAGATTTATAAAATCAATCAGTCATCATTTACTTGTCGGTCAGATCACAAGCATTTAATCGCACTGTTATAATATAAACATTAATATAGAATTAAACATTGTATTTCTAACGATTGTTTTTTAATGTACACCTCTTTCTAATCCTTTCTCGGAGTTTATTTTGACATTGGTGCCGAAACTCGGGAGTTATCGTGGACGGGAATTAAAAAACAATAAAAAATTATTTAACGCGTGTTTTGCAAAACGTTTATTCAGTGAATAAATCGAAATGGACGCCTCGAGTCGTTCCGTTTATCGCGGGCAAATCACGAAATTAACGAAAAGTGCGTTGGAATATTTAATTTCAGATGACTCACAAATTAACGAGCGTAGAGTTGATAAATTAGACGCTATCGAAGAAGAAATTACGGTCTCTTAGAACGGTTAACGGCTGCTCGAGACAGTCTTAACAAATCTAATATCGAACTGCGATCTTCTGTAAAGACAGATGACTATCAAAAAGAAAACGAAGCTATAGCTGAATATGAGGATAAGGCGATTAGTGTCATCAGTCGTCTCAAGCAACGTCTTATAAAAGTAGGAGAATTTCAGCGTCGTTTTAATTCTAGTTATTCACCAGAAAACCGAAGTTCTACTGTAAATCAGCATTCCATTAAACTTCCTAAATTAAATTTACAAAAGTTTTCTGGAGATTTTAAAGATTGGCTTCCATTTTGGGAACAATTTCGCACGTCCATACATGAAAATTCAAGTTTAAGTGCAGTGGAAAAGTTTAATTATTTACAATCACTACTAACGGGAAGTGCAGCAGAATCAATTGCTGGATTTACGCCAACCGAAACGTGCTATGATGCCGTCATAGCTTTATTGTTGGATGAATTTGGAAATACGGAAAAAATCATAGATAAAAACATGAATCAGCTTATGTCACTTCTTCCTGTTTCTTCACGCCATGATGCACGTGGACTTAGACGACTTTACAATACCATAATGGCAAGCACACGTTCTCTTACAGCTTTAGGAGTACCATCGTCACATTATTACATAATGCTGAAATCTGTGTTGCTAAAATGTATCCCATACGATTTAAGGTTAGATTTTCATAGAAATCTTGAAGGTCATTTAGAGGCTGAAAAGGTTCCAGCATTTAACGCAGTAACTAGTAATGAAGAGAGAGAATCGGTTGCAGATAATGAAAGTTCTATAACGTTCAGTGGGGATAAACAAGTAAAGGATATTCTTAGATTTTTAAAAATAGAAGTAGAATCTCTCGAAAAATCTGGAACATCAAAACGCATGCCTACTCAAATATCACAAAAAGAATTTAAAACGGCAACAGGGTTACTAACACAGAGTGAAACTAGTCAATGTTTTTTCTGTAAATCAATCGCACACTTGGCAAATCAGTGTGATGCAATAACGCTACAGAAGAAAAAAGAAATGTTGAAGAGAGAAGGAGGGTGTTTCAAATGCATAAAACGAGGACACAACTCTAGATTTTGTAAAAATAAAAGTATTCGATGTAATTCATGCAATGGCAATCGTATCTCATCTATGTGTGACCCAAACTATCGTCAAAAATTCACAAAGTCAAACACGCAAACTGAAAAAATAGACAACAATAAAAATTCTAACGAAAGTCAACAGAAAGCAGTAAATTTGTATACAGCTACGCAGGCGCAGTCAGTAAAAATATATTTACAAACAGCATGTGCTTTTATTCACACTTCGTCAAGCGAAATGTCATCAATTTTTGTGAGACTTATTTTGGATGGTGGAAGTTAACGAACATATATTCGACAAAGTGTATCAAGACGACTTAATTTGGATATTGTTGACACTGTGAATATTTCTATTTTACCATTTGGACAAACAAGGTCAACGGAGAAGTGTAAATACAATCGTGTCAGAGTGTGGTTAAGAAGTCAGCATGACAACAAGTGTATTTCTGTCATGGCTATAGAGGTGCCAGAAATTTGTGTAGATTTTCTTCCTGTACCGAACACAAATAATCCTCTATTTGCAAAATACAAATTAGCAGATGAACGTAAATGTAATAATCTTGAGCCCGGAATTAGTTTACTTATCGGTGCAGATTATTATTGGACTATTGTTTCTGATGAATATGAACGACTAACCGCAAATTTGACATGTATTAAAACGATATTAGGTTGGACAATTCAAGGTCCAACTTTAGGAAATGCATTTGAAGACGGACTGTCATTAGCAGCTACAGCAACATCGTTATGTACAAATTTCTTAGATGAAGAAAGTGTAAAACGTTTTTGGGATCTCGAAAGTTTGGGCATTTCTAAGTGCAGTAATGATACGATATTAGACGGTAATATAGATAAATATATTACAAAAAAGGGTTCAAGATATGAAGCATCACTATTATGGAGCAATGAAGATACTGCGATTGACAGTAATAAAAAGGGTGCTTTAGTATGATTTGAAAATTTAATTGAAAAATTTTCAAGAGATCCTGTCAAATTACAAGAATATGATTCACTTATGCAAGAATATTTATCATGTAATATTACCGAAAGGGTTAATGATGTTGAGAACGATCGAAAGGTCTATTACATGCCTCATCGTCCTGTATATAGACTAGATAAAACAACAACCAAAACGCGAATAGTTTTTGACGCTTCTGCTCGTTCAGGTAACAATTTTTCGCTTAATGACCATTTATTTGCAGGACCAAATATGCTGCCTGATGTCTTAACTGTGTTTGTGAATTTTCGTTTTGGAGAAATTGGCTTAGTAGCTGATATAGAAAAAGCCTTTCTTCAAATAACATTAGCAGAGAAAGATCGTGACAATCACAGATTTTTTTGGTTCAATGGTAAAGTGAACGCCGGAAGTCAGCTACCGCCATGCACTGAGTATAGAACGACACGTTTAACGTTTGGCATTACCTGCAGTCCTTTTCTTCTTAGTGCAACCTTACGCACACATTTTAAAACGGAAGCTAATACTTATCCAGAAACGTGTGAAATACTGCAAAAATCATTTTATGCGGATGATTTAATTTTGAGTGTCGACGGTATATCAGAAGCTGTCAAAATTTATAAAGAAACTTGTCACATACTAGAGAAAGCATCTATGAATATTCGAAAATGGAATTCAAATAATATTTGTGTTCGACAAAAAATTAATGGTGAAGACTGTAATGAACAAAAGGTACTTGGAATGGTCTGGTATTGTTCAACAGATGAAATATCAGTAAGCTTGGAACAAACTGTTGATTATTTTATGACGGCCACAAAACGGAATGTATTGCAGTTCATTGCTAAGATTTACGATCCACTAGGTATTCTAGGTTCATTTATTGTCAGATTAAAAATTGTGTTTCAGGAGTCTTGGCGTCTGAAACTAGGATGGGATGATGTTCTTCCAAATCATTTGCTACTAATATGGAACAATTGTATTTCACATTATCACTATCTAAAAGACATTTGTTTACCGAGATACATTTTCAAGTAAACATATCGCACTAATATACAACTTCATATGTTTGCGGATGCCAGTTTATCGGCATATGGAACAGTGGCATACATCAGATGTGAATACGTGGACAATTCGATCACCACTCACTATTTGTGTTCAAAGAATCGTGTAGCGCCACTTACAGAAAGTGGTGATAAGGAACTTACGCTTCCAAAGCTTGAATTAACTGCAGCTCTTCTCGCGGCACGATTATCAAAATATTTAAAGGACAATTTGAACATTCATTTTGATAATATCTATCTATGGTCAGACTCCAAAATTGCACTTTCATGGATTAACGGAGATCCTCGTAGGTGGAAACCATATGTTTGTCATCGTGTTAACGAAATCCGAAAGATAACTTCACCCTCAGATTGGAATCATTGTTCTGGTGATCACAATCCTGCAGATATGCTCACTCGAGGTGTGACAGGAAAATATTTGTTAGAATCTTTGCTGTGGCGCCATGGACCAAATTGGTTATCAGAAGAAACGAGCAATTGGCCTAAATCAGATACAAATTTCGATAATTCTAATGTTTTTTCGTCTTTACAGGTCACGGTTGAAGAACGCAATAATTCTGAAATCAAACCTGTATTCAATATTGAGGATTTTTCTTCATATAAACGAGTATTACGTGTCACAGCGTATACAAAACGATTTGTAAATATACTACATGGTAAAACTTATAAAACGAAATTTCTGTCAATGAACGAATTACAAGAAGCAGAAATTTATTGGATAAAATATATACAGAGCACAGTATATCAGAACGAAATTAACGCATTGAGAAACAACAAATCGATTTCTCAGTCTTCATCAATATTAACGCTAAATCCTATAATCGACGAAGACGGAATTATCCGCGTTGGTAGTCGGCTTCAAGAAGCTGTACATGAGATTCAAAACTGTTTTCCAATAATATTACCTAAATCACCATATTTAACGACACTTATTGTATTGGATGAACATGAACGAGTCCTTCATGGCGGTATCAACACTGTTTTAACGAAAATTAGAGAGAAATTTTGGATAATACGTGCACGTCAACTAGTGAAAACAGTCGTCCATCGACGTAAAGTTTGTAAACGGTTGAAAGGAAAAGCAATTTCACAACCATTTGCACCGTTACCAAAGAGCAGATTAATAGCTTCAAGGCCATTTGAAACTACAGGTGTAGATTTTGCGGGACCTCTTTATGTAAAAGATTCTTCAGAAGAAAACGCAAATCGCAAAGTTTATATAATGCTTTTCACGTGTGGTGTAGTTCGAGCTATTCATCTCGAGCTAGTTTTGAATTTAAGCACGGAATCTTGTATATTGGCTATTAGAAGATTCATCGCACGAAGAGGGGCGCCGAAAACTATTATATCTGATAACGCAAAAACATTTAAACGAGCTGAACTCGAATTCAAAGAGTTTGGTGATATTGTAAATTCAGAAGAGCTTCAAGGATATGTAACAAATTCAAATATTTCCTGGCAATTTATTGTTGAACGTGCTCCATGGTGGGGAGGTTTCTATGAACGATTAGTCCAAAGCGTAAAGCGTATTTTACGAACTACTGTTGGGCGAATGACATTAACAATTGATCAGCTGCAAACATCACTAACGGAAGCTGAAGCTGTAATTAATGCTAGACCGTTAACACATGTAAGTGACGATCCTCTCGACTTATCGCCTCTAACACCAGCTCATTTCCTATCTGGAATATATTCTGCAATCAACACAGAATCAAACATTTCTGCAGATGTTAATTTACGCGCGAAATGGAGATCCAGATTACGTACTACAACTTTATTTTGGAAACGTTTTAAAACGGAATATTTACAACAACTGCGTTCATATCATAATAACGCACAACGATTTTCTTCAAACGTTAAAGAAGGCGATGTTGTACTCGTCTATGATCAAGCAACGCCGCGAGTTTTGTGGAAGCTCGCTATAATTGATACAACATTTCCTGGTCGTGATGGAAGAGTACGAGCTTGTCTTGTACGGTTTTCCAACGGAACTAAACTTCGGAGATCAGTGCAGCATTTGTATCCTTTGGAGATAGATGATACGTCATACTCGCCCTCCGGAGGATGTTAAAAATATATAACTGTATAACTGTATAACAGTAAATAATTATTAAGAATTATTAGAACACTAACACAATAACAAAAAGATTTATAAAATCAATCAGTCATCATTTACTTGTCGGTCAGATCACAAGCATTTAATCGCACTTTTATAATATAAACATTAATATAGAATTAAACATTGTATTTCTAACGATTGTTTTTTAATGTACACCTCTTTCTAATCCTTTCTCGGAGTTTATTTTGACAGTTTGGTACAACCACAGAGTAACTAAACAGAGAAACCAACTTTTATAAAATTTGTGTACGCTGTGTTTTCCTATCCGTGTGTAAAAAAAATCCCTAAAGTTATCATAGTAGAACGTGTGATTTCTATTGGAGGAAGTGATTAAATGGGACGCCATTTTTATTCTGATATTCCCCCAAAAAATTTCTAAAACATTTTGAAGAACCAATTAACTACAAAATTGCATGGCTGGTTTTCAAAAGCAAAAAAAAAAATTTATTTAAAAAATATGGTCTTATACAGGGTGAAACAAAATGAACGTTTTGTATTCCTTAGGAGCCATTAAGTCCATTGCAGTATGCGCTGTGGCTTCATCTTGTTGGAACCAAATGGTGGTTTCCACAGCTGGCCTAAAAATTTTCTAACATCTTCCGATATTGAGCACTATTAATGGAAACTGCAACACCGTCTTTATTTTCGAAGAAATTTGGACCAGTGATTCTCCCAGACGATACACCGCACCAAACAGTACACATAAGTGGGTGTAATTGTCGTTGATGAATTGCTCTTGGATTCTCTGTAGCCCATATCCTGGAGTTCTGCTTGTTTACGAAGCCATTTAACTTGAAATGGGTTTCAACGCTCATTATCAAATTGTTGAAACAATGGACCGTTCATGTTCAAAAAAAAGTTGAATGATTTTGGTTCGTTGTTCGATTGTGTATTCTTCCATTTCACATTCCCCATTACAAAATCCTGAAATAACATTTTTAAAAAAATTGAACAAAAAATTATCATTAATTAACTTCACAACATTTTGCGCCGCCCTGTCTTTTTTCCAAATATGTACATGTAATTATCCAGAAAAATAATGGAAGGTTGCTTCTAACCTACATAGTTTCTACGAAAAGAGAACACGGGGAAAGGTTCAAACACAAATGATTTTTTTCCTTTTATTTCATCTATATTTCTTTTAAATGCAATCTCAAAGACGAGGGGACAACGTCTGGGGAGACAAAGGGGTTTGATTTTCTGGCAATATGAAAATTTTTCTTCTAAAGGAACTTACTTTCAATTTTTTGTTATTTGATTCCATAAAAAATATATTTCAATATAATTTCTGGTAGTTTCTGGACAAGCGGTATATTAAGGCAGAGGGGTTAGGAAGAATACATTTTTGGCAAAATTTTTTGAAATGTTTTGAAATGAATTATTTTTCTAAAACCTTTTAAACTATTTTAACTTCTATACGAAGTGCATGATTATTAATTAGAAATTTTTTTTTTTTGGTATGAGGAGTTTTTTTTTGATCGGTCATGTTTATGAAATCCAGTTGTTCAGATAAACAAGTGGTTTGACTGATTTAAAATATTTTCAAGATTATTTGATAAATTTGGCAACATATGAATTTGAAGGGCGTCGAATGTTATAATTCTGATGAAACCATTCTTGGGTTGAAAAAGTCCTCATACCAAACTAGAACTCTTTACAATAAGGTTTGCAAAAAAAATTTTTAATTAATAATCATACAATTCGTATAGAAGTTAGAAAATAGTTCCTTTAGAAGCAGAATTCATTTCATTTAATTTCAAAACCAAAGAAATCTAAATTTTGTCAAAAATGTATTCTTCCTAACCCCTCTGCCTTAAGATATCGCTTGTCCAGAAACTACCAGAAATTATATTGAAATATATTTTTCATGGAATCAAATAAAAAAAATTGAAAGTAAGTTCCTTTAGAAGAAAAATTTTCATATTGCCAGAAAATCAAACCCCTTTGTCTCCCCAGACGTTGAGATTGCATTTAAAAGAAATATAGATGAAATAAAAGGAAAAAAATCATTTGTGTTTGAACCTTTCCCCGTGTTCTCTTTTCGTAGAAACTATGTAGGTTAGAAGCAACCTTCCATTATTTTTCTCGATAATTATATATACATATTTGGAAAAAAGACAGGGCGGCGCAAAATGTTGTGAAGTTAATTAATGATAATATTTTGTTTAATTTTTTTAAAAATGTTATTTCAGGATTTTGTAGTGGGGAATGTGAAATGGAACAATACACAATCGAGCAACGAACCAAAATCATTCAACTTTTTTTTGAACATGAACGGTCCATTGTTTCAACAATTTGATAATGAGCGTTGAAGCCCATTTCAAGTTAAATGGCTTCGTAAACAAGCAGAACTCCAGGATATTTGCTACAGAGAATCCAAGAGCAATTCATCAACGACAATTACACCCACTTATGTGTACTGTTTGGTGCGGTGTATCGTCTGGGAGGATCACTGGTCCAAATTTCTTCGAAAATAAAGACGGTGTTGCAGTTTCCATTAATAGTGCTCAATATCGGAAGATGTTAGAAAATTTTTAGGCCAGCTGTGGAAAACCACCATTTGGTTCCAACAAGATGAAGCCACAGCGCATACTGCAATGGACTTAATGGCTCCTAAGGAATATAAAACGTTCATTTTGTTTCACCCTGTATAAGACCATATATTTTAAATAAATCTTTTTTTGCTTTTGAAAACCTTTTGTGAATAAGTAAAATATTTTTTTTTTAATCTCTGTTTTGATTCGTCCTTCATAATTATTTAGAAATTTTTTGGGGGAATATCAGAATAAAAATGGCGTCCCTTTTAATCACTTTATTGAAATTATTTTGAAGAGGTGGTAAAGCGATAAATCACACACACACTCTCCGTTTTGGCCGTTCAATACTAATGAAACTCCCGGGGCAAACTGTTCCTATACTGAGATTGGATTTTGCAATTCTAGGTCTCCCGTCTTCTTTGGTACAACACAAAAGAAATTCGAAAATTGGATACACTATTGTCGTCGCTACAATTGGAGGAAAATAATTTTTAAAAAATTAATGCTTCTGAGTGTGATTCAAGTGTTGCCTTTGTGGCAAAAATGAAACAGGCATCGAAACCAAAAGAAAAGTCAAAATTCAAGCCAAAAAAGAATATTGATGAATTAAAAAAAAGGACAAAGTGTCATTCGTGTGATCAAATTGGTCATTGGTCAAAAGAATGTCCAAATAAGAATAATTCATCGGATCAAAAAATAATCAAAAGAGCGGTAAAAAGAAAGATGATCTGGCATGGTGTGGTATTGTTTGTGATTCGTATAAAAATTATGACGATAATTGTTGGTATGCTGATTCTGGTGCATCAAAACATATGACATATCATCGTGAATGGTTTTCTGAATTAAGTGAATACAAAGAGAAGCGTGCAGTTGAAATTGCAAATGATCATTGTTTGGAAATACATGGTGTCGGTAGAATTTTGATTGAAGCCCGAGTTAATAATCAGTGGGAACCATGTCGATTAGAGAATGTATTATATGTTCCCAACATTCGTAAAAGTTCTTTGTCAACGGCAGTTTTAACTGATAAAGGTATTAAAGTTTTAATCCAGAAGAATGGTTGTACGATGATTGATGAATCAAATGAAGTTGTAGCTATTGGAAAACGTGTTGAAGTAAATCAACTTAAAATGGATTTTCGGTTAAGAATAAATGAATATGCAAATGTGGCTGCTGTTTCACTACAACAATGGCATCGTCGATTGGGTCATATTAACATCGATTCGAGTAAGAAAATGTATAAGGATGATTTGGTTGAAGGTATTGTTTTATCAAACTATGATAGATTTTTCTGTGAGGATTGTCAACTTGGAAAAATGACACGATCAAGTCACAAAAGGGCAGTGAAACGTCCATCGGAAAGGGGTGAAATCATGCATGTTGATTTATGTGGTCCAATGGAAGAAATAGGCATTGGTGGTTATCGTTACTTCATGTTAATCAAGGACGAGGCAACAAGTTTTCGATTTATATATTTGTTAAAATCAAAGGATGAAGTTATTGATCATCTGAGTTCATTCATTCCAATGGTGCAAAATATGACTGGCTGTCGTATAAAATATTTTCGTTTTGATAATGGTACGGAGATTGTCAATAAAAAGGTTAAGAAATTGTTGGCGAATCATGGTATTCAAATTGAAAATATTGTGGCATATACACCAGAGCAAAATGGTAGAATTGAACGTGAGAATCGCACAATTCAAGAATGTGCTAGAACTATGTTAATTGGAAGTGGTCTTTCAAAGTTTTTGTGACCAGAGGCAGTTCGTACGGCTACATACGTATTGAATTGTTCTACAAATAGCAACTGCATTGGTGATACACCGCATAAGAAATGGTTTGATAAAAAACCATACTTGGGTCATATTAAAATTTTTGGTACTGAATGTTTTGTACAAATTCCAAAACAAACTGGTCGAGCGAAGTGGGATCCAAAAGCAAGAAAGGTTCACTTGATTGGATACGAACCCACAATCAAGAATCTTCGTCTATATGATCCAAATAATCGGAAAATAATCATCAGCTGTGATGTTCGGTTTAATGAATTTGAACCAAAGGTATTCGTAATTGATGATAGCGATGAAGACGTCACTGGTGAAGCTAAAAATGGTAAAAGCAATTCATTGACATTTGAAAATGTTGATAATAATGATGAAAAAGATTCATCAAATGATTCAGTAACATTCAAAGATGCAAATGATGACAACGATGGAACTGATGATATGGTGAATCATCAACCAAGACAACGCAAAAGCAATCGTTATAAACTGCGAAAAGAAATTAAACCATCACAAAGATTGATTGAAACTAGTTATTTGGCAACTATGATTGAGCCAAATACATATGAAGAGGCAATTCAAACAGCAGAAGTTGAACAATGGAAATGTGCAATGGATGATGAATATAATTCATTGATCAAGAATCATACGTGGGATCTGGTTGAACGGCCTGAAAGTAAAAGAAAATACTGATGGAACAATTGATCGTTTCAAGGCAAGATTGGTGATTCGTGGTTTCATGCAGCAGTATGGCATTGATTATGAAGAAACTTTCAGTCCAGTTAAGTTTACGTCACTTCGTACAATTTTATCATTGGCAGCAATGAAGAAAATGAAGATTAGGCAATTTGATGTGAAGACTGCATTTCTTAATGGTAATTTAAAAGTACAGTTTACATGAAACAGCCAGTTGGATATGAAGATGGAACTGGACGTGTGTGCAAATTAGTTAAAGGTCTGTATGGACTTAAACAAGCTTCCAGATGTTGGAATGAAAAACTAACTTCGTTTATTCGTCGTTTCAAGTTCAAAGTATGCAATAGTGATCCATGTGTATTTGTTCGAAAAAGGGATGACAAACTTGTTATTATCGCAATTTTTGTAGATGATGGTCAAAAGTTAGCTCAAGACATAAGAGAAATTGAACTAGTAATTTCATACATGGAGGAACATTTTGAAATTAAGGTGTTCGAAGCAAAATGTTTTTTGGGACTTCAAATTGAGAGATCATTGAATGGTTCAATTTTAGTTCATCAAGAAGCATACGTTAAGAAAATACTAAATCGTTTCAACATGAGTGATTGCAAAACTGTGTCTACACCAATGGATAGTAACCAAAATCTAGGAGATTTTGTAAATGATGAGAGGAATGGGGATTATCCATATCGTGAGGCTGTTGGCAGTCTGATGTATTTAGCAATTGGTACGCGACCAGATATCAGTTATGCTGTTGGTGTCGTTAGTCCATATCTTGATAGGCCAAGTCATGCTCATGTCAATGCAGTTAAACGCTTATTTAGATACATCAAGGGTAAGGCTAATCTGGGTATTCTTTACAACAGTGATGATGAACTTGATTTCGTTGGATACGGCGATGCAAATTACGCTGGAGATACTGAAACAAGAAGATCAACAAGTGGTTACATGTTTCATCTTGGTTCTGGTGTGATAAGTTGGACATCTATGAAACAACAATCGGTGTCGACATCATCAACAGAATCAGAATATGTTGCTGCATGTCAAATTGTAAAAGAATTGATTTGGCTTAGGCGTTTGGTGGCTGAATTAAATCCTGATGAAGGATTTGATGCTAAATTATTTATGGACAATCAAAGTGCAATTCGTTTGGTCAAAAATTCAATATTTCATAAGAGAACTAAGCATATTGATATTCAGCATCATTTCATTCGTGAAAAATTTCATGAAGGTTTTTTCAAGTTGGAATACATCAATACGGAGGAACAGGTTGCTGATATACTTACGAAGGCATTGGTCACAAGTCGTCATAATTATCTGTGTAATTTAATGAATTTAAGATCTAAATGTAAATTTGTTAAAAGAAGTAAAGTAATGCAAAAGAAAATTTAATAATTAGTGGAAATATTGAGATTACATTATAAAATTTTTATGTTGGCAATACTTCTCTCTTAATGTCATACACAATCTTAATAAAAAGTTAGTTAATAAAAGAAAGCGAGCAAGTTAACACATTAATCTTTTTTTATTAATCCAAATAAAGACACATCAGCGCCTGCGTCGATTAAACACTGTAGTTTGCTAGTTGGGTCGGTTAAAGTGAGGCGGTGACTAATAAGATCAGGATCGTCTGTCACCGACAGCGAAGCTGACTTTAGTTTTTTGAGATAGGGGACGATTTTGATTGTTCGAAATTATATGATGGTAAGCATTTGCGAGCATCAGCTTGAAATTGAAAATGGTACCAGCATAAGTCATGTTTCTTTTCGACTGACCTTGACCGTGAATGTGAACAGGATCGTTACGAATTTGATTTAGTTAAAGAGTTTATTTTTCATTTAAGGAAGCAGTTTGGTCACGCAATACCTTTAGTTCCAAAGAGATTGGATTGGATGCACTTGGCATGGGTGTGGATGTAGACTGGTTATTCGTTATGGCGTATAAATTAGCCGTTTGGTTTATTTCTTAGATTTTGTCTGCAGTGTTTGCTAACTTATCCAAATGAGTATCGTCAATACTTGACAATATCTCTTGGACATGCGCGGGCAAACGTTGCATCCACAAGTTGTGTAAAAGAACTTCTTGAACTTGACCACCCCCAAGATTTTGCATCTCGCGTAAAAGTTGAGAAGGTTTTTGATCACCCAGATGCAGCCCCCTTAGGAGTCAATCGATTTTGGTACGTGCAGACTCACCAAGTCTTTCTATGATTGATTTTTTAAGCCTTCATAAGTGTTTGTGGTCGGAAGATTGACGATGTTTTCACGGACATATTTGATAGTTTCAGCATCGACTGCTACGAGTAGGTAACCATACCTGGTACCATCTTGTGATATTGCACATATGCGGAATTGAGCCTCCAATTGGGCAAACCAGTTTTCTGGATCTTCCCGATTGAAACTCGGAGGTTTAATCGCGACCCGATACATATGTTGGCTGTCCTCTGGAGAGACTGGAAGAGCGGTACTGTGCGCGATTAACGACATTAAGTCACAACAAAAAGAAAATTGAAAACTTACACAAAAAAAAAAAATTTGGTGTTAACACAAACAAATCAATAAACTTTCCGCACTTTTCAAATCTAATTTGCACGCAGTCACTCAGAGACTAAAATTGAAATAGCTGTACAATAAAATAAATGTATCGGTATACAATAAACGAAAAATTTGTAAGTTATATAATGACTTAAAAAAAAAAATTACATATGTTCCTTTTATTAAATTTATAATTCGTGTAGGGGATGTTTTTAAAAAAAAAAACAAAAATTTTATCAATATAGTTTGGCAACATAAAAAAAGCTTTAGGCATTGACGAAATTATCAACGCCTTCCGTTTTTTGGCTGGTGATGTACTCGATAAAAAAATCTAGAATGACGTAGCCTTTTCTTTTTGGATGTAGCCTTTTCTTAGTGCTCTTTTTCTTGTTGGTTGTTGTGAACCTATTGGGTTCCATGATTTTGATGGGGGCTTTTCGTTAGGGCTTCTTTTTTATCAAAAAGTTTGTGGATAGCCTTTTCGTTGGGTTCTGGTTGAATGCTCTTTCTAGCCTTTTCGTTGGGTTCAATTTTTGTTCTGTTTAATGCCTTATCGCTGAGCCCTTGTTGAGTTCGTTTTATAGCCTTTTCGTTGGGCCCTATATGGAGTCTGGCTTAAAGATTTAAATTGCGAAAGAATGCCTGACGCAGCCTCACGTCAGAATTTTATGGCTTAGTCCCACCTATCGCAATTATATCACGATTAGACCCATTAGCACACTTTATAAAATATTGCACAATAGATTAAAACTGCAATATAGTGTCTGACGCGGCCTCACGTCAGGATTTGATGGCCTTGTCCCACTATTTGCAGTTAAAACCTGTTTCCGAGAAGAATAATTCTCGTTGCGCGTTCATATCACGTCGGGGTCACCAGTTATAGCGGATAGATTAGGAAATTATTAAGGGTTCCACTTTTCCCTATATATATATAAACGTTTACCAAAATTAATGAATCGATATTAATCTATTTTTTATATAATTTATTTGTTTGATATTTTAAACACAAAGAGAATTATAACAAGTTAGTATTTATTGAAAATCCCATATTGGAAATATTATTTGACATGGCTAATATCAACTCGTAAAGGACTTGTGTTCAGAAGGAAAAATTAACTAGAACTAAATTATTTCATTACAAAATTTTCTTTATCATTTTTCTAAGGTAACTTATTTAAAAAAAATATTTCAATTTGGGTTTCTGAATTTTTAAAAGAAAATCCGAAACCAGTAGATTGAAATAAAAGCAAGTAGGTCTGAAAAGTGTAAAAATAATTTTCAACAAGTATATGGTGCCAAACCGCTGCAGTACTCCCCTTCCAGCGAAAGCTAAATGAACGTTAATGGTTCCACTGTTTTGGAGGTTTGAAATGCATCCGGAACGTGTTTGAGTTGGTGAGTTTTGTGTTTTCGAACGTGACCTTTTCCTTAACCTTTTCAGCCGCTGCAATGGGGTTCTCGATGGTTGGTTCGGTATGCTCATCTAAACTTTCACTAAAAAAGGCCTTAATCTATTGATCGAGACAGTTTTTTTTTGGAGTTTTATATCTGCAATGTAAAGTATTTGTCATTTCGACTGATGGCTTGAAAGGGGCCTTCATATGGTGGATGGAACGAGGCTCGTGCGGCGTCTGTTCTAACAAAAACGTGCGAACAGTTTTCCAAATCTTTAAAAATGAAAACTTGACCCCGTCCATGCCGTGAGGGCGGTTTGGGTCGAATGGTGTCCAAATGTGTTCTGATTTGTCTTACGAATTCGGACTGGGAGGATTGCTTTTTTTGAATTTGTAGAAACTCCCCCGGTAAACGTATATTTGTACCGTAACCTAATTCAGCGGGAGTAGCATTGAAGTCTTCGCGATAAACCGTTCTTAAATCGAGTAACACGGATGGTAGAGATTTGGTCCATCGACGAGCTTCAACGCACATGATGGCTGCTTTTAGCGTTCGATGCCACCTTTCGATCATACCATTACAGGCCGGGTTTTATGCCGTGGTACGACTTCGTGTGAATCCCAAGAAGATCGATAATTCGTTGAAAAGTTCGGATTCGAACTGCGAGCCGCGATCCGTGGTGATTGATGATGGTTCGCCGTACCGGCATATCCAATTTTGTAGATGGCGTTTGCCACAGTTTCAGTTTTGATATCTGGAATTGGTATCGCCTGAGTCCAACGTGTAAATCGGTCGATCCGAGTAATACAGTATTTGTTATTTTGAGAAGGTGGTAGTGGTCCTATAATGTCTAAATGGATTTTTTCGAATCGGTCTTTGCCAAGGGGAAAATTGCCGATAGGGCTTTTGGCGTGCCTGTACACTTTTCCTTTTTGACATGGTAAACATGATTTGGCCAATGAACTGATTTCCTTTTTGACTGAAAGCCAAATGAAATTTTTTACCACTGCTCTAACGGTTGATCGGATGCTTGGATGAGCGAGGTTATGCACACTATTAAATACCGTTCGACGAAAATCTTGGGGGACGTATGGTCTAGCGTTTCCAGTAGAAGCATCGCAAAAGATTTTGGAGTCAGAACCGAAAATAGGAAATGGCTTGAACTTGAGATCATGGTGAGTTTCTAAAAGTGTTTGAAGTTCAGGGTCTCCAATTTGGGCTTCTGCCATTAGTGTATAGTCAGTGCTTTCACCAACTGATAATTCAGAGACCCTAGATAGTGTGTCGGCAACGACGTTATCACGGCCAAATATTTTCTTTTGTTTTTTTTTGTTTTAACATTTAACTCAAATGTGAAGTGAGCACTAAGCTTAGTAGGGAACACAATCGTATAGTTTCTTCTTAGGCAGTCTTTTATTGTCACATAAATTAAAACATTCAATATTTAAATTAACTTCACGAAGCATACGTGTGATTGGTTCATTCTTCCCATAATCAGGTCGATAAAAATCGATTTGAAAGAACTCAGTCAGTCTAAGTGATCTCCGGTTAACGCTTAACTTTTTTTCGCAAGAATTTTTGGGGAACTAATTTCGCCGATCAGAATTTGATGAATGAAAACAATATCTGCAACCACCTTCCTTTTGGCGAGAGGCTGGAGATCAATTAATTTAAGGCGGTCGTTGTATGGTGGAAGAATGAAGCAATCCTGCCATGGGAGACCGCGAATTTCAGCTGGACTGATTCGATTCTGTCAATGTCCACCGCAAGGTGTGGAGACCAAACCTGACTGGCAAATTCAAGCTATGGTCGAACAAATGAAAGGTATAAAGACTTAGTGACATAGGGATCATCAAATTCTTTTGACCAACGCTTCATAAAACCAAGCATAGAATTACCTGTATTGACTATGAATTCAAAATGGTTCTGGAATGCGAGTTCCTTATCACAAATTACTCCACAGTGTTTTACTTGTACGACTTTACAAATGGGGAAACTATTGAGCTTGTAAGTAAAGTGAATAGGAGTTTTCTTCCTAGTAAATGACATAAATTGGCATTTGTTCACATTTAATACAAGGTTGTTTTTACAACACCAATTAGCAAATTTATAGAGATCACGTTGCAATGCAAAACAATCAGATAAATCAGAAACACTTTTGTATAATTTCATGCCATCAGCATAAATATTGAGATTACTTTCAGTGATAACCGAGGAAATATCATTTATGCTAATGATGAATAAAAGAGGTCCCAGGTGACTTCCTTGAGGTACACCAGAAGTCGCAGTAAAAGGTGTTGACACTGCAGACCGGAATTTGATTACATATTGCCTATTTTCTATATAGGAATTAATCCACTTGAGAAATACCTGTGCAAATCCCAATTTATTCATTTTTAATAGAATAATTTTGTGACATAGGACATCAAAAGCTTTACTGAAATCAGTGTAGACTACATTAGTCTGATACCCTTTTCCATCGCACGAAAGTATGTAGAGACAACTTCGGTTAAATTCGTAACAATAGATTTCTTTTTTAGAAACCCATGTTGATGTTCAGTGATAAAAGGTTTATGAAAATAAAATTCATCACAAACAATGGCCTCAAAAATTTTGGAATACATGAGAGCTTAGCAATTGGTCTATAATTTGAAACCTCGTTTTTAGAACCCTTTTTGTGGATTGGTCTAATAAAAGGGTTTTCCAAATATTATTATTATAGAGCTAAAATTTTCGCACATTATTTCAGGACAACTGAAGGAATACCATCCGGGCCAGGGGAGCTTTCCTCTTTGAGTTTGCTAAGTTGGGTTTCCACAGTCTCATTATCAATTGATATGCGAGAAAACGTTGTTTTCGGATAATTGTCTAAGTACTCAAAGTATTGTTCATTCGCAAAGAAATCTTCACCTCCATAAGTCTCAGAAATGAATGTAGCGAATAAATTAGATACAATTTGCGGGTCGTTGGACTTCACATCTCTAAAATTCATAGTGGCCGGATAAGTGTCACTTTTCCTTTTGGAATTAACAAATTGGAAAAATTTATATGGGTGTTAGAGTAAATCTGATTGCATTTTTAAAATATATGCATCGCAAATTTCTTTTGACAGTTCTTTAAATGCATTAGACGGCATTTGAAAGTTTTCATAATCACTTTGATTTCGTGAACCTAGAAATTTCCGCCATAATTTATTCTTTTGATTTCTAAGTGATCCAAGTTCATGGTTATACCAAGGAGGTGAGGATTCCGTATGTTTGCATCTACCATATGGGAATGATAATGAAAAACCCTTAAACATTAGTGTATAAAATTTTTTTACACATGCATTAAAGTCCAGTTCCCCGAAAAATTATTAAGGTCAGTATTACTTAAAAAGTGTTGTAGTATTTGAAAGTTGCCTTTACGAAAGTTAAAATTGAAAGTAGATTCAAAGACAGTTCTGTTTTCCTTTTCAAATGAAAACAGAAGTTGAAGAGGGGGGTGATTTGGGTCAACACCCACCAAAAAATTATCACTACGCTATTGACAGACTCGGTTGAAAAAATTAGGTCTAGTTGCCTACCCCTATAATTTTTTACATCCGAAATCTGCACAAGCGAGCTATAAGTAAGATTGTCAATAAAAAAGCTTCAACGGGTGATGAAGTATCCGATGGAACAAAAAATTCGTCGTCTTCAGATCTAACCCACTCCAAATTAGGCAAATTGAAATCTCCCAAAATCAACAAATCATCTTTAGTATTCATAGAGGAAATAATGAATTCAATGGTTTTATGAAGCCCATCATAGACATCCAAAGATGATCCAGGCGGAATATAACAATCCATATAAATAAAATCGTAAATGTTTGTTTGTTGCTAACCGGTAATCTCCGAAACTTCTTGACCAATTGCTTTGAAACTTTCACGGAATGTCCTATGTGATTATGACCATGTTTATATGCACTTTTTATTCACCTAGGTTATACCTGAGCCAGGTAATAATTAATTTAAAAAAACCAATCACTAACACATAGCCACAAGCAAATCAAAATCTTCAAGCGAGAAAACGTGATTACTCTTACTCACACGCCCGCACATCAATAAGCTTATATTATAACAATACAGATGGGCGTAGTGGCGGCGTTAAAAATATTAATTCGGAGGGGCAACACTTTAAATGGGCTTAGTGCTTTTGTATTCTGGAACATCAGAATTGCCAAAAATGTTTGCGTTATTTATTCCAAAATACAAGTTTCTCTTAAGCGTACAAAATAAAATTAATCGCTTTAGATCCTGTTTATTGAAATGTAACGAGCAAATTAGGTATATCTCTACTAAATGGCGTAAAATTTTGTATGCCCATAACCGAAAGCCATTTCATTTCTCATTTTTTGGAAAGCTTAAAACCAAAAAAAGGTATTTGTAATTGACAAGGCTGAATTTTCAAAATCTTCGACGAATTTTAAGAATTGCCCCAAATTTCTCAAAAAAAATTACTGTCACTGGTAGTTTTAATTAAAAAAAAACGAGGGGTTTTTAGATTTGGATTCAAAGTTGATTCAAAAAAACGAATTTTTTACTAAATTATGTATTAACATCATTTCAGTTTGATTAATTATTATGTATGTAAAAGGATAATCCTTCTTTCTTCCCTTCTGTCCGTCGTATATTGTCCGGAAAGAAAATACGTTGAGCAAAAAAAAAAACACTTTTTGGTATGTTGTAGAGAATTACTAGAAACATGGAGCAATTTTGTTTCCGGGGAGAATGGGGGTCGGAGGGGTTACAAAGGGGGACTTGAAAGCTTATTTCGGAAAACCTCATTTAAAATCTGAAATATACATCCGACATGATTCTGATCTAAGGCAATCTTATTAAGATTTTTATGCCGGACATACTAACTTACACGGCAAAGTTCCATTTCCCACCGCTTTGACGCTGGAGGCAATACAAATTTACAAACTTTTTATATAGAAGTCACACGCAATAACAATGTTCAGCAAAGTTTTGCAGGTTTTCACGGGAATTATTTCCGTCGAATACCAAACAGTCCTATCTCTTACCGCTTTGGCGCTGGAGTAAATACAATTTTGGAACTTAGTATGTATACGTCACACACGATTACAGTGTTCGGCAAAGTTTCGGAGGTTTTTATGCGGATTTTTTCTGTCGCAGATAAAGCAGTTCTATCTCTCACCACTTTGGCGCGGCGGTTGTTTAGGCCCCTACTCAATAGAGCGTTTTTGCCTTTACGTAATATATGTTTGAAGGGAGCTATTTTCCGAACCGGAGAAATGGGATCAATTTAATATCTTCCCTCGGGGTGTTGCGGGGTAAATAATGTGCATTCTGAATAGATCGACTTAAGACATGAAATATGTCACCAGTGGTGCTACGAGAACCAGGTAAAAGATTTATTATGTTCCGAATTAAGATGCTACGCTTGAATATATTTTGTTAATTTACAGCGATTTGTAAACCGAAATTTTTAGGAATCCGTCTTAGGACGGGTTACAACCTAGCAATTATATAAAGCATATAAAAACATTTTTTTTGTACAGCAATAATGAAAATTCGCCAATTTTAAAAATTATAATACGAGCTAAAAAAGATATCGTAAAAATAGGGTTTATGCCAAAAATCAAGTTTGTTTAAACATACAAAATTAAATTTTAAAATTATAATCTACTCTACTAATTGGCGTAACATTTTGAAAACCCAAAGCCGAAAGACATTTAATACGAAGAGTCTCATTTGTTGGAAACCCTAAAACCAAAAAGGCATTTAAAAATGAAAATGCTGAATTTAACAAATTTTTAGATGAAATTTTGCAGGTTGGGACGATTTACAATATAAAAGCTCTGTCTTCCTGGCCAATCGCCGGTGGATTGGCATGACATTGCAGCACGTGTTTTCAAACAGAAGCTGAAATCCCTGATGGAATTCATGGTAAAACATGAAGTGTTTGGGTCTGCGCGCTGCTGGATGTACTCAGTGGAATTTTAAAAGAGGGGATTCAAAAATGGAGGAAGAACGGCTCATTCCGCTTTGAAATTGCCATTAAACATTTAATTCATTGAAAGTTCCCATTGCAACATTTCCAAAGCATCTGGCATGGGAAAAGTATTGCAGAAATGCAAACTTATTGCTTGGGATGAATGCAGAATGGCGCACACAAAATCACTCGAGGCCCTTGATCGATCCTTGCAAGACTTACGTGCAAATATCAGACCATTTGGGAATGCGTTAATATTGCTTGCAGGAGATTTCAGGCAAACATTACCTGTAATTCCTCGATCGACACCAGCGGACGAAATAAATGCCTGCCTAAAATACTCTATTTGTGGCGACGCGTAAAGACGTTAAAATTAACTACAAATATGCGAGTCCAGCTGCAAAACGATCGGTCAGCAGAGATATTCTCACATTAATTGCTGGAAATTAGGAACGAGAAGGTGCCGGTTGATCTGACGTCAGGACGAATTTCATTGCCTCACAACTTCCGCAATTTAGTGACGTCAAAAAAAGAATTGGTTGAAAAAGTATTTCCCAATATTCAAACTAATTACAAGAATCACGATTGGCTAAGTGAACGAACTATTCTTGCGGCCAAGAACAAAGACGTCTACGAACTTAACAATATTATTCAGTCTAAGATTCAAAGCGAGGTGGTCACATACAAGTCCGTCGACACTGTTGTGGAAGCAGATGAAGCGGTTAATTATCCAACATTTTTGAATTCACTCGATCTGTCAGGGATGCCACTGCACGGACTGCAATTGAAAGTCGGTTTGCCAATTATCATGTTGCGAAATATCAACCAGCCAAAACTTTGCAACGGCCCGCGGCTTGCACTAAAAAAATTAATGAGCAACATCGTAGAAGCAACAATCTTGACAGGACCTTTTAAAGGTGAAGATATCCTCATTCCTCGCATTCCTATGATTCCAATGAATATGCCATTTCAATTTAAGAGATTGCAATTCCCGATTCGATTGGCGTTTGCAATCACCATCAACTAGGCTCAGGGCCAATCTTTAAAAATGTGCGGTTTAGATCTAGACACGGATTGCTTCTCACACCGAAAATTATGTGTTGCGTGTTCTAGAGTCGTCAAACCAGAAAATCTCTATATCTGCACAGAAAATAGAACAACAAAAAATGTTGTATAACCACAAGTATTGTGAAATTAAATACACGAGAAACGTGCGCTTTTTTTTTCTTTTCCATTTAACCAGACTGAGTCACAGCAACGCGTGGCCGGGTACAGCTAGTTTAAAATAAATAAATTATGATTTGACACTGTTACTTTTATACATATGAGTTCACTCAGTTTCGGATTTGGAACTACCAATTCCGAAGCATCCAGACTCTTTCTGACGGCCAACAGTAATCCCCCACCCTTTGGTATACCGACAGAATCAGAATACAAATCTGAGGAATACCGATCTCTCCTACAAACTTCAAAATCCGGGGAAAATAGTTCATTATCCTTAAAAGAATTCGTCAACCACGTTTCCGTGAGAGCATAGATGTCCATTGAAAGAGACTGACAACCTAAATACACCTCACTTATTTTAGTTCGAAGCCCCCTTACGTTTTGATAGCAAAGGGATAAATTTAGTTTTTTGGGAGGGAAGAAATTTTAGCTCCCACTTTCCTTCTTCCGAAATTAGTCGGGAATTCTTTAATGAAGGTATCTTTCGGCCAAATTGAAGGTGAAATGATTGTGGAAAATAGTAGTGGAGGTACTTCAAGTCTAAAAGAAGCAATCTTGTTATCCGGCTTACTGATTTTAGAACATTTAACATCATGGATATCAATTTTCCCTTCTGTATGCAGGTATTCCAAAATGTTTGAGGGCTCCGTGGATGGGTTAAGTCTAGATATAAAAATATTTTTCGGACGAGGGACAATTGAAAGTAGATTATTAGTATTTGGATTTGGTGAACAAACATCTTGCACAGACTTAGTCAATTTTGGTTCCTTAACAACCAAGTTAGGATTGGCTCCGTTAATATTGTCATGTTGGCTGCTTTTTGTGTTTTTGGCATTGTTACTACCAACTGGTTGTAGTATACGTCCACTTCGTAAAGAACGAAGTTTAGTATGCTGCGCAATATTATTGGTCGTTCTAACATTCTCTAAGACCGAATCAGTTGCAACAGTTTTTGCTTTTTCGGGTAAATTTAGAGTTAAGGTGTTTAATTTTAAATCGAGGTCTGTTTGACAGACAGAGACAACAAATTTGATTTCCTCAGGGGTGTTAGCCACCATTTCGAAATTTTTAAATTTGGCAAAGACGGTTGAGGCGGTTTCTAATAATGCGTTGACCTCATTGAATTTCTTTTTTATATGTGTTTGATATCGGACGTATATTGCGGAATGAAATCGAGGCATCTACATTGGTGAGGAGATGGTTTTGCTGTAACGCATAGATGAGGGGTTTGTGGTCGGTGAAAAGAGTGGAAACACGTCCCTCTAGCGAATGTTTAAAATGTTTAATGGCCGCGTAAGCTGCAAAAATTCGCGGTCGTAAGTGCTATACCATTTTTGTGTGTCTGTTAATTTTCGAGAAAAGAAACTAAAAGGTTGCCACGCTTGTGTCCCTTGCTGCTGTAAAACAGCACTAATTGCGGTGTCTGAAGTGTCAAACATTATCGCAAGTGTTGCGTTTGGAGATGGGTGTGCAAGATGTGTTACCTCGCACAAACGTTTTCTGGTTAATTCGAATTGGTGTCTGGATGGGTCAGTCCAGGGGATTTTACGTTGGTCATTTTCCTTGCTACACTTGAGGAAATCGTTAAGTAATACTTGTTCAGTTGCCGCTTGTGGGATATAAATTCTGTAGAAATTTACCATACCGGCGTAATTCCTTAACAGTTTGGGGAATTGTAAAATTAACGATGGCTTCTACTTTACTTTTAGATGGTTTAATCCCATGCGCCGAAATATCGTGTCCGAGGAAGCTGATACCTGGGACAGAAAACCTACAGTTACTTGAATTAATAACAAGATCTGCATCTGTAAGGCGTTGAAAAACGATTTCTAAATGTTTCAAGTGTTTCGCCATATCGCCCGAGGCAATAAGTATAGCATCAATGTGTGGGTAACAAAAATTTGTACCGCGCAAAACTGCATGCATAAACCGCTGAAAAGTTTGTGCAGCATTACGCAAGCCGAACGTCATGCATGTGAATTCGAATAACCCAAACGGTGTGCATATTGCTGTCTTGGGAATATCCTCATCGTTAATTGGTATCTGATGGTATGCTTTGACTAAGTCGAGTGAAGAAAATATAGTGCAGCCATTAAGTTGTTGGGAAAATCCGTTATATATGGGATTTCATAACGATCAGGCTTTGTGATAAAATTTAAAATTTGCAACGCAAGGAGGTCCGGGGGTGATAATAGTGTGGGTAACCTTGTGTTTTAATTTGTTCAATGTGGGCGCTTCGACGGTGATGGATTTATATTTTTCTAATAACTTAAATAAGAGCAAGAGCAAGAGCTATCAGAAATGGTGGTAAGCGAATAAGACGTCTTACCGAGATTTGCTATAATAAAACGCCATGGAAAACTTCTGCGTAAACCCAAATTCACAGTTAATAGTTTATGCCCAAAAGTATTTATAACTGTTGAATTGACTGCAAAAAGTTTAAAATCGCTTTTATTGGCGGTGTCCTTGAAGGTAGGAGGAATAACAGACACATCAGCGCCTGCGTCGATTAAACACTGTAGTTTGCTAGTTGGGTCGGTTAAAGTGAGGCGGTGACTAATAAGATCAGGATCGTCGGTCACCGACACCGAAGCTGAATTTAGTTTTTTGAGATAGGGGACCATTTTGATTATTCGAAATTACATGGTGATAAGCATTTGCGAGCATCAGCTTGAAATTGAAAATGGTACCAGCATAAGTCATGTTTCTTTTCGACTGACCTTGACCGTGAATGTGAACAGGATCGTTACGAATTTGATTTAGTTAAAGAATTTATTTTTCATTTAAGGAAGCAATTTGGTCACGCAATACCTTTAGTTCCAAAGAGATTGGATTGGATGCACTTGGCATGGGTGTGGATGTAGACTGGTTATTCGTTATGGCGTATAAATTAGCCGTTTGGTCTATTTTTTAGATTTTGTCTGCAGTGTTTGCTAACACGGATACATTTGATAGTTTCTGCATCAAGTGCTGCGAGGAGGTAACCATACTTGGTACCATCTTGTGATATTGCACATATGCCGAATTGAGGCTCCAATTGGGGAAACCAGATTTCTGGATCTTCCCGATTGAAACTCGGAGGTTTAATGGCGACCCGATACATATGTTGGCTGTCCTCTGGAGAGACTGGAAGAGCGGTACTGTGCGCGGTTAACGACATTAAGTCACAACAAAAAGAAAATTGAAAACTTACACAAAAAAAAAAAATTTGGTGTTAACATAAACAAATCAATAAACTTTCCGCACTTTTCAAAGCTAATTTGCACGCAGTCACTCAGAGACTAAAATTGAAATACAATAAAATAAATGTATCGGTATACAATAAACGAAATATTTTTACTTTATATAATGACTTAAAAAAAAAAATTACATATGTTGCTTTTATTAAATTTATAATTCGTGTAGGGGATGTTTTTTTAAAAAAGAAAAAAAAATTTAATATAGTTTTATATAGTTTGGCAACATAAAAAAAGCTTTAGGCATTGACGAAATTATCAATGCCTTCCGTTTGTTGACTGGTGATGCACTCGCTAAAAAAATCTAGAATGACGTAGCCTTTTCTTAGGGCTCTTTTTCTTGTTGGATGTAGCCTTTTCTTCGGGCTCCTTTTCTTGTTGGTTGTTGTGAACCTATTGGGTTCCATGATTTTGATGGGGGCTTTTCGTTGGGAGTTCTTTTTTTCAAAAATATGTGGATAGCCTTTCCGTTGGGCTCTGGTTGAATGCTGTTTCTAGCCTTTTCGTTAGGCTCTATTTTTGTCCTGTTCAATGTCTTTTCGTTGGGCCCTTGTTGAGTTCGTTTTATAGCCTTTTCGTTGGGCCCTGGATGGAGTCTTGGTTAAAGGTTTAAATTGCGAAAGAGTGCCTGACGCAGCCTCGCGTCAGAATTTTATGGCTTAGTCCCACCTATCGCAATTATATCACGATTAGACCCATTAGCACACTTTATAAAATATTGCACAATAGATTAAAACTGCAATATAGTGTCTGACGCGGCCTCACGTCAGGATTTGATGGCCTTGTCCCACTATTTGCAGTTAAAACCTGTTTACGGGAAGAATAATTGTCGCTGCGTGTTCATATCACGTCTGGGTCTCCAGTTATAGGGGATAGATTAGGAAATTATTAAGAGTTCCACTTTTTCCTATATATATATATAAACGTTTACCAGAATTAATGATTCGATATTAATCTATTTTTTATATAATTTATCTGTTTGATATTTTAAACACAAAGATAATTATAGCAAGTAAGTATTTATTGAAAATTCCATATTGGAAATATTATTTGACATGGCTAATATCAACTCGTAAAGGACTTGTGTTCAGAAGGAAAAATTAACTAGAACTAAATTATTTCATTACAAAATTTTCTTTATCATTTTTCTAAGGTAGCTTATTTAAAAAAAATATTTCAATTTGGGTTTCTGAATTTTAAAAAAAAATCCGAAACCAAAATAAAGTAGGTCTGAAAAGTGTAAAAATAATTTTCAACAAGTATATGGTGCCAAACCGCTTCATCCCTGAAAAATTAAAACATTTTGAGAAGAATAATTCCTTAAAATTACTGGATTTGACCTATACACTGAATTCTGACTGTACCTAAGGCACGTTTACATTCTATCAATTGTTAGTTAGATTGGGAACCTTTAAATTTGATGTCGTTCTGATAGTTTGTCTGATCTGTATTTATTTTGGTAATTTTGAGCAGTGAGATTTGGTTATTTGGGACATTTGATTTTGACTCTGTGCGAATCCGATCTTTGGTTACACCTAAACTAATTTGATCCGTTCTTTTTACAATTCTTTTGGTGTGGTTTCAAAATGGCCGGAACAAATACAGGTGCCACCCCAAAAGCCAACTTAACCAGTGATCCAATTGTGAAGACCCATTCACACCCAAATGATCAAGGTTCTACGGCGAATGTATTAACAAGTCAAGGTGGTAGAGGAAGGGGTGCTCCAAACCCAACTCTGACACGATGGGGTTCTAGTGACGGCGCCCCTTACCTCTCTCCGTCAAATCCAAGTGCTTCAATAGACAGAATAGGCACTCTGATCAAGGCGGCTGTGAGTGATCAAGTGACGAAGATTCACAGTGAATTACTTAGCCAAATCAAACGTATGACCCTAAATGCACAACCGCAAGCACCAGATTCAGTGGCTCCAACAAGAACAGCTGACCGGGCTTCAAATATCAATTATCTGAATGGAAAATATAATTTGAACATTCCTCAAAGATGAAGGAAACCAATAACCAACCTGAACTTTCATCAACAACCACCACCTCCATATGGTTTTAACAATCAGAACATGCATTATAATGTAAACGCTGTTGCAGCGTCAAAAATTCACCAAGTCGACCCCAACTCTGGACATGCCTTTTAATGCAAATAACAACCAAAGGCGTAGCCCAAGTAGGAATTCAAATCTTAACCCAGGCACGAATTGTAATGGTCAGGAAGTTCGATACGCTATTCTCAGATATGATACCGGAATCGACAAATGGGGATTCAGGTTCAGTGGAAAGGCTCAAGACATGTCGGTGTAAGAATTTATATTCCGCATAAAAGCCATGCAATCGCGTGGGGATAATTCGTGGTATGCCATTTGTACCCAATTTCATACCCTGCTCTCCGATAAGGCTGAGCAGTGTTATTGGCGGCTACTGAAAAGAGAACCTATAAGATTTAAAAATAGGATACAACTGAATTTGGTAAACAATTGAGAGGTTTAATACCAAAAAAAAGTAGTTATGATTTGATAATATTAGTAGTAGAGGAAAAAGGCAAATGAACAGACTGGTAGAGACAATGTAGAATGGTCTAGTTGGTTCAGACCTTGACCTCGCCTCATGAGACTGATAAGACCCTGGTTCGAATCCAGGTCTCAGTTCTTCACTTTTTCTCTACTTTTATTTCCTTACAAACCCCACATAGATTGGCATGGGCTAAAGTCGGCCCCTCGACATCATTTTAAAAGCCTTGACACTGACCACGAAATTATGCGTCGGATGCTACAAAGAAAGCAATCAAATAACGAATCTTTTGATGACTATACCACCACTATACCATCGGTTACGAATTCCTATGACAGAAAATTGGCCGACATTATGAGAGGCAACGTTAAAGAAAAGATCGCAAATCTTACTTTCGGAATGCCTGCCATGAGTCTGAGGCGCTTTCAGGAAGTATGACGCAAAGTGGAACGCCATCTTTCGGAAAAAGAACCGAGGCGAACCTGGCAAAACCCAATATGGCCCATCCATGAATTGGATTCGGTGGATAATAGAATTGGTTCGAGTAATGATAGGGTTAGACCAACAAACGAAATGTTTCTCGCCACTGATTTTTGCCAAAGTTGGGACAGTCACGAATTCAGTGTAAACAACTGACCTGCTAGTACAAACTTTAGACCTGACTCTCGTATCCAGCAAGATAATAATTCTCATCTACCGTATAGAAGTTTTCAAAACGATTTTGACCAAAATAATCATCTGCCTAACCACCAACCATATATCAGAGGTGGTCAACCTTTTCCTCTCGAAGCGGTATATAATCAATACAACATAAACTCATCTCTTTTCGGTAATAGTTTGCTTTATCAGCCTACCGCAATAGATCACGATTGTAGTATCCGAGGGTTTGCCTGCGAAAATATGCGGGTAAACGCAATCCATAACCATTTAGAAGCTAAGGACGCTAATGGTAGATCACGGTTCAAGTTTTGGAACTGTGACAATATTGGTCATGGTTTTTTCGAGTGCACAATACCTGAACAGTCCCTTTTTTGTTATCCTTGTGGTAGAAAAGATGTGTCGTTACTGATGTGCCCAAATTGTAATCCGGGAAACGCACAGATGCACCGAGAGACGCAGGGAACCCCGGTTGCCAATAATGTCCCCGGGCCAATCAAAATAGAACCAACCTTTAGTCCTGATGTGTCATTGCAACAAAATTCTCCGTCTAACAGTAAAATTTTCAAACGCGATACGACAAATAAAATCTCATCTAATAACAAAGTACTGGAAAGGTCAAACAACACATTCCATCAACGTCAAATGGAATATGACGAAGCTAGACATAGAATAATCGGTACTATGTTAAAACCGAGTAAAATTAGTAGATTCAGAGAAAAATGCAAACAAAAGAAGTTATTGGGTGAAACGGTGGAATCTGCTTTTGTATCCTAAAGTGAAAATCGACGGCGAATCCGTTTTTGGCCTAGACAGTGGTGCAAGGGTATCCTGTCTAGGCGCTGGTGCTTTAGGTTTCCTCGAGCGTCATAAAATTTTATTTACTAGTCGTCGCACCTCAGTCAAAACGGCTGGTGGTAAACCTCAACCCGTACATGGTCAAATTGCGATTCCAATTACCTATAATAACATTACATAAATACTTTCTCTATACGTAGTTCCAGGACTTATCCAAAATCTATATTTAGGTGTAGATTTTTGGGAAGAATTCGATATAGCTCCGACTATATTTTCAAAAAATGAAAGTTTAGATTGTTTGTGAATTGACGATCCCAAAACACAAGCGCTAAATTCGGAACAACGCGCGCGTCTCGAAACTGCCTTAACTTTATTTCCCTCTTTTAACTAAGTCGGTTTAGGAAAAACACATTTAGAACATCATATTATTAAGGTAGAAAACGTGGAGCCTGTAAAGCACGGGCACTACCCTGTTTCCCCTGCAGTACAAACACTCATGTATGCTAAGTTTAAGCTAATGTTGGAATTGGATGCCTTTGAAGAAATTGTCAGCGCGTGGAACTCTCCTGTAGTCTTGGTACGGAAACCTGGAAAGGTTCGCTCTGCCTCGACTCCAGGAAAGTGAACACCCTTACGAAAATAGGCGCTTACCCACTTCCACAAATAGAAGGCCTTCTCAGCCGACTTGAGAAGAAGGGTTTCATATCAAGTATTGATTTGAAAGATGCGTTTTGGCAAATACCGTTGGAAAAGCAGAGTAGGGAAAAAACTGCTTTCACAGTGCCTGGCAGACCGTTATACCAGTTTACAGTAATGCCATTCGGGTTCTGTAATGCTCCACAAAGAATGTGTAGGCTGATGGACAAAGCAATTCCAGTCGAGTTAAGAGAAAACTGTTTCGTCTATTTGGACGATCTTTTGGTAGTTTGTGAGTATTTTAATTCTCATATAAATCTTTTGGCAACCATTGCAGGTTGCTTGTTTTCTGCTACACTCACAATAAAGTTGGAGAAAAGCAAATTTTGCATGAGGGAAGTTAGATATTTTGGTTACATCGTTGGTAACGGATGTTTAAAGGCCGACTCAAATAAAGCATCTGCAAATTTTGACTTTCCTGTTCCTAGCACTCCAAAACAGGTTCGTCGGTTTTTGGGTATGGCGGAATGGTATAGGCGATTTATTGCCAATTATGAATCCTTGTCATCTCCAATTACTGACTGCCTAAAGAAAAGTGAAAAGTGTAATCGGACAGCGGAAGCTTAGGCGGCGTTTGAAGCCTTGAAATTCTCATTAACTACGGTCCCGGTATTGGCGAACCCTGATTTGGGTCAGCGCGACTTGAGCAGACGTTTGGCTCCATGGTGCTTAAAGCTTCAAGCCTTCGATTTCGCGACTGAACACAGAAAACATTCAGAAAATGTGATTCCAGACGCGCTTTCACGTAATCGGCCAGGCCGATTTTCAGACAATGGACCGCAATATCAAAAGAATTTCGCAAATTGGTTGAAGTGTATGGTGTTAAACACAATCGTACAGCGATCTACTCCCCACAATCTAACGCATCGGAACGTGTAAACCGTTCATAACTGGCGAAACTTGGGAATTGTGCTCTTCGAAGTATAATCCATGTTTCTGCGGGGACTGATCCATATTTTCTTGTGTTCGGTTCCCACATGATCACACATGGCTCGACCTACGAACTGATGCGGAAGTTAAATGGTTTGAATGATGGTGAACTGGTTGTGGCCTCAAAGAAAGGCCACCTTGAGCTAATTCGCGAACACGTGAAAAATAATTTGTCGAAAGCTCACCAATAGCATGAGCGGGTTTATAATCGCCGAACCCGGATAAAGAAATTAATGACGGACAAGAAGTCCCCCGAAGCTTCGCAAAAAGCGTCAATGCTAAGCTAAATCGTAAATTTCTGAAGTGTCAGATTGTTCGTGCCATTGGCGGTTCCCTCTATGAAGTCGAGGATTTGCAGGGTAGACCCATAGGGCTTTACCATGCGAAAGACCTGAGGTAATAATTAGGCGGGTAATGTATATCCTGTTCGGCTGTTTATCACTGAATTCTCTCTTTCGCTGCTTTGGTTTTGTTGCCCGGCTAGCTCAGTCGGTAGAGCACGAGACTCTTATTCTCGAGAGTGCTCGAGTCGCACGTTGGGCAGTATAAGTTCTCACGTACCACTCAAACCACCCACACATTTTTCAATTTCATCCTGGTTGACGTGTAGGAACAGACTCACACTTACACTTTGTGTCTGAACGACTATTCAATTCTTGCGCGTCCTATTTCGCGACATTCGTGACGCCTGATTTTCAACTATTAAAATAATATTTCTACAAAAATTTCAAAGAAAGTCAGTTCAGTGTGCGAAAACCCATGTCGAAAGACCAAATATGTAAAGCGAAAACAAAATCGACTATAAATCAACATGCAAGGAATATCAGAATAAAGAGAACGAAGGAAAACTGCAAGTCAGACCACCCGATTTAATGAAACAAAACATAAGGGAAAAATAGGTCGTACGACAGAGAAAGAAAAATGCGCTGAAAAATGTTAGGACGGCAGATGGGATAAGGCAAAAGATGCTTAGGAGAGTCTAGTCTGAAGCATTTAAGAGTCAAGTTGGAGTGATTGAAAATAGAATAGGACCACGATGGAAAGAAAACGAAAGATGGTTTTAAAGTAATAAATAATGAAGTTCAAAATATAAAGGAGTGTAATATAAAAAATTATCAAAATTAGGATTCAAGTTTGTAGTTTGGGTTTTCCTGTTAAATTTTAGTTTGGAAAAGAAAATGTGACAAGATCGGATTTAATCATAGTGACAATGAGGAAAAAAAATGTTAGATTTCGATTGAATTTAAATTTACACGCCGACAAAGATTTCTTTTATATTGCAAAATTTGCATTGTGTGAAAAAGAAAACAAAAATGAAAAAAAAAATTAAATAAATTTTGTGAATTGATTTTAACTTCTAACTGTAACTTAAAAATAAATGGAGAAAAAGGGATTGAATTCGTTCAAACAATGTGGCCGAATTGAATTTTAATTAAAAAAAAAAAGTAAAATTTAAAAGATTTTAATAAAGAAACTAAATAAAATCTAAAATCAAAAAATTTAATTATATAATAATATAAGATTCATTTTTTTTGTGGAAAAACATACATATATGAACAATATGTAAATTTGGAGTTTCCGCAAAAGAACCATGGAAGGTTTGGTTTCATCACTGTGAATCTTGGTGACGACAACAAAAGGAGGGGCAAAGATATTTTAATAAACGAGAAGGGTATTGCCTCAAATCGAATTTGCTTAATTTTTTTGTTTAAGGAAGCAGTTATCCGAATGCAAATCAACAAATCTTCATGCATTAGCAAAAAGGATTAAATCTCAACATTTCATTCAATAATTTATATGGACACCCAACAAGAAAAAAAAGGCATCTACAATATTCAACTAGTTTATACCAGCCTCATAAATATTACCAACCACATCATGTCATCAATTACAGTGACCACTACTGCTCGACATTTGTTCGTGGCTTATTGTAACTCACAGCAATGGCAAGTTTCACAATAAGCCAATTAGGACGAACTTTATTTGAAAAAGCAGGAAAAGGTATTTAATTTAACAAAGACAAAGAAAAATAATAATTAGGGACCTTAAAAGTGGGTAAAAGGTAAGCAGCCTTTTTTTGACAGTGAAAATCTTTATTAAAATAAAGTATAATATTTACAAAAAAAAGTCAACAAAAATGAAAGAAAAAAAATAAATAAATGTTGTTTTATTTATAAACTATGTTATTTTGAATAAAAAAATATTGTTTTACTAAAACTAAACAAAAATCACAAAGTGTTACATGTACGCGAAATACGATAGAGTGGAAAACACATGCGCATATTTATAAATAAATTGAAATACCGGGAAACCATTAAGAACAAAAAATTGCAAAAATTTTAATTGGATAGGGTTAAAACGAAAAGAAAACAAAACATTGAGAAAACGAATAATAAAATTTATATATTGCACTACACTAGAAATTGCTGGAAGCATTCTATTTTCTTTATTTATGAGAAAGAAATTCGAATGCTTCCAGAAAAACACAAGACTCTGTTTTTGTTTAACAATACCATTGACAATGACATCTCTCATATCATGAACAAAACAAATGTTGACAATTGAGATTATTCTATAGTGTTGCCACATAGTGCAAAAGCCAGCGAGAATCGAGACCTTTCGAGGGCTCTCCAGACACACACCAATTTGCTATAAAAAGCTTCCGAGGATTGAGTCTGTAATTAATTAAAATCGAGAAGTCAAGCTAGGTGTTTCAAATATTAAGCCGAGAGCAGAATCCAAAAGTGAAAATAGTGATTGTGTTAAAACTGTGATAAATTCACTGTAATAATTAATTATTGAAAGACAAATATTTTTAAGACTTATTGTTAACGCAGAATAATTATAAATAAAGTTTATAGACTAAATTCACATAAATAAAAAGTGTTATTATTTTCATAACATCGAACCAGACGGGTAGCACGTCACATTGGTGTCCGAAGTGAAATTAATTATTGTGAATCAGTGCGGAAAGACAATTGTGCTAAAAATTTCTGCAAGAAAATTCGAAATTAAACTAGTAACTTCTGTGGGAGAAATTTCGAAGAAATTCGTTATTAAGAAATTTCAGTGAGTGTATAATAATTTCAACGGTGTAAGAAATTTCAGGGGAGTACAAGAAATTGTGTGTACTTTTGTGTGTTGTATAAAAATTTCGATTGTGCGAAATTTGAGGTTATACGTCGTGTATCGTGTGAAAGTTTCGATTGTACGAGAAATTTCGTGGAAATTAAGATTATACAAGGAAATTTCGTGGTATTTAGATACTGTGCGAGAAGTTTCGATAGAACATAAGAATTTCGTGTTAAGTGAACAATTAAAAATAATTGAACAATGGAAAGTAAATTATTGGACAGTTTGACTACATCAGAACTATCCACAGTTCTGTGTGTGTGGAATTTAGCTTCCACGGGAGGTAAAACTGAGAAAAAGAAAAGAATAATCGCTGAATGTGTAGCAAGAAAGCTAGACAGTAGCACATTCGACTTTACTGAAATTCTGAAGAGGGAAAACAAGAAGAAATCAACAACGAAGTGGGTGCAAAATCAACAGAAAATGATAACTTCGAGAAGCTTATGGCTATGATCGCGACTCTTCAAAGTATTCTGCAAGGCGAAATGAAAACAAATGCTGCCGGACTCGAGAACAAAATGGATTCAAATGCTTTTAACTTACAAGGTGACTTAAATCAACCGCTTCCAGTCTACAATCAAATATTTCCGGACTCGATAATAAAATGGATTCAACTGCTTCGAGTTTGCAAAATAAAATAGATTCGACTTCTGCAAGTTTTGAAAATAAAATTTCAAACGTGTCGGATATGCAGAATAAGATGGAATTCAGCATAGGTGAATTAAAATCTCTGGTGGAATCCAGTATTATGAACCTGGAAACTAAAATAACCACGGAAGTCTCTGCAGTTCGTATGGAAGTAAACAAAGTTGAGCAGAAATTGGACGAAAGGATAACTACCGAAGTCAACAACGTTGAACAGAAAGTAGCCGAACTAGAAGCAAAAGTAGCCGAAATAAAGGAATCCACACCAATATTTGACGGCAAAACTTCATGGCCAGTATAAAAACGAGAGTTTGAAGCGGCTGCTGGTGCGAACGGCTGGTCCGATAACGAAAAAGCCACAGCATTAATCCTGGCTCTACGGGGTAACTCAGCCCATTTCTTGCAGACAATCTCACCAGAAAATGAGAAAAATTACAATTACATTGTAATGCAATTGGACAATCGGTTTGGGGACAACCACATGAAGGATGTATACCGGATCGAACTCATCAACAGGACGCAGATATCTGCGGAAACGCTTCAAGAATTAGCAGCGGAGATTGAACGGCTTGTATACATGTCCTATTCCGATTACCCTGTGGAGATGCGGTGCGAGATAGCGGGAGAAAGATTCGTTAGCGCCATTCGGGATACGGACATACAAAATAGCGTCCGAGTTAGCGGAAAGCGAACGCTACAAGAAGTATTGGCGCTCGCTTTAACATTGGAAGGTGCGAAGAAAACTACGAGATCAGTCCCACGGATCAGGACTACTACAGTTGCTGAGGGGTCACCGCCACTAGACATAAAGGACCTGATGGAACAGTTATGAAAAGAATTGCTGCGGTCACTCCAGAAAGGAGGGGGCAGAAACACACAGAGGAAAATCACATGCTGGGGCTGCGGAAAAGAGGGGCATGTACAACATAAGTGCCCGAACCAACCAAGAAAACAAAAAGGTTCGGGAAACGAAAAGGAGCTAACCTAAATGGGAACAAGTTAGCTCCGAAGAACAATGCCCCCAGTATCGTTGTATCTGTCTCACTCATGCAACACAACAAAAATAGTCTAACGGTACAGGGTGTAATTGCTGGTCATCAGTGCCGAATTATCATAGATACAGGCGCAAATAAATCCATCATTAACAAGAAACTCATCAATCATAAACACATCAGTGAAAGCAGTAACAGGGTGCTTCAAACCGTTACGGGTGCATCATCTCCGATTTTTGGCGAAGTCGATCTAGCATTGGAGCTAGATGGGTATGTGTTCCGCCATACATTTTTGGTGGCTGATATAATGGACGATTGTATTATGGGCCTGGACTTCATGAAAAAGAATGGAGTGAGTGTGAATGTTGAAGAGGAAGTTCTGCGATGTGGAAATATTGATTTCTCGCTAACGATGGAGGAAGCAGGTTCCAGTGCCAAAATAGAAATTCTACAAGACCAAACAATTGCGGCGAATACTGAAGCTGTTGTAGAGGCGAGACTGGTCGATGGTACTGGGAGGCCAGCAATTCGAATAATTTAACCTGACATTCAAAACTTAAAGGATGGACTAATCATAGCGCGAACAATAGTGAAAGTGAACGAGAAAGGGACAATTCCAGTCAGAGTGGCGAACTTTTCAAAAATTAACAAGAAATTGAAAAACGGAACCATTGTCGGCAGTGCTGAAGGGGTTTCGTCAATAACAAATGAGGACTGCAGAGACAAAGAGACTCAACGGGAGGAACGGGTTCTTCCGGAAGCCTTGAAACCACTTGTCTCTGATATCACTACAAGATTATCAGAGTCGGAAGCAGTTAAAGATACAGATTTATTGAAGGAGTTTGAAGATGTCTTCGTATGCAGTAAAGGGGACTTTGGACGAACGGACCAAGTGAAACATAGAATCAATACCGGCAATGCAGATCCTATTCGTCAACCACCAAGGAGACTACCATTAGCCAAACAAACAGAGGTTGTTGACATGATCGAGGAAATGAATCAGGAGGGAGTAATTGAACCATCAAACAGTCCATGGGCATATCCGGTAGTCCTAGTACGGAAAAAGGATGGGACTACAAGATTTTGTGTAGATTACCGAAGACCGAATGATGTAACTAAAAAGGAGAGTTACCCTCTTCCCCGTATAGATGACACGTTAGGTACACTCTCAGGGGCAACTTGGTTTTCAACACTTGAATTAAAAAGTGGCTATTTTCAAGTTGGAATTAAACCGGATAACAGAGAAAAGACAGCGTTGACAGTAGGAACAGGCTTATGGCAATTCACAGTGATGCCATTTGGATTATGTAATGCACCGGCAACATTCGAGCGACTGATGGAACATGTCCTACGGGGCTTAACATGGAAGACGTGCCTTGTATGCTTGGACGATATAATCGTAATCGGAAAAACATTTGATGAACATTTTCAGCGATTACGAGAAATATTTTGACGTCTTCGTGTAGCTATTTTGAAGTTAAGTCTGAAGAAGTGCGAACTTTTTCATCATGACATCAAATACTTAGGACATATTGTGTCTGCAGAAGGAATTTCCACCGAAGAAGACAAGATAAAAGCAGTTCAACAGTGGCCAGTACCAAAAGATAAGCATGAAATCTGGTCTTACTTAAGCTTGTGTACTTACTACCGACGTTTCATAAAGAATTTTGCTAATATAGCCGGTTGTTTACACAAGCTAACGGATAAGGGAAAACCATACGAGTGGACCGAAGAATGCCAGTCAGCTTTCGAGGAGTTGAAACATCGACTATGTTCTGCTCCGATATTAGCGTATCCAAAATTTGGAGAAAGATTTATAGTGAATACGGATGCTAGCAATATCGGAATTGGAGGGGTACTCTCTCAACAGATAGAAGGTGAAGAAAAAGTCATCGCATACTTCAGTAGGAAATTTTCCAAGCAAGAGGTAAACTACTGCGTCACCCGGAAAGAGCTCTTGTCAGTTGTTGAAACTGTCAGGCATTTCAACAAATACCTCTACGGGCAGGAGCTTCTACTTCGAACCGACCATGCGGCGCTTAAATGGCTGCTCCAATTTAAGAATCCAGAAGGTCAAGTGGCAAGATGGATTGAGCGCCTTATCTAGAAGACCATGCGGTGAGAATTGGAAGCACTGTGGTAGGCTAGATGAGAAGGAAATAGTCATGGTCAAGACAACAAGAATAGGTAATGATGACGAGACTAGCATCAGAAATGAACAGCTAAAGGACAAAGATATTGGACCAATCCTGGAATTGAAATAACGAGATCAGCGTCCGTAACGGAGCGATATTGCGGCTTATATTAGTACAACGAAGAGTTATTGGGCTCAGTGGGACTCGCTGGAAATAGAAAATGGCGTTCTCAGTAGAAGATGGGAATCTTCTGATGGTAGAGATACACTAATGTAGTTGATTGTACCCAAGTCCAAAGTGCATGAGGTACTTGGTGAAGTACATGGTGGGACTTCAGGGGGACATCTGGGAGTCAACAAAACATTAGAAAAAGTAGGAGAACGATTCTATTGGATAAATTGCCGAGCTGATGTTGAAAGTTGGTGTCGAAAATGTGACACATGTGCAGCGAACAAAGGACCACAGAGAAGAACTAGGGCAGCAATGAAGCAATATAACGTTGGCGCTCCATTTGAACGAATCGTAATTGATGTAGCTGGACCATTTCCTCAATCTAAACAAGGGAACCGATACGTGTTGATTGTCATCAACTATTTCAGCAAATGACCAGAAATGTACGCCATTCCGAGTCAAGAAGCTACCACAGTGGCAGGAGTGGTAATTGAAAACTGGGTAAGTCGATACGGGGTTCCACCAGAACTACACTCGGACCAAGGGCGGAACTTCGAGTCAGCGGTATTCCAGGAAGTATGCCAATTGCTGGGAATACATGAAACTAGAACAACACCCCTGCACCCGCATTCTGATGGTATGGTGGAACGTTTCAACCGAACCCTCGAGGAACATTTATCAAAGGTGGTAACATCAGGCCAAAGTGAATGGGGCTAGCACATACCCTTGCTCCTAATGGCATATAGAACTACAGACAACGACAGCACAGAACATACTCCATCGGAAATATTGTTTGGACGCAATATACGGCTTCCTGTGGATATAATGTTTGGTGAATCCGAATGTGACAAAATGGAAGTTAGTGACTACACCGATAAACTGAGGGATCGTCTAGACCAGATACATCACCTGACAAGTAACCAGATAAAATTTCCTAGCGACCGAATGAAAATGAGGTACGACATTGCTACGAACAGCTGTGGATTCCAGGATGGTGACTTGGTATGGCTCTACAATCCACAACGGAAAAAGGGAATGTCACCTAAATTTATGCCGAAATGGAAGGGTCCATATACCGTCATAAAAACGATAAATGACGTCCTATAAGGCATCCGAAGATCTCCAAGAACAAAAATGAAAGTTGTTTATTTAAACCGATTAGCGAAATATGACGGGACGAATCCGGAAGATTCTGTTCGGGACGAACAGATTTAAGGAGGGGGTAGTGCACTACACTAGAAATTGCTGGAAGCATTCTATTTTCTCTATTTATGAAAAAGAAATTCGAATGTTTCCAGAAATCCACAACACTCTGTTTTAGTTTAACAATATCATTGAGAATGACATCTCTCATATCATGAGCAAATCAAATATTGACAATTGAGATTATTCTAGAGTGTTGCCACATAGTGCAAAGCCAGCGAAAATCGAGACCTTTCGAGGCCTCTCCAGACACACACCAATTTGCTATAAAAAGCTTCCGAGGATTGAGTCTGGAATTAATTAAAATCGAAAAGCCAAGCTGTGTGTTTCAAATATTAAGCCGAGAGCAGAATCCAAAAGTGAAAATAGTGATTGTGTTAAAACTGTGATAAATTCACTGTAATAATTAATTATTGAAAGACAAATATTTTTCAGATTTATTGTTAACGCAGAATAATTATAAATAAAGTTTATACACTAAATTCACCTAAATAAGAAGTGTTATCATTTTCATAACATCGAACCAAACGGGTAGCACGTCACAATATAATAACTACTCTCTAATTATAGATATTAGAGGAAATAAACAATATTTCTAACATTATTTAAAAAAAACAAAAAAAGGAAGGGAAAAGAAAAACAGAAAAATTTTAAAATTAAAAAGAAAAATTATATTAATTTAGTTAGTAAGCAAGTTAGTAGCAAGTAAGAGAATCTAAGATTCCGAAAACTGTATACATGAGGAAGAATAGTTAAGAATGAAATATGGTTATAATGAATCACACAAATCAGAAAGGAATATAAAAGAAGGAACTTTGTCGAGTCAGGGACTGTTGAAAAAGGAGCAATCATTAAAATTTGTACTGTTTTTTTTACCTAATAACTATTGTGTCATTGTTGGTGGCTTACATTTTTCAAGAAAATCGAACCATTGTAAAACGGTACGAATTTTTTTTTTTATGAATCCTTTTCTTTAAATTTCTTTTGGTTCCTCAATTCTGATTTGTTTCTTTTATTTGATTCTCGGAAAACCAATTTGTTACACAGAATATCGAATTTATGGGATAAAAGAGGAAGTTTTTTTTGTGAAATAAATATAATGAGTTGTAACGAAAATTGAATGGTGTTGTATCTTTTCGTGGAATATAATTTCGATTGTAGATTGCAAAGCCCAGATATGGTGAGCTCTAGACAGATATATTGGTTAGAGAGGGAGAGAAAGGGATGGAGTAGGTAGGGCAGAGCGAGGAAGAGCGTGAGAGGAGACAATGGGACCATACTCATTTATAGGGGCGGGTATAGTTATTGGGGACCAGCATTCTGCTGTTGGTCCAATAGGGTGGGACATCCCCCAAATAAGTCCGGTTGGCAATAACATCTTTCGCCAATCGGCTCGTACATGCCTCGAGAAGGCTTTCGTGATCGGTTGGTCAGTTTCGGTGACCAAAAACCTAACGAACCCTCCAATTATTCGGTTGTTTTCGCTACAACCGAATTTTCCTTGCTTGATAGCTTATGCTATCACTTTAAAGTCTTAACGACGTTAAAATTCATATGCTCGCATAAAAATTTATGTGTAATATGATGATAGATGCTGGCGAACAACGGGCTAGCAAGCGCAACTCGGCTTGGCGTGCAGCCTTTTAGCTGTTCACATTTGCTGGACCATCTCATATCTTCTCCTCGCAAGGAAGAAGATATGCTGTAAAGATCATGGGGGGGATTAACTACTTCGTTTAAACCCCATTGCAGTGTGTTATACACACTGCTGCATGCTGCATGCAAGTTTTTTGACAGTTCAGTGTTATTGTTTCTGATAAGTTTTTAAAATGTAATGAAATTCACATGGGAATATCCTTTTTTTTATTATGGGTTTCAGTTTTTCCAAAAGATAATCAAAATCAGATGCTGATATTTACAAAAAATGTTTAAAAAATAACACGTAATTTGCGTAATAAATTATGAGCAAATCCGTACTGTTCACGTTCTTTTATCATTTTTTTACCCAGCATTTTCTTTTACTTTTTTGACGTCGTCGTCTTTCTTTTCTCAACAAAATAAGTGCTAAACAGGCAACAGCTTGTTCTTCTTCATCATAAAACATATTTTATTGCAATAAATTAAATACTAAAATCAAAACAAGACTTCAAATTTTTAACACGTACATACACGAAAAAACTCCAAGGAAGTTGCAAGCAATAAAAGCTGCATGCTATGTGTGAACACCCCTGCAACTTTTTTTTATGGTTGCAGCATTTTTTTATTGCAGCAGCATAAAAACTTCAGATTGCGCACCGCTTTTACTTAAATTTGTGAACAAGACTCGCAACTTTTGCAGCTGCAACCAAAAAAAACCCTGATGCAAAAGTTGCTGTGTGTGATCTTAGCTTTATAAAGAAAATATAGAATTTGAATTCCTCTTATTGTATTTCGTCCGGCAGCTACCAATTTCCACTTTATATAACCCAGGGAATTACTAGCTTCATAAAGAATCTAGATCAAGAACAAAATTTTTTTTCAATTTTTGTTTTTGAAGGAAATGGCATATTTATTAAAATTTTGTAATTTATGATTCAATAATGATAATTATTACAATTGGAAATTCAGAATGAACCTACTTATGATTAAAGAACCAGTGTGGGACGTTGTTTCAGAATAGAAGTCAAAACCAGTAACACCGGAATGGAAGAAAACGTATGCAATAGTATTGATTGGCCTTTGTAACGACCGGGTTTTTATGTTAATATTCAAACCTAAAAGAAAGAACAGAAAAGCGTTAATTACAATATTAAAAAGTGTGGTGGATGTACTTATCTGTTTATTTATGTTAATGACCATTTTACTTTCCAAGTCTATATGTGTTTATCTGAAGAAAACAAGATATGATTTCGATTGGTGTTTTCGCAGGAAACAATACAAAGGCGTAAATGGTCCTGATATGTGTGGAAGCTGCCCTTTTGTTGAGGATTAAGACGGGAGCAAAGTATTAGCTTTATACAAACCAATACATACTATTGCATAGGTTTTTTGTGAATATTTCTTCGGCAACTACTAAAAAGAGCAAAACGAGACGATAAAAACGGTTATAGCAAAACAAGGAACTGGAAGGGAACTTATCTGTCAAGTTGGGTGGAGGCATATGAAATATACGGTGTATTCCATAAATTCCGTATATTGTGATGTATCATCGGAATCAGCAGTTTGTCGCGAGTATTCTAAAACGAAAATAAATACCTTAAAAAGTAAAACACTAAAGTTTATTGTTAGTTCGGCAGATTTAACCTAAAATTTTTGTTAGTACTTTTTCTTCCTTTTTTTAACGAAAAATATACATCAAATTTTGTAAGCATATAAATGATTTGAAAATGAAACTCGTGATTTACATTAATGCTCTGAATTTTTGATTTTTTTTGAAAATTTCTATTAAATCTTATTTGAATTAGCCCGCGACAAAACAAGAAGTAACTAATTTTTCTTTTAGCTAGGACAGTAACCCTTATGATAAAAGAAGAAAAATGCTTTTCATTAAATAAATAAGAGTTAAATTAAAACAAATTTAAGCCGAATATTAACTAATTTCACATATAATTATAATACAAATGAGATCCTAATTAATAAAGTAATTTTGTACACAATAGGTCTGTTTTATTTGCCATACCCTACATCGGAGCAGGGTAAGTGGCAAATAAAACGAGTAGGAGTGGGAAAAAGCCTTAATTCAAAAGTTTGTAGCGCTGCTTAGTAACCATATTGTAATTATATGGGAAATATTTAGCTAATACCCTTTTTATGGTAGAAAACTGAACTAATTTCGGTGTGAGAGCTACCCCTGGTCTGAAAGTAGTGTAGGATATGCACTTTTGTTGTTTTTGTTTTTAATGTAAAAATTTGCTCTACCCCAGAGCAAGTGGCAAATAAAACAGACCCATAATGTGAAAGTTACACAGTACTCCTTGAATTGGACCCAGATCCAGTTAACCTGAGGCCTATAAAAGGCTCCAGATCAGTAATTTTTTTAAATTAGCAAGTGTAAGGTGGAACTCCGTCCGTTAGGAAAATTAAGCTTTGCTTTGCAAAACCAAAGAAAAAAAACTTTGGGGCTTTGTTCAAACTTTTCCTAAGATTTTTTAAATTTTTTTTGCACGTTTCCTTTTTTTTATTCCGTTAATACAATTTAAACGGTAGTGAAAACTAGTGGGTTTTTTTTTCTTTTCAAAAGAAAGAAAATTTTTGTGCATTTGAAGGAAAAAGGAAGAAAAATACAAATGGAGAAAAAAAACTGCTGACGTACATTAACATGATCATAAAAGAATACTCAAATGGACATTGACCTGGGCATCAGCTGTTAACAAATATTCCGGTACACATACACCACCACACACTGACAGATAAGTTTTTTTTAAATTCTTTTTTTTGTTGTTTAATTTTCACTTTTTCATAAATTACAATTCCCACAATAAACATTTTTTTTTACACCAATTCATTTCTATTCGTTATTTTCTCACCCGCGATAAATCACAAATCTCGAAAAGAGTAATTAATTATAGTTTAAAAAAAAATTATTAGAATATAAAATTAATAAACAAAAACAATTCGCAGCAATTTGTTTGCATTTTTATGCCCTATGGTAGGTACTATCTAAGGGCATATTACTTTTGTCACTAAGTGTGTAACGCATAGAAATAATCATCGCAGAAAAATTTCAAGGGTACGGTTGTGTAGGGAATCAAAAGTTATATCGATTTATGCATATCCGTCCGTCCGTCCGTCCGTCCGTAGACGAGATAACTCAAAAACGCGCTATCCGATTTTGATGAAATTTATTGTGCGAGTTGCTTATTCCTTAACTTGGTTTGTTATTGCATTTGAGCAAAATCGATCTACGGGGGCAAAGTTATAATGGAAAAACCAGGGTGACCAGAAAGTTTTGTCGTTTTTTTGGTTATGGTTTTTCGGATGTAATTGGAAAATTTGTGAATCAATTTTGTTTAAATTAATTATATAGGTTCAGTACATAAATTGACGATACCGTGTCAAATTTGAGTTAAGTCGGTCCAAGGATAGTTGAAAAAGAAATAGTTGTAGCCTAAAAAAAGCCTGTTCAAAAAGTTTTTCCGATGTATTTTAAAAAATTATGTACTGATTTCAATCAAATTTACGAAACGTGTTTACGCTATTAGACTCCAGCCTACCTGTGAATTTGAGCCAATTTGAAAATGAAGAAACGAAGTTATGGAGAAAAAACCTTGAAATATTGAGTTAAGTAGAAAGTTCGTGGCGTTTTTTTTCCAATAAATGGCTTTAGAGTTGTCTAACTTTAGTAGTTCTAATCCTATCAAGTTATGTTATAGCGCGCTTAAAAGGTGACATTTTATAGAATATTTATGAAAAAAATTGTGAAAGTCAAGCAGATCTAATTGGGGTAATTCGATTTTGAAAATGAGCCAAAATTCTGAAAAAAATTCCCTATATTAATGCTCCATGTAAGGTACTACCGTCCGCCCGTGGACGAGATAACTCAAAAAGATGTTATCCAATTTTGATGAAATTTTGAATGCTACTTGGTTATTGCTATAATAGATTTGGTATTGCATTTCCGCAAAATCAACTGAGGGGCAGCGAACTTATTGAGCAAAAACAAGACTGACAATAAAGTTTCGTCGTTTTTTTATATAGTTTTTCGGATTTAATTATAAAATTGGTAAAGCCATTTTGTTGAATTTAAGTATATTGGTTGACTACATAAATAGACGATACCATTGTACATTTCAGTGATATCGGTCCAAGGGTAGTGGAGAAAGAAATAATTCTAGGAGAAAATAAGCCTGTTCATAAATTTTTTTTGATGTACTTTAAAAACGAATACAGCGATTAGAATAAAATTTGTAAATTAGACTTATGCTACCAGGGTGTGGATTACTCACAAATTATAGAAAATTTTGAAAAGGGCAAACAAAGTTATGAAGAAAAAACCTTGATATATTATTAGTTTTCACAATTTTTCTCTCCCATTTATACCATAGGGCATCAAAAAATCGGCTATAGGCCGATTTTAAATTACTTTATGTTTATTTTGAGTGATCAAATTAGTGTTGCCGCTGGAATACATATATATTAAAGTTTTTTTGTGTGGTGAATGTAATCAGTTTTTTTTTATGATCTGATTCCATGAAGGAATTTTTATTTTTGTTCAATTTTTAGTTTTTTTTTTTAATTTTTATTTTTGAAATATTTTTAAAGTTTATATGTTTTTTTAAAATTTTCTATCTATATTTATCTATATAAATAAAATCGTAAATGTTCGTTTGTTCCTAACTGGTAATCTCCGAAACTTCTCGACCAATTGCTTTGAAACTTTCAAAGAATGTCCTATGTGACCAAGTTTATAATTACTTTTTATTTATCTATGTTACACCTGAGCCAGGTAATAATTGATTTAATAAAAGCAATCACTAATACAAAGCCACAAGCGCGTTGAAAATCATTGCCCTCAATCGAGAAAACGTGATTACTCTTACTTACACGCGCATACATCAATAACGTATATATAATAAATGATGTAAGCAGAGTTTATAGAAAATACAGATGGGCGTATTGGCGGCGTTAAAAATAATAATTCGGAGGGGCAACACTGTAAACGGGCTTAAGGCTTATGTATTCTGGAACATCAGAATTTCGAAAAATGTTTGCGTTATTTATTCCAAAAAACAAGTTTCTCTTAAGCGTACAAAATAAAATTATTCGCTTTAGATCCTGTTTATTGAAATGTAACGAGCACATTATATCTCTACTAATTGGAGTAAAATTTTGTAAACCTGTAGCTCAAAGCCATTTCATACGTATTTTCTAGAAACCGTAAAACAAAAACAAAATTGAAAACTAAAAATGCTAAATCTTCAAAAACATCGACGAATCTTAAGAATGGTCCCCATTTTGAGCAAAAAATGACTGTCACTGGTAGTTTTCGTGTTTTTTTAAATAAAAAGAAAGTGGAATTTAGCGCTGAAATTAATGATTCAAACTTGATTAAAAAAAAACGACTTTTTTAGGAATTTATGAATTAGCATCATTTCTGTTTTTTTAATCCTTATATATAAAACAAAGTCGTGTTAGTTACACCATTTATAACTCAAGAACGGCTCGACCGATTTTTATGATCTTTGGTTTGTTGGATTTGTCTCCGCCCCGAATAGCGGAATAACTATTAAAACATCGGAAAAATTCACGAGAAAAAGTTGATGAAGGAAATTCATTTTCTCATACATTTTGTATTGAACGGCTTTTTGATGATATCTCGAGAACGGATTGACTGATTTCGATGAATTTTTTTTACTGTTCGTCTCGGCCTCGAGAAGTTTCCTCGGGCATTGGAAAAGTAAGAAAATCACAAGAAATAAAGGGAAGAAAATTAAAAATTTTCATTAGAAAGAATGAAGTAATCTATAGACTACAAATCTTTTATTTTACGACGCAGTTCCTATAAGATAATTGTAGCAGGGGACAGCATAAATAGTTTTATGGATTTTGGACTAAAGAAGGAATGAAACAAAGGAAGCAATCGGAGTTTTTTTTAAAGTCAGTTTATGTAAACAAAAACCATGTGTTTCCTTATACTTTTAGGAGCCAATATGATTTTTCCAGAACTTTTCAAGTATTAGTGCATGTATAACAAGCATTTTTCATAAGCACGTGTGTTTGTGTAAGCGGAAGAAATTTTTTTGTTACGTGTATTTCAAATATTTTAAGTCTTACTTCCTGTATGAATAGCCATCCTTATTATTTACAGAAGTTTTGGAATTGCCTATTAAAGCTAAATTCATATTTATCTCTAAAAAGATGACGCTTTGAATTTATATGCTTTTACTGAGAAAAATCACACATACATTGTATTTAAAAATATGTGTGGAAGCAAAATTGGCATATTTATACCAAGAAAGTAAAAAAAAGGGAGGTCGCCCATCAGTTTTCATTGCCATTGAGCTAGCTGTACATACGTGCGCCGTGATTTATCAACATTTTTTTCGAGTTTTCACCAATTTTCATTCAATTTTCGACGGTTATGACTTTTGAGTTCGATTCAATTAATTCTCTTCAAACGATTTTTTCTGAAATTCATCAGCGAAAATTGATTCATGATTGATCATTGATTCATTTTTATGAAGTGCGCATTGTCAAAGGTTATGTCGTTTGTCATTTGGCGCGCATCCACAATGAATCCAATCGGTAATTTGGACTGTGCGTTTGATTTTCCAAGCGGATTCGTTCGTAAGTCTTTGGAATTTTTTTTCGATCGTGATTTTTATACGGTAAGTTGCCATTGAAGATATTCACTTTGTGAGGTTGTCACATTTATAATTTTGCGCGCATCGGTAATTGTTTCATAATGTAATTTTGAATTGTGGGATTATTTTTCCAGTGTTATTTACAATGCTGCGAGTCAGGAAATCTAATCTTTTACAAGGAAGCCGTAATGCAAATAGTCTTCGGAGTATTACGAATCAATCCACGGCAGATGAACAAGAAATCGCACGAGAAGAGCGCCGCGTTAGTATGGCCGACTTTGTGCTTCACAACCACAAGAACTTAGAGAGGCAGTACCTCGGTATAATATACAGTAAACAATCTGGGAATTGAAGAGAAATTAGACGCGAACCTCCCAATACCTCCTTTGAAAATGACAGAAATCAAAATTCCGCCTCGAGAAGTTTCCTCGGGCATTGGAAAAGTAAGAAAATCACAAAAAAGAAAGGAAAAAAAATTGAAATTTGCCATTAGAAAGAAAGAAGTAACCTATAAATCAAATACATTATATTTTACAACGTGCTACCTATAAGATAATTGTAGCAAGGGAGACCAATAATAGTCTTATGCATTTTCGACAAAAGAATGGATGAAACAAAGAAAGCAACAAACCCCGCGTGCTTTTTAAGCGCCTAATCCATGTACCAAACTTTTTTCAAGTATTGGTACCTGTAAGAATAAATTGTACCAAAGTTTTTTCAAGTGATAGTGCCTATATGAATTATTATTTACGTAAATGTTAGAAATGTTTATTAAAGCTAAATGCATACTCATCTCTGTTCCACTAACGTGATGAAATCTAAAAAAATGATAGCTAACTGAAAAGATGTCTGGTTAAATTTATATACATTTTTTATTGAGAAAAAGCATACATGCGCGGAAAATAAAAATTATGGGTGACAAAAGCGGGCGCATAATTCTCGACGTCACTCATCAGTTGTCACATTTTGTCTCACTGACATTTTACTGTATATTAATACTGTGGCAGTACGTCAAGCGGCTCAATTGGCAATGAGAAATGGTCGAACTTATCGCACAGATCAACAACGTGATAATCTTCGACTCAAAGGAAATGTGAGAAAGTTCTCATTCCGAGAATTCCGATGATCCCAACCGATATGCCATTCGAGATTCAACGAATTCAATTTCCGATCATCAAATTACAAGGCCAATCCTTGAGTGTTTGTGGCCTGCATCTAGAAAATAAATGTTCCTCTCACGGTCAATTTTACGTAGCATGTTTACGTGTCGGTAAACCATCCGCTTTGGCCGTTCTGGCACCTGATAATAAAACGAAAAATGTCGTATATCACAAGGTGCTTCAATGAAGGGAATCGATCTGGGTGCAACCCATCCAGCAAATAGGTAACAGAAAGTAGCGCATCAATGCTACGCGAATCATTTTGATTCGCTTCAATAAAGCAAATGCCTTGCTGTCACGTGAATTACAATCATTTCAATGTAATTAAAATACATTTCATTTTGATTTTTGTACATTTATTCAACTTAATACATTTTAAGTATTCATTTTTTATCTTAATAAAAAACTGAATTTAATTCAGCTAATAAGTTAATATAACATTTATTGATTCTGAGGCGGTACGAAGTTCGCCGGGTCAGCTAGTTATAATTAAATAAAGCCTATAAAAACATTTTGTTTGTATAGTAATAATGAAAATTCGCCCATTTTTGTACAAAATATATCAAATTTACGTGTGAAAGGAAAATTACCCCCCCCCCCCCCCGAAAATTATAATACGAGCTAGAAAAGATATCGTAAAAAAAGGGTGTGTGCCAAAAATTAGATTTGTTTAAAACATTCAAAATTACATTTTAAAATTATAATGTACTCTCTACTAATTGGCGTAAAATTTTGAAGACCCAAAGCCGAAAAACATTTAATACGTAATTTCTCAATTTTTGGAAACCCTAAACCCAAAAAAGGCATATAAAAATTAAAATGCTGAACTTAACAAAATCTTAGATGAAATTTTCAACTTGGGACGATTTACAATACAAAAGCTCTTACTTTCTGGGCAATCGCCGGTGGATAGGCATGACACCACGACACCTGTGTTAAGTCCTGTACTTAACACACAAAAATAAGGATTGGTTTCTGGTAATAAATAAGAAGATTTGATTGTTCGTTAAAAATAAAAAAATCGTTTTATTCAAGTTCTTAAAACTAAACAATTGTTCGTAACTCTACGTTAAATAAGCGAAAGAATATTATTTATTAATAAGAAAAAAAAACTGTGATAAAATCTCAAAAATTAAAGAAAAATATTGCGAAAATAAAACTTAAATGATACAAAAAAACTATTAAATTCATATGAGTAATTGTGCAAAAAAAAAACCTCCGTTGACTTTCCAAACTCAAAGAGGCGCTCCTATTCTTCCATTGAAATCAAGACTCCGTAGTTCTGAGAGAATTCCACTCGCCTGACAAAATAACCTAATCTGGATGATGAATTAAAGGGGTATGAGACCTAAATATTAATTTGCCAATAAAATTAAATTGTTACAACAATCATAATTGATTTTGATATGTAGAACTACCAAATTAATTCGATTTCTTTTGTCCCTGTGGATTTCAAATATGAACGACTGGTATTGATTCGGTGTAACCGCACCATTCACAAATGACTTTGATTAGTTTGACAAAAAGAAAAACGACTTGAAGCTCAAAATTGAATTGGTTTAAATATCCGAAAGTCAATTTTGAACTTGCACAAGATTCCAAATACAAATTGCTGGTGTTTATTCAGTGTAACCGAACAACCCGCATCTACAATCTTTCTTCGTTTTAAATTAAATTTGCAAGCATAAATCGCTGGTATTGATTCAATGTAACTGAACGATTGATACCTGACACAATAACACAAAGAACTACAGCGCAGAATTAAATCGGTATGAAACCCAGAAGTCAATTCTGAACCTTTAAAAGAAACCTTGAACACAAACTGTTGGTGTTGATTCGGTGTAACCGAACAATTTGTATAAAATTTCTTTCTAGTTCCTTCTCTGAAAAAACGTACAAAATTACTTTTGAATTTGATCTGGTATAACACCCAAGACGCAAATTCTATTGCACCGAATGTAATCAAAAAAATAGTTGGTATTATACCCGAACAAATTCTTTGAACATTTGTTAATTATTTATTAAAAAAAAAATAACTTACCAAATTGTACTATTGAAAAATTATTGTTTGAATTTTATCGGTGAACTGTTTGGAAAAAACTGCCAACAGCATGACGAGCTCAACCCTTTTTATAGGCCAACTAATAACGGGTGCCTCTCTCAAGAAAAAATAGGCACTACTGTTAATTCCGTTAAAATAGAGCATTCCGAATCGATTTCTTCACAATATTTTCCTGACCCGGCCATATCTCCTTGAGATCTTTGTATCAAAATACTTGGAATTTAATTTCCTACATGAATCTGTAACTTACTTGCATCTTCCGATAGTTTCTATTCTAGAAAATTCAAATTCTTATTTTCGAAAAGGTGTGAAAGAGTCTAACTGCGATTTCACTTTTTCTCGTACGCAAACCCCTTTCGGACTTGCATACAAAATTCTACGTAAAGTGGCCTTCTTTAAATTAATTGATCTAATTTGTAAATCAATTACATTCTATTGTCTTTCTAATTCTAATTTTAATTTTATTTCATAGTTTGATTGATCATTTCAATAATTGATCCAATTTCTAAATTACGTTGTAAAATTATAAAATTGTGATCAATATTGATCCAATCTCATTCTTTGCATCGCAAACGACCTCTTTCAATATTGCGTAAACTAATACAACATGAACGGGAAATGTCAAACTTGTTGACAATATTGTGATTGGTGTAAACAAACAAAACGTAATTTGTTTTATCATTTTTTTATTTTGTAATTAATTTCATTTTAGGTCTTTTAATTCAGAATATAACATAATTATATGTTGAGGAGACTCAACATTCTCCCCCCAAAAAAAACGACGACTAATTAAATTTGGGTTACTTTCTTATCTTGAAGGCATACCAAATTACCGTCGATTCTGATGTGGCAGTAGCATTCTGTTTCCGGACTAACTTGATCTTGACTGACCGATTATAGCGCAATTTAATAGTTTTTTTGTTTCGCCTATTGCCCTTGAGGTGGTCCCATGGAATGTTCGCTACTTCGTCGTTGGAGATCGTAAAGACTGTTCCTTCTTTCGTAGTGATAATCACCAAATCTTCCTCCCTTGGTGCATCACGACATCAGGATTCATATTAAACAATTCCTGATTATGTCTCGCTTGTTGTGGTGTATATTGAGGAGTCCTTGGTACGGGTGGTGGAGGCCTCACCGGTGAAATAGCAAGCCATCTTATGGCTTCCCAGTCAATGCCTCTGCCAGGGGTGGGTGGTCGACTTGAATCTGACATATCTGAGTCGTTATCGATGATTAATGTGTCTTAATCCATCTGAAGAATTAGTTTACTTATTATAAAAACAATACATTTAACACAGAGTACACAAAACTTTCACATAGAGAATCTGTCACCGATGATTGATTAGTCTGCAAATTTTCGAAATTGGTCGTTTGAATGTGCCTATTGCAGTTTTGATTGTGACTACCCTAACTAAATGGTCTCTACCTGGGTGTGTTTCGAGTACCCGCCCTAAATGCCCTTGGGCTGGTGGCAAATTATTGTCCTTTAAGAGGACCAAATCCCCGATAGCGATATTGGGGCTTTCCTTCAGCCATTTAGGTCTTTGGTGGAGTCGAGCCAAGTACTTCTTTGACCATTTTTGCCAAAAAGCTTGTTTTAGTGACGCTATGTATTGCCATCTTGATAAAAGGGACATTTTTGTAGTTACATAATTTTTCTCTGGAAGAGACAATATTGCGTTTCCTGTCAAAAAATGCCCTGGGGTTAACGCATCTACATCTGCTATATCCGCGGTTAATGGGCATAGAGGTCTAGAATTTAAACACGCTTCGATTTGGATTACGGTGGTACTCAATTCTTCGTATGTGAGACATGTGTCTCCTAACACTCTTTTCAGGTGGTATTTGATAGATTTTACACCTGCCTCCAAAGTGAGGAGATGCTGGCGGATTAAAATGCCAACTAATTCCCAAGTCAGCCATTTGAGGAAAAATCGCTTTGTTTGCATGTGTAATACATGCCTGTAGTTCTTGGTTTATGATTCTGTTGGCTCCAACAAAGTACGTTCCACAGTCCGAATAGACATCTGATGGACAACCTCGTCTGCTTATGAAGCGCCTGAACGCTGCTAAAAATGTTTGTGACGTTAATTCGGAAACAACTTCAATATGAATAGCTTTCGTGGCTAAACACACAAAACACTGAAGAATCCCTTATATTTTTTCGAATTTCTACGTCTAGACATTTTGAGATCGATCGGGCCTGCGTAATCAATGCCGCAATGTCGGAATGGTCTAGAAATATTGACTCTAGGTGCTTGTCCCATTAACTGGGTATGCGCAATACCGCGAAATCGAGCACATCGATTGCATTTAAATATTCGATGTCTGACCATATTCTTGCCATCCAAATCCAATATTGCGAACGTAAAAAATTTAACGTTAATTGAGTACCTCCATGTAATGTTTGTAAATGCGCCATATCAATTAAAATGTTCGTAACGTGGTCTAATTTTGGCAGAATGAGCGGCTGTCGTTGGTTATAGGGAAGTGCGGAATTTTCTAATCTACCGTCCAGTCTGAGTAGACCATCCGAAGAGTATCTTTCTAACCAATGGACCCTAGTTTCTATCGGAGTTACTACAATAATGACCGATTTCAGTTCAGAAATGTTTTCTGACGTCGATCCAGTTTCTTGTGGCCAATGATGGTCGTCTTCATTCAACCATGAGGGTCCGTGCCACCATAGATCGTGGTTTTTTAATATCAGTGGGTCTATTCCGCGTGAAGCGCAATCTGCTGGATTTTCCTTAGAAGGAACATACCGCCATGAATTGAAGGAACAATTTTCCTGCATTTCAACTACCCGATTTGCCACGAATGTTTTATATTTGTTGGGATTACCTTTTATCCATGCTAATGTAATTTTGGAGTCGGTCCATGAAATGGATGGCACATTTGGAATTGGTACTGGTTCATCCCATCCACAACCAGTCATCCACAGTTTTTGAAGCAGCATTTTTGCTTTCACGATACATGGAGAGATCCATCCTAATGGATCGAACAATTGGGAAACTTCGGACAGAATTTTTCTTTTTGAGTTGGTTTTATCTAATTCATTTGGAAGGTTCATATCGAAGTCAAAATAGTTGGCTCCTGGATGCCAACGTATGCCTAAAGCTTTTATTTGTTCACTTTGCTCCAATGTCAACGGTAGTTTTATTTCCCTGAATTCTGGTGGTATTGTATGGAGCAAATCAGGTTCATTGCTGGCCCATTTGCGTAAAATAAACGCTCCCCCCTTTAAAAGATTTGTTAATTGATTCTGGATATTAAGAGCTTCGTCAATTGAATCAGCTCCTGTAAGTACGTCGTCTACGTCAAAGTCGTCCATTACCACTTGATGGACCAATGGAAACTTTTCTTTCTGATCGTTTGCCAATTGTTGCAATGTTTTAATTGCTAGATATGGGGCTGGAGCAGTCCCAAATATAACCATTGTTAATGCATATTCTGAAATGGGTTCGTCTGGCTTGCCGCTCCAGAGAATCGGTTGGTATTTTTGATCTGCAACATTGATCATTCCGTACATCTTCTCAATGTCGGCCGTTAGAGCGTACCGATATATTCGCCATTTCAATAATGTTGCATTTAATTTAGGTTGAACCGTTGGACCGACCATAAGATGTTCGTTCAAGCTTTCGCCATTCGAACTTTTGGCAGATGCATTAAAAACGACACGGAGTTTTGTCGTACTACTGTCCTTGATGACAGCGCGGTGATTGAGATAGAAATGAGTCGAAGGGTTTGAGAGACAACGTTCGCTCGGGTACAGGCTTCATATGATTAAGACTCAAATATTCTTTAATGCAGGCTGTATACTGATGATGAAAATCCGTATTCCTAGCAAATCGGATGTCATGTTTCTTGGAGGAAGCAATTCTTCCAACTCCCAAAATTTTCTCAGCTGAAAATCTAAATTATTTTCAACTGCTATTTGATAATTTTTGCACTTTGGATTTGTTTGATCGGTTTTGAGAACGTTTCCAAACAGAATCCAACCTGAAGAGGTGTTTTGCGCTATTGGAGTATCAATAGGCCCTTTCCGTATTCCATCCAACAATATGGCAGAATATGCCTCAACCCCTAGCAGGATATCTACTCTGCCCGGTTGAGTAAACATCGGATCTGCTAATATGAGACCCTGTATATGTGGCCAATGCCTGGCTTGGACACGCTCTGTCGGCATCATTCCTGTAATTTTTGGAAGTATCATGGCTTGAAGATTCAATGAGAATTCTGAATCAAAATATGTCTTCATTGTGAAGGACACCCTTTTGTAAATTTGTGCAATTTGTGATGTTCCAAGGCCTGTTACTTGGACAGACGTTTTCGAGCTTGTGAGTTTAAGTAACTGCACAGCTCGTTGCGTTATAAATGATACTTCCGAACCGGAATCCAACAAGGCTCAAAGACAAGAAGACCCCCCTTGTGGATTTTCTACTCTCACTAGAGCAGTGGCGAGTAGCCCATGACAATTTCCTTGGTGAAATCGTGTTTCATTATTTGAATGAAGTGCTTGTTTAGATAACAAAGATACCGCCGGCTGACTATTTGCTTCAGCTTTGTTTGAATCTATTCCTTGCTGTTTTCCTTGATCAGATTTTTTATCATCCCACTGATTTCTTGTTTCTGCAGGAAGACGCTGGACGACTAAATGAATTACCATCAAATCCCATTCTTTAACTGGTACCTTTAAGGCTTCTAATTCGTGCAGACATTTCGTCGTCTGATCGATTAAAGACTTGATGGTATTGGCTGATTCTGATCGTATTGTGGTCTGATTGAATAAGATTTTTAATTACATGTTGACCAGCACCCTCCTGTTATCGTACCGTTTGATCATGGAGTTCCATGCAGGAAGGTAATTATCCCCAATCGTTTGGAATTGCCTTAACAATCTTTCTGCTTCACCAGTAAGGCTAGGTTTTAAATAGTGCAGCTTTTGCACTGACGGAATTGCAGCATTCGAGTGTATCAAGGATACGAAAAGATCGTGGAACGATCGCCATGTTACGTACTCTCCACTAAATTTTGGCAAATTTATTTTTGGGAGATGTATCTCCGAACGATTTGCATGCTGTGTTCCTGAAAATGACGTATTTAATGTGTCATTTGTCGATACAGGATTTGTTGGTCTAACTTTGACTTCGTGAGCTTCTTCAAGTTCGCCTACAAAGTCGAGATATTTTGCTTCAATATCACCAAAGAAATCCTCCTTGAAATAGTCAGTATCTTGAAGTAAATCAGTACCAATGGAAATCTGAATCTGAATGTGATTGGCTGTAATTTTTTCCCAAATCAGTTCAACTGCGGTTATTCTCCGACTTAAATAACCTGCAGTTCTTCTACCTTCCCCGGTTTTCTTATGGTTAATGATTGCCTTGTTTATTTGGTCAATCAGTCCCATTTGGTTCAAAATCATAGTTTGTACGCTCATTGTAAGTGTTTCTCCTAAATCCCAGAGAAGATATTAGTCACCTAAATGAAAGGATCTTGCAATGCCCCAAAAATTACCCACAAAATGATTGCTAATTCTGTAAACGAGAATACAGAAAGCTGATAATGAAAGAAACAAATGTATCACAGAATTCACCACTAAATTGCAATTAATCGCGAACACCGGGTCACAAAGAATTGTTCAGAACGCGATATTTTTATCTTTACCGTCAACCAATCCGGCTCGAAGGACCAAAATATTAAGTCCTGTACTTAACACACAAAAATAAGGATTGGTTTCTGGTAATAAATAAGAAGATTTGACTGTTCGTTAAAAATAAAAAAATCGTTTTATTCAAGTTCTTAAAACTCAACAATTGTTCGTAACTCTACGTTAAAATAAGCGAGAGAATATGATTTACTAATAAGAAAAAAAAATTGTGATAAAATCTCAAAATTAAAGAAAAAAATATTGCGAAAATAAAACTTAAATAATACAAAAAAACTGTTAAATTCATATAAGTAATTGTGCAAAAAAAATCCTCCGTTGAATTTCCAAACTCAAGGAGGTGCTCCTATTCTTCCATTGAAATCAAGACTCCGTAGTTCTGAGGGAATTCCACTCGCCTGACAAAATAACCAAATCTGGATGATGAATTAAAGGGGTATGAGACCTTAATATTGATTTGCCAATAAAATTAAATTGTTACAACAATCATAATTGATTTTGATATGTAGAACTACCAAATTAATTCAATTTCTTTTGTCCCTGTGGATTTCAAATATGAACGATTGGTATTTATTCGGTGTAACCGAACCATTCACAAATGACTTTGATTAGTTTGACAAAAAGAAAAACGACTTGAAGCTCAAAATTGAATTGGTTTAAATATCCGAAAGTCAATTTTGAACTTGCACAAGATTCCAAATACAAATTGCTGGTGTTTATTCAGTGTAACCGAACAACCCGCATCTACAATCTTTCTTCGTTTTAAATTAAATTTGCAAGCATAAATCGCTGGTATTGATTCAATGTAACTGAACGATTGATACCTGACACAATAACACAAAGAACTACAGCGCAGAATTAAATCGGTATGAAACCCAGAAGTCAATTCTGAACCTTTAAAAGAAACCTTGAACACAAACTGTTGGTGTTGATTCGGTGTAACCGAACAATTTGTATAAAATTTCTTTCTAGTTCCTTCTCTGAAAAAACGTACAAAATTACTTTTGAATTTGATCTGGCATAACACCCAAGACGCAAATTCTATTGCACCGAATGTAATCAAGAAAATAGTTGGTATTATATCCGAACAAATTCTTTGAACATTTGTTAATTATTTATTTAAAAAAAAAATAACTTACCAAATTGTACTATTGAAAAATTATTGTTTGAATTTTATCGGTGAACTGTTTGGAAAAAACTGCAATCTGTATGACGAGCTCAACCCATTTTATAGGCCAACTAATAACGGGTGCCTCTCTCAAGAAAAAATAGGCACTACTGTTAATTCCGTTAAAATAGAGCATTCCGAGTCGATTTCTACGCAATATTTTCCTGACTCGGCCATATTTCCTTGAGATCTTTGTATCAAAATACGTGAAATTTAATTTCCTACATGAATCCGTAACTTACTTGCATCTTCCGATAGTTTTTATTCTAGAAAATTCAAATTCTAATTTTCGTAAAGTTATGTAAGAGTCTAACTGCGATTTCAGTTTTTCTCGTGCGCAAACCCCTTTCGGACTTGCATATAAAATTCTACGTGAAGTGACCTTCTTTAAATTAATGGATCTAATTTGTAAATCAATTACATTATATTGTCTTCTTAATTCTAATTTTAATTTTATTTCATAGTTTGATTGATCATTTCAATAATTGATCCAATTTCAAAATTACGTTGTAAAATTATAAAATTGTGATCCATATTGATTCAATCTCATTCTTTGCATCGCAAACGACCTCTTTCAATATTGCGTAAACTAATACAACATGAACGGGAAATGTCAACCTTGTTGACAATATTGTGATTGGTGTAAACAAACAAAACGTAATTTGTTTTATCATTTTTACATTTTGTAATTAATTTCATTTTAGGTTTTTTAATTTAGAATATAACATAACATAATTATATGTTGAGGAGACTCAACACATACCTTGTGTTCAAAAATATGGGTGGAAGCAAAATTGGCATATTTATACCAAGAAAGCAAAAAAATGGAGGTCGCCCATCAGTTTTCATTGCCATTGAGCTAGCTCTACATACGTGCGCCGTGATTTATCAACATTTTTTTTCGAGTTTTCACCAATTTTCATTCAGTTTTCGACGGTTATTACATTTGAGTTCGATTCTGTTAATTCTCTTTAAACGATTTTTTCTGAAATTCGTCAGCGAAAATTGATTTTGAAGAGGTTGGTTCAGTTTTATGAAGTGCGCATTGTCAAAGGTTATGTCGTTTGTCATTTGGCGCGCATCGACAATGAATCCAATCGGTAATTTGGACTGTGCGTTTGATTTTCCAAGCGGATTCGTTCGTAAGTCTTTGGAACTTTATTTTCGATCGTGATATTTATACGGTAAGTTGCGTTTGAAGATATTCACTTTGTGAGGTTGTCACATTTGTAATTTTGCGCGCATCGGTAATTTTTTCATTATGTAATTTTGAATTGTGGGATTATTTTCCCAGTGTTATTTACAATGCTGCGAGTCAGGAAATCTAATCTTTTACAAGGAAGCCTTAATCCAAATAGTCTTCGGAGTATTACGAATCAATCCACGGCAGATGAACAAGAAATCGCAGAGAAGAGCGCCGCGTTAGTATGGCCGACTTTGTGCTTCACAACCACAAGAACTAAGAGAGGCAGTACCTCGGTATAATATACAGTAAACAATCTGGGAATTGAAGAGAAATTAGACGCAAACCTCCCAATACCTCTTTTGAAAATGACAGAAACCAAAAATTCCGCCTCGAGAAGTTTCCTCGGGCACTGGAAAAGTAAGAAAATCACAAAAAAGAAAGGAAGAAAAATTGAAATTTTCCATTACAAAGAACGAAGTAACCTATAAATCAAATACATTATATTTTACAACGTGCTCCCTATAAGATAATTGTAGCAAGGGAGACCAATAATAGTCTTATGTGTTTTCGACAAAAGAGTGGATGAAACAAAGAAAGCAACAAACCCCGCGTGCTTTTTAAGCGCCTAATCCATGTACCAAACTTTTTTCAAGTATTGGTACCTGTAAGAATAAATTGTACCAAAGTTTTTTCAAGTGTTAGTGCCTATATGAATTATTATTTACGTAAATGTTAGAACTGTTTATTAAAGCTAAATGCATACTCATCTCTGTTCCACTAACGTGATGAAATCTAAAAAAATAATAGCTAACTGAAAAGATGTCTGGTTAAATTTGTATACATTATTTATTGAGAAAAAGCATACATGCGCGGAAAATAAAAATTATGGGTGACAAAAGCGGGCGCATAATTCTCGACGTCACTCATCAGTTGTCACATTTTGTTCCACTGACTTTTTACTGTATATTAATACTGTGGCAGTACGTCAAGCGGCTCAATTGGCAATGAGAAATCCTCGAACTTATCGCACAGATCAACAATGTGATAATCTTCGACTCAAAGGAAATGTGAGAAAGTTCTCATTCCGAGAATTCCGATGATCCCAACCGATATGCCATTCGAGATTCAACGAATTCAATTTCCGATCATCAAATTACAAGGCCAATCCTTGAGTGTTTGTGGCCTGAATCTAGAAAATAAATGTTTCTCTCACGGTCAATTTTACGTAGCATGTTTACGTGTCGGTAAACCATCCGCTTTGGCCGTTCTGGCACCTGATAATAAAACGAAAAATGTCGTATATCACAAGGTGCTTCAATGAAGGGAATCGATCTGGGTGCAACCCATCCAGCAAATAGGTAACAGAAAGTAGCGCATCAATGCTACGCGAATCATTTCGATTCGCTTCAATAAAGCAAATGCCTTGCTGTCACGTGAATTACATTCATTTCAATGTAATTAAAATACATTTCATTTTGATTTTTGTACATTTATTCAACTTAATACATTTCAAGTATTCATTTTTTATCTTAATAAAAAACTGAATTTAATTCAGCTAATAAGTCAATACAACATTTATTCATTCTGAGGCGGTACCTAGTTCGGCGGGTTAGCTAGTAATTAAATAAAGCCTATAAGAACATTTTGTTTGTACAGTAATAATGAAAATTCGCCCATTTTTGTACAAAATATACCAAATTTACGTGTGAAAGGAAAATTCCCCCCCCCCCGAAAATTATAATACGAGCTAGAAAAGATATCGCAAAAAAAGGGTGTGTGCCAAAAATTAGATTTGCTTAAAACATTCAAAATTAAATTTTAAAATTATAATGTACTCTCTACTAATTGGCGTAAAATTTTGAAAACCCAAAGCCGAAAAACATTTAATACGAAATTTCTCAATTTTTGGAAACCCTAAAACCAAAAAAGGCTGAATTTAACAAAATCTTAGATGAAATTTTCAACTTGGGACGATTTACAATTCAAAAGCTCTAACTTTCTGGGCAATCGCCGGTGGATAGGCATGACACCACAGCACCTGTTTTCAGACAGAAGCAGAAATCGCTGATGGATTTCATGATAAAACATTTAGTGTTTGGGTCTGTGCGCTGCTGGATGTACTCAGTGGAATGGCAAAAGAGAGGATTCCCAAAAGTACATATACTAATCTGGCTCTATAACAAATTCACTTGAAACGAAATCGACGATGTAATATGCGCTGAAATGCCGATGTCTATAAGGATTTCTGTAAAGTTGTGACAAAAAATATGATACATGGCCCTTGCGGCACACTGAATCCAAATTCACCGTGCACGATAGTATTCAACGCAGTTACAGGAAACGATGGATATCCTTTATACAGAAGAAGATCAGCAGAAGACGGCGGCAAATTAGCAACCCCTAGCATATTCGATGAAACTATGATAGGCAAACTCTACACCGTGCATCCCATTCTAGATGAATGCTTCTTTCCTCGCACGCAGTTGATAAATGTGGCCCGTCCAACTTCTTTCCACCAATTGAGAATTGTCAACGGTGTTACACATGTCACTTTCCGGAGCGCAGCTCAAGCTCTGAATTTATTGCAGAACGACCGACAGTGGGGTGTATGCATTAATGACGCGTGCAACACGTCACATCCACATCAAATTTGTGCATTGTGTGCAATTATATTTACCGCCTGCTCTGCTTCATCTGCAACAGATTTATAGGAGAAATTTAAAACCCACACGGCTGAACATATTTTCCGTCGGATATGCAAGGAAAATTCAAATATGAACATGGATTTCACAGCGGAAATCTACAACGAAGTGTTGATAATGATTGAAGATTTGTGCTTAGACATCGCAAACAAAGTTCACAATCAATTGGGAATGCTGTTTTGTTTGATGTAGAATTGGTCGTGAATAAAATTACAACACGGGTGATCTTTTGTCCTATGTGCAATCAAATATTCCTAAGCTAACGTTTGAGCAAAAGGCCATTTACGATCAAATAATGCAAACTGTCAATAACGGACTGGAGAAATATTCTTTTTAGATGCGCCAGGAGGAACTGGTAAAACGTTCCAAATTAGATTGATTCTGGCCACAATTCGATCCCAAAATAACATAGCCTTAGCTCTTACGACATTCGGAATACTTGTGACAATGGTACCAGATGGAAGAACGGCTCACTACGCTTTCAAATTGCCATTAAACATTCAATTCATTGAAAATCCCACATACAACATTTCCAAAGCATCCGGCATGGGAAAAGTTTTGCAGAAATGCAAACTTATTGTTTGGGATGAATGTACAATGGCGCACGAAAAATCGCTCGAGGCCCTTGATCGATCATTGCAAGACTTACGTGGAAATATCAGACCATTTGCGAACGCATTAATATTGCTTGCAGGAGATTTCAGGCAAACATTACCCGTAATCCCTCGATCGACGCCAGCGGACGAAATAAATGCTTGCCTGATATACTCTACTTAGTGGCGACGCTTGAAGACGTTAAATTTAACTACAACTGTGCCAGTCCAGCTTCAAAACGATCGGTCAGCAGAGATATTCTCACATCAATTGCATCATTTGAAAGGTGGCGGTTGATCTGACGTCAGGACGAAATTTATTGCCTCATAACTTCTGCGATTTAGTGACGTCAAAAGAAGAATTGGTTGGAAAAGTATTTCCTAATATTAAAACCAATTATAAGAATCACGATTGACTAAGTGAACGAGCTATTCTTGCAGCCAAGAAAAAAAACGTCTACGAACTTAACAATATTATTCAGTCTAACATTCAGGCGAGGTGGTCACATACAAGTCCGTCTGGATGCCACCGCACGTACTGCAATTGTAAGGCGGTATGCCAATTATCATGTTGCGAAATATCAATCAGCCAAAGCTATGCAACGGCACGCGGCTTGCAATAAAATAATTAATGAGCTACGTCGTAGAAGTAACAATCTTGACAGGACCTTTTAAAAGTGAAGATGTGCTCATTCCTCGCATTCCTATGATTCCAACGGATATGTCACTTCAATTTAAGAGATTGCAATTCCCGATTCGATTGGCGTTTGCAATCACCATCAACAAGGCTCAGGGCCAATCTTTAAAATTGTGCGGTTTAGATCTAGACACGGATTGCTTCCCACATGGACAATTATATGTGGCGTGTACTAGAGTCGACAAACCAGAAAATCTCTATTTCTGTACAGAAAATGGAACACACAGGAAATGTTGTATAGCCACAAGCATTGTGAAATTAAATATACGAGAAACGTGTGCTTTTTCTTTTCTTTTCCATTTAACCAGACTGAGCCACAGCAACGCGAGGTCGCGTACAGCTAGTTTATAATGAATAATAAAACACAAAAAGCAAACTAGTCGTTTTCATGTTTTTTTTGCTTTACGGAATATTTAGTGGTTTTTTTTACATACATATTGTGACGTGCTACCCGTTCGGTTCGATGTTATTAAAATGATAACACTTTTTATTTATGTGAATTTAGTGTATAAGCTTTATTTATAATTATTTCTGCTTTAAGAATTAGTCTTCAAAATATTTGTCCTTCAATAATTTAATTATTAGAATTAATTATCACACTTTATAAAAATTCATCATTTCAATAATTGATCACAATTATTACTTTTAATTTCAAAGTTTCAGTTCTGCTCTCAGCTTAATATTTGAAACACACGATCTGAATTTCTAATGTCAACTGATTGACTGCACCATTCTTTTCGCCTATTTATAGTCAGAGTGTCCTATCCTGAATCTACCAGAAAAATCTTATTATGTTGTTGTTATTGTTCGATTCTTCTTGCTTTTAATACTGTGTGGTAACACTCTAGAATAATCTCAATTGTCAATATTTGTTCCCGAGAAATGTCATTGTCAATGTTATTTTCGTCGTGTCGTGTAATGAATTTGGTGTTTTCTGGAAATATATTGATTTCCTTTTATTTAATAAAGGAATCAAAATATTTCCAGCAATTTCTAGTGCTGTGTAGTGCACTACCCCCTCCTTAAATCTTCGGAAGTCGTCCCGTGATATTTTGCCAGCCGATTTGGAGATCTTCGGATGCGATATACGACGTCATTCATCCTTTTTATGTATATGGACCCTTCCATTTCGGCATAAATTTAGGTGACATTCCCTTTTTCCGTTGTGGATTGTAAAGCCATACCAAGCCATCATCCTGGAATCTACATCTGTTCGTAGCAATGTCGTACCTTATTTTCATTCGATCGCTAGCAATTTTTATCCGATCCCTTGTTATGTGATGTATTTCATCTAGACGATCCCATCAATATAATGGTTATTGTTCATTGCGTTCAGACGTGTTTTTAAATTTCTCCTAAAAATATGTAATATAACTGAAAATAAAATAATAAAAAATAAAATAATAATAAAATCAATGTTAAAATCAATAATAGTGAAAAGACAATAGGTTAAAATAAAATATAATACTAGTCAAATAAAATAACGGAACGAATGAACTAAAACAAATTTTAAAGTTTAAATTGCCGTACTTTTTTTTTCTTTTGTCCTTCATTATTAAATTATTTGTGGAAGGTTTTTAATTGTTTTTAACGGTTTTAATTTGTTCTAAATTATAAATTTTAGTTTTATTCTTTTCCTTCGATACTAAATTGTTGGTACATTGTTTTCAATTATTTTTAATTTGTTCTAAATTATACTGTATTTTACTTGTTGGAAATGGATTTATGTCCTAAATGTAAGAACAAATTGCTTCACAAGGCAACAATTATGTGTGATGGAGTTTGTAACCGTCTTTATCATTGTTCATGTGTTGATGTTCCTGGTGGCGTTAGTACATTTACTTGTGATGAATGTTGTGATATCAGGCCATGTCACATACTAAAATTATTAAAATTTTCGACTTTGCGTACTGACCAACTAGGTGTCAATTACGATAAACTGTGTGTTGATTCGACATTTACAGCAAATAAAGTCAAATCTATTGAGGATAAATTATCTAATATGTGTGAGCTATGGGACAACATGCAAGATTATGAAAATAAACTTGACGAAATTGCATCTATATGTGTAATGACACAACATGACTTATCCAAAGTGATGAAAAAAATTACACAATTAGATCTGAAACTTAATGCAATGCAAGAAGTTTTTGCTGAGTTTATGGACTCACCACTTGTATCCACAGTGACAACATTAAAAGTTCCTCAGAAGGCAGATGAAACTACGTTAGGGAAACTAGATGTGTTGCGTAATGAGTTTCATTCCTGTATGTCTTTATTATCGTCCAATAATGACTCTATCGTTGATTTAAAAAATTTGATCTCTGAACTGGCTATATCTACAAAAAATAACAAAAATTTACTTGAAGGACTGACTATTGCCAAGGCTAATGTTTCCACTAATCCTGAACCTGTTCTTGAATGTACTGCTACTGTCACTAAATCGGCCCCAGAACTTAATGTAAATAAAAGTAGCAGTCCGGAAAATTTCCCTGAAGGACTGACTATTGCCAAGGCTAATGTTTCCACTGATCCTGAACCTGTTCGATGTATTGCTACTGTCACTAAATCAGCCCCGGAACTCAACGTAAATGAAAGTAGTAGTCTATCGAATCGTTCTCGTAATCACATTACCTGTAAAAAACGACACAATAAAAAATCCTTAACGGAGCCGAATCGTACATCACTTCCCATCACTAGCTTACCTATTGACGCCGACACCCCTTCAAATAGTATCTCTACGATCTTAAAAACGATTCCTGCCCCAAAGAATATCTTCCTCTCTCGCCTCGTTCCCGAGACAACTGTGGATGATATTCTCAGTTTCGTCAAGTCAAAGGAAATTGACGTTAATTATATAAAGTGCGAAAAAATCAACAAAGAAACTAGTCTCGTCGCGTCATTTAAAATTAACGTTCCTTCACAGTTATTTACACCTCTCTAAGGAGTTTCAGCGAAGAGGGCCTAATAAACCACTTCCGCATAGAAATATTGTGAACAACTCGAGTTTAAAAAACGCAAGTGCTTCTCCCTTTACTACCAAAATGTAAGGGGACCTCGCTATAAAACGCGTGAACTGCTCCTTGCTAGTGTTTCATTCTCACATGATATTATTGTGCTGACTGAAACTTGGCTAAATTGCAGCTTTCTTAGCACTGAGTTGTTCTCGCCTGACTACGAAGTGTTTCGGAATGATGGGTATACCTCTAATTTGAGATCATTGGGTGGAGGCGTCCTGACCGCAGTTCATAGGAATCATAAAAGCTCGCTTATCATTGTTCCTAACCTGAATGGTTTAGAGTTTATTTGCGTCAAACTGGTTTTACAAGCTGGCAGCATTTTTATAGCGAATTGCTATATTCCGCCAAATAGTCCGGAACCGAAGTACCAATCGTTAACGGAGGCTATTAATTTCCTACATGAGCAAATGGGACCAAATGATGATATTATTCTACTTGGAGATTTCAATCTTCCCAACCTCCATTGGTCACTTTCTGATGAACAGATCTGGTTTACTGCAGATAATATAAACTCTGCTGTTGAAACATTGTTTGTTGACAACTTGACGGCTTGTGGCCTACAACAAATTAGCGGTGTACGTAACTCAATTGACAAACAACTTGGCTTAGTGTTCACTTCTGACGCAGCTAATTGTGTTGTACAACGCAGCCTTGAAAAGCTAATTAATATTGACAAATACCATCCTCCGTTACATTTACTTTTGTCCCAAGAAGATGTAAAGATGGTAGCTGATTTTGAAACCTCATACCACCTCAACTTTCGGAAAACAAACTTTGAACTACTACTCAACCTTCTTAATAAGGTTAACTTTGATAGTATTCTGGTTAATGAAAATATTGAATTATGTATAGAAGAGTTTTACTCCACTATATACAAGATCTTTGAGTCATCAGTTCCTTATGCCCGAGTAAAAAATTCAACAAGCTCGCCACCTTGGTTCAACAAAGAATTACGCTCCATTCGTAATAGGAGGAATAAAGCATGGCTAAATTACTTAATTACGCGTAATGACAGGGATTTTTCTGAGTACTTTGCTCTATTCACTGAATTCAAATTGTTATCCATGGAACTATATGACTCATACATCTATGAAATGAGTGGTAAACTTTCTACGAACCCGAGACAATTCTGGAATTTTGTCAACAGTAAGAAGAAAACGGATGGCTATCCCTCCTCACTTAATTATATGGACTACTCATCCAACGATCCGCTCATTATTTCTAACCTATTTGCCTCCTTCTTTGCAGGAGCTTTTAACGATGATGGCTTCATTCCTGATACGCACTACTTTAAATATCTAAATGAATATCCCAAGAGTGTCCTCAATAACATCAATGTTGATGAATCCTTAGTGTCTGACCATATTCATGAATTGAAAGACGACTTTTCGTCTGGCCTTGATAGTATCCCTGCTGTAGTTGTGAAGAGATGTGGTAATGTCCTCGCACGTCCGCTGGCAATACTTTTCCAAAAATCCCTCGTGTGCGGAATATTTCCAAAGATTTGGAAATTATCATATATTATTCCAACTCACAAGACAGGTAGTAGAAACGATATTGGGAACTATAGACCAATTGCCAAATTGTCCTGCATTCCCAAGCTTTTCGAAAGTATTATGCATAAATTTATACTTTTTTGATGTAAACCCTTCATCACTAACAATCAGCATGGGTTTCTGAAAGGTAGATCCACAATCACGAGCTTAGTCGAATTAGTATTTTTCTCAACCTGTGCTATGGAAGAGGGTAATAGTGTGGATTGCATAACCACTGATTTCAGTAAAGCGTTCGATAAACTCTCCTACCGTCTGATTCTACTCAAGCTTAGTTCTCTTGGCTTTCCTCCCTTCTTGATTGAATGGGTAAGATCCTATCTGTATGATAGAAGTTACCAGGTGACTTTCCGCTCAGCGAAATCACATCCTTATCTGGCTACTTCAGGAGTACCTCAAGGTAGTCACCTAGGACCTATCCTATTTGTCCTATCGATAAATAATGTTGCTTCCGTGATTAAGCACTCGAAAATTTCCAACTTTGCTGATGATATGACTATTTATAGAGAAATCTCCAAACCTAACGATCCTTATCTTCTCCAAGAAGACCTACATAATTTTGTTACATGGTGTCTCAATAATAACTTATTGCTCAATTGTGATAAATGCGAGGTTATTACTTTTACTAGGAAGCGAAATATTGCTCCCCATCAATACATTATTAACCACCTGCCTATAAATAGAGTCAGTAGTATTAAGAATTTGGGTGTGACCTGTGACAGTAAACTTGATTTTAAATTACACATAGACTCATTGGAGCATAAAGCCAATACAACTTTAGGTTTTATTAAACGATGGTCAAAAGAGTTTATGGATCTTCTTATTACCAAAGCCCTCTTTATTACTCTAGTCAGACCGATACTCGAATATGCCAGCCAGGTATGGTCTCCCTACTGCAAGTACCAAATTAGTAGGATTGAGTCTGTTCAACGAAGATTCGTTCGTTACGCACTAAGAGACCTTCCTTGGAAAGACCCCTTTCTATTGCCTCCCTACGAGGACAGACTAAAACTGATTGGGCTTCATTCTTTAGAAAAGAGGCGTGATGTGGCTGATGTTGCCTTCGTTCACCAAATTATTAACAGCAACATTGACGCTCCTCTCCTTTTAAACCAGATGAATTTAAACATCAATACTCGTTCTTTGAGGTCCGTTGAACTTTTTAAAATAAAGTACCATAGGACGGACTACGGTAAAAATGAACCGATCTCCCGGATGTTGCGTGCTGCTAATGCTAACGCGAAGGACTTCGACTTTTGCCAGAGCAAAACTAATCTAAAAAAGGTTATATATATATAACAGAAAATGTTATCATAAAAGTTAATGTTTTATTTTTTATTTATATATATTATTTTGACTCTCGCTTGTATTAAGCTAAATAAATAAATAAATAAAAATAAATAAATAGTTTATCGGTGTAGTCACTAACTTCCATTTTGTCACATTCTGGTCCACCAAACATTATATCCACAGGAAGGCGTATATTGCGTCCAAACCATATTTCCGATAGAGTATGTTTTGTATTGTCATGGTCTACAGTTCTATATGCCATTAGGAACAATGGAATGTGTTTGAGCCATTCACTTTGGTCTGATGTTACCGCCTTTGATAAATGTTCCTCAATGGTTCGGTTGAAACGTTCCACCATACCATCAGAATGCGGGTGCAGGGGTGTTGTTCTGGTTTTATGTATTCCCAGCAATTGGCATACTTCCTGGAATACAGTTGATTCGAAGTTCCGCCCTTGGTCCGAGTGTAGTTCTAGTGGAACCCCGTATCGACTTATCGAGTTTTCAATTATCACTCCTGCCACTGTGGTAGCTTCTTGATTCGGAATGGCGTACACTTTCGGCCATTTCCTTGCTTAGACTGAGGAAATGATCTAGCTATATCAATTGCGATTCGTTCAAATGGTGCGCCAACGCTATATTGCTTCATTGCTGCCCTAGTTCGTCTCTGTCGTCCTTTGCTCGCTGCACATGTGTCACATTTTCGACACCAACTTTCAACATCAGCTCGGCAATTTATCCAATAGAATCGTTCTCGTACTTTTTTTAATGTTTTGTTGACTCCCAGATGTCCCCCTGAAGTCCCGCCATGCACTTCACCAAGTACCTCATCTACTTTGGACTTGGGTACAATCAACTGCATTAGTGTCTCTACCATCAGAAGATTCCCATCTTTTACTGAGAACGCCATTTTCTATTTCCAGCAAGTCCCACTGAGCCCAATAACTCTTCATTGTACTACTATAAGCCGCAATATCGCTCCGTTACGGACGCTGATCTTGTTCTTTCAATTCCAGGATTGGTCCAATATCTTTGTCCTTTAGCTGTTCATTTCTGATGCTAGTCTCGTCATCATTACCTATTCTTGTTGTCTTGACCATAACTATTTCCTTCTCATCTAGCCTACCACAGTGCTTACAATTCTCACCGCATGGTCTTCTAGATAAACCATCAGCATTACCATGCGATGTCCCCTTTCTGCGTTCTGTTTTGAAGTCGTACCCTTGTAGTCGCTCAATCCATCTTGCCACTTGACCTTCTGGATTCTTAAATTGCAGCAACCATTTAATTGCCGCATGGTCGGTTCGAAGTAGGAACTCCTGCCCGTAGAGGTATTTGTTGAAATGCCTGACAGTTTCAACTACTGCCAAGAGTTCTTTCCGGGTGACGCAGTAGTTTACCTCTTGTTGGGAAAGTTTCCTACTGAAGTATGCGATGACTTTTTCTTCACCTTCGATCTGTTGAGAGAGTACCCCTCCAATTCCGATATTGCTAGCATCCGTATCCACTATAAATCTTTCTCCAAATTTTGGACACGCCAATATCGGAGCAGAACATAATCGATGTTTCAACTCCTCGAAAGCTGACTGGCATTCTTCGGTCCACTCGTACGCTTTTCCCTTATCCGTTAGCTTGTGTGGACAACCGGCTATATTAGCAAAATTCTTTATGAAACGTCGGTAGTAAGTACACAAGCCTAAGTATGACCGGATTTCATGCTTATCTTTTGGTACTGCCCATTGTTGAACTGCTTTTATCTTGTCTTCATTTGTGGAAATTCGTTCTGCAGACACAACATGTCCTAAGTATTACACCTCATGTTGAAATAGTTCGCACTTCTTCGGACTTAACTTCAAATAAGCTGCACGAAGGCGTCCAAATACTTCTCGTAATCGCTGGAGATATTCATCAAATCTCTTTCCGATTACGATGATATCGTCCAAGTATACAAGGACCGTCTTCCATGTTAAGCCCCGTAGGACATGTTCCATTAGTCGATCGAATGTGGCCGGTGCATTACATATTCCAAATGGCATCGCTGTGAATTGCCATAGGCCTGCCCCTACTGTGAACGCTGTCTTTTCTCTGTCTTTCGGTTCAATTCCAACTTGCCAATAGCCACTTTTTAGATGAAGTGTTGAAAACCAAATTGCTCCTGAGAGTGTACCTAACGTGTCATCTATGTGAGGAAGAGGGTAACTGTCCTTCTTAGTTACGTCATTCAGTCTTCGGTAATCTACGCATAATCTTGTAATCCCATCCTTCTTCCGTACTACGACTACCGGAGATGCCCATGGACTGTTTGATGGTTCAATTACTCCCTGCTGATGCATTTCCTCGATCATGTCAGCAACCTCTGTTTGTTTGGCTAATGGTAGTCTCTTCGTGGTTGACGAATAGGATCTGCATTGCCGCTATTAATTCTATGTTTCACTTCGTCCCTTCGTCCAAAGTCCCCTTTACTGCATACAAATATATCTTCAAACTCCTTCAATAAACCTGTAGCCTTAACTGCTTCCGACTCTGATACTCTTTTAGTGATATCAGGGACAAGTGGTTTCAAGGCTTCCGGAAGAACCCGTTCCTCCCGTTGAGTTCCTTTGTCTCTTCAGTCCTCATCTCTTAGTGACGAAACCCCCTCAGCACTCCCCACAATGGTTCCCTTTTCCAATTTTTTCTTAATTTTTGAAAAGTTCGCCACTCTGACTGGAATTGTCCCTCTCTCGCTCACTTTCACTATTGTTCGCGCTATGATTAGTCCATCCTTTAATTTTTGAATGTCAGGTTCTATAATTTGTATTGCTGGCCTCCCAGTACCATCGACCAGTCTCGCCTCTACAACAGCTTCAGTATTCGCCGCAATTGTTTGGTCTTGTAGAATTTCTATTTTGGCACTGGAACCTGCTTCCTCCAACGTTAACGAGAAATCGATATTTCCACATCGCAGAACTTCCTCTTCAACTTTTACATTCACTCCATTCTTTTTCATGAACTCCAGGCCCATGATACAATCGTCCATTATATCAGCCACCAAAAATCTATGCCGGAACACATACTCATCTAGCTCCAATGCTAGATTGACTTCCCCAAAAGTCGGAGATGATTCACCCGTAACGATTTGAAGCACCCTGTTACTGCTTTCACTGATGTGTTTATGATTGATAAGTCTTGTTAATGATGGATTTACTCGCGCCTATATCTATGATAATTCTGCACTGATGACCAGCAATTACACCCTGTACCGTTAGACTGTTGTTATTGTGTTGCATAAGCGACATAGATACAACGATGCTGGGGGCATTATTCTTTGGAGCTAACTTGTCCCCCTTTAAGTTAGCTCCTTTTCGTTTCCCGAACCTTTTTGTTTTGTTGGTTGGTTCGGGCACTTATGTTGTACATGCCTCTCTTTTCCGCAGCCCCAGCATGTGATTTTCCTCCGTATGTTCCTGTCCCCTTCTTTCTGGATTGACCGCAGTACTTCCTTTATCTGCTCCTTGAGGTCTTTGATATCCAGTTGCGGCGACCCTTCAGCAACTGTAACAGCCCTGATCCGTGGGACTGATCGCGTAGCTTTCTTCGCACCTTCCAATGTTGAAGCGAACGCCAATACTTCTTGTAGCGTTCGCTTTCCGCTAACCCGGACGCCATTTTGTATGTCCGTATCCCGTATGGCGCTAACGAATCTTTCTCCCGCCATCTCGCACCACATCTCCACAGGGTAATCGGGATAGGATATGTATACTAGCCGCTCAATCTCCGCTGCTAATTCTTGAAGCGTTTCCGCAGATTTCTGCGTCCTGTTGATGAGTTCGATCCGGTATACATCCTTCATGTGGTTGTCCCCAAACCGATTGTCCAATTGCATTACAATGTAATTGTAACTTTTCTCATTTTCCCGTGAGATTGTCCGCAATAAATCGGCTGAGTTACCCCGTAGAGCCAGAATTAATGCTGTGGCTTTTTCTTTATCGGACCAGCCGTTCGCACCAGCAACCGCTTCCAACTGTCGTTTGTATACTGTCCATAAAGTTTGTCCGTCAAATATTGGTGGCTTCATCCTTCTACTTGATGACTCAACATTTGGTTTGGATTCCTTTATTTCGGCCACTTTTGCTTCCAGTTCCGCCACTTTTTGGTCCAGTTTTTGCTCAACGTTGCTGAGTTCAGTGGCTATTTTGTCTTCCAATTTCTGCTCAACTTTGCTTACTTCCGTACGAACTGTAGAGACTTCTGTACTAATTTTAGTTTCAAGGTTCGCAACACTGGATTCCACCTGAATTTTTAATTCACACATGCTGGATTCCATTTTGTTCTGCACATCAGATATGTTTGCAATCTTATTTTCGAGACTTGCAGAAGTCGAATCTATTTTATTCTCGAGTCCGGAAATATTTGATTGTAGACTGGAAACATTTGTTTTCATTTCTTCTTGTAAACTGGAAGCATTTGTTTTCATTTCGCCTTGCAAACTAGTCTGAAGACCGATCATCACGGCCATAAGTGTCTTTAAATCATCTTGAACACTTGCTGTTGCTTTAGCCGCGTCTTCGTTGGTGATTTCTTCTTGGTTTGGCTCTTTCAGAATTTCACTAAAGTCGAATGTGCTACTGTCTAGTACTCTTGCTACACATTCAGCGATTATTCTTTCCTTTTTCTCACTTTTACTTCCCGTGGAAGGTAAGTTCCACACACTCAGAACTGTGGATACTTCTGATGTACTCAAATTGCCTAATAATTTACTTTCCATTGTTCAAATATTTTTAATTTTTCACGAAATTCTTATGTTCTATCGAAACTTCTCGCACAGTATCCAAATACCACGAAATTTCCTTGAATAATCCACGAAATTTCTCGTACAATCGAAATTTTCACACGATACACGACGTATAACCTCAAATTTCGCACAATCGAAATTTTTATACAAAACACAAAAGTACACAAAATTTCTTGTACGCCCCTAAAAATTCTCACACCGTTGAAATTATTATACACTCAACGAATTTCTTCGAAATTATTCCCACAGAAGTTTCTAGTTTAATTTCGAATTTTCTTGCAGAAATTTTTAGCACAATTGTCTTTTCCGCACTGATTCACAATAAGTAATTTCACTTCGGACACCAATGTGATGTACTACCCATTCGGTTCGATGTTATTAAAATGATAACACTTTTTATTTATGTGAATTTAGTGTATAAGCTTTATTTATAATTATTTCTGCTTTAACAATTAGTCTTAAAAATATTTGTCCTTCAGTAATTCAATTATTAGAATTAATTATCACACTTTATAAAAATTCACCATTTCAATAATTGACCACAATTATTACTTTTAAATTCAAAGTTTCAGTTCTGCTCTCGGCTTAATATTTGAAACACACGATCTGAATTTCTAATGTCAATTGATTGAGTGCACCATTCTTTTCGCCTATTTCTAGTAAAAGTGTCCTATCCTGAATCTACTAGAAAAATCTTATTGTGTTGTTGTTATTGTTCGATTCTCGTTGCTTTTAATACTGTGTGGTAACACTCTAGAATAATCTCAATTGTCAATATTTGTTTCCGAGAAATGTCATTGTCAATGTTATTTTCGTCGTGTGGTGTAGTGAATTTGCTGTTTTCTGGAAATATTTTGATTTGCTTTTATTTAATAAAGAAATCAAAATATTTCCAGCAATTTCTAGTGCTGTGTAGTGCAATATCATGCATACCATCTAGCATGTGAGTGGCTGGCCTGACTCTGGCAAACAGCCCTGAGACACCCGGCAAAAGTGTGCAGGACCGGCAATCTCACGTGAAAAACAAATAACGATCACATTTCGTTACAAAATGGCGCCCGAGCAAGCATCTAAATTTTTTATAAATTCGTTTTTTTTCATTTTATTATTTTTTTTTTAAGTGAAAACTTCTTTACCCGCGTTGGAAGTGATTTGAAACTCGATGAAACGTTAAAAAAGCGACACTTTTTTACCAAGATGAAAGACTAGTCGGTCACAATTCATAGCAACAAAAATTTTGCATACAAAAATTTTTCAGATAAATATGCCCATATTTCACAAAAAATAATTTTTTCTGAAATTTTGCCTTGCTATTATTATGATTCCTGAGCGCCGGATACATAAAATACAGAATACAGTCTTGATATGTATCGTTTTGTGAATATTTTATCATTTTAATAAAATATTTTCCAAGTATGCCCAAAACTAATGCCACAAAAAGTTTACGAGCTCATATACAGGATCTTCAATTAGACAGAATAGCATTATTGTAGACATACCAAATTTTGATATTGTTCTTGAATATAAAAGAAAATATGCGAGGGCAGGCGGAGTTGCAATATACCATAATAATATAAATGACGGGGCCCGTGTTGTTACTCCACAAATAGATCTCAATGCACAACGAATACGATCATTGTCTGTTCAGCTTTCTGAAGTGGGAGAAATATCTGCTTTCGAAAGCAGATTGGACCATAATAAATCAGTTATAATTGTGGCATTTCACATTTCTCCCAACCAATGAATAAATACAATTACTGAATTCATCCACGATAATTTGCTAAAGTACACTTGAGAAATCTCGCTGATTCTTAAAAAAGATTACGATAAAATTCCGAGGATTTTAAGTGGGGATTTTAATGTTTGCTTTGCATTGGGTACAGCGAACCCTTTGATTGAGTTCCTCAACACCAAATTAAATTTAAAATGGGCAGTAGTCGCTCTGAATCGACAACAAGATCGAAAACAGTAATTGACGCTGTATTTTAAGGATATATTGATCAAATCCAAACCAAGGCATTCATTTCATACATCAGTTATCATATGGCACTCGTGTCATTTATTGAAATTGAAAACAAAGAGTGTGAATAATTAAATGTAAAATAACTTTTAAACTTGGTACCAATATTTTAATAAATATACCCTATAAATATCCCACCCCTGATATTCGTCTCATTCTGGCGCTGTTTACTTTTCCGAGTTTTTCACTTCCACACAGCACACATGTTTTTTTTTTAAATATTTTTCTTTTTTGTGAGGATTGAAAATATTTTCATAATAATTTTCGTAAATATTTTTATTTTTTAATTTTTTTTGTTTATTCGGAAAACTATGTACCATATGCTTCTACCGCTGAATAAAGTGATTCTTTTATTCCGGTATGCGCGGGTTAGTATATAATTCAAATATTTTTTCTTGTTTTTCTGGTAGCTTTTCGCGTATTCATTCAATCATTCAATCATTTACAATTGTGGTCGAAAACAAACATTTTTTTTTTCGTCGATGATTCCTTCAATCCGATTAATTAGTTGTTGTTTTATTACAAGTTTTTTTATTTAATATAATTCCTTTAAGCGCCAAGGATCCGGACACGCTCTTGCAGCATCTCTTGTTGAGTATTGAGATACATCCAAGGGTATGTTTTTGCAAAAGTTTGAGCAGGTAAACCTTGTGAATTTACGGAGCAGTGAAAGAAAGATTTTATTTGTTTAATCTTCCCTTATTAGTTTTATTTCTACATTTCTTTTTGGTTTTAGATTTTATAGTTAAATTTCTTATTTTTTTAAACTTTTTTTATTGGTGCTTCCTCAACGTTTTCAGCTTTTCAGCCCCTCCACTTATCTTAGTATTTTTTTATATATTGTCTATTATCTGCGTTTTCTTTAGCTTTTTTTTATTAATTGTGTTATCCTTCCGAGCAATTACTTTACTATTATTTTCTTAGTTTCCACGTTGGTATTTCTTTAAAGGATCCTGCGGGGCCAAAAGAAAAATTTAATTGTTTTTTTATTTAATAAAGGATTTTTATAGATATATTAAATTTCAGTTTTTTTTATTTTTCGAAGTTTATTTGGGTTTTTTTTAAACCCTTTTTTTAAAACATTTTTTAGGGTAACTTCTTTTATTTTTTTTTCTTTTCTTTCGGATTTTTTTTGTAATAGAAAGTAATATTGTACTGGCAGTACTTAAAATGTATTAGTATAAGTGTATTAATTATGATAAATAAGAAGCAGTGAAGGAACATGATCTCTTTTGATGAAGACATAAATACTACATGGCGACGAGGATACATTTTTTTTGGAACAATTTTGAAAATATAGTAAGTTTTATGGATGCAGTTAATAACTGTTAATGGAAAAATAGTGTGTATGGGAATCGCAAAAAGTGAAATTTTTTTTTTTTTGCTGAGAGACAGGATTGTGTTCGGAGTTTATGACAAAGATCTTCAAAAGAGGTTTGTAGACATACAAGACTTAACAGAAGAGAAAGCAGCAGAATTGGCAAGACCATCGGAAGCATCGAATACACAGGCGACAGAAATGAGCAAAACACGTGATAGTCATTCAGTTGAGATGCATACAATTAGAAAAGGTGATGGAAATAAAGACACCCAGAAAGTGACATCAAAATCAAGTACAGGTAGTGATAAGATAGGTAATCGTTCCAATTCAAATAAACAAGATATAAGATCGAAAAAATATTTTGAAAGTAATTCTAGATCTGAATGTAAATATTGCTCGTGTCAACATGTCAAAGGAAAGTGCCCAGCTTATGGAAAACTTTGTGCAAAATGTGGAATCGCAAATCATTTTGCCAAAGCATGTTTTAAAAGGAAGGTTAGTGACATCACATCAGATTCAGGTGATTATTATATGGATTCGGTATGTCGTGATATCAGCGAGAAAAATGGAAAAAATTCGTGGTATCAAAAAGTTTCGATAGACGGAGGAGATGTAAATTTTAAGTTTGACACTAGCGCAGAAGTAAATGTCATACCTAGAAGTTTGGTTGCAAAGATAGGTTAAAGAAACTTCATTTTCATTAGAAAAAGAATTAAAAGACCTTAGTAATCGCAATATTATTGAAAGAGTCGATGAACCGGTTGAATGGGTATCTAATTTGGTAATTGTGGAGAAAAAGAGCGGAAAACTAAGATTGTGTTTGGATCTAAAATATTTAAATGACACAATTATGCAAGAGACATATCCGATACCGTTCTTCGAAGAAATTGCGGCAAAACTGGCAAACATGAAGTATTTTACGATACTGGACCTGAAAGATGGCTACTGGCATGTAAATTTAGATGAAGAATCTAGCAAATTGTGTACTTTTTCAACACCATTTGGTTGTTATAAATTTGAAAGTCTTCCATTTGGGATAAAAACCACTCCTGAAGCGTTTCAGAAGATGAATGAGAAGGATTTCGCTGGAATAGAATATATAATAGTGTATATTGATGACATTCTTGTAGGTGGAAGAACTTTACAGGAACATGATGAGAAGTTGAAAGAGGTTTTACAAAGGGCTAGAGAGAAAAACATAAAATTCAACAGTGAAAAGCTCCAATTTAGATTTAATGAGGTGGAGTACTTGGGGCATATTATAGGCTGCAATGGAATTAAAATAGACCCAGACAGATTAAAAGCCGTAAAGGAGTAGGCACCTCCTAAAGATAAAAGGGAATTACAAACAATTTTTGGAATTATAAATTACATGCGACAATTTTTACCAAATTTGCCATAAATTTCAGCACCACTTCGAGAACTAATAAAGAATAAAATAGTCTTCAAATGGTATGAATTTCATGATGAATGTTTACGGAACATAAAGAAAGAAATAATGAAGGCGCCATCATTACAGCCATTTGATGTTAGTAAGGAAATCACTGTTCAATGTGATGCTTCAAAAAGTGGGCTAGGATGCGGTTTTTTACAGGAGGGTAGGCCGATAGGTTTTGCTTTAACGCCAGCAGAAATAAATTATGCTCAAACTGAGAAAGAGGTCCCTGCTTTTGTATTTGCATGTACAAAATATGATAAGTATATATACGGACGGAAGGTAAGAATCACTACAGATCACAAACCTCTTTTGGGTATTATTTCAAAAGAAGTTGCTACAGTTACTTCACCTAGGTTACAACGAATGAAGTTAAGACTTCTGAAATATAATTTGAGTTCGGAGGATTTGCCTGGAAAAGATATGCTGATAACAGATTTCTTATCGCGAAATTACATCAAAGACGAAGATGACCAAGAAATAAAGGATTGAATGAAGTTGTGCATACTGTAAACATCAGTGATGAGAAAAAAGAAATTTACAAAAGAGAAACAGAGACAGACACAGTCTTAAAGGAACTAATTACAGTATTAAAGCATGGATGGCCTGAAAAAAAGAGTGAGGTAAAAGTAGAAATGAAATATTATTGGAAACTCCAAACGAATTGTTCTTGAAGACGGACTTGTATTTTATACTGACATAATTATTGTCCCAGTTTCATTAAGGTCAGAAGTTCTAACCAGCCTTCATAGTTCACACCTTGGAATCGAGAAAACCAAGGCTGGAGCACGAAATTTGTTATTCTGGCCTGGAATGGGTGAAAAAATAGAAACCCTGATTACCAAATGGGAAATATGTCAAAGGTACCGAAATTCAAATGTGAAAGAAGAAATGTTGCCACACGAAATTGTTGATATACCATTTTTCAAAATTGGAAGGGATATCATGGAATTTGCAGGAAAATCGTATCTAGTTGTAGCCGATTACTTTTCAAAGTATTTGGAAATAATAGTGATCCGAAATAAGACAGCCGAAGAAATTATTAAAAATTTAAAGAATTTATTTTCAGTTCACGGTATTCCCAGGAAAATAATCTCAGATAATATGCCATTTGGTGCATATCAATTTCAAGAATTTGCCAGAGAACTTGATATTGAGACTATCACAACGAGCCCCCGTTACCCTCAATCGAACGGATTCGCAGAGAGAAATGTCCAAATTTTAAAGCAGTTGCTTAAAAAATGTCTCGAGAGCCAGATTGAACTATAGGAAGCATTACTGGAGTATCGGAATACACCAATTAAGGGATCGAATACTTCGCCAGTCGAAATAATTTGTAATAGGAAAACTCGATCAAAATTGCCAAGGACAGTTTCACTTTTTAAAAATGAGAATTCTGATAACATTAATAAAATATTGCAGAAAACTAACAAATGGATTAAATATAACTTTGATAGAAACTCAAGGAAAGGGATGGAATTTCATGAAAATGAGAATATTTGGGTTAAAAATGATAATCAATGGGTCGCGGCAAAAATAGTGGAAAAACACACAACGCCTTGATCCTTTTTGATATAAACGAATGACGGGAAAATTTTGAGAAGAAATACAACATTTTTAAGAAAGCGATGAATTATTTTCATAAAATAGGTGATTTCATTACACTTTGCTTGAAGATCAGCTGTTTTTTGACATTTTGAATTCGGCAATACTACATATTAAGTAAATGAAGTAAATTAATTGAATTTAAAAATTGAATTTTGTTTTGGATTAAATTAAATTAAATTAAATTAATTAAATGAAGTAACTAAATTGATGCATAAAAGTTAAAAGGGAGGAATAAATAATAAAATAAGTAATATCAAAAAATGATGTACTATAGTTCAAGGGGAGATGTAAAAGAAAGTAATATTGTACTGGCAGTACTAAAAATGTATTAGTGTAAGTGTATTAATTATGATGAATAAAAAGCAGTCAGGAACATGATCTCTTTTGATGAAGATATAAATACTACATTTTTCTTTATTCGGTTTTGTGAATTAGCCGTTCTTTTCTTTCTTTTAAAGTTGAAGTTTTTGTGAGCAATCGTGTGTGGCTTAATTCCCGGATTTGTGTGGATGAAATTTTTTTTTAGTGAATTATAAGCACAATGTTTTTAACCACAATGGATGTAGAGAACCTGAACAGTGACGAGGTAAAAGTTGAAATGGAGATTCGGGGTATTACCGAGGGTGGTACTGAAGCTTTTGTTCAGCTGAAATTTATAGTTGCAGAGGAGAATGACACTTCATTGCGACCAACAGCAATGCACTATATTAAGAGTGTGAAAGCTGAGCTGAAAGTTTGTTATAGGGCAGCACAAATAATCGACCATAAGTCATCCAAGATCTCAACAAGCACGGCAGAAATTATGGTCTTGAGATCGAGGTTAACTCATTGGATGAGTAGGCTGGATCGGCTGGCCGCCATAAATCCTACAGTAGAAGAGGAAAGTAGGACAACGTATCTACTAATGGCGAAAGCTTGAAAATACGAAAAGGACACGAGAAGCATCAGAGCAGTCTAGTCATCAGCAGCAGGAACTGAAAGATCCAGGAACAGATAGCCAAAGTGCTGGTCCTTCAGAAGTAGTAACTAATAAATTGACGGAAGCAGTTAACGAAAGCACAGCCTCCGCTCACACATCACCAGTTGATCGACCAATTATTGAATTCAGAACTCCAGAGTCTCTAGAATTTAGAAAGAGTTTTGGAAGGCGTTCAACTACGAAAGGATTTACAACAGCGGCAGCTAAACAAAGGTCGGACAATAGAAATCAGGGGGTGAACCACGATATGTCATACCTGTATACACTATATCGTGATCAAGGCGAAAGACGGTCATTAGGAAACCAACCCCAATTTCGGAGACCAAAATGGAATTTTAGCTTCGTTGGTACCGCACGCAATCTAGAAGCCAGGGAGTTTAGGTATCGACTGGAAACTGAAGCCAGGTGGGAACGACTTCCACAATCTGAGCTTTAAGCGATTTTAGCCGATTTTTGGTAGGAGCGGCAGGAGACTGGTATGGGGTTCATTGCAGGTAGTTTCCTAACGCAGAATGGGCTCATCTAAAAGGAGCGTTTTTGAGTCGTTTTGGGACATACGAATCCGAAAGAGAAAAAGGCAGAACAGTAGAGGCCAGGAAACAGGAAACATCCAAGGAACCGTTTAAAGAATTCTTGCTGCAGATAGAATACTTGATTGGACTTCGCCCGATAGAAACGAACGACGGAAAGAGCAAGGTAGGACAGAGGTACCCAAACAAATTTTTTTTTAAAACAAATAAACTTAGGACCAGGAACTACTGGAAAATACGTCAACAGATTCGGGATTCTGAGGTTGCTGCAATTCAAAAACATCTTTATGCCGAAATGGACAGGATGTTGGAAATGGATGTAATAGAAGTGCGCCAGAGTTCTTGGAGTTCGCCGGTTGTGTTAGTCAATAAACCTGGTGGGGAGGTCCGCATGTGTTTGGATTTGAGGAAGGTAAATGCTGTTACTAAAAATGATGCATATCCTCTCCCTCACATTGAGGGACTTCGGAGCAGGTTACATGACACAAGATTCATTTCCAGTTTGGACCTCAAAGACGCTTTTTGGCAAATCCAACTCGCTGCTTCTTCACGAGAATTGACTGCATTCACTGTTCCGGGTCGACCGCTATACAACTTTAAAGTCATGCCGTTTGGGTTGTGTAATGCCGCTCAACGCGTTTCCTGCATGAAGAAGTAAAAGTATTTTACAAAGGTACCGTAATTTGTGTTTTTGTCACTGTTATTTTCGAAGGGAAAAATTTTCTTTCTTTTTTTTTCAAAAAAAGGAAGAAAAATAAAAATAAAATAAAAAACAAGAAAATACAAAAGTTTTTTTTTTTTTTTTAATTTCATTGGTTGGTATTAGTATAGAGTTTATTCATACTAAGGGCCTGTTCACACGTCTTGTTAGTTTGTTTTTAATCTTGTTTGTTTTTAATTTTTGTTTTTTTTTTTGCCTTCGTTTTTGATTGTTTCGTTAAATTTAATTATGGCAACAATTGAATGCCCTCTTTGCTGTGGTCCAACCGGTGTTCATGCATCGATCGCTTGTGATGGAGTGTGCGAGCGCACATTTCATCTATCGTGTATCAGGTTGCCTAAAGAGAGTAAATGCTTTACCTGTTCGGAATGCTGTGACATAAAACCTTGTCACATTCTAAAATTTTTAAAACTCACTTCCTCAAACACTGACTTAGCGAAAGCGGTCCTTGACTCTCTAAGGGTGGACTCGTCCTTCACTGCAAACAAGGTTAAAGCAATTGACGAGAAATTATCCAATATTGGAGAAAATATCGATGACTTGCGTAATTTTGCTGATGGCTTCGATAAACTCTCTTCGGCTTGCTCGATGATGCAGCATGACCTCTCAAAACTTATGAAAAAAACGACACAGTTTGAATCCAAACTAAGCACCCTTCAGAATGATGTCTCTGAGTTTATGTTCAACACTAATTCGTTACCTAATAATTGTGACTCGCCCCAATTTCACGAAAGACCTATTGTCGATAGGTTAGATATTTTACGTGGCGAAGTACAGTCATGCACATCATTGGTTTCGTCTAATGTGGCTGCTTACGCGGAATTGAATAAGTTGACGTCTGAGTTAACTCAGTATATTAGCAGCAATAATGTCAATGTTAAAATGCCTGTCAGCGTAACTGACGTCTCTGCTTGCATTGACCTTGTCCCTGATAATGTAATCGTTAATGTTACTGACGGTAATAAGAATCATACTGATAATCATAATAATAAGAAAACTAATAGTGATAATAGGAGGGGAAAGTGTTCCAACAATAATAATACTGATAGGAATAGCAATAGCAATATTATTAGTAACAGTAATAATAAAACTAAAAATATAAGGAACGACAATAGTAAAAATAAGAATATACTAATACATAAAACTAATAGTACACTTAAAGTTAATATTAATGTTAATGATAAAATTAAAAATAATAACAAAAGTAGTAATACTAAAACTACATGTATTAGCAGTAATACTAGCAATAACAACACCAATAACCAATCTCAAACCGATGTTATCCCTTCGCCTATTCTGCACATTGTACCCCATCCGAAATCGATTTTTGTTTCCCGCTTCCTACCTTCAACTACATCGACGGATGTAATAAATTATATGACATCTTTGCTGCCTAGTAACTTTAAAAAGGCAGTTAGATGTGTTAAAATTAATAAGGTTAATAGCCATGTCGCTTCTTTTAAACTTTTGGTCCCCGATGATCTCTTTTCTAAGGTAGTTTCACCGTCCTTTTGACCTGAAAAATCCCTGGTCAAAGAAGTTATGCCGAGGGAACTAGCAAATCGCCGTTTTTCCTCTGCTGGTGTTTCAAAAGTTTCAAAAAACTAACTCGCTTGTCCCTTTACTATCAAAATGTAAGGGGCTTGCGTTCCAAACTGCGTGAAGTTTTCTTGAACGGGCAAGTTCTTCCCTACGACATTTTCGCACTGACGGAAACGTGGTTAAACAGTGGCTTTAATGAGAATGAATTTTTACCTCGGATTTTCAAATTTTTCGTAAGGATCGGTACACTAGTGCAGATCAATTCTGTCGCTTGGGTGGCGGAGCTCTTATTGCAGTCCGATCTGTGTTTGACTGTTCGCACTTTGTCATCCCAAATAGTGAACTGTTAGAACTGGTTTGTGTTAAAATTTCTCTATAGCATGATATAATTTATATTTTAAATTGCTACATGCCTCCAACTTGTAGTACTGAACACTACCAACTTCTGGTTGCTGCTGTTGATTTCGTTAACGATTTCATGCGCCCCAATGATAACCTAATTATTTTAGGAGATTTCAATCTACCTCATTTGACCTGGGTGCAATCGGAGGATGATATTCATTATATTGCTACCAATATTTCATCGTCGCAAGAAACACTAATTGTTGATAGCTTTACAGCATGCGATCTTCAACAGATAAACAGCGTTAAGAATTGTCGGAATAAGTTATTGGATTTGGTTTTTAGCTCCAATTCTGCCAACTGTTTGCTCAAGCAGGCTGACTTCAGTTTTTCTAAAATTGATCCTTACCATGCACCTTTGAACTTGTTACTTGCCTATGATATAGCTAGGGACGAAGTTTGCCTTGACATTGTTTGCAAATTTAACTTTCGTAAGGTAGACTTCAATTTACTTAATTCGTTGCTAGGTTACACGAACTTCGATGATATTATCAATGACTCAGACATCAATGTATGTATCGCAAATTTTTACTCCACGTTAATTGAATGCTTTGTGTTATCGGTTCCATATTGCTCCCAAAAGAATCTAACTTCTTCACCCCCTTGGTATACTACCAGGCTCAAGGGTTTGCGTAATCGGCGGAACAAAGCATGGCGGAAATATTTGAATTCTGGTAATGCTTCGGATCATAGCGGGTACATATCGTTGCCGAAAGAGTTCCATAGCCTACTGGAATTTGAATATAAGTCATATTTGTCTAAGATGCACGATAATTTACTTAGTGACCCGACACACTTCTGGAAATTTATCAATAGTAAACGTAAAACGGATGGATATCCTTCCACTATGAAATATATGGATAGCTCATCAAACAATGCCAAAACTATTACCAATCTTTTCGCCTCCTTCTTTAGCCAAACAGTTATTGGCAGTAATTTCATACCTGATGAGGACTATTTTAGTTATCTGAATAATTATCCGAAATCCACACTTGACTCAATAATTATTGACGAGGGAATGGTGTTTGATCAAATCTTACTGCTAAAGGATGATTTTTCTTCGGGCCTGATGGTTTGCCTGCAATAGTGTTAAAGAAATGCTGCCATAATTTATCTGCACCGCTTACGTCCCTTTTTCGTAAATCTTTAACTTCGGGTGTTTTTCCAAATGCTTGGAAAGATTCATTTATCATCCCTGTTCATAAAAAGGGTTGTAAGGCAGATATTAGCAATTATAGGGCTATAGCGAAGTTATCTTGCACGCCTAAGCTTTTTGAAAGTATTGTCTATAACTCCTTTTACTTTCATTGTAAACCATTCATATCCCCGAAACAACATGGATTCCTTAAAGCTAAATCAACAACTACTAATCTGACTGAGTTTGTCTCTACTGCCATCAACTCGATGGAGCAAGGCAAACAAACAGACATAATTGCTACCGATTTTAGTCAAGCTTTCGACAAATTGTCTCACAGTATTATTTTACTGAAGTTACGACGTCTTGGATTTCCTACCCTTTTTATAGAGTGGATTAATTCCTACCTTTCTGGTAGACGTTATCGGGTTCTTTTCCGTGCTACTGAGTCTGATCCTTTTATTGCCCATTCGGGAGTCCCTCAAGGGAGTCATCTTGGTCCAATTTTATTTATTATCGCTATTAATGATGTTACGTCCATTATCAGGAATTCTGATATTACAATTTTTGCTGACGATATGAAAATTTCTAAAGTAATATCTTCTTTGCATGACTGTCATTTGCTAAAAGCTGATCTTTGCAGTTTGTCTTCTTGGTGTATAAATAATGACCTGGCACTTAATATTAAAAAGTGTCAATTAATAACTTTTACGAGGAAATGTAATAAGTTCGTAGTCGATTATTCCTTGTCAGAAAACTCTATTTCGAGAGTTGATTTTATAAGGGATTTAGGAGTTATTTGTGATCGCGAGCTTAATTTTCGACGACATATTGACACAATTGTTAATAAGGCGTCATCGATGCTGGGGTTTATAAAACGTTGGTCAAAAGAATTTTCTGATCCGTATGTCACCAAATCTCTCTATATTACCTTTGTTAGACCTTTACTAGAATACGCTATTCAAGTTTGGTCTCCATACCATAAGGTACACATTGAGAGAATTGAGGCTGTACAGCGTAGATTTGTTCGGTTTGCTCTTAGAGACCTACCTTGGAGCAATGCCATAAATCTCCCTCCTTACTGCAATCGTCTTAAACTAATTGATCTTCAGTCATTGCAGAAACGGCGTGAGGTAGCTGATATAGTCTTCATTCATCAAATTTTAGTTGGTGCCATTGAGTCTCCGAGCCTCCTTAATCGCCTTAAACTAAGAGTTAGTGCACACTCTCTAAGAAGAGTTGACTTATTTATGATCGACCGCCATCGCACCGATTATGGTAAGTTCGAACCGATCGCAAGAATGCTACGGAGTGTTAACATTAATTCTGAACATTTTGACTTTTCGCTGAGCAAGCAAAAACTGAAGGGTTTTTTATTCGCAGAATCTGCTGCATCGTCGGTCGCTTAATTGGGCTGGTTTCAGTTGTTGACCATTTGTATTTTATCGTTTTCCCCGGAGTAACTCGGTTTTTTACTTATTTAACGACATGAGGTTGTATCATCGAGCATGTAACCTTTATGGACAACGTTTTCCATTTTCTACCGGTTGTTGACTATATTTTATATATATGTATATTTTATCTTCATTCTAATAGATACTAAACGATATATTTTAATTTATCTTATTTTGTGTTGGTGAATGGGTGGTAGATTGATGGTGGTGGTTTGAAGGTGGCGGTTTGGTGATGGAATTTTTTTTTTCTCCCTCCGACTAATTTTACCACTGTCGCACTAACATTTCTCTTCCCCCTCCTCCCTTCCCGGCACTAATGATGAGATATAGCATATACATTCGATTTATCGTTTATTCGATATGATTGTGAATGATATCTTGCTGTGCTTGAATTAAGCACATCTGAAGTGTTACAACGCACGTGTCGACTAATGGATAAGGTAATCCCACACGACTTCCGCTATAAAATCTTTGTTTATCTTGACGATTTGCTAGTTGTATCCACGACTTTCGAAGAAGAAATCGCATTACTTCGAAAAGTGGCGAACTTCCTAAGCCAAGCTCGATTGACTGTCAACGTCGAGAAGAGCTGAAAGAAATTCGATACTTGGGACATATAGTGGGAGAAAGTGGAATACGGCCTTCCCAGCACCTAATACAGTACGGCAAACCAGACGTTTATTGGGTATGACAGGTTGGTACCGGCGCTTTATATCTAATTATGCAACAATAACTGCACCCATTACTGATCTGTTGCGCAAAGTTAAAAAGTTTGTTTGGTCAGCAGAAGCGCGGGAAGCCTTAGATGAATTAAAGAAGGTATTAACCACTAAACCCCTTTTGGCTAATCCGGATTTTGGAAAAGATTTCCTTATTAGGTGTGGTGCTACCACTTCAGGTATAGGTGGTGTTCTTTTCCAAAAGTTGTCAGATGGAGAAGCGTATCCAATCACGTACATATCTCAAAAATTAAACGGAGCGAAAAAAAATACAGTGTTACTGAGCTGGAGTGTTTAGCAGTCGTATTAAGTGTCAAAAAATTCCACGCTTCTATTGAAGGCTTTTCTTTTAGAGTTATAACTGACCATGCAAGTCTAAAATGGTAAATAAGCCAAAAGGAGCTTAGTGGTAGGTTAGCGCGATGGAGTCTGCAGATGCAGCCATATAATTTTACAATACAACATCGAAAAGGAAGTCAAAATATAGTTCCAGATGCGTTATCCAGAATGTACAGCGAAACACCCACAGAATTGGTCGAGGAACTTGCGAAGGCGGATCTTGACGCAAGATTTACAGTCAACCTCTTTTCAAGATCCGGCCTACATAAACCTGAAGATATCTTTAGGAAAGTCGCCAGAATCGTAACCAAATCTGAAAACATACAACGATCATATATACATTCGAATGGAGCCAGAAAAAAGGGATGAGTTGTCCGTAATTCCACTGTGGAAACTTTGGATACCAGAACCATTGATTGATGAACTACTGAGACAAGAACATGAAGACCCTTCTTCTGCTCACGGCGGAAATACAAAGACTTTGGTGCGTATTCGCCATTCGTATTACTGGACCAAGATGCGTCAACGAGTTTATGAGTATATCCAGCAGTGTGAAACATGTAAGATGAGCAAAGCACCGAATAAAATTCTTAGACCACCAATGGGACAACAATCTGTTGTAGATCGTCCATGGCAACGTGTGTATATTGACTTGTTAGGCCCGTATCCACGTTTAAAAAAAGGTAACACCACAATTCTGGTTATTCTTGACAAATTAACAAAATTCGTTCTGTTGAAAGCTTTACCGAAGGCAGATTCAACCCGACTTTGTCAGTATCTCCTGCAGGGAGTGTTTCACGTGTACGGGGTGCCAGAACACCGATAATGGCGTTCAATTTATTTCGAAAGAGTTGAATGGGTTGTTGGACAGGCACGGAGTTAAACATGTTTATACTGCTGTGTATTCACCCCAGTCGAATGCTTCTGAAAAGGTTAATCGTTTCATTCTGGCAGCTTTAAGGTGCTACTTGAAAAAAGATCAGTGCTGGGATGAAAATCTATCGGCGGTTGCTTGCTCACTACGAAATTCATGCCATGAAACTATAAAGAATACACCCCATTTTCTAATGCTTGGACACCATATGTTAGTGGACGGTAATGGATATCAACTCCTACGAAACCTAAATAGCTTAAATGAAATAGATGTGGAGGATTTGCCCTGAGACTATCTAATGTCTTTAGTTTACGACCAGATGCAGAAGCATATGGCCGAAGCTTTTCGTCGAAACGAGCGCCAGTATAACCTGCGAACAATGGCAGTGAAGTTTGTACCAGAACAAGAAGTGTTCGTTCGAAGTTTTGTACAGAGTTATATTAAGAAATTTTCAGCTAAACCCGCGCCTAAATTCATTAAACCAACAGTGTGTCGGAAAATAGGTCACGTAAATTATGAATTAAAAAATCCAGAGGGCAAAAGATTGGGAATTTTCCACGCAAAATATATACGCACCTAAATTCAAAATATCTGATTGGTTTTTTTTCCTTTCATTTTTTTTTCCTTTTAATGAAGAAAACTCGACCAGTCAAACCAAGTTTGTTTCCTCAGATCTGTGTGTACAAGTAAGACTGTACAACAAATCTACCCTGTAACGACCGGGTTTCATGTTAATATTCAAACCCAAAAGAAAGAAAAGAAAAGCGTTAATTACAATATTAAAAAGAGTGGTGGAGGTACTTATCTGTTTGTTCATGTTGATGTCCATTTTACTTTCCAAGCCCATATGTGTTTATCTGAAAAAAACAAGATATGATTTCGATTGACGTTTTCACAGGAAACGCGTAAATGGTCCTGATATGTGTGGAAGCTGCCCTTTTGTTGAGGATTAAGACGGCAGCAAAATATTAGCTTTATACAAACCAATACATATTATTGCATACGTTTTTTGTGAATATTTCTTCGGCAACTACTAAAAAAAGCAAAACAAGACGATAAAAACGGTTATGGCAAAACAAGGAACTGGAAGGGAACTTATTTGTCAAGTTCGGTGGAGGTATATGAAATATACGGTGTATTCCATAAATTCCGTATATTGTGATGTATCATCCGAATCAGCAATTTTTCGCGAGTATTCTAAAACGAAAATAAATACCTTAAAAAGAAAAACACTAAAGTTTATTGTTAGTTCGGCAGATTTACCTAAAATTTTTGTTAGTACTTTTTCTTCCTTTTTTTAACGAAAAATATACATCAAATTTTGTAAGCATATAAAGGATTTGAAAATGAAACTCGCAATTTACATTAATGCTCTGAATTTTTGATTTTTTTTTTGAAAATTTCTATTAAATCTTATTTGAATTAGCCCGCGACAAAACAAGAAAGTAACTAATTTTCTGTTAGCTAGGACAGTAACCCTTATGATAAGAGAAGAAAATTGCTTTTCATTAAATGAATTAGAGCTAAATTCAAACAAATATGAGCCGAATAGTAACTAATTTCACATATAATTATAATACAAATGAGATCCTAATTAATAAAGTAATTTTGTACCAAATATGTGAAAGTTACACTATACTCCTTGAATTGGACCCAGATCCAGTTAACCTGAGGTCAATAAAAGGCGTAACCCAACAAGGCTCCAGATCAGTAATTTTTTTAAATTAGCAAGTGTAAGGCGGAAACTTTTTCGTTTGAAAAATTAAACTTTGCTTTGCAAAACCAAAGAAAAAAAACCGTTGGGGCTTTGTTCAAAATTTTCCTAAGATTTTTTTAATTTTTTGTTGTACGTTTCCTTTTTTTTTATTCGGTTAATATAATTTAAACGGTAGCGAAAGCTAGTGGGAAAATTTTTGTGTATTTGAAGGAAAAAGGAAGATTAATGGAGAAAAAAAACTGCTGACCTACATTAACAAATGATCCTAACAGAATACTCACACGGGCATTGACCTGGGATCAACTGTTAACAAATATTCCGGTACACATACACCACCACACACTGACAGATAGGTTTTTAAACAGAAAACTTCTTTAGCCGCGTTGGAGGTGATTTGAAACTCGATGAAACGCTAAAAAAGCGACACTTTTTTACCGAGATGACATACCAGTCGATCAGAAACCATAAGAACACAATTTTGCATGAAAAAGTGTTTTTCAGATAAATATGCCCATACTATATTATATACATATTATAAAATACTTTTTTCTGAAATTTTGCCTTAATTTCTTAGCGCCGTATACATAGAATACAGAATACAGTATTTCCTATTCTCTTCGTTTCTTCTTTGTGTGCTGTTTCGTAGGCAAATGGATGAGGATGGATAGTATGATATTATACACGGTATGCGAGCATAAAATATCAATCAGTTCTAACATTTATGTAAATAACAATTCATACAGGAACAAGCACTTAAAATATTTGAAAAAATACACCTAGGCCTCGGTTTGCGTCGTAGATACGTTCCAAAATTTTGCGACGCATTCTGAAACAACGCAAAGTGTATTAACATTTTGTATGAAGAAAAAAACTAATAAAATTAATAATTTGAGAAACGTAAATAAAAGAAACTTTAATAATTTTTTTAAAACAAAATTAGTGTTATTATATTTTTTAATTGTAAAATAATTATTTATAACAAAAAAATTTAAATTAGTAGCTTAAACAATAAAATCAAAAAAATGAACGACGCAACTTCGAAAAATCTACGACGGTGAGTGAAAATTGGTGTATTTTTAGGAACGACACAATATCGAAAAAAAGCAAAATAAAACGACGCAAAGCCAGGGCTAGGTGTATATAACACAAAAATTTTCTTCATTCTTTCTAATGAAAAATTTTAATTTTCTTTTCTGATTTTGTGCGGATTTTTTGTTTCTGTCATTTTTAAAAGAGGTATTGGGACGTTCGCGTCTAATTTCTCTCGTAGACATTCGAAATTTTGATATTGTTGTTCAATAGAAAAGAAAATATACGAGGGCAGTCGGAGTTGCAATATACCATAATAATATAAATGACGTGTTGTTACTCCACAAATAGATCTCAATGTACAATACCTAGAATCATGGTCTGTTCAGCTTTCTAAAGTGCGAGAAATATCTGCTTGTGAAAGCAGATTGGACCATAATAAATCAATTATAATTGTGGCAAATTATATTTCTCCCAACCAATCAATAAATACAATTATTGAATTCATCCACGAGAATTTGCTAAAGTACACACCAGAAATATCGCGGATTCTTAGAAAAGATTACGATAAAATTCCGATGATTTTAAGTGGGGATTTTAATGTTAATTTTTCATTGGATACAGCGCTCCCTTTGATTGAGTTCCTCAACACCAAATTAAATTTAAAAATGTGCAGTTGTCGCACTGAATCGACAAGAAGATCGAAAACAGTAATTGACGCTGTATTTCAAAGATATATTGATCAAATCCAAACCAAAACATTCATTTCATACTGTAGTTATCATAAGCCACTGGTGTCATTTATTGAAATTGAAAACAAAGAGTATGAATAATAAAATGTAAAATAACTTTTATACTTGGTACCAATATTTTAATAAATAAACCCTATAACACAGGGTCTACATTAGACAAAATTTCTGGTTGGTTGCTTAAAAGCTAGTGTATACCCTGCTAGTATTCCAGTATTCCATTCTGGTATGACAATTCTAGTACACCATTTTCGTAGACAGCGCTGGTATACCAATTTTTGACATTTGCTTTTAATAAAATGGCAAAAACTAAATTTTTGCGAAGTGAAATTATCAAATTGATAAATATGTTCGAGAAAAAGAATAAAAATATAGAAGTTTTGATTTCAAAAAGGGGGGGCATGGGAAAATATTGCCACTGAATTGAATTCGACACTTTAAAGCCAATATTTTGCCTATTTTTATTTTCTGTTCTCGGTTCAACGGCATGTCAGATACTGAATTGGTATACCAGTATTAGCCCACATAAAAAAAACTGCTTATATTTTATTTCTGGTAAGCAAATTGGTATACCAGAAATATTGGCTAATGTAGACCCTGTGTAACTATCCCACCCCTGATACTGTATTCGTCTCATTCTCTGGCTGTTTAATTTTCCGAAGGTTTCACTTCTACCGCGTGTGCACAGCACATATGATTTTTTTTTTATATATCATGCATACAATCTAGCATGTGAGTCGCTGACCCAACTCTGGTAAACAGCCCTGAGACACCCGGCAAAAATGTGCAGGACCGGCAAGCTCATTTGAAAAACAAATAACGATCACATTTAATTACACTTTTCAGTTGAAGAGAATGAATTAAATTAGATAAGAAAAGCGTTATCTGCAAAGAAAGGTTGGGATAATAAATACCTCGTTTAAATTATCTCTGCCGATACCAGCATTTATTTACAGGCGTAAATTATCAGCCGCCATTACCAGTGTTCACATACAAGAATTTTTAAGATGGTAAATGTGACAGATCGTGATTTGAATTTGAATTTTGGGTTTTTTTAAATACTGGTCTATTTTATTTTAACATAAAAAATGTTTTTTGAAGGCATCAGAAAAAAAAAACAAAGAGGATAACATATATTTTAACCCAAACAAATTATTTGAAACGCATCTTTAAAAAAAACAGCCAGGGTACATCAACTTACAACTGTGAAAAAATAGTCGTACTGGTTACAGGCATTTTTCGGCCATTACCAGCGTTTAAATTATGCACATTTGCTTACCGCTGTAAAAATGTTGGTAATTTAAACGAGGTGTTACAATCTCATCATGAGAAAGCAACATGTAACGTGTAAGAAATTTGCACATTCCTATAATGCCTGAACGGCGTCAGTCCGCGTTTGACTTAGCGTGTTTCACCAATCACCTAAGCTGGAAATCAATCAATTTTTACATTTCTATCACAGATTTATATGATCTCAAATAGTGAAAAAAAATTTTTTTAAAGAGAATGAAAGAGGCGGGATTTATTTTTTTTATGAGGGGAGAATGACATAAACAGAAAACTGGTTATTGCAAAGTCAACGTGCTAAAAATTTTTGAAAAAAAAATTTCCAGAAGAAAATACAGTTATATCGCCTGATCGATGCTGAAATTTTGTTTCTTTGGGGACGCGAAATTTGTTTGAAGCGAGAGGCTAGTCTTGTTAGAAGCATTGGATAGTCTAGTTCGAATCATGTGGGACAACAGGTTAGAATCTGGAATAGATAAAGCGAGTTTAAGAAATTTAAAAGAAAACAAAAAAGCCTCAGAAAGGAAAAATAACTCGAAAGAAGGAAAGGAAATGTTTTAGAAGGAAAGGAGCCAGTTTAATTTAGGTTTAAATAGTTATTTAAAAAAATTAAAAAAAAAATTTCTGAAAATTCTATAGTTTAGTGGTTTTACTTCAAAGACAAATAGAATCAGAATTTTTTTTCTCAAAGGAAATATGACAGAACGGAAAAAATAAGAAAGGATTAAAAAATTAAAAAATGAAAACAAAAGAAAAGTAGTGGTTAAGAGGGGAAAAAAAAGAAAAGAAGAAGAAGATGTGCATATAGAGTTTACTAGTTTTAATGAAGAAAAGAGAGAAAAAAAATAGAAGGAAAATTCTAAAATTGGAATTGATAAAAAGATATAAAATGTACAATCTGAAAAATTATGTAAAATTATGGCTATTTAAAATTTTTTCAAGGCACTAGAAGAAGTAAAAGAAATTCTAAAATTACTATTAGCATACAAATCTAAACATCTTATGATTATTAACTTTTAGCTAAAACTTTAGTTGAAGGAAATAGAAAAAAAAGGGAAAATTGCAAAATTTCATTTATATAAAAATTGACAAGTTACTGTTTTTTTTAAAAAATTATATAGGTTTTTGGCTACGAAATTTTAGTTTTGAAGAAAATAGAAAAATTCTAAAAATAAAATTAATATAGCGATATAAAACGTTATTGTTATAAAAGGTTTGCTAATATTTTTGAAAAAAAAATAAAAAAAAAACTAAAACCACATATTTGTTTTTGGCTCTGAAATTAAAATTAAAATAAAATTATGAAATTTCGATCAATATCGAGTGAAATAAAAATGTCGTCAGAGAGAAAGTTATATAAAAGATTGGTGGCATCACTTGAAGAACACCCGCCATGCGTTAGAGTCGATACAGATTTTATTGGTCAAATTCTTTCACGACTGAACTTTGTATGAAGGTAACATTTAATGGAATTACTATTTCCGCTTAATCCACAGGTTTGCTCAAATGTTCACGCATGTTTATCGACATTCACCGAGGACTGGTCACCAGCATTATCCGCGCAATCAATTTTGCCTTAGCGTCGCATCAATCATGAGCATTTCTCAAAAGAAAAAAAATTTAAATAAATAAATAGGTAATCGCATCATCAGGAGTTACTTAAGGATGAAATGGAACTACAATATTAAAATGAATTATAGGTTATGGGATTTTCAACAAAGAATTTAGAACATGAACAATTTAAATAACTAATTTAATTCACTAATTACAATAAATAAATTGATAAAACAAAAAATATTTAATTGATCAGTTTATAATCACAACAAGGAAAGATTCCCAAAGAAAAAAAAAGAAGAAACCAGAATTTTTTTTAAACTAATTTAGAATTAATTGTTCGAATTTATAGTTTCACAAATTGCTTGTTTCGTTGTAGAATTTTCGAATCAAAAATAAAAATAAACGGAAAGAAATAAATTTGACATGAAAGGAAAAATTAAAAATCACTCCAAGTTTGTTTATTCAAAAATGGGTATTTTCTCAAACTACAGGTATTGTTGAGCCTGGGAGAGAGGTGAGGTGGGGAGTGGTTGATACGGGGAGAGCATAAACCAATAAAAGGGACCATACCCATTTATAGCTGCGGGTATGCTTATGGGTACCAATATTCTGCTGTTGGTGCAATAGGATGGGACGTGCCACAAATAAGTCCGGTTGGCAACAACGTCCCCGCCAATTGGCCCCGACATGACTCTCGAAGGCATCGCGAAGATTCGGTCAAGTTTCGGTGACCGATAAACTAACCCTCCTTTAATTCGGTTGTTTTCGTCACAACCGAATACTCCCTGCTTGGGTAATTTAATTACCCCTCTAAAGTCTTAACGACGTTGAAAATCATATGCATGCAGAGAATAATTTATGTATAATATGATGACAGATGGTGGTGAGCAACGATCCACCCCCCCGGCGAGCTAGCAAGTGCAACTCAACTTGGCGTGCAGCCTTTCAGTTGCCTACATTTGCTGCACCACCTCATATTTTCTCCTCGCAAGGAAGAAGATATGCTGTAAAGGTCATCAGGGGATTTTCTGCTTCGTATTAACCCCATTGCAGTGTGTGCAATATATGTAAACCCTACTATTACAAACATTGAGCAATAAAGTGCAATTAATGAGACAAATATGTATTTTGAAATTAGAAATTCAGGGTAATATGCTCGAGCATATACAAAATATTACAAACTTTTTTGACAGGTTGATTGTTCTCGGTGAAGAACAATTATCAGAAAATTGGATAATTGCAATGCTGCTTAGTACTTTACCTAGAACTTATGATACGCTGAAAGTAGCTATTCGGTTAATTGGCCAGGTTACGTGTATTCCGTAGATTGGCCAGATGGGCGTGGCAATGTGACATTGATCAACGGGACCGAAGCATTCGTCTCTTTCTGGTGCCTTCTATCTCCCTCTATGGGTGTGGCAGTGGAGGGGCGTGTCGGGGAATTGAGGTGGGGAGAGGGGCGTGGCGGTCTCTTTTTTCTAAGCGATGGCAGCGCCGTTGCATGTGGAGTGGGAGAAAAATGGTCACATTCCTAAAATGATCTGTCGAGTTTTTAAATATGGTTGTCAAGGGATGGCGGCACCGCGATTTATTGTTACGCCCGCGGTTGGTTGGTGGATGGGAAAAGCGGCCATTGCATGTTGCCACACCCCTAAAATGGGCTGTCGACCAATTGTTTTGAAACATGGCTGTCGACCAATTATTTTTAAACCTGGCTGTTGACACATGTGGTGGAATACATCGTCAGAGCGTTGTATGGTTTTTTTTGACAGGTTTTTGCATATTTTTATCTGTATTGCAAAATTTGACCAGTTAACCAATTAAGTAATTTTTCAGGGGTAAATTTATGGTTCGATCGTCGTCCTGACAGATGCGTACGAAGAAAATCGTCGTGAAAGGATTGACGGAGGAAATGTGAGTCGAAACGGATGTTTTAAAAAACATGTTTAATCGGTCTATGCTTTAAACATTACTATCGACACATTTGGTAAAAAAAAATATCGCGTGGGGGTGGAAAAACGTTTATGGATATTTTTTACAGCTGTATTAGTACAAAATTGAACCAGAATACATCTGGCGGCAATTAATTTTTCGTGGTAAATGCATGTAAATTTATGGAAATAATATGTGGACCAACTGCGATCAATCGTCAGAACGCAAGTGCGGTAAAGGGGTAAGTGGTTTTAATCGCTGAAATTTTGGTATAAAAGGGCTGAATTATCTAAAGATCAGTGATGTATTAAAATAAATTTCAATAGTACGGACGAAAGTAAAGTGTTCAAAATTACTAGTGAACGGGAAGTTTTTGTGCGGAGGTTTAATTTGTCCGAGTATAAAATTAATTTCCAAATTGGTTCGATACCCGGGAATGAAGATCCGACTCGTTAGGTTAATTCAGCGACAAATGGTTCGGAACCAAGTTATTTTGTTGGTTTCACATTCTGTGGGAAAAACTTCAATGAAAGGGACCCAGACTATTAAACCAGTGAGCGAAGTTAAATTTGACGACATTTGGGAAATGATTTCCTAAATTTTCCAAAGCATTTCCGAGGGAATAAGTACCTATACACTTTGTTTAACTGCAACTTCGGTGAAAATACCGGATGGAAGGGGTCCCAGACCACCGAAATATAAAAGTTTCCACGAGAAAAGTGCAAAGTGGAGAGGTATAGTACAGATTTAAAATAAAGACAACTTGTGTTTACCTCGTGTAATAGTTGTTGCAATAGCAAATATGGACAAAAGTGTTAAGTACAAAAAAATTAGGGACAATTTAGGAGAGAAAACACAGGTGGTAGAGAAATTATTGGCGGAAAGTCAAACTAAAATACCTACAGAAGGTGCTGGAATACCTTAGTTAACGAAATTTTAGCACCTTTTAAAAGATTTTAAAATAACAGTATATCAGTGCATCAACAACAAAAGTGGTACAGATGTATTGTTTGCAGGAAGTAATGACGGTAAACAAATAAATTTGCTGTTTCACGACGGGCATTATATTGTGATTACCTCACTAACGGCAGCCTTCTGCTCCACATATTATTGTGAAATATGTCATGCGAGGTACCAGGGTAAAAATGAGCCTCGATGTGTTGGAGCATGCCCATGTTTGTCAACAGACCCTGGCCAATGAAAAACGTGTTGTAAATAAACATTTCGCAGCGTGCAATCGATATTTTAGAGGAACCACATGTTTTGAAAATCATGTAAAAAGTGTGTGTAAAGAACTTAAACGGTGCATAGAATGCCTGAAACTGTACCGAAAATATAGATTTCACGTGTGCGGAGAAATATTTTGCAAAAACTGTCGAAAACATGTCGCTAGCAATTACTTGTGCTTTATAACTGCAAATTCAGATAAAATGGACCAACGTAAGAATTTTTACGCACTAGAAACGACCTAGAAACGCGCCAAGAAAAGGTTCTAGGTGACGCGGAAGCAATAAAATTGCATGAACCGAATTTGTGCACTTTTTCAAAACGATGTAGTGTATGCATTTATGTGGAAGGACAATGTGAAAAGTGCGGATATATGGTGGAAATTTTACAAGAAAACGTTATTGAAAATTTCTTAAAATATTAAACTGGATGTGCGGAAAGTCCATAAACGGGTTATAGTTCTCGCGCATAACGACCAGGCATTTGATCACCAATTTATTTTGAATTGTGTGCTCCAAAAGACTAATATCAAACCGGATCTGATCATGTGCGGTACAAAAATAATTTTAATGATGATCCGAAATATACAGTTCATAGATTCTTTGAACTACTTCCCGATGGCGCTGTCAAAAATACTACAAGCCTTTGGTCCGGCAGACTAATTAAAAAAAGGTTATATTCCTCATTTATTTAATACAATTAGTAATGAGAAATATGTCAGAAAATTGCTGAATGCTATAATCCGAATACTACGATTGTTGATGATCGAAAATATTTTCTCGCTACGCATTTTTCGGTGGTCGTACGGGTAACGCCAGAGCTGATTAAAATGTAAGGCAGGAGAAGAAATTGAATATATTGATGTATGCTCTCTCTATCCGTGGGTATGTAAAAATGGAAAATTCATTATTGACCATCCGAAATTATATGTTGGTAACCTGGAGTGCTCCAAGCTAAATTTAACAAAAATTGATGGTCTGGTTAAATGCAAAATTTTATCACCATAAAATCTGTATCATCCTGTCTTGCCGATGAAACAAAACCAAAAGTTAATGTTCTTATTATGCTTGTGTAGATTGGAAAGAAGTCAAGAGGATTGTATTCATGAAGAAAATGAAAGGGCATTAACTGGAACATGGGTACTGGATGAGTTAAATAAGGCCAACGAAAAGGGCTACCAACTGCTGGAAATTTATGAAATATGGTCTTATGGGTTGCGGCAGAAAACAGATGGCCTCTACACAAAAATGATGAACAAATTTCTAAAAATGAAACAGGAAGCTTCTGGATGGCCTAGTACATATGTTACAGAGGAGGAAAGACATGAATATGTTAAAGAATTCGTTGAGAATAAGGACATAGTATTAGAACCGGAAAAAATAGAAAAAAACCCTGGTTTAAGATCTACTGCTAAGCTGATATTAAATTCATTTTGGGGTAAATTTGGTCAGAGGGAAAACCAATCGAAAACCTCTATAATAACACAGCCAGCTGAATTATATACACTTTTATCGGATCCATCTAAAGCAGTTAATCATATTTTACCAGTTAATGATGAAACTCTGATTGTGTACTGGGAGTACAAAGAAGAGGCTGCAGATACTCTGACTTCAATCAATGTATGTATAGCAGCCTACACCACTACACAAGCATGGTTGAAACTGTATTCATACCTGTAACAATTGTTTTTAATTGTTATTTGTGATATATTAAATACAAATTATTATTATAAATCACATTTTATTTAATTCTTTTATTTTCTTTTCTTTCTTTACAATTATGACTTTACTGCATGATGAGCGAATTAGAACTCACTGTGGCAACCAATACACTATTTGGTATTGCGGTACACACATACTACTATATTACATTATCCCCATTAATTCGCTTATTTGCAATTTAATTCTTTACTTTACTTAATTTACTATGTTTCTTTTTCTAAGATTATAACGGTTTTGACTCTGTTCAATTTCAACAGTTGCCTCCGGATTTTCTGTTATTTCTTCATCAGAATAGTGTAGAACAGTTCATTTTTTCGCTATTATTTT